>OY756359.1:20660893-21885893 GCA_963576895.1 Ceraclea dissimilis | reverse complement strand
TGTATTAATATTCGTAAGAGTTTGCTAATACCGTAAAAACATATATACATTCATTAAGTTTTACTTTAACGTTTGGTGGGATGTGGTCTTAATTATTTATATGTGATTTGTAAGGAAATATGTAGGAAAGGGTAAACATTTGCAATCTGAAAGACTTTTTATGTATATTTATTTGTTGCATATGGCAATATGCGGTTATTTGAAGTCCTTAGGAGAAAAACATAAAACATAGGTACAACTTATTTCAATTCGTTTTGAAATTACCAAGTAGAATTTTACCAATTGAACTAAAAAAATCAGAACGTAAACGCAAAGTTTTTTTTTTTTTTATCTAATGTTGCGTAGTTTTACAGGTTGATTCTCTGCATTTTTATCCAACAGGCTACAACATATTCCATATGCTTGCACGCAATGCCCTAGTTTATATGAAATTTTAATTTGGAAACAAAATCATTCCTTGTTATTATAATAAATCACAAAGAAAAAACAACACTTAGGATAAACTCAAAAAAATTAATTACAATAAAGAAAACTGGGATAATATTATAAGCGTAGGTTAATTCTTAATTCCTTTTTTTTCTCGTTTGTGTGAGACAACGCTGAGGCGCCGCTGAAAAAGATTTTTTTTCTAATTAACAAAGTTTTTATGACCTTTTCTCTCGACTTAATTAATAATATTATTACCTTAATACATTCGACCTAAAAAAATAGTATAAAAGCGCAAAGGAATTATGTAAAAAGGATGTAACTATTATTAATGTAGCTTGTAAGAATTTTCCTTACAATTTCTTCAACATGTTGTTGTAAGGTCTCCATCGAATCGAATAATTCTATATTTTGTAACTTTGAGTTCATTTCCTCTAATAACAGTATTACAATACGAAACTTTACAACAGAAGTACGTTTTCCTTGGGTGATTCATTCTTTTGAACACACAGTAAGTACATACCTATAATAAATATAATATGAAATACGCTTTGAGGTTTTTGTAAGTCTACATAAATAACGTAAATTGTGTAAATAAACAGATTGTAGGTATGTTATTTTATTACTCACAACAAATATTATAGAAATTACGTGTGCTTTTATATCAAATGTATGTAGCTACCTTTATAATTTAAACGTATATTGATGAGGGTTCGAATACATTCTATGTAAGTACAAGCTGTTTATGGATTCATACATTATATAAGAAAAAAGTCTGATCAATAAATTGAGAAAGAAATTTCTTATTATATACAGATACACCCGTTACTTACTTATAATATTTCTGCATGACAAAACACATGTATGTATGTAGAACCTACAAGTGATGTTAATGTTTGTGAAATATCAAAGACTTTGAACTGTGCTCAAAATTATACAATTTACGGTATGAGATTGATACTAAAAATGTTATACTAAACTGAATATTACACACTTAGATACGTGCTATAAAGAATTTTGTGAAAATCAACATATCCATTTAATTTAGCATGCAAAGAGACCACTAGGAAAACGAAAAAAATATGTCCTGGTATCGGCAATTTTTTTATCTTAATGTCCCTGTCACAACGTCCATACCTAGTAAAAAAAAAGCTTTCCAAGTAGACGTACATAAGATAATTAACAGAGTTCTATTCTATTATAAAAATTGTTTAGTCTGCGTGCAAATAAAATTTATCTTTCCTTTTTCACTTTATCTTCAGTGAACTTAGCTCATTAATTTATTATTCTATTCTTCGTTTTAAACCGTAGAATTATCTCCCTTTTTTTCATTCAAATACGTGCAGATGTATTATTATTGTGACCCCAAAATCATCAATTTTCGCCGATAAAAAAATAAATTATACGAAGATCAATAATAATTTCATCAGCGGGAGCAAGTTTTCTTTACGTTTTGAATAATAACCAAAGATTTCGCAAATTGGCGAAGTTGAAATGTGAAACGATGCTGTTCAAGCACTTTTATGTATTATCGATTCCCCCCAATTATTGTAATTTAATTAGATCTGTAGAAAAATAAAATGGCTTTTCCAATGTGAACACATAAACGTTATGTTATTTATATTGTGTTATACTTATATACCTAAACTTAGAAAGGCATGCTTCCACATACATACCTATGTACTAAAGAAATAAATAACTAGATTTACAGAATTAACCGCTAGAAGTGTTTAAAAATAACTAATTGGATGTCTTCAAAATACCTTACAACAGTAATATGTACACATTATTTTTTTAGAAACTCCAATAGAAATTAGATTATAAAAATTATACAAACTATAATGTATAAACTGTTTTGAATTCTATTGAATAAGATGCAAATTGTGATGTGATCCAAAATAGTTTACACATAAAAACACTTAAGTTGTTTTCCTGAGAAAGCTTCGACTGAAAGTGTTATACTTACCTAAATGTTCTAATGCTGAGAAATCGTGAGATCTTCTCAAATGGTGCATTTGAATTTGATACTTTGGTATTTGAATTTTTGCTCTTCCCACCTAACTCTCTTTTTCCCCAACATAAATATCAGATGTCCATGTCGCACCGTTAACCGCTTCAGTGCTCCATTCTTGAGAATGGATTCCCTTTTGCTCCATTGATTTTCATACAAGAGTTGTCATCCCCAGACGGGCTAATGTAATAATAGAGATATAACGTATCTTTTAAGAATTTAAATTTATGCCTTGTAAGATATTATCGGCTGAAATTTATTTTTGAACCGTTAAAAGGAAAAATCTCGCTTGAATTCCCGAATAATACAATTATTGAGAATTATCGTAACAATTTTCATCCGATTTGAAATAAATCTATATTTATATCTACATCGAAATACGTGGGGTAGGATTTTCTAAATACAACGCAATTCACGAAATTGTTATTGGTTGGTACAGCTAAATTTAAATTAGGTACCTATCAACATCTCTCAATTTGTAGGTTGTATATATAGTAGGTATAGAAGCTTTGAGGTCTGTAGTAGGTTTAGTAGCTTTGATATCTATGGTAGGTATTTAATGTAATCTTGCAAATAATATAGAAATATAATTTTAACAATATCAAATCTTAAAAAGCTATTACGGGATTAGTAAAGCATATTACATAACACGTACCACAAAAATCTTAAATTAAATGTTAGTTAAAATTAGCACATGACACAATTTTCTTTAAACCTCTAAAAAATATGGAATACATATTGCTATATGGTATTTTTATTATAGTGGATTTTCTATAAATATAAATAGGTATACCGTTTCTATAGATTTATTATGTATAAAATTTATCGATACCCTGAAAGTGCAGATATGAAGGTAAGTATACCTAAGTAGTACCTATTATTTTCATGTTGATTCCTGTTATAGAGTTTGCATACAATCAGGGTGTTGGTGAGTACGACTTCTTCGTTTTATTACATAATAGGTTTTATGTTCATTGTTCATTTCAATTAAAATAACGACATCAGAAAAAGATATATATTAAGATATCTCATATAGAGTATTTGGAATGGCAGGGTGCACAGTACTGATAAGGAATGGTAATGATTTCAAACTGCGGAGTATTCAATGAGGTGGAAGAAACAACTTTTAACAACGTACTTTTCTTTCGTTTCAGATATCGGATGATGATCGCATGTCGCTGACGACAGCTGTGTCGGATGATGATGACGGAGCAGAGAGCGTAATGAATTCACCTTACAAAGGAAAACAGACTGGGACCGCGGCCGCCTCGTTCAACTGCACTGGTGCCGTAAGGAAGGCCGGGTAAGTACAAACAACTTTAATTGCAATTGTGCTCATATACTCATAACGATCTTTTACGATCTTTTTACTATTGAAATGCGAAGTACATAGGTACTTGTTCCTCATATTATCTAACATACGTCTTCTCAAGTACTCGTTCATAATCTTCTACATATATCTGCAGTTAATCTCTTTCTTAATACGTACTTAAACTCATTCTTATCAGCATTTTATGTCACAAATACTTGGAATCAGTGAATCAAGCAGTTTTTGTATAACTGTACCTTAAGACTTTCGACCGCGTTTTAGGTATATTTCATTTTTAATCTCGCCAAAGAAACCACGGTATTTTTATTTACTGATAAATGTAATGTCAATGTACCTATATAAATCAGTGTATATATTTTAGTATTTCGAAAACTATAAAATATAGTAAGTATATAAAACGTGGTTTACTTCTTAGTAATTACGATGCCTTGATGTGTGTGTTTCACCCATATTGGAATATGTTTTCTAGAATAACACGGTATGAACTTTTCATGAAGGATGTATGTTTAGATTTACCAACATGATTCAGCAGGGCAAAATTTCCATGTTATTCTAAAGACAATATTTATTTTTATTAGTACCTACATCCATCGTTAAAAAATGATAAGGGACCTTAATGGTGTCTGATGCTTTCTCGTACATATAAATATCTCTTCATATCTGACAATTTATGCGCGCGGAGGTTCACTTTAAGTACGAGACGTCGTACCCTTAATATTGCATACACTTTTGTAGCATGTTTGTATAAGATCCGTTATTATAGTGTATATTTTTATATAGAAATGATAGAGCAGTGATACGGAAAGGACAGTAACATTGATATTTGTGTAGCAGTTAAGAAAAGTAGCAGTTGAATTTGTACATTTATATGCGTGAACGTAATTTATCGTGAGTAGTTGAAAAAATCATAACTGAATAACAAAAATGGCACGATTTTACAAGTTTTGTAACCTTGAGTTAGACAAAACATGACTTTTCATCTCAATTTCTCATCCATTGCTCTGTACGAAGCCTGCGATAGTAGAGTACAAGCCTACATCCTCGAATTCAATCACCACCATGAGTGGTGACGTCACCTTGTATCGGTGACAAACACCTTGTCTCGGTGACAAACACTTGAACTACGGAATATTTTTTCCCATACAGTTTTGATCGTGTAAACATCGTCAAATGTCAGTTGGGCCCGGCCTCCATGAACAATATGGCTAAGGCCTCACTCTGTACAATAACAAATACCGTATATGACCCCACACAACCCTTGGATCTCCCAAAACGCTTTACATCTTTTTTGTCTCTGGAGAAGGTTAGAAGGTTGATCCAATGTGGTAGAGAATCGTAATGTAATAAAATTCAGACCGAAATTTGGAGACAAACTCCCCAAGTGACCTTAAAAGGTCATTGATATTATAGTATTGTTTATTCGTTATAAAATGCGATTTGACAGTGAACGCTACTTTATCGAACGAATTTAAAGAAAAAAATAATACTAGTTACGAGTACCTGCTACAGTCATCACTTAACAACGTATGTTGTGTCGTGGATGCACATTATATTTTGCATATTAGGTACATATTGCTATACTAACTATACTAAACTACGTTCATACATATTCAAGATTCACATGATACGTTCTAAAATACACATTATACCGTTCGCTTAAGAGATGACTTCTAGTAAAGTGAACGCCGCGAAATCACTCATGCAAGTCAAACATCTTGCCGGCAGATGTCGTAGGTAGTAGGTATGGAATACTGTACGTAGAAGCTATAATAATATGATTATGCTAGTCTAGCCATATGTCGTTTATTTTATACCACCAGACGCTTTTTTTCAAAGTAATGTATCAAATAGTATTTTTCCTACATTACCATCAACGTATAACGTCGTTAGGAGCTTTTTTTATAACGATAATGAACGAAGAAATACATGCTGTATTCATTTATCAACATGGTCACGTGAAAAACTGATTCATATTCATTTTAAAATCTCATTTAAAAGTCCCTCTGAATCGCTCATCGCAAATAATTAAAAGTTATAGCGGCAGTTCGATCAATAGAAATTTGACGTGATCAAATCGGAATTTATGAATTCATTCATACAAAGCATGAACGTTTGGTACTAATTAATACATTTAATTGACAATATTAATCCGATAAAGTTGTATTAAATATAGAAATTATGTAGACTATTGTTATAAACTAGAAATGCATGGTTTGAATTGGGATTAAAATTGATGAAAATATTAGCGCACAAAAGCCTCTTATAATATGTTAAATCAAATCAATACATATTATAGGCATGTATACAAAAATATATAGGATCTATTCTATTCCATCCCCTCACGCCGCATTCCTTGCGGTGTAGGCAGACAGAACCAATCGCCAGGCCTTGCCATCCGTACACGCACTTCGGGCTTCCATCACATGCAATTCGTCACACTCTACAATTCCTTTTACATAGAACACGTCCGTCCTTGAGAATATATAGATTCTACTGAAATATCGATTAAGAATTTATTTTATAATATTAGAAAGTTGGGTTACTGTTAGTCATGTTGTGTAGTGACTGGAGTGAATGTTAATGAGTTTAGATAGTTTGTTAAGCTTAGAGGTCTGGGTTCGATTTCCGTCCGCTGGAATTGATGAAAGTACAAAGTGACATAGTTGCCCAAGATCCGGCCGTTGAAAATATGACGCATCTATTTATTAATGGAAATGTGGTTTAAATGATTACCAATAGGGCAATACATCGCACTAGGGTTTATTTTTTATTTTTATTTACCAAGACTCACCTACATGCAAGATGTGTGTGTGTGTGTACGACATTATATACTTTTAAACAATTATGTATGGTTCACATCTTGCCCTGTTAGTGGTGAATACAAATAAGCTAAAAAAGCCTATTAAAATCTTGCCGCAAAATTCCCTGCCCCCTACCCCGAGCGGTTTTTTGCATTTTTTAGGAATATGGTAAGAGATGGGAGAAAGTAAGTAGTGACAAAAATAATCCTAACTAAATTTTGCACAAAAAAAGTTTTATGCATTTTTTTGTGGAACTATTAGTTTAGTTACAAGCGGTTTGAAAAGTCCATATATTGGCTATGTGTCTCTTGAGATAACGTCTTGTTATTGAATTAGGTGTGACATGTAGAAAATCCGATATCCTCACAAAAAAAATATTGTTATTTTGATTAAAACGGAATGAAATATTAAAATTGAATAACTTTATTGGAAATGTGACTGAAATTAAATTGGAAACCTAATTGTGAAATGCTTAAACTGTATTGAACATTCGTGACAACAAATTAGTTGATTTGGTTTAAATTTTCAATCGGAATAAATCAATCAAATTGTAGACTAATACGATTATGCTCTGTGATATTGTAGCCATGCATCGATAATATCAAGAGTATTAATGACATATTAGGTAAAAATTTTATTTACGGTAATAAATTTAGGTAGGCAGGAAAAAAAATAGAAAACAGGTGCGTCTCTCAAATTTATATTTCACAAGGTTAGCTGGAAAGGAAACTATGTCACGATAAGCTAGCATTTTATCGCTGAAATTTTATTTCAAAGTATTTATTTTTGTGTATTTAATTTATTATCTGAAAAAGTTCACAATAAGCGTAAATAAATAAATGAATTTTGGAATACTGCGGGTCCTAGCATATTAAAAAAATATTTATTCTGCGTAAACTTATTGTTTCCCTTACATTGTCTGAATTTTGTATATTTCTACGTTTCTACATAAAGCTCAATGATGGTTGAGCAACAAATAAATAAAGGAATCTTTATTATAGTCCAAGAGCCCGCTGCTTAATTTATGACGTATCTGTTTTTTGATCGAAATGTGGTATAAATGATAGCTTACCAATAGGGTATTACATCGCACTAGGGTTGCCTATCAAAATCTTGCCGCAAACCCCCCTGCCCCCCCCCCCCCGAAAAGGTCCCTCTTCGCGGTTTTTCGCATTTTATAGGAATATGGTAAGAGATAGGAGAAAGTAGTCAATGACAAAAATAATCCTTGCTAAATTCTCTACAAAAAATTTTATCTAAGATACAAAACGAGCTATAACTTATGTTCATACATCTAATAATTTCGGAGTTATTGCAATAAAACCCAGTGACGAAAATTCTCAAAATTTAGTTTTTCATAAAATAACCAGTGATATAGCGCCGCAGGCCAAAATTTTTTTTATAAATGGATAAATTTTTCAAAAGTAATAATGAGTGGAAGAATGTGAAAGAAAAAAAATCAAACTTTTTTTTTTATTTTTTAAAAAAATATCCTGTTTTTTGACCGGCTATTACGGGTAAACTACTAGTCCTATGAAAAAATTGACTTAACATTTTTTGTAGAGAATTTAGCAAGGGTCATTTTTGTCATTGTCTACTTTCTCCTATCGCTTACCATATTCCTATAAAATGCGAAAAACCGCGAAGAGGGACCTTTTCGGGGGGGGCAGGGGGGGTTGCGGCAAGATTTTGATAGGCAACCCTAGTGCGATGTAATACCCTATTGGTAAGCTATCGTTTATATCACATTTCGATCAAAAAACAGATACGTCATAAATTAAGCAGCGGGCTCTCGGACTATTAGTCACAGATATTTTACAAAACCAGACTATAGTAGTATGCTAAAGGGCGGACTTATTGCAAATACATATGAGTTCCTACTCAAATACATTTTTATGGTTTGGAGATTTCTCGTTGTATCTGGAGAACGAAATGCACCACAAAATCTAATGTTTTATCTATCTATCTATCTATGTATCTATACCCTCACGCCACGTCCCTTGTAGGGTAGGCAGAGAGGACAGAGCGCCAGACAGCACTATCCTTACACGCACTCCTAGCTTCCGTCACATTCATGCGATTTGTCATACACGCTCTCCGATTCCTTAACTCAAAACGCGTCCATCATTGAGAATCTGGTCGACATGATCGGACCAGGTCAGTCTCGGGCGGCCGCCCTTCCTCACCCCTCTTCGCTCATTCAAAAGTATCTTGTTTGTCATCCTGTCATCATTCATTCTCTCAATATGCCCAAACCATCTTAGTTTGTTTACGTTCATTCTTGTCACAACACCAGTCTTGCAGTCATTTCCCTAATAACCTCCAAGTACATTAATGTTTTTGTGAGAGTTTTGCGTTGATTTTCATTAGCTTGTAACCCAAATGTGCCTTTCTCTTGAATTAAATTTAATAATATATTTTAATTAGGTATTTATCTCCACAAAGGTTTGAAATATTATTTGGAAAGGATAGGTACTCTAAAACATTGACGGATAAGAGAATTTGTAAATACCCTGTTTTCTTGAAGTGCGGAGGGAGGTTGTATCCAATTGATATTAAATTCTAATTAACTTCAATAATAATTTCGAGCTTACCGAATTCTGAAACAAACAAAAAAGAGATTTAAAATTTATATTTTGGCGAGATTACGAGGAGAATCTTTGTTGGATGATGGAGATCATAAATTAAATTTGAATTATCATTCTCGCCATCTTTACAAGACTTTCATTCTGATTAAAATACTAATTCTGCCATCCATTAGGAGCCTGATATCTTTAAAATTATTTAGAAGATCATAGTCTTAATAAAAACACGAGGCAGACTGTGTGTCATATCGTGTCCGAGTGCGCCCTCAGGGCATATGGGGGTACAACATTCGACTTTGTGTTTTTAAATGAAGCGACCACGTCATCATAAATAAATAAATAAATAAATAAAACTTTATTGGCCAGTAAATATATGTAACAACAAAAACAAAACAAGATAATACAATGTGTCAAAAGGCGGACTTATTGCAAAAGCAATATCTTACAGTCAACCCGAGTCATACCTAATGACACGTCTTGATTTCAAACTCTGATAAATAATTTTCGTTGTGCAACATACATGTAGTGTCTGATTATTATATTATATTGTTTTAATGATGTGATGTACTTTGTATGACCATACAATAACACGAAAAATTCCCAAAGGACACCGGCCAGGTGAACGAATTTTCGACCCACATGTAACTTTATAAATGTGAGCAGAGCTCTAGAAATAGGGGCTCTTGTAAGTTGTATCCAGCCTGTTTTCCCAGCCAGAGAATGTTAAGTTCGTTGAGGAATTATTATAGAGCAAAAAGCTTTCGAATCTCGCTGATGAATATTTACACCTTTCCGAGACAACGTTTTCTAATTGCAGTGAACCTTGATTCGTTTATTTTTTATGACAATTTGCACTGAAAAATACAAATAGATATAGCAGTATTATTTTTCTTATTTATTTACTGCACTGCCGGAAAGAAACCAAAAAACTAATGTGAATTAAATGTACCAACGAAAAAAGTATCAACTTTCAGAGGTAATTAGTGCGGGTACCTACGGATATCTCCACAAAAGAACAATGCTTACCTTTGTGAAAAATAATCGTTACTTTTAGCCTTCCTGAAAATCCCAAGTGTCTCTTTTATTAACGACCGGACGGGTCACTAAAAGTATTATATGGCAGTGTTATTTATACGTACGATCGCTTTGTTGTTCCGAGGTGTTCGATAAGGTTAGAAAGTTCTCTCCGATCCCCGGGACTAATGCCAATTAAATAAGATAGTTGGTATAATTAGAGGGGATCTTCCAAAGATCAGTTTTCTCAACGCTCGACCACAGAATAATATTATTTTGCTGTACACAAACTATTATTATCTCATGTACCAAATCATATAAGTTGGAATCCATCCCAATGGGATTGTGAAACACTTAAGACTTCATCGAGTTATCTCACTAACGAAATGATGAGACGATATTGTAATACTATAAATGTTATAGTCAATTTTTAAATGCTTCGCCATTGTATGTTCCTCACGAGAACACATAGATACTATCATCTATTTCATCGTAATTTCTAATTCTGTGATAAACAGTAAAATTTTAATTACCATATTGAACAAGAAAGTATACATACGAGTTTTTACAATTCACCGCACGCCCAATGCACTAGGTAATATTAAAATAGAATTTGATTAAATCAAAGATATTATATATAACAAAGATGTTCCATTTGCCAACCCCGCAAGGACGGCGAGGGCCTAGAATAGAATACTAGTGTAGAGATCTATACTTTTTGAAGAACCACAAACTGAAGATCCAAATTCGAATTGTTTAAAAAAAAAACGTTTAATCAACATTATCATCTGCTCTCCAGAAACCAAACATTTTTTTCTATTTTTGAAAATTATAATTTATGTTTTGTGACAACATCGGAATTTTCTACATGTCGTAGTTGAATATAATAGAGCAAAGGATGCGGTAAACGGAGGGACTGGAATTGGTGAATGTTACTTAAATGTATAGTGATCACATTAAGCCGGCCGACGATCAGTCATAAGCCTGATAGAGGGTCTATCCTTTGCTGCATATCTGCTGAGATATCTACTTGTTATCAAGAAATTTTTGATAATTTTGAATTTAGAAACACAGATTTGTAAATGAATAGATTTGTCAAAATGATTAATTATTGTTTGATCGTTGTATGTAAATTTAAGTTGTCTAGGAATCTCTAAATCCATTGATAAAGTAATTGCACAATCTGCATATTTTGTGCTGAATTTACCTAACAGTGTAATAAACATCACCTCATCAAGTTGTGAGAGTGGAGGAGAGAGTCAGTGCTGATACATTTCCAATTTTGAAACAAATTGAAATGTCAAGTGGTTGCAGTGAGAGAGCAGTGTGGAAACTTGCTTAAATTGTTATTTAATAGCTTCTGTAGAGTTTTGTTTACCTTATGTCACTTCTGTTATAACACTATCCCCCGTTTTCACCAACTTTTACCTAAGAAGGAGACCCCTAGGAAATTTCCATACAAAAACAGAGATAATATTCTATTTATTGACACGCAGGCCTACCAACCACACCCTAATTCCATACAAAATGCAACACGCAACTCACCTAGCCTGGGCAGAGATATTTGGGCACCTAACGTATGTAGGTGAGTTGCGTGTTGCATTTTGTATGGAATTAGGGTGTGGTTGGTAGGCCTGCGTGTCAATAAATAGAATATTATCTCTGTTTTTGTATGGAAATTTCTTAGGGGTCTCCTTCTTAGGTAAAAGTTGGTGAAAATGGGGGTATCACTCTGTGATTTACGAATTCGTTTGCAGAGTTAAATTGAAATACCTTGAATGTTAGTAAAATAGTCAACATTAAAAGTTTTTGAAGAGCAAACTGAAAATTGTGATGTTCTTTTAGAGTTGTAAAATTAATAAATAAATTAATAAAATTTGATCGATTGGCAGAGAGCGCCAAAAATCCGCCCTATACTTGATAATTTATATGTGTGATAATTTATTTACTTATTTATTTGATGGTATCCGAGGAACGCATTAAAGAAATATAATTATACTCGTAGGTACACATATATAAATATTTAGTGCCGCTGGCGATATTTTTGACATAAAGTAATGAAATGGATCTCTGCTTTTTCAAGGATTACTACTGTGTAATAACATATCTCTTTTAATAGAACCTTATTTTTTTTATTTCAAAAGTTATCATTTTTCGCGATAAGCGCGCCTTACTCTTAGTAAGTATTTCTAAGTAAAATTATATGTTCAATGTTTCGCTATCTGTTTTTGGATTGTGTTTGTGTGTATGTGATTGTTCACTGAAATAATAAATAAAAAATATTGGGCAAATCTTGATGGTAACAAATCAGCATTAAGTTAAATATAAGTAAATGTATATTTACATACTTAGACTATTCACTTCATATTTTTCCGTGTGACAAAAGCCTATTTATTTCTTCTGACGTTTTTTCATAATAATTCAAAAGCTTCTGAATACTTTTGATCGAGTTACGTGTTGATGATGGGGATTCCATATATTGATGTGTTGACAGCGTAAATATTGCTTTGAAATTTTGAAAGCTACTAAATCCACCCTTTTATATTTTAATCCGCTGTCGGCAATTTTGCCTTATCTGTTCTGCTCCACTCAATAACCCGTGTAGCATAAATCTACCGTTTGATTGAAAACGCTTCGATTTACTTTTGAAGATTACACTTTTTTCATAAACAAAACGGAGAGATATCTACATTTAAAAAATGCAGTATTATGTGTACTCTCTTGAAGACTATCCAGGACAAACTTTCTGACGCTTACTGACTGGCTGAGTTGCCGCCGTAAGTGATCACTTTATACTAAGAGAAACGTTCACCCACCCCGTTTAATTTTTGAAAATTGTATATATATATTACACTGCTCGTCAAAAAACGCACATATTTCCCAATCCCATCGCCATCTGTCTAAGAGTTGATGAGACGTTTAGCAACTGCTTTTTGTTGGTGTAGAGTATCGAGGAATTAGAATTAGGTGATCCGGAAAATGCAAAATTTCTGGCCGTGTTGAGAGATCCATAAACACTTGTACCTAGATGGACAAACAAACATACAAAACTTCAAACATATGAAATAATTTCACCATCAACTATAAACCACTAACTTCACTTACTATAAGAATTTCGTAGGTAATTAAAACACAACTGCATAAAAATATAATATTGTGATATATTTTGGCTCATGCGGGCCATGCGCTGTTACTACTTACTGTAAAGTATTTGCCATTCACGAAGAAGGCATTTTTATTTTGATACAGGTATTGAGCGGATGTGAAATCCAATTTTAAAAAAATGTCACAGCTTTTGAATATCTGAATATGCCTCAAGCGTTTAAAAAATAAAAGCGTTTGTCTGTATTCTTTGTTAAATAATGTGTCATTCAAAATTCTCTCACACATGCATATTTCACTTTGAATCAATCAGCTATTTTTCAGTGTGTTGGTCAAATTGTTGGCTAAAGAGAATATTGTTAACAATTTGAACGATATACTTCTTCTTCTGCTGCCACTTTGGTCCATTGTTGGACATAGGCCTCCCCTTTGGACCTCCACAGCTCCTTGTTCTGGGCACACTGCATCCATCACCCTCCGGCAGACTTCCTTATATCATCAGACCACCTTGCCTGGGATCTGCCGACACTTCTTCGGCTTGTTCTTGGTCGATATAGCCCTATTTAATTCAATGATCATCCTGTCCTCATTCATTTTATTACCATTTAGGCTTGTTAACTTATATTCTAGTCACTCGTCTCTCAGATACCTTGTTTTCTTATCCTATGGTCTCATTTTCCGATACGTTTGTTGTTGGTAGCAACCCCGAGATTCATAAATAAATTATATAGAAAGAACGTACGTAAATGTCCATATAAATATTGTATATGAAAAGTCCAATCGATACCAGGTTAATAATCTTTAATGACCTTATTTTATTGGGATAATTTTGAACTCAATCGGAAACTAAAATATTATCGAATAACACGACCCACTAAACTGTTATGATGTCCCTGTTAAATTGAGTTTTATTAGTCGTCAAATCACAGGTGCGCGTTGGTTAATAATGATAGTGATATCACTCGCTTGTAACCGTTGTTATTAATAGGAAGCTATAATTTCAAGCTACATTAAAGTTATATAACATGTATTTAATTTTATTTAATACAGAGTTTTACGAACTCTGCGAAACAACCCCCTTAAAGTAGGGGTGCCGTAACTCGATGGCAGAAATTCCGTTTCCAAATAAAAAAAATCACGAAGCATTTTTATTTATTTATTCCTTAAGTGAATAAAGTATATACATTATACATGCATATGAAAATGGACATAACATAGATTATAAAGCATTGCTCACCAGGGCGAACTTATTTTTACTGATCATAATTTTGATTGAAGATTTTTTTTTTTAATTTAAAGAGAAAGGATCTGGGCTTGCATACACAAACCCAAATACTTTCCTGTACACCTTGCATTAGGCTAAAAGCCTGTATCGCAAAGTGTGGAATACATCGCCAGCGCCGGGGTTTGAACCTGGCACCTCCCGCTTGAGAGACTGCCGCCTCAACCAACTGCGCGAACCAATTACATATTATTAAAATTTATCATCCTTAGCGGAAGATCTTGTATTCAATCCATTCTGTGTTCTAAATATCACTTCTCTGCGGTAAGCTGTTTAGAGTGTGTGTGTAAATGTTAATAAATTCTCGAATACTAGTCGCGAAATCTAAAGTCTTTTTGTTTCTGAATTGAATCTAAATAGGTATTTAGTTTTTCATTTTTTTCTTCCAAATGGACTTCCACCAAGTATTGACGGTAAAAAACATAGATATTACCTCTTATATACAATTATTTACTTGTTCAGCACTCCTACGTGTGATTTATTAAACAATATACGCGACTTGACTGAATGTTCTCCCTAACAGTACATTATGAAAAAATACTGTTGACCAAAAATCCCCAATAAATCATAAGCGAATGTAACACAAAAAAACAGATAATTGTTATTAACGTTATCACGTCATGATAATGGCAATAAATTTACAGCTTCAATCCAAACCTCAATATGAAATTAATTTACAGCCTCTCGTCACATAGGTAGGTATATTTTATGATACTGAATGTTACGGAATATGTTACAGAACTGAACGAAATCCGTCGTTTGCCTAATACTACAGTCGATGAAGCAATTTTGCCAACATTAAATCAGGTAGTCGTGAATTTTTGGTATGTTATGTAGGACAATGAGGTAGTTAAGAATCCAAATTTGCACAATTTTTCTCCCTCCGCCCCCTTCGCCACCTTGAAAAAACCTTAAAAAATCGGCACTTTTTAAATATTATGCACTATAACTCAGTTATTTCGCGTTTTAGGTCAAAATTATTTATTTTCTAATTTGTACATTATAAAATTTCTTACAACTTTTGCTTACGACATTTTGCTCTAAAGTAAATACCAACAGAGCTTTCAAGCTCCCAAAATTGGTCAAAATTCTGTATTTCTTTCAATTTTGAGTTTTTAGCCACTATACATCACAATAACTTCGTTATGGCTTATTTTAGCCAGAAAATTTTCTTTTCATCCTATAGAGAATTCAATTTGCTACAAAACGCGTATAGCATTATCGATATTGTGCCTAAAATAACGACGAAGAGATAGATTTAGAAAAAAACAAAATAGTGTTTTTTATGATTTCCTATACATTTTCTGATTTCACATACCGTTCGAAAATGTATGAAGAAAAGTTGACTTAATTAAATATACGCTTAATTATATCGATTGTTCTTACAATTCATGACACATATTTTACCTTGTTGGAATCAGCAAATATTTCGGAAAATTTTAGGATAATTATTATTCAAAATATATAGTGAAATATTTAGATTAGATATGTTCTAACAATTGAAATAATTTTTTTGATAAATATTTAATTCGCAAATAATCTACTAGATCTAATTAGATCTACTGGCCTATAAAATTGACAGGAAAATTGTATTTCTTTTGTGTTAGGTGAAAGTTATATTAAAATTTCGTAATAAGTATGTACTTAGTTTTTATTATTATTTTTTTTTTATCGTATGGCCAACATCACGCCTATATCAAATAACATTCGTTATGTCAAAGTGTAAAAATAAAAGTTAAAAGCGCAAAGTGAACTGCTTGTCAGAGACTTTAATCTAGATTTCTCATGTATTGCATTGTAGTTTTAATAATCATGTATTATATTAATTTGCAAGCGCTCCTCTCTCTACTCTTAATATTTATTCACTTATACAATGCAAACAATTGTATACCATTAATACCTAACTGTAAACAACTTTTATTTTTCCCATATTATATTTAGAAATAAAATAAATAAATGAAAATAATAGGTACAAATTTTACTACGAATTTTATATATTATTTCCTTAACAGTAGTCGGAAATATATTAATTTGTGTAAATCTAATTGCGACTGAAATAAACTAAAATTAATTAATTTTCCAGTTTACATACCCACGTTTTTATTCTCTTATATAAAATATGTTAAAGCATATATAAATGATAATGAGTTTTTGAGTTGAGTAAATGTAGGTATAAAATAACTTTTATACACATTAAATTGTTTCTTAGGAAATGTACACAATTCCTAGATTTAATTCATTTCAGTAACACTTATGATACTTTATGCTAGCTCAATAATAATAATTAACACAGTCGGTAAGTAGAGGATGACAGAGGTAACATACGAGTATATTATACGTAATATACGTTTATGTTAATATTTTACGTATATTATGTCTATAACTTATACAGAGTTTTATGGAGGGGTCGGTAATAATTATTATCATCCTTTAATAGGTACTTGTACATAGATGTACGAGTAGGTATATGGTATTATGGTAAGTATAACAATATATGGTTGAAAACTGTTTGAGACATGCACAGAAAGGACGAATTGTAAATTTTAAAGCTATGACAAATATTTTGTCGGTCCAATACTCCATAGAAATCTTGTTTTCAGATCCGTATAAACTGCAACTTCGTCATAGTTGTTTTTTTGGGGTTCTTCACTCACTCATGTCTTCAAGAAACCTCCACAGAAAAATGTTTGGTACACTGAGGTCGGGCGACTGAGTTAACCAAGCAATTTCAACGAAAGATTTGACGAAATACAGTCATAGGGTTGAGCGCTGCGCTGCGAGCTGTTGATCTACCCCGGAGCAACCTGCGGTGCATATTATGGAATTGCATAATTCCCCTCTAAAATGTTCACATCGGACAACCACACTGAGCTGTCGCGGCGGCGCACAATCCGCATTTCAAATCGTCCATCCTGCATGATAAAAAGAAAAGAATTTGAGAATGTATTTCTTACGTATTATTTGGTATTTTACGTAGAAATTTAAAACATCTACTTACTTAAATTCTCAGTTGAGAACAAGAGTGTAAATAAGCTCATTTGTGTAAGAAATTTGGCAAAGTTTTGCGTTATTCTTGGCGCCTTCCTGAAAATTTAATATACGACACTTTGAAGTTTTTCCGAGAATAGAAATTATACCAAAGGATCCCTTCTATACAAATTATTACCGGCTATATAAAATTGAGTAATTCCGCATTAAAGAATCTAAAATCTTATCAGAAAGGAATATGTATCTTTGGATAAGAATATTTTATTGCTACCCATAATTTTATTGGATTTGAATATTCATTAGACTTCTTATTAGTAGAAAAATCGTCTTATTCCTTCGCTACATTATTTATCGACGCCTTAAATCTATTTTGCATCTGGGATGCTCTAGTACAGAGGTCGCCAAAGAAACAAATAAAGTATATATGGATAAAAGAAGAAATTTAAGGAACCACTTGGCTTAATCGTGTCAACCAGATTCTCGAGAACGGATGGGTTGTGAGTAAAAATAATTGCAAAGCGTGTATGACAAATTGCATGAATGTGACGGAAGCAAGAAAGGTGTAAGGAAAGGGAAATCTGGCGTTATATTATCTCTGAAAGAAATAACATAGTATTAAATAAATAAATCTTTATTGGCCAAAGAAAGACATACAGAGTTACAAAAACAAGGCAATAGAATTGTGCCATATGAGCGGACTTACGAGTATTGTAAAAGCAATATCTTACAGTCAACGCAAATAATCCCCTCATATTCCAATAAATAATTAACCTCTGGCCGATGTGTTAAAATATAAAATTGGTTAAATAAGTTAATTATAAGTTAATAAATTTAATAAAAATATGCAATCAATTTGATAATTGACTTTACTGCATTGTATTTAAAAAATATAATTACTCTCACATGTGTTGAGAAAATAATTATATTATCGAATATGAAAGTTGTAGTAAATGAACTTATTATGCAGCTTTTTAAAATCTCCTATATTATGCAATCAACGTGATTGGTATACAAATTAAAAATTCAATTAACTTTTGTCATCAACATTAATGTATTAATTTATGGCCATCATGGTTGGTAATTTATATTGGTAACGATACAAAATATCATATATTTCGAAAAGCTATTGTTCGCTAATGTTTGGTTATGTAGTTTTTTATTGTGTTTGCATGATCTTGATTTTGCAAGCACATCGTAGGTTGAATAAATAAAATAAATATTTTCAGATAGAAAGTGTGAAATTACAGTTTGTCTTATTTAAAACTGAAAGAAATATACGAGTATACCTTCTTACATTATACAAAAAAAGAATGAAAAAACACAGTTTCATTCTGTGTCGATTCACTTTGTTCCAAAACGCCATCTTATTGTTTTTAGATAATAAAGTTGAGTTGTGAAACAGTAAGACATGTTTTAAACCCCAGACACTTTGGTTATGCGATGCCCATTATTTATATAGTTAATTGAAACAAACGTAAAAACATTTTGTGATAACTGTATTTGAATTTTGAAGTCAAATCTGCACACAACTGTCGCAACAAACGGAGATCTTTTCTATTCGCCTCACAGTTTTCTATAAGCTTGAGTCGAAACCAATATCTTCTGGCTGGAAGTCCGTGTATCATATAACTGTGTAGACAATGTAGTTATCTTGGTGTTCTTATAAATTATTTATTGAAAAACAAATCATTTTTGCTTACTGGTTTGTGATGGGTTTGATAACCTGCCAGAGTAACACATCCTACCTCATAATTATTTTCCTATTTGTTAGCTGCTTTACATATTGAAAAATAATAAGCGCTGTAGTGTTTAGTACTGTAAAAAGTCTGAGAGTATTTTCCTTGAAAAGAGAAATCTGATGGATGAACATCATTCAGAGATTTCCCTGGAGTCATTTCCGATTCATGGATCTTCATAAAACTAAGTACAAAGACTGTAAATACAAGTAAGTACGTAGGTTCTACCATTATTGTTTGTTATGCCTTTCTATTACACGCCTCGGCTTATGGCACGAAGGGATGAGGAGGCTGTCATTAATATCGCTTAAGATTGATCATATTTTGCTCATTTTTTCATATTATTTTTACGGATATTAAGATTATACATTGTGCTAAGTTGCCCTTTAAAAACATACCTAGTGTATTAAAAAAATAATTAGTTTTTTGAAGATATTATTATTATGCTTTAGACGTCGAATAAGAAATTGAATAATGGAAGAAGATACGGGGAAAAAATATTAAAATGTCAGATAAATAATATTGAAAATTATGTAAATCTCTTAGAATCCTCATTTTTCATTGCACGTTAAATTTTTTCCCTTTAAATATGTATTTGAAAAGGTTTTTTAGCTGATCCCTCACGAGCAATTTTTCGATCAATAATTGCGACAACTAGTACAAATCTCATTGATTTATATTATTTCTCAATTATTTCGGCAATATCTAAAGCAATACAACGATAATGCGTGCGAACGAGAAAGAGAACTGACTAAATTGATTGGACCAAACCGATTGGATATTCGTCTATTTCTGTCGCTGATATTAAGATAATTCTCTTTCTCGTTTGCACGCAATATCGTTACCACGCTTCAAACATTGCCGAAATAATTGCTACATATTGCGAAATATGTTAATCAATACGATTTGTCGGAAAAATTGCTCGTGTAAGCGCACCTTCTCAGCTAGAAGAAATGGATTTCAGAAATTGCTATTCCATAAAACTACAAAAGGTAGTTCGTTTACAATTTTTGTCGTTATTGATACGGGTTTCATTTTTTTGCAATACTTGCCGAATACCAAATTATAAGTGTCTATAACAATTAGGTATGCATTTGTGATGCAACATACACTGCAGTTGTAATTTAACGTTTACTGTTCCTAGATATTTAGTGTCAGTAGAAGGTACCTATTTGCTTTCAGGAATGCTTCAATACAGAGATATGCTCAGTAAACATCAAAGCAGCAGTAAATAAACCACATAACATTATTATACGAATGTGTTGAGCGGACAAATACAATTCTATCGTATCAGAATGTAGGAGAGATAGTAGTTTCAATGATTAATCCGTTTGTGTTTCTGGCTCCATTGTTTTGAAGAACAGATGAGATTTTCTAAATGACCGTAGATATATCTTTTCCGGAATTAAGGGAATTAATACAATAATGGTAGGAAGGCAATAATATATCAATGGGGGTGTAGGTAGCGAAGTGGAAAATCAAATAAAAATATAAGAATACATCGTTTGGATGGAATGATTGTTAATGCCCACTGATCTTGTAAACCTAGCCGCAGACGACTAGTAAACTATCGCTTTCTTCTTTTTGAATCGTCGATTGATTAATCCGTTTTTTTCTGATTTCGTAAAATCAATAGAAAGTTTTATACCTAGTAAATGAAATGATGTCCGTAGATATTTTAAATGTACCATAAATTATTGTCCTTCTATATTTAACTTTTGGCGTAATTTTAATTTTAGAGTATTTCTAAACTGTGTCATTGTTAACAAAATTCTTTATTCGGATAATCTTCGACGTGCTTTATTGTAATTGTCCTTTAAGTAAATCTGTTTCTTCTAATACTTACCTATATTTCTTTTCAATTATTCATTGCTCTCCAGAAACATAAAAAGTGTCACAATGAGAACAGACCTAATTACGGTGAAATGGTTGAAAAATATTTGTAATATAATAATAATTGTAATTGCAATGTTTAATTCGCATTTGGAATTGCATTACTTATCGGAAAATAAATGGCGAATTTAGACGATGCGATGTCTTCCATTAGAATAATATTATAAGAACTTTGCAAATAATCTAATTCCATTTCGTTTAGTGGTGATAGATAGACGAGAACTTTACAGTTATGTAGGTGTACCTATATCCCGACATAGTTGCTACTTCTGGATCGCACTCGGAAGCAATTTTGCAAAAGTGGAAACTAATAGTCAAGGTACGTAAGTAGTAGTTGAAATGAGAAAGTAAATTCTATAAATTTATTACTATCAAGCTCTCTTGCTGAGCGGGAATTTAATTCGATTCGCCTTTTTTACGGTATACCACGTTAAGCCACTAAGTAAAGTTCAACCACACAAACTCTATCTCATCTAAATATATGTTGAATGTAACCACTGTTTTTATCATCCATTTATCTTTAAAAAGCTCGATAGTTAAGGATACCAATCTGGTTTTTTATATCGACCAGAAAATGTACTTTATTAGTACTACCTCTATATTACATCGGACAAGTTCTATTGTTTTACTTACCTACCTACTTTGAATTATTGGTTTACATTTAGCTTATTCTTTTTTCAATTTACTAGATGACTTTTTTTTGGAAAGCCTTTTAAAGACCTAAACATATGTACTAGTGTTTGTTATAATACTCTGTACATATTTGAAAACTTAACTGCATTCAAGGAGCTTTATATTTTAACCAAGCAATTTTGTATAATGTTTGACATGAATTATTTAATAGACGAGTGATAGACCAGAAAATATTTAATAACTTATTTTAACACCTACCCTGCAAAACAAAGTTTTCCAACAATACTTATTAAGCTCGTATATCATTTCTGTGAACATAGAGCATGAAAAATATTAAAATGTATTATTCATAAAATATTACTTTACAAATTTATGCAAACTTCTCGTAGGTACAAAATAATTTAATTAATTAACATCTCTTTTGCATTTTGTGTTGCAGTACAATTAGATAATTCATGTAAGGAAGTAATTTTATATTATTTTTCCGAGGAAAAGTAACTTTTCAACGCAATTAACAAACAAGGGATTAACTCTTCCCCTCGCAAGAAGAAAAATAAACTAAATTATAATTATTTTGTTACGTTGCTAATTATATTTTCCCGCTTAAAAAAACTTATTTTTCCTCTGTGCTTGATGTTGCTTATGTAATAAAAACATAGGATTATAGATATATCGAAATATTCACATTTACGAGCTTTGAATTTTAATTCGTTAATTAAGTAGGTTTATAGGTGCTCTTTTCTCAGTTTCTGGTTTGTATTTAAATTGATAAAATTGTCATAAAAAATATTTTTCATCATCATCATCACTGGCGCTACAGCCCACTGTGAGCCTTGACCTCCTCCAGAATTCTTCGCCGTTCCATTCGGTCCATCGCCCGCACCTTTCAGTTAGTCACCCCAATTGCCCTGAGGTCCCTCTCCACACCAAAAATGATTTCTACGTGGTGCGTATTAGGTATAGCCAAAAGGGAAAGCATTTTTCTATAGGTACGTAATAGGTCTGTAGGAGGGGTTTAGGGATTACCCAAGGATCGGCGTTAATACTATGTGTATTATTAGCTTGTGTTTTATTACAGGTAGTATAATGGTATCGTACATTGTTGCATTTTAGCAGGAGACTATAAAAAATACATCTCAAAGTATAAAAAAAATATGCTTAGATCCTAACACTTTATGTCGGCGTATAATAAAGAAAGTATGTATCTATCTAGTATCCTTTATTCGAAGCTGTGTTGAGATCTTCACAATGGAATGTCAAGAATTGTCGACTTCAGGTAGTGATGTTGTCGAGTGGCAGGACGAACTTAGCGAGGTGGAGTGGCCGGATGCGACGCGTCTCCATACTCCATACACATCTCCCTTTAATACGAGCGTCGTATAGACGGGATATATTTCCCCTGGGACCGACACCATTTATTAGATACACTACCTTTCCTCATTTACAGAAATGACTTTACTCTTTCTTTCCTAGCACCACTATGATTTTTTTTATTACACTTTGCTACTATATTATATAGTCGGTCGCCCTTACGCAGAATTACACCGAGCAGACTATGAAGGTAGATATTTTTTCATTTTATATTTTCAACGTTGGTATTATTTTCATTCAGGACATCACACTCGAGTCATTTATTACTTTTATTATTATTTTTATGACGAACTACGCATAACATCAAAGAACTATAATATGCCTTTTGAGATTGTTTGATAAAATAAGACTTCCTTGGCAATTTAAAAAAAAACCGTACATACAAAAAACGTTATTTATGGTACAAAGAGTAAACTAATAGTATACGTAACCTTTTGTCAAGTAAGGTAGAGGCTTAAATGTACTTATTTACGTCTCAACTCAATTTACACCAAAACCATAACGACTTTAAAGCACTTATGACGTTATTGTACAGGAGGTGAGTTAATTTGCAGAAAAGTATACGTACTATAGCGTTATCCATAATCGCCAGGGTTCTTTTCTAAATTAAAAGAAAAATTCTTAAATGAAAAAAGTGCTAATTATCACATTTGGGGAAAACTATTACGTACGTAATAAATATGTTTAGTCAAATACCCGTGCAAGAATCTTTCTGGTTGGTTGATAATTGAAATATTTAATCGATCCTTACACTCATAATAACGTAATGAAATACTCGTAAGTCCGTAGAAAGCTCTTTTTTTAAAAAAAATGATGGCATATTTTCTCGTGGTTTTGTTGTTGACCATACCAATTATAAAAGCAGAGACAATGTTGCGTGTAACTAGTGACTGTTTTCTTTGAAGTAATTATTTACCTGCGCAATACAAAAGTACCTATAATTTCTTAGGTATCTTCTTGCCCTTTACGAATTCTTTCAAGGAATATCCTGAAATAAGTTCCACGTGTAAGGTTGATTGTCATTTCAACTCTTATACCCATACCTAATATTTTTCTCATCGTATTGTTGGAAGGCACTTTTACGTATTTTTTGTACCTACTATGTTTTGTTGCCATTTTATATCTCGTAGCTTTGGTAGTATTGTAATTATTATCTGTTTGAATACAACAAATATGATATTTTTGTCTTTTGGAGTAGATTTTATATTTCCCATACAATAATGTTACGTTCAGCTGACAAAAACAGTTAGGTAAGTACATAAATGATCCGACCAAAAAAAGAGGCTGTAGAGAGAGAATGTAGGTAGGTGCGACAGTAAGTGAACTAAATTGTTGTACACTTTTACAAAAAGGAAATCCCTTTAATTTAGTGAACGATTCGAATGACCTTGAACTCATGAAATCATCCATGGCATGTATGTATTTTCGTGTATTATATAAAAATCTTAGGAGTACGAACAGCTACGAGGCTTTTCTTTCTTATTCTTCTCAGCATTCTCGCGCCCAGTCTTGGACATAGGCCACCCCCTTGGACTTACACTGATCCCTATCTTGTGCCGACCGCATCCATCCGCCTCCGGCAACCTTCCTTATGTCATCCGACCACCTTGCCTGGGGCCTACCAACGCTTCTTCGACCTGTTATTGTTCGCTATTCAAGAGCTTTTTTAGTCCATCTAGCATCTGATGTTAGTGTTATGTGGCCAGCCCAACTCCAGTTTTGCGGAGCTACGAGGCTACAAGCTAAGAATTACTACTATTCACGGCAAATGATGAAAACTTTTGAAGAACGCACTATCGTGTTTCCAGTAAGTATATCTTGTAATTGAGAATTCGTTAGTAGGCAAGTGGAAAGGGTAATAAAGAAGAATAGAAAAGACCAGCTCGCTTACGAAATTTCTTAATTCCGTTGCTTAATTAGAATTTGTTAATATTATAAGTAATGCTTTTGTACGCTTTGTTTGGTATTCGGTACAACAATTATGTGACTCGTTGCCTCCAAAAGGTTTATAACATTAATTCATTTACTTAAAGCTAATTAATGTTAATCTATTCACCTCTGTGAAATAGAGAAGGAAAAATGTGTCTTTTTAAAGAAAAACATCGCTGAAAACTTTTAAAAACAAAACAAAAATGCTAATAATTCGAAAGGTTAAGTTGGCAACTCTGATTCGTATAATTATACATGTTACAAGACATGGACTAACTACTACATTTAAGGAATATTTTTGTTGGGTAAGAGAAAAGAAAAATAACGGATTTTTTTGTATTAGACAAAGTTACCAGTCGAGTGCTTTTAATAATAAAACTCATTTTGCAACCCCCAAATTCTCCCTTCGCTTCCCTTCGCTTCCCTTTCCTTCCCCTCCTCATCCATCCGTCTTTCTTCCCTTTTTTCCTTGAGATGAAATATTAATATTTCTTTCTCTAGTCAACGAACAACCAAATATAAATTTGTTTCTACCTGAGTTATCTGGATTTCATCCTGACGGTTAACTTACCTACATCATAATAAGAATTGCAAACGGAATTTTAGGTTACCTAGCGTATTTCGTTTTTATGTGGTTATATACTATGTCGATTTTTGAAATCAGATTTTCATCGTGTCTCATTTTAGTTATTGTAGATTTTTCGACCAAGTCATAGTATTTATACATCTGAAAAAATGCGTCGGGAAAAGTAAGATTACTCAGCTAATGCTAAACATGTCATCATAAGACATAAAGCATGGATAAAATGGAATATTTTTTTGACTTAGGTAAGTGGTTAAAATTTGTTGTTTTAGTGTCATACTTTCATAAGTATGCGTGTACAATTTATCTCATTTTATTGTCACAAGTGGTTGATTGGCAGACATTTATAAACCCGCCATTTGGTATAATGTTTTATATCCAATAAGGGCTTTTTTAAAATTTGATTTTTAAAATTTTGTTGTCGGACATAAATTCAAAATTTAAATAAATCTTTATTAGCCACAGATATGTTATGTTACAAAACCAGACAATAGCAATGTGCTAAAGGGCGGACTTATTTCACAAGCAATATCTTACAGCCAAGTCTCAATTTACTTTTGATATATTTTACTGAAAATTGAGATTATTCCCGTAGTTAATTGGATACGAATATGGTCTTGTAATTTTGTTGATAAAACATTTGAGGTGAGACACAGTGACACTAGTAGATATTTTTTTTGATATTCTGTCTCCTTTTTATAACACAAGCTAACATATATTTTTTCACTTGCATCCCCGTACAGAGTTTGAATGAGTCGAAGGGATAATAGAAATATTTTATCCTTAAACTGCTTTCTAAAAACAGGACTTCAGGACGAAGATAATAATAGAATTTTGCAAAAAACGTTTTACATTACTGAGACAAGGAAACATCGAGATATTATTGTATTACATATGATACGAAAAACATTTGCTATCTTGACTGTGATCTGAACTAAACCAATGTATACCTATATATAGATTATAGATAATATAGCAATATAGATAAATCTCTTGAACAGATTTCCTTCAAATAATAACGAAAGTCATTCCATTTGATTTCGTTTTATTATGCATGGTATTTACATGATGTTCGCCTGTCTATCCAGTGCTTGGAATATCTGATTCGTAAACACGGATTGCTTGTCTAATTCCATGAATCGATACAACATACGGTGTATACATCCATGTGTACGTAGATTCCATTTCTAAAACCGATTTTATAAGTGAGTGAATTTTGTTGATAGAAAAAAAGATCGGATTAGCAAAACCTATATCGTTTCTTCTCTGCGTGTTCTGACCGGTTCTCCCAATACTGAAGAACACTTGGTAGAAGGTTTATCAGTTTTAGAATTACTATGATTTTGTGCAGTTTCTACAAAATCACAACCCTTGTATGTTCTTGTTAAATGTGAGAGATTTTATACGCATATTTCAAATATATACATGAAAATCATATAAATTATAGCAAAAAACCACATATTTTAAATGTAAAGATATGAAAATGATAGGCGTAATTGCATTTTTATTCTGAATACATTCTCTCCCTGGCTCCTTCAAGGCTAATTACCCGAAATAAATATGAAGATAGGAGAGGATGGCGACGGATTTTTGAGGCAGTTAAGACCCACCAAGGGTTGTATAGAGCTATAGAGAAGAAGAATATATGAACATATTATGACTATTGTGACTAGGTACGTATATCAAATAACCAGATTTTGTAACATTATCGTAAACACTCCAAGTATGTCATATAACGCAAGCTAACTGAGAAGTTAGTAATGTTACGTTCTGCAGAAAGTTTTCCATATACTCGTAATTAGAATACGACAACTGTCAGTCCTTATCTTCATAGTTTAGGTACTTATGCTAGCGAGCTTTCAGCGCAACTGAATAATGGTGAATCGAGAAATTTGAGAGATGTTGAGATGCTTGTTTTCTTTAATATTTCTTAGAAGTTCTTAATTAGGGCTGAGTCGTTCATGGGTATGCGATTGTTTACAACATAGCACTAGGTTGCTAATGCTCACTATGCTCAGGTTAGTATTCGACCATAGAAGGATTTATGGTTGAGTCTTACTTGGACAAGTAATACGGAAGAAAATACACTCAAGCACCGACTATGAATTCAGGTGTTCGTTTCATTGTCAGGATTTGTCTGAAGTATAACATACTCGTATGAGCTTGTACTTATTTCAGACGTCTTCATTTAAAACTGTGAATAAAAAGCTGGAAAGAAAATCGTATAAATTCATAATAGTATGTGAAACTTACAGTAGCGGTATACATCAAATAGTCTGGACGAAATATTTTCCTAGAAACTGTCTGCAACGCTGAAAAGAATGAGATACCTGTGTCCTTTTGTTTTCTCTGTTTAAATAGATTTTATGCAACTGAGAAAATATTGTATGATAAGGGGTATTGTTTGAAACAAGATTAAGGAAAGAATCTCTATAGTTACGTTTTTATTTCACTGATGCGCTATTTTATTTGTGTTCAGTAATGTATTTCCTGAATACTAACAAAACTGATAGTACCTAACTAACTAACTAACTACGCCCTTTATGTCTCCATTCGGGAGCACAGGGAGGCTACCAGGCGTCTCCATTCAGAGCGATTTTGTGCGAGTGATATTACCTCTCTCCACGTCATTCCTAACGCTCTGATCTCGTTGTCATAGGAACGGTGCACTGTGAAAGAGGGTCTTCCGGGGCGTCGGGACCCCTGTGGGTGGATAAACAGCGCTCTCTTTGGCCAGCTGTCGTTGGGCATTCGCAAAACATGGCCCAGCCACGACCAACGTCTTTCCTGTATTACTGACAGGATTGATCGTTGCCGTCGAACGTATTCGTTGGTTTTACGTTCTTGCCAAGTGATACCCAGTATCCTCCTAAGACACCTATTCTCAAAGCTGAGTATCTTACGCTCTTGAGCCTTGCTAAGAAGATAGTACCTACCTTGTTAAAATTTAACGTTCATTGGACATTCTCATTATGGAACGATATGCTCAGAGTAAAAATCTTTCTATTATCGCTCCAACTTTTAGTATTAGGAAACAAAGTATTAAGAAACGCAAAATAAGAATAACGTAAGCAAAAAATCGTTTTTGACCTATTCTTTAAAAAGGAAACAGAATATCACAAAAATCCACTTGAATCACTGCGTCTTACATTTAAAATTTTATCAGCCAAATTACTGGATTATATTTAACAAACTACGGGAATAATATCAACTTATATTGAATTTCAGAGATAACTTTTGGGATCATTTTTGATCGATAAACTTTATAATAACATCTCATTCATCCACGTGTTAAGTCTTGTGGTGATTTGTTTAGTATTAACTGACTTACGTTTTACATACTTTTCCTGACGCAATTTTTCACGTATTTCTATGGCCTCTAAAGCTGTATGCTGCAATGCGTAACAGAACATGAGTAAATTCAAACACTGGATGTATATAAATATAACGTAGATGACAACCAATCATTTTAATGCCCTCAATATAATAAATGACAAATGTAACGACATTTCATCGAACTACGGTGTTGTGTACGATTATGTTTTACGATGCCTATGCTTATCGTCTCAATATAATATTGTCCAACATCATTTTTGCACGCCTAAACCATCTGCATGTCCTTTTGTAAATAATTTTGATACAATATTTTTCATTTGTTTATTCCATAGATTAAGAAAATTATTATATTAACATTTGACATAGATAAGTTATACTTCAATTATTTCAACACAAGTCCATACAAATTCAAAAGGAAGCCAACTTATTGACACATAGTGTGAAAATCCTCAGATTTTTGTACCTCTCACTGCACCAACTGCCAACAACCGATCTTAATTGTTTATAATAGTGTGAAGTAACACCTTCTTCACCCATTAAATACAATATGTCTGTGTATTAATCTTATATTAACACATTTTCGTATCTTGACACGAATTATTTTATGCTTATCTTTTTTTTCTCTGAATCTCTGAATTCAGCGTCATTTGTCGTCATCATCAGCGATTTTGAATTCAGAAAGAGGTTTTGGTCGAAACTCTTTTGCAAACGGTCGATTCCGTTAACTGAACTTCGGGACGTTTGTGGTGAGCCTTACAGTCAACCCGGTAAGTTCAATACTTAGAAGATTATTCATTGATAGGTCGAGTTAGCCAAAACTGATTAGACTAATTCATTTCTATTATTTTGTTTGTGACGATCCTATGTGGTGATCTAATCTATCATTTTTACTGTTTGTGTCGATCCTATATGGTGAAAAGAAAAATGTAAGGTGCCCTTGGGACGATTTTATCGTTAAACGGCGCCCAAAATAGTTTGATTTTATATATACAACTGAACAAAAAGAAAGACTATGCGAGATCTAGCTGCATTTCTATGTAGAGTCTGGCGAGTCCCTTGAATGCAATGCAAAAGCATCTCATTATAAAAACGTAGCTATCAATCAGAAGATTTTTATTCACTTTTATTATAGTTACGTACGAACGTAGTAGTATTTTTCAACCAGTACAATATTATAATGTAGGGTTAGTACATAGTAGATGGCGGATTTGAATTCCAATATAACGATATGTCAATCCGTGGTTCGTCCCCTAGGGAAATCGGTAGGAAACATCATGATTATGTTGTTGTGTGAGTGTGTGTGTTGTTGTAGATAATATTGTGAGTGTGTTTGTGCTTGTACTGATATATCTAAACTATAAAGCGATTGACTGACTTACTCATCAACACAGCCTAAATTGCTAATCGCAGAAAAGTGAAATTTGAAGACAAATAGGTTTTGAAGCAAAACGCTCCACTTATAGGAAGGATTTTCGGAATTCCTCCCTTCCGAGGCTGGAAAATAGGGTTGAAAAGTGTTATAGCGTATACGAATGTCTCGGAAACTAGACATGGTACGATCTTGTATCTCGGCACATATATTCTTCCATTGAATCTGTAATAGAGATTTGGGTGTTTTTCAAATTTTTTATAAAAAGGACGTACTTGGAGGATGAGAACTAGGAGTGCCGACCACAAGTTAATGGGATAAAGGCGAAGAAGAAGGAAGGGAAAAAAGAGGAGATGCGCATAATGGAAAATATATGATTTTTTAATATCTCGTAATACGAGTAAGCTCTCTAACAATGTGAAATGTAATGTTATTTTTCTGAATATTATTATATTTGTAAATTGGCTTTACGCCGTATGTTGATATTAAATAAATAAATAAAAGAAAAAAGTCTCTAAAAATATTTTTTTTCTCTGAATTTTTTAATGAATGTCATTTTTGCCATCTGCCTAAATAACAAAATTTAGGCGCGAGTGAAATCGCGAGTTACAGCTAGTATTGTCATATTGGAAATGCCTCCGGTGTTAGATAGTACGTATGTATCTATTTGTACGAAAGCATCACATTCTATAAATAATATTACAATTTACAAGTATTAGTACATGTAGTAAGTAGGCGCCTACCTACCGACATTTCAATATTATCGTCTGTTATTATTATTATTTGAGAAGGAAAAATCGAATTTCTAATAATACCTGTAGGTACATCAATAATAATAATAATAATATCGTGTATGGAATTTTATTGCAAAAATTGGCTTTTCTCAAAAGCATTTCGGCTTTCTTTTATATTATTTTATATCTAACACAAGTCAGCCGTATGCCTAAGGCATTTGATTTAAATAAGGAATCTATTAGGTACCTACTTACTTTTCATAAGAATTCCTCCTCAAAGTCCTCTATGTATTCATTTACGTATTTTATTTATAGAGTAAGTTTAGTACAACTTTTCATTGAACAAATTTATTTGTAGCACTTATTTCTGCCATAAATTGGCAGCTCTATTTATACGAGTTCATTGCATGGATAATAAAAATAATGCAATCATAAAATAACCATAGACAATTGAGTTTAACTATGAGGGAGTAGAGAAAAGTTACAACAGAAAATATGTTTAATAATATGCTTTAGAAAAAAAAATAGGGTAGATAAATTGAACTAAGGGATGATATTAAATATTTTTTTATATCTTGTATAAGTATCTCAAAAGAAAAATGTGATAAACACCTCTGATCTTTTTCCCACTCGTTTCCCGAAAGTCGAAGAAATTTTTTTGTATTGATAAAATACATTAAAATCTAGTGAATGACTGTACCTATTTTTTTTTGACTGAAGCAAAACTAACCCCAAAAAGTAAAAAACAAACTCTGTTTTTAACATTTTTCATGCGATTTTGAACCTTAATGCCCGGGAAATGACAGTGACGTCATACTTAGGTCCCTAGCTTCAATAAAATATTATTCTGTATACCTAGCAAACTACTAACTGGGCAACAAACTTCAAACCCATAACAGCCAATCACGAAATATAATATTTCAATTAATTTATCATGATAGACACACATCAAATTATTATATTACATTTTTTTTAATAATAATATAGACAATAACAATTTTATTAAATTATTTTATGAAAATCAATCACTCACCAATCATACAATGTTGATATTAAGTACTATTGGAGTAATTTACCTACTAGGAGTACTAGGTACCGATCAATCAAAGAATAAAATACCAAACTTCAGAATTCAGAACATTTTCTCGATATTTCACTAGAAACAGCTTATAGGTATTAATTTGTTCGTTGTGTTTGTTACAATGTTATTTTGATAGCCAGGGTAAATTTCCTGCTCTTATTGGTTTGCTATATTGTTTTTTTTTTCGTGTTTGTTATTGTTCTAAATAATTGTAACTTGTTTTGTGTACACTCTTATAATGAAAAATCTAAGTATTTTTAAGTGCAATTAAGTCCAATTTTGTAACGTTTAGAACTAAAATATGTTTTTAGTCATTTTTGTAATGAAATTACTTACTTACTTTCTGTGTTTGGAACACCATTAAATTTGTAGCCCCCAATATTCAGCCACCCAAATTACTGAAAAAAAGAAACGTCTTATTTTAGTAAGTACGCACTAATTAATTAGTTAAATTATTTGACCTATTTCCTTGCATTCAAAGATATTGCAAATGTAAAAAAAAAGGATTAATTCCTAGAGATGAAAAAGTCTGTAAGCTTCATATTTAATAATACATACTGAAAAACATTAAATTATTTAAAAAAACTAACATTCCACACAAAGGTTTTAAAATAAAAGCCATACAAAATAGTGGATTTCAAGCACGTTCCGAGGCAATTCTAGTATTAGTCGATATAACACGTTATTTAAAAAACGAGATATAAGGATTTTATTTATTTTTAATTCAGTAGACAGGTTTATATAGAAAAACAACGCAGGTAGTATTATTTTTATAATCATATAGATATGAATATCCGTTATTCCACGAAATATTTAATTAGATTTTCGCATAAAAAACTACGAGTACATCACTAAACTGAAAAATATAATAGATTGTGTTACATCACGTATTTTCCAATTTTTCATAATAATTAAATATGAAAATAAAATGTATTATTTATTTCTATCTGAAATAGATTATTCGTTTATGTATTTATATATTTTTTTAATGAAATCGATATTACTATCTATTGGAGGTACTCTGAGTATTTATATCATGAACGATGTTATTTGCAATGTTTCTCAGTAGTTATGAATATATTATTGTTATGAAATACTGTTTGCAAAAGGTTGTGTAATCATTCGTGCAACATATCCTCTGTTGAGTCTATAATATTAGCGTGTTTTCTCGTAAGTATAAACCGCTGAAACTTACTAAATGGGAAATGCTTTAAGTAAGAACCTCCATGTTCAAAGTACACAAATTAAAATTATGTAAATATATGTTGACGATTTTCGTACAACGGTGCAGTATGTATGTTGTGGGTTTTCCAGTACTGCCGTGTCTGTTAAGAACGTATCTGTGAATGCTTTGTCGGAACGTCAAAGACGACGTTCAACGTGCGCTACAAAAAAAACGTGTATTAAACCATTGTTTTGTGAGCTTCCGTAGCGTGACGAATCCATATGTAGAACGTATGTTTTTAATTGTTTTTCAATGTTTGTGTTTTTTCGAATCCTTCGAGCTTTCGGTGTTTCGATGACTTTAAAAAAACCCACGCAGTTAAAAAGCCTTAAAAATTATACAACAGATAAAAGCCACTGTATTTTCTGCAAGATTCTTATTCTGTCTGTGAACTGTTATAAAATGTTAGAATGCAGAAGAGATTTGTCATATTATGTACCTTCTTGGCTACAAAATTAATATGTAATAAATTCGTCCATAACTTTAAATTATCCAAATTCTAACGCACATTCTGGAATTTATCCCATTCAAATGCATACATTTTCACATTACTATTTCCTTATTCGCATATACTCATAGATAAGGAAGCCAATAAAATATTCGTCCAAATAACATCAAAAAGTTTTGCAGTAAAATACTCTTTCACAGATCTACGAACATCGTTACTATTATAAACCAACACTAGATGGCGTAAGTTAGCTATGATAATGATGTATTAAAAAAATGAAACCAATTTTATAGGAACGGTTATGAGTTTCGGCATCTAATAAAAAGTTTGATGGACGTATTTTTATATTTTACGACGCGAGTGCGAGATGTTATTATTAACAATATTATTAGGGGTGATTTATTTTATAACGTGGATAAGCATGTAAGATCAATATGAACGTTTATTATCTAGGCTCTGTGGAAAGAAAACATTGTAAGTTAATAAATAAATAAGAACTCTCAATGAAGAAGTGTACCTAATCAAATTCAATCGTATTTATGTCTGTAACCTACTTTAAATACGGAGACAGAAATTTATAAGTAATTTGTTTCAATTTATAGTGTTTTAAAAAGTTCAGACCAAAATAAGTATTTCCAAGTCCAACAAGAAAAAATGTTTTATTCCAGAACTTTTATAAACTTGTAAATAATAATTAAAAATGAAGTTTCGTCCATTTGAATCAATCTCTCATCAGGTAACGTATAAGCTCACAAACTTTAAAGTTACTTAAAGTTTTCCTATTATCTAGCCACGGAGACTTCGTAAGCTTTATAAGATTTCATGCATTAAATTTCTCCCTATCATGAAAGTTGCAAGTATATTGATTAGGCACTTCAATATACTTCGGTTTTCTACATGTTGCAATATAGCTATCAATCTTAACATTGTCTCTACTGAACGAAAGAAAATCCATTTTCCTATCTTAAAATAAAAGCCAGTAAAATCTAAACATTGGTTTTATCTGTATTTTATTGTAATTCCTTAAGGTTATTGGGAATTGGGGCGGACTTTATTAGATAACAATATGGATTTTATGTTAGCAATCGACGTTTCTTTCTAAGATTTCTTTTAGTATTGACGAAAACATCGGAAGTATCTTAGATTGAAATTGGTATTAAAAGGTAAATAAATTTGTGGGTTAGTCGTTCGGTGAAATTGAAAATATTTAGTGGCTTAAATAGTAATCGGACGAGATTTAGAGATATAACTTAATCATCTCAATTTTCAACCGTAAGGAAACGTAATATCTAGATGGCTGTAATTTTTTCCAAGTATCTCACCTTTTATATTTTTATATATTTTATCTATTTCTTCGAGTCCCAGGACCTGTGCTGTGATGACATTCTATCATTGCAAACATTCTATTATATTCTATCTCTTCACGCCACATACCTTGCGGAGTAAGCAGAGAGAACAGATCAACAGACTTTCCTATCCTTACACTCATGCATTTCGTCATACACACTCTACGATTCCTTTCACTCAGTATGCATACATGCTATTATATTATTATGGTATCTCAGTTTATAACCCTCTATGAAGTTGTGCAGTAGGAGTATTGCAACCCCTTAGTTAATTTTGAGATGTCAGGATCATCTTTAAAAATCCCTTTTTCTCCTGCAATTCAAAAGTCAGAAAAAGACTTCCTTCTAATTTCGTAAAGAAAATCACTCCAATAGATATGCTAAACCGTTCCTGGCCAGAAACCTAACTCTTCTGTAGGTAAAATCTACCTAATCGTTAGGTTGCTACAACAGCACGTGCTGAGAGTATTCTTGTACTTGTACTTCCATGTATGTATAAAGATTTTCATACATATTAATGTGTGTTTACTTAATATACTCGTACGTTGTATAAGCACCTTTGCCCTAGTATATTATTTTCCTCTAGTACATTATTAAGTACAAAAAGCTTTTAAGATGTTCGCTCGGTGGAATTTATTATTTCTATTGTGTTGCTGTAAACGAAACAAAGTAATTAAGGTTAAAGGAAAATATCTGCACATGTTTTTTTAACAATATTTTTACAGATTTTTTAAATAAATTTGTTTATTTTGTTATTTTTTCTTCGTGCTGTGAACGATTGACAGTAATAGATTTTTATGGTTGAGTTTGATTTTCGGGCTTCTTTAGAAGAAGACTCCAGTAGAAGTGACGAAACGTCGATCAATCAAGTTAATCTACACACGGTTCTCCCGAATGTCAAACAATGACGTTCACCGAGAAAAACCAATTTCTCAAATACCAGACGTATAATTTTGAGGAAAAATTTGTACCTACTACAAGTTTTCGAGTTGATTTTATAATACTCAATGTGTATTTAATAATACCTACTGTTTATAGATCTTTAATGGTGGAGAAAGAAAAGAGGGACTAGTCGCATACAACACTTTACAATAATTTTCATAGACCTACATTCCTTACTCTATCCAATTCATGCAATTTGTCATGCTTTCATCGTGGTTTCAGTCTGATGCAGGCAGGTACAGCACCCATACTTACTAATATTATTTTTGATCTAGTCAAACTACGTCATCTTTGAACCGTAGAATTGAACATCGTAAGTTTAGAATAGGTGTATTCTTGTTCATCATCAGACTTCTTCCCTCCACTGCTGGATATAGGCCTCTTCCATCTGTTTCCACTCGTCTCTGTTCTGACCCTTCCGCATCCAGGTTCCTCCAGCGATTTGGACGATGTCGTCGGTTCATCTCTTTGGTGGCCTTCCGACGCTCCTTATAATTGTCCAAGGCCTCCACTTCAATATTCGTGGCGCCCATCTGGTGTCACCCTGTCTGGCAATATGTCTTTCGCATTGCCACTTGAGTTTTGACACACGGTTCATGATATCAGCAACTTTGGTGTCTTGCGACTGCCAAAACATTGTCATGATTTCTTGTTTATTTAAATGGCAAAGAGATGACGGCTTAAAACAACATGCTCTATGGGTGAAGAACGAATCTCATTATTGTGGTTATTAACGTTTCTATACGCTCTAATTTAGCATGACGTAGATACGACTATTGAATTAGTTAGTAGATTCTCGTACATAGAGTACTAATAATTAATTAATTTCGCAATTTAATTACTGACGAACGATTACGTAAAACAATATTAGATATTTAGCAGGCAATATAACAATATTATGATTACAATATTCCGACATTTTGTATGCATCAGTAATATAACAAAGCATCCCATTGAGCTAATACCAAAATAATAAATGATGATTAGCATTCTGTACAGACAGTATAGATATATCTCTCTATTGTTATTTGTATGAAGCAGAATTATTATTTTTGTATGTTTGTATGATACTGCGTTAGCGGAAATGTACCTACATGATATCCAGGAATTGTATACATTTCCCATGAAATCTATATGATGCCGATTCAATTCTGGAAAGTTGTGAAATAATTTGTCAAACGTTATTTCATACATGCGTTTTTTAGAACATTTAATATGTATTAATAAATAAAAAACTAACTATTTTTCCGGCCAAGCTGGCACACAGATGATACCGAGAAGAAAAATGGATTCAAACTGAAAAAAATATTTATTGTCCCAGGGCAATTGGAGTCGCACATAAAATTACATAATTTAATATTTTTAAAATTTCTGTTTGCGAATGTACAAAATTCCTAGTAAAAGGTATAAAATATATTTCGCTTCTTCTTCTTCATTAGCCTTCTTCCCTTCACTGCTGGATATTCTCCTCTTCCAACTGTTTCCACTCGTCTCTGCTCTGACCCTTCCGCATCCAGCGATTTGGGCAATGTCGTCGGTCCATCTTTTTGGTGGCTTTTCGACGTTCCTTCTGTCTTCTATATTTCACTAACACAACATAATAAACCATAATAAACAACTTGTAATACAAAAAAATGAAATTTATTTCACATATTTCCTGTCGACATTATATACATTTGCGGTAACATATATGAAGTACCCACTTAATACATTGTTATACTTTACTGTTCCCGCATGTTATAACAACCACTAAAGTTCATATTGTTGATCCGTAGCCTACTTACACAAGTGCATATAATATGCCAACAACGATCCTCAGATTAGTAACAGAACAATATATTATGAAATCCTACACAGATACCTTCGTATAGGCAGTGTGTTTCCATACTTAATAGTAGCTGTTGTTGCAATAACAATATGGGGTCTGTTTCAAACAATTCCGTATTTGAGAGACGTACTTAGTTGTAAGTATGATGCCAATATTATTCCTGTTGGGTATGTGCAATAAGCAACAGGAATGAGCACGGAACTTGTATGATACGAAGCATACAATAGTAGATCAAGTGTGGTTCATCTACAAAAGCAGGCCTATTGTTGTATCCAATAGATCCTACATATAATTACAATTGATCTATATAGACTTACTTAACAAGTTTAGATGTAGTTATCAAAGTTATTAATCAATGACCTATGAATGAAAGGACATTCCTAATGACCATTGTGACCGAACACAGGAAAAATTGGAAAGCTAAATCAACTGATACTAAAGATATCCTAAGCCTTTAAACATATAAATGATTCGAATTAGTGTTAGTGACGCTTATAGCTAGAGGATTAAAAATTGATTTTCGTTAATTTTGTCGCTAAAAAGATAATTCCAAAAGCACATTTGTAAATTACTGCAACTTGTTAATATTTCGGTTTTTCGGTCTTATGTTTTTATAACGAAAAAATCTAGTTCGTTATTTCAAAAGTCTCAATTTTTCTATGAACTTTTGCATTAATTTTTCAGTAGTCGATAAATTCGAGATTAATTTTGACGAAATCCTTGAACTTTAATAAAACCACCGACTAAAAATGAATAAACTCAAACCGCTACTTAAAATATCTAATTACATTACATTATTTTGAACTCTGGTACAAACTTTGAAATAAAACCATATTTTGCGGGAATTCATAAAACATTTTAGAGGCTTTTTTGGCTTCACCATTTATTCACCAAACTCTTGCATCAAATTCTCCATTTTACTCTCACCACTCTTCAACATCATCCCAAACCGACACCGTTTTAAAAGGTACCTACATACCTTCATTCGTCAGGAGCTGTGAGTGAAATATTGAATTCATTTCCACTTACGTAGATGGTATATTTATTCAAAATTGTCTAAGGCAAACCATATTTCATATCCACAATTTGCCGAAAGCTTCAAAATTTGAATTTCTAATTTTATCCTCGTGTTTCGTTTAAAAAAAGCAAAGGTTCAAGTACTTACTTGTATTAAAATATACAGTGAAAATGTTGAAAAGTATTATTCTCATCCATAAAAATTCATTTTTTACTGTATTATGTATAATGGCCGCTTGAGAGTAACAGAAAAAAACAACATAGATATACTATTTTGGTACATAGCTTTACACTTTCCAGAATAGGTAACTCTCTGTATCTACTGATGCTTGTTTTGATCTAGAAAATAATATGGATCTGGGCCAAAAGTTGTGTAATGTTTTTTCACCTGAAAAGTGTTTTGAATTTTTAAAATTTCCACATATTTTTCACCTGTGCTAAATCGTTATAATTAATTTAAACGTTCTTTATTTCGATGCAATTTTTTATAATTGCCATTTCGTACATTTTATGGCAAACGAGTTTAAGGTGCAATTCCTATTAGACGGTTGACGCTTTAGGAGTGATTTTTTTCGTAATCTGTATAATACACGAAAAATCTGTAAAGTAATTCATAAGAGGATGGATCGTACAGATTAGAATCATGGTTAGATCCCTAGAAAACTATGTCGCAAATTAAATGAAAATATCAGAATAACGTCATATATTAAGAGGCTATATTATGCTGTCTTTTGGCTTTGGAGCCATATTCTTTTCTCAGCCAATACTAAAAACATCGTCTTGAAACTGAATACAGTGATAGATGCAAGCTATGACTACAAGTTGACTATCCTCGAATTACGATATTTGGAAATTCCTTTAAAAAATGTATCCCGAAAGTACATACCTATGGAATTTAGGGAAATAATTCATAAGTCGTTCAGTTTTTCAGTTGTAAAAGTATGATTTAGCTAAAATATTGGTCGCGGATTTTTCAAATTGTTTCCAGGCTCTTTTTAAAAAAGTGTAATTCACATTGTCGCTTACGATATTCTTATTTCGCGGAAACATTCTCATAGAAAATTTTAGGATTTTTGCTCAGTGTTTATGGGACCTCAAATAGCTACTGTTCTATATTAAGTCCGCTACAGGCTAAGTTTTCGGCTTTGGAAAATGGTTAAACGGAAAAAGATTAGTGTAGAGGTAATATAAGGAAATGTATTCTAATTTAAAAGCCTCAGGCACAATATATATCTTCAGGTGTGTCTCATAAAGTGAGATACAAGTGGAAAGTGGGTACCTGGAAGAATTATGGCGTCATAGAACATTATGTTATAAAGAAAGCAGCTTTATTAGTTAATCTCGTTCAAATTATATTTTAATTATATACAAACTCAGCTGAACAGAGCCGCTAGTAGGATTATAGTATTAAGCACCAGTATAAAATGCACACTTTTTTTAAAAAAAGATGGCTCAAAAATGACGTGATTCGTGCATATAAATTTTTACCATGTTTTTAGTTTAGTTCAAAGTGTACTTCCATTTTTATTAATAAAAAAATTAAATCTTACTTTCAATTTTATGATAAGTTACCGCTATCTACTGTGGATCATCAATAGACACGCTCCTTTTTAAATTTTACCTATGAGAAAATGATGTTCTTCTTTCGTATGCGAGACAACCATGATTCTAGAAATTTTCTGGGAGTCATGTATGTCCCCGCACTCACAGAGTTCGTCCTCAGTGTATCCTCATTTTTTGAGCTTACTATTGCAGCACGACACCCCAGTTCGCAATCTATTTAGTGCTCTGATGTGTCCGAAAATCGGGGTGACATGCGCGCATGAATATTTCATAAATGCAGATGACAAGGCCAAACATGTGGCCAACTATCAGAGGTTCCTGATTTGACAATATTTTCTAGTTCTTCAATTGCCCTTTGCATCCCGTCGTGGATTTCCAAGTCTGCCTCCAATTTCTCGACAGGAGAATACCCCACTATGAATCATTAATATTCAATAGGAAAAAATAATCAAACGAACAGACCTTTTATTATAATGGTATGGATGGAACGGAGAAGACAATGGTATGCACATGTGAGGAGAATGGAGCCATCCAGACTCCCTCACATTGCATTGCACGGCCAACCCCAGGGAAGAAGACCACCAAAGAGATGGATTGACAGTTGGAAGTCGACATCGCATGTGGCTTATCCATCTTCATAACATGCCACAAGGCCTATATTAAGAACAAGAAGAAGAAGAACATATGAATTAGGTGCGACTTTCTACATTGAACCCCACCCTGGCGGAGACTTAAAGCAATATCAACTAATAGTAATTATGTACATTCTTATCTTTTAATACTCGCAGGCTCTCCTTATTATAAAATAAAGTGTCTTTTGGGTCGTTGTAAGGAATTTGGATGTAAAATGCGATTATCTTTATAACAAATAACTCTACTTTTCGAATTATACTTTGAAAATTACATTCCCCGGGAAGAAACTGTATTAATAGTATTAAGAATACCTGGGTATTGTTTTTAAGTGCTTTGATATTTTCTCGTTTTTGTATAAGTATTAAACTCTCTTATTAATTTAATAATATTGTTTATTAATATATCGGTAATTTATTAATTTATTAGGAAAGGAAGAATAAATGTTTGAAAACTAACTCGGTCTTTTTTACATTATTATGACGTGTGGATTTCATGTTCATACTGTTTATATGTGAAGGAGACAGACTAACAGCTGATCATGCAAAAAATTCCGTTACGAAAAGGAATATTACTCAGCTAATTCTAAAGATAACTTTGCTGTAGTTTTTCAGATATAGTGCTGTATTTTGTTGATACTCGTAAAACGACATTCGTTACTGTAACTAAAATGACTATAGACTGTATATGATATGAAATTCATATGTCCATCAGTCTTCCTGAGGTTGGCGATCTTTGTGGCATAGCCGACTCGATCAGACAAGCCAAGATATGAGTAAGGTACATAATATTTGCATGGGCGTCGCTAGTCTCGGAGCAAGGAGGGGGCACACAAATTTTGAAAAATCTGATATAGCATAAAAAACGCGTATTTTTTGTGTGATGTGGTGAAGGAGATCGTGATGTGGTTTGTTTAATTAAAAATGTATATAATTCTTTGCACTATAATGTGTATGAAAAATGTTTTTTTTTATATATAAAAAAGTACCTGATAAAAAATAGCTCCGCAGGCAATTTTTTATGAAACTGATGGATTTTCATACAAATTTAAGAAAATTTATGATTAAAAAAAAAAGTGTTTTTAGCGAGGTTAGATTTAGTATGAAAAAAATATACATATTATTCCAATCTCGAGGGCAACTGCCCCCCCTGCACCCCATGACGACGCCCGTGAATATTTGTATTCTGTTTAGTTTTTTATATCAAATTAACAATATTCCGACTACCGAGTACCAAATCACTTCCATTATTTAGTCACAAAATGCTAACAAGATTTATGGAGAATAAATTTTAGAAAAACACGACACGGGTAAAAGCAGAATAAAACATTCAGCGACATAATATTGTAAAACAATATGAACATAAATTTTCAGGAAACAATACAAACAAAAGCTTCGTTTTGCTAACGTCATTGATTTCTGTGTTTATGTTCGACCAGAATGTTAGATATAAATCCAAAGTTTATATTTTAGATAACAAATGTTATAATATGTGCACGCCCGGACTGGCAAAAGGGCGGATCGGGCAAATGCCCGATGGGCCGGTCTGTTCAAAGGGCCGATGGGCTGGTATCTGGTCAGTAGAGCTGACTGATTAAATCGCATTATATTATTACAATAAGTTATTTTGAATCGATTCATTAAAAAAAAAACTTCTTTGCACAATCTCACAAAAAATTTCGCCGGCGGCGCTACTTACGGCAGTATCAAGATTCTTGTTGTGCCCCCTAGCTTCGATGCTGGCGACGGCCATGCATAGTTGTTAGTTATTGTCTCTGGTCCAGAGCTCAAACACCCCCCCCCCCCCCCACCCGAAATAAATTACTGGCTAAGGACCTGTGCTGTTTGCGTAAGGAATGTAATTTGGGGGTGGGGTTTGCCGGGGGGCTTCCTTAAGGCCCACCTCTTAACAAGATTTGCCTAGAAGTGCGGGTAAAGAGGTCACTACTAATGCGCCTGAGCTACCCGGGGATGTGGAGGGCTTTAAGCCCGCGGAATTTCCGTAGGAAGTAGCGGGCCGACGTCTCTATGCCCGGGACGGTTCTAGGTCCCAGTCCGGGCCGGAATAAGTACGACTATACATTGTATTGTTGTAATAGAATTAGAAGTAGTTCCATTTGGATTGAAATTCGAACTCCCTCGTTTTATGTTATGACTCTAGTTAGTAATACACATCAGAAAAGCAAGATAATACATCCTATTGTGAAATTGAGTCAACGTCGAGTTTTCGTTCGTTGAAAGGATAATAATTTTTGAGAGAAACAAGAGAAATATTATCAGAAGATTGCTATACTTTGTATAATAATAAAGTATAATAAAAGTCCATATTGATCGCTGTTCGTACGGAATCAATAATAATATTACACAACAGGAATTTCCGAATGAAGATGCTTTATTAATAACGTGAGTACAGTGGAACCTAGAAATTGGAATACAAGTCTTTCTAAAACAGAATTCAATTCTATTCAAATGGCCTCTACTCGTTTACGAATGATCTAAAGTTAGATTACATCCGATTAGTAGTGTAGACGAGTATTCAAAAGACAACGTAAATACTAGTTAGCTAGAATTTCAATCGGGCATTACGGTAATGTTTCGCATAAACAGAAAATTCTGGAAAACAAGTTAATCTGTCCTCGACATAAAGCTTGACTTTAAATCCATCCTTAGGTGGTCTGCTCGAGGCGTCTACTTTGGGATTTGCCATACGGCATAATGCGAGTGCGCTAAAATGGGTAAATTCTTCTCACATATGCATACTGATGCCTCCTTCGTTGCATGCTCCATGTGATAACATCTTCGACCTCACATTATATCTGACAGAATCTTCGACCTCACATAATTCTGTGTTTTTCACCCTATATCTGAGAGTCTTCCCTGCATTGTTTCTACATAAAAGTCTTCATTTCAGAGGTCCTAAGCACGCTCTTAGTCACTATAGTATCTGCCCTACATCCAATACTCAATTTCATAAAATAAGTCGTACACAAGTTTTGTAAATTATTACTTCCTCGCTCGAATTCGTATCAGTTTTCATGTGTACGTCCGAACTTCTAGGTTTCAGTGTTATGATAATATGAAACAACGACAATCTATATTATTAGACTAGATTTTTTCTGTTAACGTAATAAAGACGAAAAAAATATTATGTAAGTATGTAATAATAATATTGGTTTATATCATTATATTGTTAGACATATTTATTCGATTCTCTTTGTCAATATGACAATACATAGTTATTATTCCTTATTATTGCTAGAAAATTTATTCTTACTTTTATTATTCTAGTTCTTTCTTGATTATCAAAAGGAATACTATTACAGATAATGTTTTTTCCCCAGTATTCCTATTTTGTGTATATTGTTTTGAAAATTGATGAATTATTTTTTCTTAAAAAGAAAAATACCATTACAGTTCAAAATGTTGTTGATATTTTGAGCGAGGCTTGTTATCATTGCACTAATTCATTTTTCAACCACGTATCTAAAAAAGCGTAATTCCACGGTGTCCGAATCCGGATTCATACGTAGATTCACACACCGTGGGAAGGTGCGCGTCCGTAAATCTACAGATGCTTTCGTAGCGATTTGTATGGCGGTACGTACAAATCCAAAATCACGTACGAATCCGGATTCGCACACCGTGAGAAGCCGCTTTTAAAGTAATTAGCACACACCAACCATTTACACAAAGCACACAGATTGCGTAAATTCTATCATCTGTTAAAAATCGATCTTAATTGTTTTAATCGTGTCAAAAAACACCTTCCACACCCATTGAATGCAATATTATTGTGTATTAATCTTTTGATATCACATACTCGTACCTTGACACAGATTATTTCAGGCTTCTTATTTTTTTTCATGGTCCACTTCTCGAAGGTAGGAGGGACTTTCTCTGTCCACCTATGGTTCTGTCGCCATGTTCATGTGGCCAGAAAACAATATTATCACAAAAATAGCGAAGGCACTACAACAAGCCGTGATGGTTTTTTATCTGCTGTATTTTTATTTTATTTATATGTATTTTATTTCTTTCTCAGTTTATGAAATCAATATTTCCAAGGAAAACGTCATGTTAAAATTGGGAGATAAAACATTCCTATAGAAAATTTGAAGAGCTTTCAAAAGTTGTCAGAAACTGATGGAAACTTATTTTTATTCCGTAGGTATTATTTGTTTTATTAGGAAAAACTTCGTTAAAATTCATTAAAATTATTCATCTTATTACCTACTCATAATAAAGACGAAATCTAAAAACAGAAAACTTTATATTACAAAAGTATTTTCAGTTGGTTGTACAATTTTCGTTTTTTATTCGTAATAAACCATAACATTTTTTTCACAACTTTTTTATTACTAACCGCATTAAATATAATATGTTAACTTTTACACACAAGTCTGCATAAAGCTTGAGAATCTGTCGGAATAGCATTTTTTTTTTCAGAAGGAAATCGCGCATTTCAAAAAATCTTCTCAGTATAAAATATTAACTCGCGTTATATTCACAACATTGTAATAAATTTTCGACTATGAAAAAAATCTTTTCTTTTTTTATGTTTGTGAAATATCGTAAATATTTTATGTTTCAAATTATTACACTTACTAGGTATCGTCAAAATACCTAAGCACTGAAAAAAACAATGTTTTGTTGACTGATCATCAAATGTCCCCAAAACTGTCGTTTATTTTTATCCCAAAGATGTCTTCATTATATCATGATCATAAACGAGGAAAACCTTTTTCTTCGAGACTAGAAAATAATCTGATAACATTTTTTAACACTTCCAATATTTCTTTATATTTTTTACTTATTAATAGTCACAACATCTTCGACATCGCAGTTCTGCTGCGTTTTTCTGCAACGGATTTATGGTTCAGCGGTTCATAGAAGGATCTTTTGGTTTCGATTTCAAATGTCATCATGGGACAGGATTTATAGGTTCTTACCAGGTTATTACAATGAGCATAACGAACTTTATCTAATAATCTCAAGGCAATTAGCAATTCTGAGACTGTGGTTAACAAATCGGCGAACGAAATCCTTTAAGAGCTGGCGCGATTGTTGGTCGTCCGTGTCACAAGACAATCAGTCTCCGAAAAATAACAAGACCCAGTTTTAACAAAAGCAAAAGAATATGGAGAAGTATCTGAAGAATAGCGTTATATCATTTGGTGCGCATGTTTTCTTGAGGTACATATTTATTTTAATGTAGATGAAAGTTCTCACTGTGTGTTCCCCAACCCTTGGTAGAATAATAATTCTTAGAGTTTGAACAACTCCCTGCTATTTTTGGCATACAGCCAGATCGATCGCGAGGTCATTTTTATAAAAAGAACTTTCTAAGCTACGTCTTCAACCTTGTAAACCTCTTATGTTATTACGATTATTGAGAAAACATTTTATGCGACATAATTGGATAAGTGCCTGAAATTTCGTACTATAAGCTTTCCCTTATGGTTGAAATAATGTAATAACAATGTATACGATACTTTGTGTAAATGCCGTCGCATCTTTTCTCTTAAACACAATATGAGACACACATTCAATAAATATTATGTGACCCTAGAGAATATAACTCTGATGCTGTAGGAAATTATCAAATTGACTTTCATATAGATGACTGTGGAAGGGAAATTATTGCATCAAGTTTGTGTATTATGGAGCATATTTAAGGAAAACTTCGCCATGTCAGCAGAAGAAATGGAAAAATAAGCATAATTAATCATAATTTTTGTACTTACAATACAATTGTATTTTATTATGGAACATTATGTTATAAGAGTTGACAAACATTTTTACTAACATTCAGAATGAATGGCAAGGTTTCTTTGCCGAAGAAGATGTAAAATGCAGGTGAAAGTTATGTATACCGCATGGCATTGGAGAGACGAGAGTCAGAGATTTAGATCGTGCGAGCTCAGGTACTGATATGTCTATATGATTGTCTTCCATTGTGCCGCTGAACCTTGTGAGGCGACATTCTTCGATAATGTGGTATAGTAACTTCATCCCGTAACAACTTATACAAACATCTGAAAAAATATCAAAAGTCAGGAGCCATTTTTGCAACCCGGGGGTCTCCACAGATATATTATTTTTGAGGATTTATGGCTTGCCATTAATTAGCCGAAATAAAACTTTTTTAAAGCCATTTGTTATGACAAAATTTCGTCGTTACATGATGACGTAAACATATATTAATAATATTGCGAAATACGTTACATATTATGTGCATCTAGTAAAACTAATTAGTTTTAAAACTAAAATATAAAATGAAAGTGAAATAATACTACATATTTGTTGTGATTACTAGGTGGGTTTTCATCTCATACTTGTTTACTGCAAACGTCACAACTTTATTTCCGTTTTTAACGCTTTATTGCTGGAAAAGTTCTCAACTATGTATCAAGTTGCTTGACTGCAATAAACTCTAGAGTATTTTGTCTCATCTACTCAACTTACATCCTCTGTCCTCGTTTAACGAAGGATCTTTTAAAATTCTCAATATTCTCGTTTAGAACTTAATTCGTTCTCGAACTATTTTCAATTAATTCTCCATGTATACTATAATAGTTTTCCGTTTATAAAGAACTAATTAAGAATTAGAATCGTAAAAATACAGAAATAGGATAATAAATTTTACTCTATCTTTCCAAAGTTTAAATACCTATAACATCTGAGAAGCGATAAAAAACCTGTACTTTATTAAAATTGTATTTTATGGACGCTATTCGTTACACCAATTAACATTTTGTTATTAACTTTAAAACGCTTCAGGTGTAAAATTGTAGTAAGTAAGTGTACGTACCTGATAAGTAACTTGTATCCCCGGGGCGAGGGAAAGTTTAATCGAATCGAATATTGAATATCATATTTTCTATAATTACTTGCTCACTTAGTATCAAATAAGTATTAGTCACTTTTTTATATTAAAAGGTATCGACTTCTATTAAAATTTAATTTGCGTTAGATATGTTTTCTTACTACAACCCGAGTAAAAAGTACATATTATATTTCCACGCACTTTGTCAACTCGCAATAAAGTGCGTTACCTTTCGGATTAAACAACGCTCTTGGAATGTTTCAGATTTATAAACTTGACTATCCCCAAAACTCGAATTTTGGGTAGGCACCTTGTACTCTACCAAAAGTTTCTGGAGAGCACCAGCATCACTTCGCATTTATTATAGAGTTATAATACAAAAGATATACAACGCATTTGTCTGATGTGAATGTCTGTGATCTTAAACATTCATTTAATCCGGAAATCGATTTAGATTTTAATTCATTAGATTGCGATGTGATAGGTTAGATGAGTTAGGCTTATTGCACGATAAAAACGAACTTCTTTGTTCATTTCTAATTTTATATAAGAAAGAGATTGTCATAGGCACTAAACTGGCCACATCTCCATTTAACCACTATTGTTGTAAATGTTAAAAATAAAAAACTGGAATAAATGTACTAAATTCGGTGTCTTTTCATCGGTACTTCGTACGTATATCTATAAATTTTACTGCTTTGTTTTTGTTGTTACTTTTCCTTTTTAAATACTCTTGAATCGAAAAAACGCTATCCTGTACCTATTTCCCAATAAGTACCTTAATTAAGTCCGAGGAACTACCCTTATTCTTATACAAATTGACAATCGTAGCGTTAAATAAATTATTATCATAAATGAGGAGCAGCCTTGTCCAAAGTGTGACAGAGTTTGCAAGTCAAGAATCGGCCTCCATAGTCACCTTCAGTGGCATCGTCGGCAGAACCAATAACGTGGCAGCGATTCTTCTGAGTAGAAAAAACATGCTCGGCAACGGGGTCTTGGCATTATTATTACCTTAATTAAGGAATTGTGGTAATTTCATAAATAAGTTTTCTGAAAATGTTAAATATAAACGTTATGATTCTTTGTCGAAGCGACACTATGACGACGTTTCAATTTAAGATTCGCGTCTTTACTACGAGTAGGTACAATGTTTTGTGTTTTACTTGATGTAACGCTTAGACGCGACTGGAATACGTAACTAAGTAATTAGGCTGAATAAAGACTTTTACTGTAATGAATACATTCTGCTTTTCATTTAAATACGTAGCTTAGAATATATTATTAATTATAATAATGAAAACAACGAGAAAAGCAAGTCCGCAGGACACGGCTATGGTAATAATATTATCCCTAGATTCTTCAAGTTTTCATTTTTCATGTTTTGTATCTTTATTGCTGGATAGGGCTCTTCCAACTCCTTCCACAGGTTTTTATCTCAATCAAGCTAACAGTAATAAAATTCATAATCTCGTGGATTTTTGATAAGTCAACTCATAAAGAACTTTATCATTGATCGGTACTCTATTTCAACAAACCTAAATTGCTGCTTTCTTGCACATTTTACAGCGAACTAAAAACTTTCAGCTTGATAAAAAAATATGATAATACACTGCATTTACTCTTTATTTATTTGTTATTATAACGGCATCAAGGCCTTTGAAAAGTTTACAATACAAAAAGTTAAAAATATCAATGCAATTATGTTACACAGCCAAATAATACACACCAAATACAGACAAAATAATTACAAATAAAACAGTATGTAAACATACGATACGGACAAAAAACAGTTAAATCAACAAAAATAAAGTTAACACTTTTGTTCAAAACATATAAATTTTCAAACACGTAAACTAAACGACATCTTTTCTAAATGTGTGCATAGAGCACCTATTACTCTCGCAAATTAAAAAGTAGTTTGCAAAGTCATCCAAAATTGACTTTCCATCGTTTTATTATTACACAGTAGTCGAAGTAATTAGAGTAGTAATAGGAAGTTTGATTCTATTAAATTTAACGGGTCAATCCATATTTAGTTACAAAATTAATTCAACTAATTTCTCACAACTGACCCTCTACAATTATTATAATAGTAGTTAAAATGTCAATAGGTTTTGTTTGAAAATGATAAATCAATTTAGATTCCCATCGGAGTACTTAACAAGTTATTTCAAGGTCTCTTGAAGCGTTTTAAAGTAAAACTTTGGTGGCAATATTATATTTTTATGGATATGTAGTAACGTAGTCTTTTCTTGTACGTGACACGTGAATTCGGTAATATGCAATCATACCACGCACGACACGTCTCTTGTCGAGCAATTACGAGTACTACATAGTATTAATTTATTCGAATCAACGTGTTGTTTGTTCAAGCGACTACCCTCCATTGTGAGCGACATTAGTGTACCTAATTAGTATTTATTACTATGTATAGCACAAATACATTGATTTGTATGGATTGCTTCATAGGAAATACGTGAACCAACTTGTAAAGTTTCGATCCTCTGTATTATAAAGTTTATATGGTTTGCGTGTTAGAACACTATTACTAACAATTACTATCTTAATAAGGTGTTTAGTTTTCTTATCGAAGCCCAACAACTCGTCGTGGGCGTACTTCTGAAAAGCACACGAACCCATTGAATCCACAATAATCACGCAATTCAGTTTACTTTTCAATCAGTTATATTATGCCTATGAAAACTTATAGTTATTTTTACGATTTTTACCACACAGTTTTGTATTGTTGATAGATTTAACTATAGCTGATCCAAAGATTTCGTTTTAAGCGAGTTACTATACGATTCCATTTTTAATTCTATCCTTCAATCTGCCAATTAATATTTGGGTTACAGTCTATCCAAACCATGGACACCAGATCATTTTATAGTTGCGTAGACTTGATATAATCTATGGAGCAAAACTATATCTATCTATCTATCTATACCCTCACGCCACATCACTTGCAGGGTAGGCAGAGAGGACAGAGCGCCAGACAGCCCTATCCTTACACACACTCCTAGCTTCCGTCACATTCATGCAAAACTATATAAAATTACATAATGCCACTATAATCAGATTTGTTAAAATTTGTGCTTTGCGAAAGTTATAGTTAGAAGTTAATATGCTGACTAATGATTTCATATAAATTCCGCAGTATTTTATGACTTTTTCCTAATAAATTACATAATATCATGTGTACGTATCACTCTCATTCTTCAAATTCAAACTTTTTTACGCAATTCGCGAAATATATCAAATTAGCATACAAGTAGTTGATCGTAGTAATAATAAAATGTGATAATATATAGAACTTCCGCACATTCTTCTGGTTATTTTTATTTTTAATGTTTGCTGTGTGTCGGCAAATATTTGTGGGTCTCGCGTTTACAGTTCACCCTTCATCCTTTTCCTTTTCGCCCCATTCTCCTCACTACTGTTACTACTTACACGCCCCGGCCAACTCATCAGTCCAAGGTCCCACGAATGTATACCAACAACCTTTCTCATCCCTTCCCGCTGTTTCCACTCCCCCCAACGACGACGGGTCGTAGCGAAACCACACCATCACAAATTAAAATTATGTGACCAAAACCATTTCCGAAAATCATCAACTGATATAAATATTAAATTGCTTATGTTCTCTTAACGGAATAACTTCAATATACTAAGCAATTATTACATCAATTATCTTAAAAATTACCTACATACAATTAAGGGATTGTAGGAAGATTAACGTTATGGAAGTACATTTTAACAAATGTGGTAAAATTAGAAAAATATTTTATTTCCACTATTTTATTTAAGTATACACTCCAAAGATCCTTCGAAGCTTAGAGTTTCATCTTCAGTAGCTTTTTATGAACTGCCACTGAAGATTATGCGCTAAGCTTCGAAAGATCTTTGGAGTGTGCATTCAAATAAAATAGTGGAAGTAAAATAGTGTTTTTATTTTTCATTATTTGTTACCTACATATTTTCTTATTATAATTTACTTATGATGCAGAGAAACATAATACTAGCTAAACAGAATATTTAACTAGCGTTCCCTCGTACAAGAACATGACATCTGTCCTTGTAATCATAAGCATAATCATTTTCTTGACATTTTGTATCTTCTGATGTTGACCCTGTACAGTGGATAAGTACAACATCATATTGTAAACAAAATACTAAATGTATACAAGCTTTTAAAGGACATAATATTAATCATAATATACCTTCATTTCTCGGGCTGAATTGTACAGTCAATGGTGACGTTTGTGCCTAATGTAATATTTTGTGCCCTATTTGTCGTCTTTTCATAATAATATCTCAATTCAGGGTGCGATGAGAGATAAACAAAAATATGTGCCTTGTACTTTTTGAGAAAATTAATATTGTAAGATGGTCTATCAGAACTGAGTCTTCCTAAATATTCGTTCCACATTCGGTGGACACTATAAAGATTAAAAATCGGGTTTTCACCTAACATTCATAATTCAATCGACATATGTTAACGTTTGTCTTCATACTCGTACATAAAAACAGTTTACAGATAATCTGCCGTGTGGAAGTGCTTGAAGTCTGTAAAACTCACTTCTTATCATGGATACGTAATCGTGATACCACAGAATATCACGGACCGTGAGAATCCAACTTTGCAAAAAGAAAAAAAAGAAAAATGGTGATGTCGGTAATATTTATTATTTAAAATTCTTTTATTTTCATACAAATATAGACTTTATTCATTCAACATTTTCAAATAAACGTGATTTATGATTTTCCTTTAGTTAGGTAGCACATCCATGAATATCAAACAAAATAATAAATAATAAATTTTTTCACCTTTCAATATTTACATTCAGAAAACACCTACGTATTTTCGAGAATAATAATTACCGATTGATATTTTTTTAAGTAACCGTGAAAGGTGTAAGTATTTTTTTTTGGAATATCTTTTTATTATTTGTTTACATAATTCTCGTTGTAACCGAGTATGAATGTAACGCAAGAAAAATATGTAAGGAAGATATGTATTTCGCCGTCGCAACTTCAACTATCGTCGAAAAATATTTGGCCAATCTCAAAGTTTAGTATATACAGAATTTATAAAAACTTTCAATTACCGTATACCTACTGAAAATAATCATGAAGTTAGGAACCTATTACAATTTGATAGATAATACAAATGAAACTACTTTTCATCAATACTAGATGGTACTACATTGTACATATTTTACATACTGAAACTAAATAGTGGATATCAGAGAGCACAGCCTTGCATGGGAAAAAAAATGAGCATTTTGAGCTCCCGGTGATCCCTCAGGGAACATTGAAGAGCGGAGTAATAATGATAGTTATTTAACAAAAATATATCAACTCGTTGGCTGCCGCCTACAGAAAAATAATTGCTTAATAATTTATATGGCATCTTTATAAACAGAACATTTAACTTCATTCTTCAAAGAGCCATTAGAACTCCTCTACCACATGAATTTTCATGGGTAGGAACTAGTTTCGTAAATAAAATAGAAACACCATTTTTGTATTCAGCGAAAGACTTTGTAATGTTTCTATTCAACCTTCATCGTGTCGCCATTGTTACCCGAAGAAAACAAATTGAAAACTTTGAATATTCTGTTTTTTTTTATTTGTTTGAAATAAATTATTCTTTTCCGAAGTTGGCAATGAAATAATATTTTCGTGTTGCTTGAAATTACATAGTAAAATATTTAACAAACGATTAAGTACAGTAGGTTTCAAAGGTTTATTGTTGAACTTTTAACATAATTCATTTGCCCTTGGAACTGAACCAAATTTTTCTTCTAGTCCTGATTCTCATGTCTCGTTTTTTCTATAGTTTGAATATCCCCAAATTGTTAAACATGCTGCCGACTACCATTAAGAACTGTAAGAGTAAACGTATGGTAAAGAAACTCATAAAAGAATGGTTGCAAAAATGTAACTTTATTTATACATAATCATTTCTCATAGTTTTCCTATATATGTTATACCTATGAGTATTTTTGTGGTGTGCAATGTTGATGTAATGAGTACGCGCCGACAAACCTGGATAAGGTTTGGCGTGACTCTGTATATCAACATGCATACTGTACACTGCTTGATGTAATTAGTAAATATTTCACAGTTGTTACAATGTATGTGTATGTTAATATTGTTATTATTGTTGCAATAAAGTTACTAATATATTATCTACTTCTTCAATCATGCCGTACCTATAGTATGTGATAATAAGATATGGTTACATTTTTCGCTACTTTCAAATTATATTTCAGACCTGTTTTTCAAAAAAAAAAATAGCCAAGTTTAAATTATTAGAATAAACTGGCAAGTTTGTTTTTTAAACTTGTGATGGCGGTTTAAAGGGATCATCGGTGTATTTTTTTCTTTTTCCAACTCGCAAAACTATCTTGCGTTTAAAATGATTTCTCTAGCGCTGCTCTGTAATATTTTCAGCATTGTAGGTTACTTGTAAAATACGATGTGAGAATATTTCGGATCTTTGTAATTTGTGTAAATGTAATTTTTAACTTTTTAATCGTTTTTTATCCTGAAAGATTGACTGCAAAACTAAACGGTGAGACAACGAACAAAAGTTATAGATGCATATTTACAAACTAATTAATTAAATTTAAAATTTATAATAGTTGCAACTAAATGATTAAATTTAAAATTCATAATACTTGCAACTAAATGATTAAATTTAAAATTCATAATAGTTGCACGTAATATTTTTAGCTCATGTAGGTACAACTAATATGACAGTTTTAATAATATTTTGTTCCGTATTTCTTATATGGAAACATGTGGTGTCGTCGCCGCTGCGAAAACAGAAAGTTTCGATATTTAGGACGCAACACAACACAGCAAACAATATAAACTTTCGTGGAGAATGCACGAAAAATATATAATAAGAAACCAAAAACTTAAAGATGTAGTTTTCGAAAGAGTTTTCCTCATTCCTTTTGTTAGGATAATATATTTTTGTACTCTTTAAGTAGAACATCCGACCTCGATAAGGATTTGTACGTTTTTGAAAATGTTTTCAAAGTACTTCACTGTTAGAGTTGATGTGAAAATAATGGGCACTTGTTTGGAAAAATACTTTTTTATTTATTTATTTATTTATTTATTGGGGACACACACAGAAAGTTAACAAACATACATAATGACATACACAAAATATATAATTCACGTTAACCTCCCAATTAAGAGTGTCCACAGCATGCACGCATAGTAGGTACATCAATCAAGTGAATCAACTTATAGTAGATATTAAACAAAACAATACAAGTTGTCCTGAATCGAATAATACAATACATTTATGTATGGTCTTGCATTCCAACAATACTGAGAGACTTACTTTCTCTACTTTGGTTATAAAATATTTAACAATCGTATCTTGAGTGTTTTGACCGAAGGTATCTGTAATAATGAAAATGAAATAGGTAATTATGTAGTCTCTCAACTAACGAACAGTTTAAGATGGGCATTCTGGACTTGCGACCAGCCATCGGTTGGTTTAGGTGATAATTTTATTTTAATGAAATATTCAAAATTTAATATTTATATCCCGCAGACTTGGATTTGTTCTATAAGGCGACTACTTTCTTGTTCTTCAATCCAATACAATAAAAAGAACAGTGATGTGTCCGTATGCCAGTCGTCTTATTGACCGTAAACGATCATTCATAAACCAGATAGAAGATCATTTTTTGTTATTCTCTTGAGAACACTACTTCAAATTAAATTATTATATTCTAGCTTGAACAAATGTATGCAGTTTCTAATATTATTTATCTTTTTGTTCTCAGGTTCTTGAGCGTGAAGAAATGGTTGTTGCGTAAGAAACATCAAATCGAGCTTGCACGTAAAAGAGGATGGAAAGGATACTGGGTGTGCCTGAAAGGAACCACTTTACTCTTCTACCCTTGCGACTCTAGGGAGGGACGTTCAGTAGAAGCTGCCCCCAAGCATCTCATCATTGTGGATGGAGCGATTATGCAGCCAATACCAGAACATCCTAAAAGAGATTACATATTTTGCTTGAGTACTGCTTTTGGTGATGCCTATTTGTTCCAAGCACCTTGTCAGGTAAGAATATTATTTTACAAAAATCAATCAGAGTTACACGTAAGTTCAGTAGCAGAAACGCCAAAACGTGAAAAGCAACACAACTTAACCCTCTCACTACCAGTGTCCTTCCTGGAGGACAGAACGCAAAAACAAATAAAATTCATTTGAAGCAAAGTCTTATACTTAATCCATGGTAAACTTATTATAGAATGTTTATTGTTTATAACTAAATATGTTTTACCAGTAAAGAACTACGAGTGTCCTCCGTGGAGGGCGTGGGGCGCAGTCCTAAACGGAAAAACGCAAAAATTTTTTTTTTGTTCTAAATTCATATAAAAATATATAGATATTAAATCCATAGACAAAAAAATTCTATGACCGCTCTATTATATTCTGGTAGTGAGAGGGAAACACGATTCAAGTCCGTAAAATCCTGAAAGATATATTTTTTTATATTATTGAAATAAGATAAGGGCAAAGCCACAGTGAGAAACTTCATGCCATTGGAAGGTGAATAAAATGACGAAAAGTCGCTGACTTTCAAAATAAATTCTCCCCTAAAATAAACTTTACCGTTTTTCTGATCATTAAGACATTTGGATAATTTGAGGTTAGTTTTTTGACAAGGACACTATCAATGTTTCCCCTTCTGTTACTATTTGCTATTCCCTAAACATGTGTCTATTTCCCTTCAACAATCAATACCTTTTTTTCTCTTCTCTAAACGGGAAACTAAGAATGTCCCAAAATAGTGAAGTTTTTAGAAAAAAGGGAAAGAAAATATTCTCGGGAGAGATTGTTGAAATGAATGAGTGACTTCGGTGTTTGGGAAGTATGAGAAACGAATGGGACGTGAAATTTTTGAGTAGGAAATTGGGGATTTTTTTTGTAGCAGGTGCAAGGCCCACCGAGAGGACAACTTCTTTTAGAAAAGTACGTACTTTTTGTCGGATATTGAAACCTTGTAATTTTTGACAGTAAAGACTGTTCACTGTCCCGAAGACAAGTCGAAATTCTCCTACTAAAATAAATTGAACATAAAATTGAAATGAATTTTACAGTTAATTATCATCGATGTAGTTTGTGATTTTAAAGCTAATCATAAATTTGAGAATGCATCAGTCGCATACTTGCATTATACCGCACCACAATGTCGATAATCAAAGAAATTGTCCATTATTTTGTGTAACGATTGCCCATTATTTTGTGTAAAGATTGCCCTATATTTTATAACGATTGCCCATTATTTTCTTACGATTGCCCATTAATTTGTGTAAAGATTGTTTATTAATTTGTTCTGTCCTTTTAGGTGGAATTGGAGAACTGGGTGAACAGTATCCACAGCGCGTGCGCGGCTGCTTTTGCAAGACATCGCGGTAAGACTGGAACGCTTCACTTGTTGCAGGAAGAAATTTTCCGCCTGGAAAAATCTATTGAATCGGTAAGTCGATGTTCATTAGTTACACGTTCAATTTCACCATGTCTCTGTTGAGGATCATTCACTGGAAAGTGAATTCTTACAAACATTTTATTGGAGTACTTAATAATTGTTGCGTGGGTAGATTTGTCGACTCGTTGACGTTGCGCCGCTCAGTGTGAAATTACAACGATTATAAAAATCTTCATACCACTACATAAAAAAGGTTCAACGAGTGAATGCGAGAAATATCGGACAATCTCACTAATTTCGCATGCAAGCAAAATCCTACTTCACATTAGACATGAGCGCCGTCGGCCGATTCCGCGGCGGCGGCGTAATGAACAAATTTTCACGGCGGCGGCGGCGTACGGCGGCGTGGCCTTGAACCATAGATTTTTTGTTAAGGATGTAAGGAGATAAAGAAAACCACATTGTTGGTGTCAAATAGAGCTTCATATTTGTTAATAAAGGGACGGAGGACATAAACGATCATAATTGAAAAAATCAATAAAATAAAAATACCTGACATAACACTTATGCTTATGACTAGGGACTGGAAAAAGGCGGTGTTATTTTTTGGGAAATGTGTTGTTATGTTTTGCATAATGGGGTGTAATTTTTCATAATTTATATCATTATTTGGATGATTTTGCAGCATTTTTTTTTTAATTTTTTTTAACAACAAACAGAATGAATACATAATTAATATAACAAAAATAATTAATAAAATAGGTATTACTCCAATTATTAATCCAACTCCTATTAATAAAACAAAAATATTTGATAAAAACAAAAACTCTTGTTTTATGATTTTTTCAGCGGGGTTCTTCTTGCTTTCAAAGCCACATTCCTCTTGATAATGTTTTCACTTATGATGTTTTCCAAAATAAAGGTAAAATTCGCCTCATAATTGCGAAAATTCGCGTTATTGCTGTAAAAGAGTAACAAAATTCTCTTACGGCGGCGCGCCGCGTTTTTCGCTCGGCGACGGCGCGCCGACTAAACTCGCTCATGTCTACTTCACATAGTCAATCAAAGACTCAAACAATACCTAGAGTCACAGATTCCACAGGAGCAAGCTGGTTTCGTGAAAGGAAAGGGAACCAGAGAGCAAATCCTCAACATAAGACTTCTCATCGAGAAAAGTAGAGAGTTCCAAACTCCAGTGGTTTTCTGTTTCATCGACTACACTAAGGCTTTTGACTGTGTGCGGTGGGACTGCATGTGGAAGGTGTTGATAGAAATGGGAGTACCAACGCAGGACTGTACAGGGTGTCAGCAGATTTCCGGTATGGTACAGCAAGCCACTTAAGAGGATCATAGGTGAAAAGCTTAAGTGCCACAAGCGATGGAAGCGGTCGGGCTGCCAGTCTGACTATAGGTCTTATAGTCTCTTGAGGTCGAGGCAAAAGCAGGTTGCTAAGAAATGCTACAACGACTTTATTGCAAATACGGAGAGGTTGATACAGCAGAATCCTGACAAGTTTTGGTCATATGTCAAGTCTAAGAGGCCTAATTCTGGCATCCCGGACACCATGTTTCTGGATGATAGGGTGGGAGACGAGTTGGGTTCTGTTGTGGAATTGTTCAGTGATTTTTTTGGTTCCGTCTTTGTGTGTGATGAACCTAACTCTGATTTGCCAAATGTTACCATTGAAGAGTCGTTGGACGCTGGTTCGATTGAATTTACTTCCCCTCTGGTGTTGAAGTGTCTGAAGAGTCTGGATGTGACTGGTGGTGCTGGTCCCGATGGAGTTCCTCCCTTATTTATTGTGCGCTGTGCTGAGGAATTGGTTGAGCCATTGTGTCTGCTCTATGATTTGTCTTTCAGAGCAGGTGAGTTCCCATGCCTGTGGAAGAGGTCGCTTATCACTCCGATCCATAAGTCGGGTGATAGGAATAGTATCGCCAATTATAGGCCTATCTCAAAACTGTCTATCTTCAGCAAGGTGATGGAGAAGATTGTGGTGGAGCAGCTGACCCCATTGACTAGGCATATGATTATTTCCAATCAACATGGATTCACTAAGGGTAGATCCGTGGAGTCGAACTTGCTTGAATTCACCGACTTTGTCCTAAATGCTATGAGTCGAGGTGGTCGGGTGGATGCAATATACACAGATTTTGCAAAGGCATTCGACAAGATTAGTCATAGAATTCTCCTACATAAACTCCGGTGTATGGGAGTGCACGGAGACTTACTCCGATGGATTACTTCCTATCTTAAGAATCGTTCACAGGCTGTGGCGGTGGGGGGCGCACTATCCGTGTTTAGACCTTGCGTCTCCGGTGTACCCCAGGGCTCACATCTGGGCCCCCTCCTCTTCAACCTTTATGTCAACGATATTTCATCATGTTTCCTTGCCTCTGATTTTCTCATGTTCGCCGATGACACTAAAATATATAAGAGAGTCTCTGGTGTGCAGGACTGCCTGGAGCTCCAGCGGGATATGGAGAGACTCGCATCGTATTGCAAAAGAAATCAGTTATTTTTGAATGTCTCTAAGTGTTGTTCGGTAACTTTCACGAGGTCCAGGACTCCGACAGTCTTTTCTTACAGTATTGATGGGGAGGTTCTGAAACAGTGCCAGGAGATAAGAGATCTGGGAATAATTCTTGATTCGAAAATGCTATTTAAGACACACGTGTATACGATCACTGAGAGAGCATACAGGATGCTCGGATTTGTTATGAGGATCTCGAAACCATTTAAATCGGTGAAAACGGTGAAGATTCTGTACTATGCTTTTGTGAGGAGTCAGTTGGAGTTTGGCTCAGTCGTGTGGAGTCCGCAGTATATAACTTATATTGATCATCTGGAATCCATACAGAAGAAGTTTATTAGACACCTCAATTACTTGACGGGCCAGAACTTGGAGGGCTATGGAAGGGCCATCCGATATCACCGCCTGTCAAAACTGGAGAATAAAAGAACTCAAGCCGACATGATGTGCCTGTACAGAATTGTTAGGAGTTTGGTGGACTCACCAAAATTGCTCGGAAGTGTCAACTTCAACTGTCCGCCTCGAGCCACAAGGGCTCCCTACCTCTTTCGTTTGCCTCCCTGTCCTACGAACTATGTCCGTAATTCTTTTCTACAGAGGGGCTGTTCGGTTTTCGACTCGTTTTTCAGGAGCTTGGACATTTTCGCCATGGACCTAGAGGAGTTTAGAAGGGGTGTTGCGGCAGCATTGATGGGCCCAGTGGTCGCTGAGCGTTCTTGACCCATCTGTATGCTGTATTTGATATCTATTAATATTTTACCAAGCTTATATTTATCTATATCTATACCTGTGCATGTTCCAATCCTATTGTTAATTTATTTATTTGTACTATTTGATTAGTTAATTTATTTGTTTATTTATCTACATGCACTCAAGTTCATTCATTATTTATTTATAACTACTTATTCACACTTATATTTGTCTTCGTCTTTGCATATTTATCCCATTACTTATTATATCTATTTAGATTCATTCATAATTTATTTGCAACTATTTATCCACATTGTACACTATGTTATACTGTTTTTATCTATTTTTGTGTTTGGATTTATATCCATTCATACTTCAATGTTTAAAGATGTCCATGTATGTTGTATATATATCTCAATCATATACATATCTATTTCTATTTTATTCGGATTCACTATTTATTATCTATCTTTGAGTATTAATATTATTGATTTTTGTGTTTGATTTTATGTCCATTAAAACATCTAGTATCTAATTATATCCATATGTATCTCAATCCCAATGATTTATTTATGTATCTATTGAAATTAATTCAGATTTACTTTCTCTATTTATTCACACTTGCACATTGCTCTTGTATCTATTAGTGTTCAGATTCGTATTTTTTAGTTCATGCATACCTGCAGGTTTTCTTCTTTGTTTTTATTTTTTTTATTTTTTGTGTTTGTTATATTGTAGGTAAAATATGGAATCTTTGTTGGTCTGTTTATAAGTGATATGTTAATTTATGTTATTTGTTGTTGTGACTGTTTGATTCCGTTAAGAAAATAAAATAAATAAAATAAATAAATAAATATTGTGAGCCTCATAAAACAACTATACCAGAGCAGCTCTGCAACAGTTAGAGTCAACAGCATATCCACTTCAGAACTCCAAGTCCAGAAAGGTGTACGACAAGGCTGCATTTTGTCTCCAGTTCTCTTCAATATCTATGGAGAATATATCATGAGGAGAGCACTTGACGGATGGGACGGTGGAGTGAAGATTGGGGGCAGAAGCATATCCAACCTTAGATACGCAGACGACACAACACTAGTTGTAGCTCAGTCCTTTTGCAGCACGAAGTCGGCAAAATTAATAACAGATGGGACTCTATGCAGTATGATACCTTAGGGTGGGATGTTTCAGAATATCAGGCGTCCCCCCCGCCACACCTGACGCGTCACCCCCCTGGCCCCCCGAATAGGTCCCCCTACGTGGTTTTCATCTATTTATCAAAAAATTGTAACAGATAGAAGGAAAATGTTAAGGACAAAAATAGTCCTTAATAAATTCTCTACAAAATAGGTAAAGCACATTTTTTGATAGGACTAGTAATTTACCCGCAATAGCCGGTGAAAATATCGTAATTTTTTAATAAGAACCAAAAATTTTTTATTTTACTCAAATTGCTGAAAATTCATAAGAGCTACAAGAAAATGGTCAAAAAATGAATTAATTGCTATAGTTTTAGCTATAAAATGAGCTATTATTTATTTTTGCACGGCTCATAGTTTTTGAGTTATAACATAAAATTCCAATGACAGAAGTCTTAAAAATGGAACTTTTCATACAATTTGTATTGAAATGCTGTGATATTAAAATTTAGGTTACGCCTGTTTTTCACAAGTATGTGAAAGATAAAAAATGTATTGGAGTATGACTGGATTTTGTAAGTATTTTAAGGTATAATTCTTTAGAAGTTCAATACACTTTTGCCAGCCATATTTCAAAGCCGTATCCCAGTTTTGCAGAAGGATTCGTCAAGATCATTAAAGAAGAAAATTTAGTGTATGTCTGTGTAAGATACGAGGTTCGGCTGAACACTTCGTAGCCCTGAGAAAAAAATGTACAGACCAGTTTAAGTTCATTATTGATATAGATAATTTAAACTTCATTAGGGCTATTTACAAAATTTGAGATCGATAGGACGACGCTGGCACTCTTGGCACCATTTTTATTTCAACGTGTTTGACATTTTTGTGAAAATGTGAAATTGTCAGCTGCGATCCGTGATAAAATATTATTTTATCTAAGGTCATAGACCGACACGAACCATAAAAGAAATATCGGGTTCATTAATGGAGTCTGTTCCATCATATGCCATGATTAGAAAGTAAGTGCCAGATTTTGAATGGGCACAGCAAGGTGTCAAACACAACCCTTGAAGCGGAAAGCAATAAAATGCAGTAGTTCTGGAGAACGTCGATAAAGACATGGATTAATTTTTCAAAGATCGCGGAATTATTAGTTAGGTGATAGCAGAGATTCCAGTGATCTGATTTTAATCAGTAGTGTTCATCTTAACTTCAGAACAGGACTTGTACAAACCCTCGAATCGCCGGGTGCCAATGCTTTTGACCCATATCCTAACCTTGAGGAATCCTTCTGGAAAACTGGGATAATGGCTTTGAAACATGACTGGCAAAAGTGCATTCAACTTCGAAAGGATTATATCTTGAAATACTAAAAAGACCCAATCATACTCCAATACATTTTTTATCTTTCACATGCTTGTGAAAAACAGGCTTAACCTAAATTTTAATATCACAGCATTTCAATACAAATTGTATGAAAAGTTCCATTTTTAAGACTTCTGTCATTGGAATTTTATGTTATAACTCAAAAACTATGAGCCGTGCAAAAATAAATAATAGCTCATTTTATAGCTAAAACTATAGCAATTAATTCATTCTTTGACCATTTTCTTGTAGCTCTTATGAATTTTCAGCAATTTGAGTAAAATAAAAAAAATTTGGTTCTTATTAAAAAATTACGATACTTTCACCGGCTATTGCGGGTAAATTACTAGTCCTATCAAAAAATGTGCTTTACCTATTTTGTAGAGAATTTATTAAGGACTATTTTTGTCCTTAACATTTTCCTTCTATCTGTTACAGTTTTTTGATAAATAGAGGAAAACCACGTAGGGGGACCTATTCGGGGGGCCAGGGGGGTGACGCGTCAGGTGTGGCGGGGGGGACGCCTGATATTCTGAAACACCTCACCCTAAGGTATCATACTGCATAGAGTCCCATCTGTTATTAATTTTGCCAACTTCCCCATACATTGATTTCCTAAAGTGACTGAACTATTGCCAAGTCTGAGAGTGAGATGGCTCTTATATTTCAGAGAGTAGAGCAGGAAAGCAGAAGGCTTGGACTAGAGATAAACAAAAACAAAACTAAGGTAATGATTGTTGACCGGCACAACCAGCTGCAACGGACAAACGCCTTGTCCGGCATGGAGATTGTGCACAAATTTGTTTATCTTGGTTCAATGCTCTCAGACAACGGAGAATGTGTTGACGAAATCAAGCGACGAATGGCAATGGCTAAGAATGCTATGGCTAGGTTGGATAAAATCTGGAAGGACAGAAACATCTCCAATGCCACAAAAACTCGATTAGTTAGGGCACTAATTTTCCCCATATTTCTGTATGGAGGAGAATCATGGACAATAAAAGCCCGAGAAAGGCAAAGGATCAATGCCTTCGAGATGTGGTGCTGGAGACGAATGCTGAGAATCCCCTGGACAGCGAGAAGGACCAATATCTCCATTCTAAAGGAGCTAAAAGTAGACGACAGGCTGTCCTCCATCTGTCTAAAGCGAGTCCTTCAGTTTTTCGGACACATTGCCAGAAGAGACGACAATAGCCTTGAGAAACTGATGGTCGTGGGAGGAGTAGAAGGCAGAAGAGGTAGAGGAAGATCCCCCACTAGATGGACTGACCAAATCAAGGCTGCCACAGGTACATCAGTGGTTGGAGCAATGCGTACGGCGGTGTGTCGGGAAAGGTGGAGGACTACAATCCAGAACGTAGTACGGACAAGGAGAGAGGATGGTCACGACCCTCAGCAGTGAGGACATCGACGCAGAAGAAGATAAAAATGAATGATGACAGGATGACTAACAAGATAGGTATACTGGTATAGGTTTATTCCTCTGATCGGCCTAACGCCTTGTTGACATGGCCGATCAGTGTGAAATTAATATTAATTACAATGATTACAAACATATCTGAATATTCTGGATGATGACAGGATGAGAAAAAATATATAGACGTGAAAAATCGTGGCCGTTGGAGACTATCCTGGCCCGATCATGTCGACCAGATTCTCAAAGATAGATGCGTATTGAATAAACGACATCAAAGGGCGTGTATGACAATTCGCACAAGGTGCGACGAAAACAAGGAGTGTATGCGGAAAAAGAGGAGTCTGGCGTTCTATTCTCCATGTCTATCCCGCAAGTTACATCGCATGAATAGATTGACATTATAGGATTTTACTTCCTTTGTGGTGAACTTACGTTTTCAGTTCAATTAGTTCAGATCATGTTTGAAAAGGATCCGAGAGTTTGTAGTGTTATAAAGGAACTAGTGTAGGAGTTTTTATCTTGATTAGGAAATATTGGGAAAAGTCAAAACTTATTTGAATACAGGTACCCTAAAATTTTGTCAATTCGGTCAATTTTATCAGAGATACAAATAATACTATGAAAGATTTTAAAGTATGTATAGGTAAATTAGGACGAATGAATCTACAAAAGAAGTTCCATTGGGAAGTTACGCTTACCTGCACACTTCTCGCTCCATGTCTTTTGTCTTATTTGATTTGTCTTATAATCTGATTCCATCCTAACGCTTGGACGTTTAATTTCACGAAGATTCCAATGGTCTGGAAGAGCCCTTTTTACCGTGTACCGTTCCAGTATCATCTAGAAAAGAATTTCAAGTTATCGTAAAAATCTTTTTAAGAACCACGCTTGTATTCCTCCAAATAAATAAATAATAAAGCAAATAGGTATTTGTGCAAAATTTCGAGGTTCAAGAATTAACATTTGAAGTGGAAAATGTAGACGCAGACAACGACAGTTGATGTGTAAAAATAAGCGTGGTTTTAATTTGGGAAAAATAAAATGTATTACAAAAAATCACTCAGAATGTCGAAGTTTTGTGTCTTCCTTACGTTCTCATGCGAAATGTTGAAAGAGCGAGAATGTCCTTTAGTGTTGTTCAAACAATTTGTAATTACTTATGTTGTACATAAAATATATCAATAAACAGAACAACAGACTAGAATGTACCAACTTTCTGTAAATCAAAACCAGAAAAACACATTAAATACAACAGGCGTGTGTAGGTACATGAAACATGTCTCTTAGTACCTTAGTGCTGATTTCTCATTCCTCAACACCTTATACCAATGAAATATGTATGTAGGTAACTTCTCTGAGTTTTACTTTTCGCCACCCCTGAGAAATAATTAATATCACCATCACATTCCTACATTGAGAAAAGGTTGTTCACAACGATTTCTTCAAATGAACAAATCTGTAGAAAGAACCGAAGAATCAAAACATCGTGAAACTGAATCATCCCAGAAATAGAGAGTCAAAACGCGGATCTTCAAAAAATGTAATTCAACAATCAACATAGGTAGTTAGTTATAAAATTGACTGCCATGAATTAAGATGTTTGGTTTGTAAAGTTTTGCTCGAAAATTTTTGTTAGGTACTTTGCATTTTCTTCTTTGAAAATGTATTATCATTCTCTCTTGCAATCTTTTTCTATCTTTTCTTCTTTGGGCTTTTCTTATCCACCGACAATATCATAGTCCCATATTTTCTAAAGTCGACTTACTCCTCTATTCATATCCTACGGTTCCTACCGCAAAATTCTAGATGTCCATCAGTCTATTTAGCTGCCAGGAAACATGGCCTGCCGAAATGCTATCTATCACATCGACAACATTTAGGTATCTGACATCTTTATTATTGAAAAATATATTGATGCGCCCTTTTTTACTTACTACCATATGTTGATTACTTACTTGTATCTTGTACAAGAGGTTGAGTCGAAGATATAATAAATCAATAGTGTTATATTTCATACCCTCTCTAGTTATTCATGGACTCGGATTCGTTTTCATCGTTACATCTTGATGAAGCGATTGATAAATGAATTGCTTCATTAAATGTTCCATTCCATTCCGAATGAATCGGGTCATTTAAATGAATCTGTAGTAACCAATGTATACTCCTACATCAGGGCGAATGAGAGTTGATGCGTAATCATTAATTACCAAAATGTCAAAGTTCTATTCTCTTTCATGTGTTACAATACAAAGTATTGGGTTCCAACTCGTGTACCAGGAAATTATTTATGTATGTACATACACCTAAACTGAATTCGTACTTTCATTTTTGGTTTTCGTTAATTATTAATTTTATCACCTCATTATAAATAAAACCATCAGGTATTAGCATTTTATGCTTTACGGATATCTATTTTCAGAATCACATTAATTAGTTATTCTTTATGTAAAAGCTCTGTGAAAGCACAAACATTAAGTCATATTTCAAATGATGTCCCTCTTACACGTGATCATATTTTGGTCAGAGAGATATTTAGAAAATTTTACGTTAAGTATTTATTTATCTATTTATTTATTTATCTACGGCATACGCCATTTACATTTCATTACAATAAATAATTAGTGTTGAATTATCAACCTATATAGATATACTTCTATATACTTCTTCATTAGCCTTCTTCCCTCCACTGCTGGATATAGGCCTCTTCCGACTGTTTCCACTCGTCTCTGCTCTAACCCTTCCGCATCCAGGTTCCTCCAGCGATTTGGACAATGTAGTCGGTCAATCTCTTTGGTGGCCTTCCGACGCTCCTTCTATCTGTCCATGGCCTCCACTTCAATATTCGTGGCGCCTTATACCTGTACCTGTATACGCCTTACACCATAGGTGTACCTTATATTACCTATGTAGATTAAAAAAAATCCTATTGATGTAGATGCCTACTTGGATCGCGTTGTTTCCACAAAATAGTATCAAAAATTTATTAACTTTGCACGAATGATGACAGTGAATAATTCTCTTGAAAGTTGATGAACAAAATTAGGTACACAAGAATACACCTACATAATATATGAGGAAAACCATAATTTATTATAAGTAGGAACAGAATTCACATAATATTATTATACGCGATTCATAATATTCACAGAATGTAATGATAAATAACATTGTATTATTAAAATCACGATCCTTGTTCTTTAGTGTCGACGCGCCATAAATTAAAATGAAACATAATAATTTATAAGGACCACTTTGTTAAGGAATATTTTAATTAAAAGAGATACCTACCCACTGGGTGTAACTGTTGCAAATAATTATTGATGGAAGCCACAAAACCATTTTAAATATTTCATACAAACTTTCATACAAATTTCTTTACTAAAATTACTGGTTCTTTCTTTACCTTCTTTTCCTTGGTAAATGAACACTAAATATAAAAATCAGAGACGACTTACATAGTTTATACGGGTTTCCTTCACTATATTGTTTCAGTGTCTATAAATATTCACTGTCTAGGTTGACTGTAAGATATTGCTTTTGCAATAAGTCCGCCTTTTGGCACACTATTGACTTGTTTTTGTATCTATGCATACATACTTTTCTTTGGCCGATAAAGATTTATTTATTTATTTTATTTATGTATTCCTGTATTCTGATTATTGTCAAGCGAAATTGGTTGATGATGAGGATGAAAATCTTCGAACACTAGTCGCGCGTTATCAAAGTCATTACGTGAATTTTAAACTATGAATATACTCGTACTAGTTTGTTAATTTAAAAAAAAATGGACCTCAAGTCGTCAGAAATCTGTACACATGTATATCGTCTGTCAGAAATCTGGACATTTCTTCTGAGTACAAAGATTTGGTGAATAATCCTTAATTTGGTTCAAATCTTTATTTTGAGGATATTTCCAGTTCTACGAACTGAGTAGAAGATTTGAGTTCTACAAACTCAATAGTATATTTATTTAGATTAAGTAATTGTCAACATTGAATTAAACAGTTACAAATGAAATTACAACATACAAATAACATAATACTGAATCACATTGCAACGGAGTAACGAGTATACTATGAAACAACGTATATTACGTCTAGGTATAAGAGTTGATCGTTATTTTGCACTGAAGTTAAGCCGCTTACAGTACAACGTTCCATTTCATTCTCGACGTTTTTCAATGATGATAGCTGACTGCCGGCAAATAGTAAAACGCGGTAAGGCGACTTATCGCGTTTTGCTTGTTGTCAATTAATTGATTTTCTAAAAAAATAAAAAAGTTCAGTTTTTGATACTAGGAAGGCTGTAGAGCATTGGTTTTCAAGGTTAAAGACGCTCCCACTAAAGGGGGCGTGATGACGTGTAAAGGGGGGTGGGAGCGAGTAACTGCAATTCACGTATGTATTTGCAACAATAACAAGATTTCAAAAAAAAAAATCGGGTGTGGCGCTCTTCGCTGGTATGTTCTGATAGGATTTTTTAAACCCCCATAATATGCCCTGAGATAATAGGATACGATTCGGCTCACATATTTTCTGTATATTATAACATAAATACGTGCGTTATGGCAATTAAAAAAATCTTAAAAACAGAAACAGAAACGATGTTTTCGATTTACCGCGTTTTGCCGTTTGATGGCAGTGCAGCAGCGTTTGATAGTAGTAGTACGTATATTATTTACTGTATGGGAGGTTCTTTTGTCCACTTCATTAAGGCCGTGAGAACTGAAACATGTGATTCGTGTTCACTGCAAACTCGTATAGAAAAACTCAGTAATTTGTACCAGTACATACTGACATTATGAATGCTGTATAGAATTGTGGATTATAAGGGAATATTGCGTATTTATGTGTGTAAAAATATTTTGTGTTATTGTATTTGTTATGTTATTTTCTAGAAACGTCCTTGTTTTTTACCAAGATTTGATTTAACTTTTGTTTGTAACAAAATCTTGGAATGGATTTTTCAACCACTTCCTGGCTACTTAGAGACCTGAAATTTTGCAAACGTACGTAAACTCGGTGACAATACGATTCTGTCTCACATTGGATCAGCCTTCTCCAGAGACGAAAAAGATGCAAAGCGTATGAGGGGATCCAAGGGTCGTGTGGGGTCATGTGTGGTATAATTATAAAGGGCGTTGAAAAATAAGTCCGGATCGTATGTCAGATGTTGTCCAGCTCTTGCCTTGGAAGACTCGAGGGATTGAGAGGATCCAGCCACTGCATACCGTCGTATTTGGTATCTCACGAAAGTGCTTTCACGCTCATTTCGTTTTTTTTTCACTATTTTGAATCTGTCAATTCTTGGTGAGAGGCGTGTACTTGGTATCGTTTGGAAGACCGCGAAAAACGGACATCAAATGTGAAGTCTTAAATTATTGTTTTTTTATTAAAGTGTTTTTACGATTACTTATTTCTAGCACAACTTTAAAGTTTTTCAAGCGATATTTGCCACCTAATATCACAATAGAAGGAACTAATCATGATTGATTCATCTTCTAGCATTTCATATAAGAATCTACTTATATGTTCGTAGCTCGCAATGACGTCATAATGTTTGATATCTTTCTATTTACTCAACCCAATTTTTCTCCGTCGAATTCTCCAGTTTGTTTACAGATACATCTACTGCATCGATCTTCGAAGAATGTTGTCGTTTTTTTTGCTGAAAAAAGTATCTCAGAATTTCAACATAAAGAAAATACTCGTATACAGAATACTATGTACACTAATAATATAGAAAATCTGAACTCGCAACCAACTCGTTTTTGCATATATTTCCGGGTTTTAGGTAGATTTCCAAAAGGAACTCTACCTATTCGTTTCTCCCGTGATGTCGCAGAATTGAAAAATTTCTACTCAGTATCACTAATTAGGACCAGGAGAACCCGAATCCGACCTTGGTTTAAAAGTTTATATATATAAGCCATATATATATATGTCCCTTTTCTTGTGCGCACGTTTGCGGCCAACCTATGCGTCGCAGAAACGTGAAACTTGGGTGGTAGATTTTTGGTAAGGGGTAGATGAACTGATAGGAGATTGGGTGAAATCCATTAAGAGGAAGGTTCACTTTTTAAGGCTTTAAATTAAAAAACAATCATTCTGAGGGGATCCAATGATTGTGAGGGTCCGTGTCTGGTATCGTATGAAAGGGCATTTAATAAGGAATACAGATCAATTTACAGATTTTGTCTAGATCAATTCCTTGGACGACAATGATCGATCGAAAGATCTAGTTAAGTAGTTACCGCATAGGTACTAGCGTGTTTGTTGTCTTAGAAAAGTGCTTCACGATACGAGTAGAACTCACATCTTTTTTCAAATTTCTAGTGCTTAGGTACCGGTACTAATCCATATTATGTGTGGAATGAAAATAATTTGATTATTGGATTAGGTACTTCCTTTAATTATTGAGGTACTTAATCAAATATTTTTTCGTCATACGGTACTTCGATAATCAAAGAATAAACTACATCCATACTACTTCATCACTTCGCTGGTTTATTTGCTGATAATATTGTGATTGTTTTTATTGTACAGATGTACTCTTAAAATTAATAAAATTAATAAATCACTTGAAATCTACCTATGCCTGTGGCGTGCCAAAGGAATTTTTAGGTTGGTACGTCTTGTATGTTTGAATAATAAATCGATATAGACTTCTTCGTATTCTGCGGTTGTTTTTCTGTTTTGAATATTCTGTTTATTGACAGAACTAATTGCGTCTTGTAATCAGAAATCTCAGAAGAAAACAGAATCAATTAACGGAATAATAAAAGTACATATTCGTATTCTTCGTTCTTTTTATTCACAACAAATTTTCTTGCCATGCTAAATGCAAAAGAAACATTCTTTAAGAAGAACTTCACAAAAATCACAATCAAGAAATAAAATAAGTAATCGTAAAAAAAATATTACATACCTAAACAAGATTTTATAACTTCCTATCCTTCCTAGGTGCTTGGATTCCTTCATTCCGATGGCGCCTCCCAGTAAGAATTGACAGAATCAAAATTTGTAAAAAGGTATGAGTTCTATTGTGAAGCACTTCCGTGAGATACCAAGCAGGGCGGTATGCTGTGACTGGATCCTCTCGATCGCTCGGTGTCTTTCGAGGTTTGAGCTGACTAACATCTGACTTACAATCTGCATTTCTCCAACGCTCTTTTATACGATACCGCACATGACCCCACACGAGCCTTTGATCCCCCTGAAACGCCTTACAACTTTTTTGTGTCTGGAGAAGGATGATCCAGTGTTGTACAGAAACGTATTGTCACCGAGTTTACATATTATGCAGAGTAGTCACGAAGTGGTTAAAAAACCAATTTCAAGATTTGCCCGCAGACAAAAAAACACCACAGCGAAGTTAAGTAAAATTTTGTAAAAATGGTCGTTTTTAGAGAGATATTGTAACTTAAATATTGTCTCTATTTCTCCTTAATCTAGAGCTGTTCTTCTCGTAAAGGTCATATAGTGTGCAATGCAGATAATGAAAAAATACTCAATTTTCCTGTGATATTATTAAGAGTTATTTTTTCATAAAGCTCCTCCAGTTATAAATTATTTAATGTGTAAGTAGCGAAGAGTTTTATGAATCATTAATTATTACAATAGCTGCAGTCTTTTAAAACTTAAGGCACTTTGTACGGAGGCCGGTACCTACATCTATACTCCTCCTCTTTTTAAGACAGCGGTGTGTTTTTTACAACAAATGTTTTTTTTTTTTAATTTATTTGTTTAAAAAGCGCACGGACAGACACTGAACATGAATTTAGACAAAAACAAATTGATACAATACAAAGAGTGAATTTAATGCCCTATTACTGTATACACAGGTTAAGTCAAATGTAGGGTCAATTATTATCATTTTATGTCAAATAAAATTATACGTAAGGTGGTATAAGTATTGGTGATATCAACTGCAATACTAAAATTGGGAGTATGTTTTAAGTATCCGGCACCACCAAAAACATGAATCTCCGAAACTTCTCGATAAATACTCCTGAAAAATCCCAGAAATGTTGTATTTTTATGATAATTAATTAATAACAAAGGTCCATCTTAGTAAAAATCACGTTAATTGCGTCAATAGGTCAAATGTTTAATATTCAAATCCTTTTCGTAAAAAAGGTTATAAAAAACACGTATATTGCACCCAATATGATATAAAAATATGCTTAGACATCATGGACGAGTTTTGCGTAGAATGAGGCTGCTCTGTGGCCTTTATTCTTCTGATTTGCAAAATTTTACGATTGGCCACTCCTATTCAATGAGGCGTAGGTAATAGGAGCCTTAAATAATGTTAAGCCCGAGGTATATTTTCTTTTGTTAATTCTTTTAACAATGTAGTTCACAAACGTACACGGTGTTATGTGAAAATTTATTATGTAATGTTTAAAAATCCTGCTAAATAGTAGAAAATACTGGCGTTATAGTCTCTGCCTTTTTATGCAAGGGCGTATATAGGGGGGGGGCGGGGGAGCGTATAAAAGAAAGTAGTAGTGCCGCAGGCGAAATTTTTCGTGAAGGTGAGTGAAAAAGGACCTGTTTTAAATTGGTAATAAATAAAATATTGTGAACAAAAAAAAATTGAAAAATAGCGCCGCAGCGATTTTTTTTTTGAGAAATGGGTAATGTTATGGTAGATAGTTAATATAAATGTTGTAAAATAACGTTTGTTAAATAATTATTTTACATTTCGGGGGCGAGAGGGCTCGCCCCCCCCCCCCTACTAGATACTTAAGTATAACTGAGTATTATTAAACATGCATTTATCTTTTCAATAGACATGTTACTAGAGAACTTGACGCGGACTAGTATTATTTAATTGTGTTTTATAACCTAAGGGATATCCTCTCTATGGGAACAAAATGTAAATGTAATTAACTTGGAGGCGGATTTATCTCCATAAAGGAAATTCTCACTGCAGTAACTAGTACCTAGTCTATTCTATTTTATTCCGACACGTACATACAATATTACAATAGTCAGGAGTAGGTATGTAGTTACATCTTAAACTGGCACATGAAATCGATGAACATCTATTTATTATTGCTTTTAAAGGCCTGATAAATAGGCGACCAAAGGTCTTCGGACAAAAAGTCTCAAATTTAAGTATTTTTTTCTAAAATATCTTAGTTTGTTAGCTAAAATTTTGTCTGGAGACATTTTGTCTTTTTTAAATATTTTGTCTGGAGACCTTTTTGTCGCGTCACCGTAAACAGCAGTGGAGAGAGTATGTAGGTGCTGAAAAAGAAGAATGGTCTGTATTTCAATGGCCTATTGAGACGATGTCGTTTATTTATTTATTTTATTTATTTACACTTTTGGTGAACAAGATACAGACATATGTAAACATTAGAATAAAATTATAACATTTGTTCACTAGGGCGAGCTTATCACAGTACTGCGATCTCTGCCAGCTAACCTCGTTCTCTCATTCCTCAAAAGATTCACTCCATAATTCTCCTTCTCCAGTTTCGATCGTTACGATTAGTTTGCAGCAAAGCACCATGTCTTCTTCTTCACTCATCCCTGTCCTGTGCGGTACTTTTTAACCCTTTAAATGAGTCGAAGCCCACTCCATAATTATTCAACAGTATAGGCAAAATATGCAAATAAAGGATTACGTAAACCAAATCAATTTAGAAAACTCTCTAACGACAGAACATTTTCTTACGAAGTTCTTTTAAAATACTTTGGTATAAATGTTGGATAGAGTCATTTTAATTAATATATGCTATGTTTATAACTTTTTAATTTAAATTGTAAAAAATGTGGCTAACGATGCCTTACGAAGTTTTTTTACATCAAGACCAAGGTTTTATTAAATAGACATTCACTGAAAATGTGTTTATTTGAAATCATATCATACTCATACTGAGAAAATGTATGTTTTATTATATCTTAAGTAGGTACCACGTTTCATTTAAAAGCGTTGGGCGGAACATCTCATAAATCCACGGTGCTGAGGAAAATCCTAAAGAAGAATAGTACTACATCTCCCTTGTTACATTGAGATGGTGATTTAGTGGTATAACTGCGGCTTATCCGTGAACACTGAACATATTGCCTTCTTCAACAATAATTTTATCTATAAACCTACATTATTATTGCCATAGAATTTGAATTGTTACAATACGGTATAGATAGATCCTTTCTTTTTTTATTTTTTTATTTCGTATGGCTTCTGCCACCGTTGGGCGGCAACGTCAGAAGATAAGAGAATTATGCTATCTGTTACATACATAAATTAGGCATTTAACATTGAAAAAAAACTGGAGACTTAAGATCATGCTTTACAAAAAATTGAGTAGATGCATTAAACCGTTATCTAGTAAATAACCGTATAAAAAATATGTCTTGTATAGTTATCTAAAAAAAAGGTGGGAAACACCTTTGAATCTTTTTGAAACTTTGATGAAAGACAGGAACTCGTTTCCCGAAAGCAGCTCGTTTCCCGTTTCTCGCAGATTTTTTTTTGTATTGATAATATGCATTAAAATGTAGGGAACGACCGTAAATGTTTTTTAAAACGAAGCAAACTTAACATGGAAAAGTAAAAAAAACGCTATTTTTAACATTTTATATTGGGATTATACATTCAATTTTGAACTTTAAGCAACGGGAAATGACCGTGACGTCCTAATGGAGTCCCTAGCTTTAAAATTTGTTTTCAATATAAATATAAACGGTATACTTTTTTATTTTTTTGCCACGCTTGTATTAACCTATTTAACTTCCCAATGTCCCAGCCCCTTGAAAATTTGTACAGTCATATTTTCTTTAGATGACAGTTTAAAATTGTTGAAATATTTTGTAAACATTGAATGACATAGGAACTCTAGCGTAACTTTAACATCCAATGGTAAGTGAGAGGGAGAAATAAGTTTAAAAATTAAGTAGTACTGTTTTTTCATAAACACGCTTCAATTATTGTAAATTTTAATTAATCATTATTTAATTAAGTTGACATATACCTAGCGGTAGTAAATGCCAAAAAAATATTTTAGTTGAATTTTAAAATATTATTGCTTCAAAATAATTTGTTTGTAACGAAGTCAGGTAGCTGTATGCATTCCATTTTTATTATTAAGAAGCCAGACGGGTAGATGTATTGTTTTAGGGAACCTATTGTATGACAACTTTCTGAGAATTACGTAATTTCCATTAGGCTAGCTACACTATCAGGTATATCTACGGGCTCATTCTTCAAATAATTGGTTTCAGGGTAGTGCATACAGGTAAGAATACTCAAGTGATGGGAATGTCCCAAAGCTTCAAGTAAGACCCTTGCATAGTTGTTTTCAATCAGTCTTCCTTGAGCTCTTGTCACAGTCAGCCGAATTAAAATTGTAATCGCGAAGTCAAAAGAATGGACATTTAATTCTGTATCCAAGCCTCGCCTCGGCGAGCGTGTACTTATTCTGTGTGCATATTGTTTCATTGCTTAATTCGTCACATCGCAGAGACTGTGTTTATTGTATTGAGTGAACGAACTGAATTGTTAATTAATTCATTGAGTGCGCAAACTATTATTACTCATTATCTAATTCATTGTGTGACGAACTGTTTATTGAGTGTTTGAACTGTTACCATTATTATCTGCCATAGGTGTGATTATCTCGAGTTGCGTAAATTCACATTATACGCCTTGCACCATTGCATAACGCGAGGACAGAGTTCTTGCATCATCACAAGGAGGGCTACTCACTCAGCCTCCCTCACATCATCGTTGCCGTCACAGGGAGGGCTAGACAGCCTCCCTACATCATCACCGCCGAGATCTTCGCAGGCCTGTGCCCTGCTTTCATCGTTGGAGCTTTCCACCATCGAGGGACGTTGCGTCAGTGTTCGTAATCGCGTAATTCGTGTAGTGTGTGTACGTACATAGACAATTTCGGACCATTAGTGTGTAGTGTTTATTGTATAGCATCATAGAGTAAGTACCTAGTTATAAGTTTTTTTTCTGATTTAAAATATATGTATAAAATTCCATTCAATTGTTTTTCACTCCTCCAAAACAAACAGCCCTCAGGTAGCACAGAAATGGTAGTTGGTTATTGACACTGGGAGCTGAACCGCGGACAAGGTGCTCTCCCAAGCCTGAAGCTACGTGTCAAAGTTCATCCTTTTTATATGGAGAACGTGATCACAAACAGTCTTGTGCTGGATTTCACCAACTTCTCAGGTCAGTAATAGCGGAGATAAGAGCGACTTATCATTATTTTTCATACAAAATTTGTGCTAAGTGGCTCTGCCTCCGCTATTCCTCATATCACCTACAAAAGTTGGTAAAATTCAGCATTGGTCTTTCAGCTAGAATAAACAGTCTGGCAAAATGAACTGTTGAATCCACACTATTATATATTTCAAGATATTTGAATAGAACCGCCTAAACATTTGCACTGTACGCGTATAGGGTGGTCTGATTTCTTTTAATTAAGACTGCTTCGATCGGAGCAGATGGAGAGAGAGGATCCGAGCCGCCGACCCCAGATAAATGGGATATGGTGCAGAGAATAGAATTTATGCATCCCTCTCCATGAATTCTAAAAATACTGTTGATTCTATTCAAACAGCTTATTCATATTCTCAAAATACTGATAAAAATAAAACTTGTAATTTTTTTTAAAATAATACCTATTGCTTTATTTATGATGAATTTTTTTAGCTTTCAAAAGCTTTGTCCGTTAGCTTTATAGTGCTACGTCATGACGTGACATGAAAAAATTAAAATGGCGGCAATTAATTTGTTCTTTCATAAAGAGAGTGTACGCGAATCACACGGCAATTAATTAGTGTCATAAAAATAATTATGTTTTAACGACATGCGCCACGGATAATAATTATCTAAATTAAAAAGAACGAAAAAAGCCGTAATTAAAATGTAGTATTTCTTACTATAAGCAAAGTTAATTCATTGGTATTTCAACTGGATTTTATGTTTAGTTTTATGGGTCTATAATTCTTTTCTCTGATGATTTAATTAAAATATTGTGGGTATAATGAAACTATGTTTCATGACTCTTTTCGAATAAATTGAATGAAAAGAATAAACGGGGTTTATTATTTATAGCATGGATTTTAATTTCATTTCTTTTATGGATATTTTATACATATCTTGATTAAAAATTAATAATGGGGGTTCCCCTAATAAGTACCTATAACACTGTGAGATACCAAACACGGCGGTATGGGGTGACGGACCCTAGCGATCGCTCGGTGTCTCTCAATATTGGAGTTGGACAAAATATGATATAGGATCTGAATTTATTTTCTAATGCACTTTCATACGATACCACATATGACCCCACACATCCTTGAATCCCCCTCAAACGCTTTACATCTTTTTTGTCTCTGGAGAAAGCAAAATTGTATTGGTATAGAGTTTATGTATGTTTGCAAGGTTTGGGGTCTCTACGTACTACGTAGTCAAGAAGTGGTTGAAAAATCGATTTTAAGATTTGTTCACAATGCATAAAAAAAAACACCACAGTGAGTTAAATAAAATCTTGTATACTTAATCATTTTTATTGTTAACTACATAACTGCTTAAGAAATGTATGATTACTCATCTACGAGTAATTTAGGTATATATTTGCACAAGTTTGTCGAAAATTCAGTCACTAGATATTTATAGCCACGCCATTCAAACTCAGTAGATGGAATTCGGTTACACGGTACGACGGAGGCAAAGCTTGTTATTTTAACGTTATAATATAGCGGTTCATGATTTTGTATAAATTCTAAAACATCATCAAGAAGATACACGAGTCGAGATTTTGTGTTATGAAATGAAATCGTGACGAACGTTGTGTGTTTTTATGAATGATGTTATCTCCCAGGAGACTCTATACGTAATAATATAATACATCCAGGTATTTCTCTCTAGATAAATTGCCATGTTTTATGGTTTCGTTTGGGACTCACAAGGAAACAGGTGGCAGAGATTTCATTTTGTAAATGGCAACGTTTCATCTCGGCACAAAACACCGCAGAACTTATTCTCCGCTCATTGTAGTCCAAGAGCCCGCTGCTTAATTTATGACGTATCTGTTTTTTGATCGAAATGTGGTATAAATGATAGCTTACCAATAGGGTATTACATCGCACTAGGGTTGCCTATCAAAATCCTGCCGCAACCCCCCCTGCACCCCCCGAAAAGGTCCCTCTTCGCGGTTTTTCGCATTTTATAGGAATATGGTAAGAGATAGAAGAAAGTAGTCAATTACAAAAATAATCCTTGCTAAATTCTCTACAAAAAATGTTAAGTCATTTTTTTGTAGAACTAGCAGTTTACCCGCAATGGCCGGTCCAAAACCGAAATTAATTTAAAATACAAAAAAAATGTATTTAAACTAAATTGGTTGAAAATTGATAAGAGCTACAGGAAAATAGTCACAGAACGAATTAATTACCATAGTCTTAGCAATAAAACGAGCTATAACTTATGTTCATACATCTAATAATTTCGGAGTTATTACAATAAAACTCAGTGACGAAAATTCTTAAAATTTAGTTTTTCATAAAATAACCAGTGACATAGCGCCGCAGGCCAAAATTTTTTTTCCATAAAATGTTAGTAATAATGGGTGGAAGAATGTGAAAGAAAAAAAATCAAACTTTTTTTTTTATTTTTCCAAAAAATATCCTGTTTTTTGACCGGCCATTACGGGTAAACTACTAGTCCTATGAAAAAAATGACTTAATGTTTTATGTAGAGAATTTAGCAAGGATTATTTTTGTCATTGACTACTTTCTCCTATCTCTTACCATATTCCTATAAAATGCGAAAAACCGCGAAGAGGGACCTTTTCGGGGGGGGGCAGGGGGGGTTGCGGCAAGATTTTGATAGGCAACCCTAGTGCGATGTAATACCCTATTGGTAAACTATCGTTTATACCACATTTCGATCAAAAAACAGATACGTCATAAATTAAGCAGCGGGCTCTCGGACTATTGTGTTGTCATAAATTTCTCATCCGTGTAAGAACTTGAAATGAAATTTTTCTTCATTCCTTCCACACATAACGTAAGTATTCTCTTCACAGATATAACAAAGCATTATACACGTTAGTATTTTAGAAATTGTTTTCGCATTCCATCACGTCACGAAACTGTATTTTTTAGATTTTTTTTTCAAGTGAACATAGTACAGGTAAGACATTGTTCACTCGGGAAAATCTTCAATTATTACCGCACTTTACTTCATCTGTTGTACATAATTGTTGGTGTTTGATTCTATAGTTTCTCTTCTATTAATAACTTCCCAATATTTCAGCACCTTGAACTTTTGAACCCACATTTAGTTGACAGTATACGAGAAAAATTGTGGAACTGTTTTATCATAAATCGATAAATTAATCAGTATATTAAAATTATGTTTTACGTTTGTACAATCAACTAAATTATTCCTGACTATATATAACCTCTATAACCTCCAATGCCTCGCTAAGATTTGTCGATAGCTAGGTGGTTGTTCGCTTGTTTGTTTTTTTTAATTTTTGTTGGCTTAAATACTTTAAATGCTTCAGATTTTTATACCCAAGCTTTTATACTGAAAGCTTCGACCGAATATAGGATTGACATTGGAATAGGCGTACCTACGTGCCGACCAAAATCACTCTTAGTGGAAGGACCTGCTCACCTCACTGTGTTCCCTCAAGCAACCTAGTTGAAGTAGGAGTACTGAAAAAAAAAATAGATGCGGAAGCTACAACATTGCATATATTTTATTCTCTCACCGCTCTTTATACAAATTTTGCGTAAATAACTTTAAAGGAGTAATAATTCATACATTGTAGTGAAAAGATTTATTACTTTGAGGTACATATGCTACACAGCTGATATTAATAGAACGTATGTTACATTACGCATAGAACCTGCTTTAGAACATTGTAGGTAGGCACTACACAACTTAAACAGATGTCATCGTCAGAAATTTTTCATCTTTTTCGTAATGGCAATACTTGTATGTTGGTTTTAATTATTGTATTATAAGCAATTGGTGTTATCGAATTAACAGTGTCTTGAAACACGGTCTTTTCATTATTTAGGTATAAATAAATACGTTATAGCCCCTTAGGTAACTTTATTGACCCAAAAATATTAAGATCAACAAACATAAAAAAAAACAATAAACCAAAGGGCGGACCATAGCCTTTCATATTAAAGTGTCCTAGACGTCTCGACTCCACATATTTTCAATAGAAATGAAATGACGCAATTTAACTCTCGACACTTTTTGTTATTTTAGAGTCGCAAAACTCCCATAATCAACAAGATATCAATAATAAAAACTAAAATATCTTTAAATCTATATCTTAATTCCTAAATAACGGTATAACTCATACAGTTTTAAAATTTCGGAAGGCTTGCTTACAAAATGACAAAATTCTCCATACGATTTGACAGTTTGTAGGCATACCAGTTTACTTCAAACTAGCATTGAGTACGCCATCTAGAGTACTTAATATAAAAGTCGATGGGGCGGACTTATTACACAAGCAATGTTTTTTAGTAAACTAGGATGTTTTATAGGTTTTACTGAATTACCACGGTGAAATTTAAAGTAATGACTACAAGATAAATACGTGTACGTGCTGCGATGTTCCATTATCCATTATAATGTTGTGATTCGATCATCGACTCCAAGTGCCATTATGAGGCACTTACTGCCTTTGATATGAAGTAGTAGGTACCCAACAATCTCAAGTCCTAATCAAGTGATAGACTCTATATACAGAAGTAGAGGCAATTTAGCAAACAAGACCACATTTAAAAGTGTTATTTTTGAAAATCACAATTTATGTTTTGTGAGACCGTCGGAATTTTCTACATGTAGTTGAATATATAATGTAGTTATATCTCAACAGATACACATCAAAGGATGGACCTTCCATCAGGCTTATGACTGATCGTCGGCTGGCTTAATGGGTTCGATTCCTGGCCGCGGCAGTTGGATGGACTGGAATTGGTGAATGTTACTTAAATTTAAAGTGATCACATTAAGCTAGCTGACGATCAGTCATAAGCCTGATGGAAGGTCTACCTTTTGCTGTGTATCTGTTGAGATATAACTACTTATTAAAAAATGAAAATATTATGGTGGTAAATCAGGCAAATTTCAACATTTTAGCCAATTTCGTCGTAAAAAAAACAACACGTTTCGTGGGCAGGTGTGGCTTTTGTCAAACGTTTTCCTATGAATTTATGTTTGTTACCTCTATATTGTAAATAACATATAAATTATATTTTGTGTGTAGGCATACTTCCTACTACGACAAAATATAATACGTTGAAAGTAAAAAAAAAAAATGTAGGTATGTATGACAAAAAGGCACGGTTTTTCAAGTAAGCGAAAGCAATTTATAATGCGTAATGAAATGGAGGTAGGTACCAACATACTATTGGATATTGAATAAGGTTTGGTAGGTTGGTATGCCTACTTCGATTTCCCATTTATTTGCAATACTTATATTTTTATATACGCATGAGATGTGGTTGTTAGCTATGGTATTTTTTTGTCGGCAGATATCCGTTTCCTTCGCCGCCATTTTCTTCTCTTAAGATTTATTGTATTGTCTTTTTACGTTACGTAAGCGCGGCGGTAAGGAGGTATGTTTCTTTCTATGTATATTTTTTTCTCACAAAACTGACAACAATAACCTAGAAAAGAAATTTTGCGTAAAAAATAAGCGTTGTTTTATTCCGTTTTATCGTAAGAAACTTTTTCTTTATCTGCGCTGCATACTATGAAGTGAAAGTTTTTTGCTCACAAATTGTTAACAGACGATTCGATCCAAGCAAGTAACTTGAGAAATCATCAAAATTTTATTATTATACGTAATAACGGACTTATTTGGTCGAATTCTGTAAGTTTTTGAACTAAAAGAAGTGTGTTAGAAATTTTAATAAACGAAATACTTAATTTTAAAAAATGACGTATTGTTTTAGTTAGTAATCTTTAGTTAAGTAGTTTAGTTTAGTCAATTCAAATAATCTTACATTTCTATATACATACATATACAATATATACATATTAAACTTGCCTCGTGTATTTTTTTTTTTTTTTTTAATGAATCTGGGTTTACCGAAATAAACCCAAATACATCTTTGTACACTTCACAGAAAGCTTAAAAGCTTGTGTTGTGAAGTGGAGTTGGAGGGTAAAACGTCTTTGTTGGAATATATATAATAAATTATTCAATTATAATTGTTCAAAAATAATATTTTTGGTAATAGTTACAACTGTGTTGTGATTTTTTTTCGTTTGAGGAAAATGAAACTAGATTAATAATTATGACTTCTTTAAGTTCAGAATTTGCGTTACATCTCTCTCGTAATTTTAGTAGAAAAGTTTGAAGTTTGCGATGCTCTTGAAATGTTTGGATGTAGCGGTTCGCAATGTAATCAGTAAGTAATTAATTAACGAGGTAACCAGTATTTTTTATAACCCAAAATATTTTTCCAAAAAATGTGCAATTATTCAAGTAAACGTTAGTTTAGTTTCGTTTAGTTAATATTTTAGTTTCTAACGTTTCTGCTTTCACCATTAACGTTAACATACACGTATTAACCAAAAAAGTTAAAATTGCGAAGAACATAATGTACGTTTATTTCTACGAGTTGTATTATTCTTCGTTTTGTTCAGCGTTAACCAAGATTATGTTAAACCATATATGATTATAAAATAGGTCGGTAGGTTCTGTACGTAATATGAGTATATTACAGTTGTACAAGTCTGAACCACTTAAGTTGCGAACAATAGTTAACCAGCTAGTAATTTTCTATAACTGTAGTTCAACGTCTATATTATAACTCTCTGTGTAAGCCTCTAAACTTAGTATACTCCAAGGCTGTATAACAATCGTAGGTAAGTTGTTGAAATATATAGAGAGCTTTGGCAGCCTACTTACTCACTACCTACTAACACAAACTTGAAGCAGCGCAGAAAGCTCTTGCAGGTGAATTCAAAGTTTCCCCTTTACACTTGACAAGTCTCGTCAAATATCAACTTAAACTTTTACACTCAAGGAGGTACCTTCCTTTAACCTTCATGAAAAAATGTAACAAGCAATTATAAAATGTATAATACAAAATCTTCTACACTGCTACTATGCCAAGGTGGTTCATCCCAACAATGAGGTAGCTAACAAAATATTCAAAGTTATCTATCGGTGCAATCCTAGAATGTATGAAATTTAGTGGCGAAGCTCATAGCTAAAAAGGGTAACGTAAAGTTCGCACAGTTTTTGAACACTCGTAAAATTAACATAAAATAGTTCAGTAGCCCATTCTATATTCACTGCCAGCCAGGGATACGTACCAAATAAAAATATATTTATGTAAAAAAATTGCCAATAAATGTAGAACAATTACTAACTATTCGTACAAAGAAATATCGAAGACTTTAATTTTTATAATTATCTTAACATTCTGATTCTGCGAATTTCATTCAACCACAACTTACCAGGAAACCATCTCTTGATACTACTATTTCCAGACAAACTATATTCATCCTTGACAAAATACATACGCTGTTAATATGAGTTACAGATAGTTTGATTTACTCCATAAATCTTTCGATAACATGTCAATTATTTTCATTGAATCGATTTAGAATCCACTGCCTTGAAAGTATCTTAAGCCTGGTTCTTATTTTTTTTGTTTCTTTCCTTTCCCCATCCTTTCATTTTCCCTGTCATTTCTCAAGCAATTATTGCTGTAATTATCTCGTCCATGTCAGGCAGTGGGGCGAGTAATCATTCTAAGTTAAGCCTCGGTAATCACTGGGGTAACTTGCTTGTCGTCAATCTCTCAAGCAGATTCTTATTTGCCTTTAATAAAATAAATATACTTGAGCAGAATGATTTATTACTGTACAAGAAGTATTAGGAAATAAGTGTTTTGCTAAATAATATATCATACAATCCATCGTCTATAGAATAATAAAATATTTTGATATATATTCAGTAACTGTACTTATAAACATATGTATTAAACTTGTGATTAGTAGTAAGAATGATTATTTATTTTGGGGATTAATACCTATATCAATTTTAAGGATAATTTATTTATTTATTTAACATTGGAATATAAACAGATATCACATATATATCAACACAAAACAAACACAAATAAGTATAGTTGCCCTAGGTACTTATAAGTATTCACATTATTGTCAGGAAAGTTTGGTCTCATAATTTCAAACAAAGGTTCAAGCGGAAAAATACCTACCTACTTTTTTTTATTAGATGGGGTGTATTATGTACTGCGACCTATAAGATCTATTGTACTTCCCCTACTTTGCCCATCTGGAAACTACCCAGTTAGAGGAGTCCCTCTAGTCCTAGACGTCTTACGAAGTTCTACCTACCTACTTATTTTTTTCCTATTAAAATATGAGAAAGAAAATCTAGAGCGCTTACTAGAAGATTTCAGGACAGCTGAAGTGGTTAAAAATCCTGTACCTTTCGTAGGATTTTTGCGTGTCATGTCAATAAATAATTTAGTTATACTTTGTAACATTGAATAGAATTTTTCAGTAATATTCTAAAAGTAGATGAGCAATATTGCCTATATAATTTTATACAGCAGTTTTTCATTTTACTCCATCTATGGTATATGAGAATTTCTGTGAAACTGCTTAACTGTAAGAGTGCCAATTATTAGTGTTGAATATTCTATTAGTAATAGACTATTGTTAATTGAGAAACTCATAGATATAATATACCGAGATTTAATGTACGATTCCGAATTTAGGACGATAAAGAATTATTAAAGAAGTTTTACCTGTATGCACTTACAATTTTAAATTTAAAACAAGATGATTACTTATCTGTTTCTCTAACATGTTTCCCGATTGGACAACAAAAAGAGATGTAAATAAATTATTCTTATATCGTCACACATTTATGCTCTCTACACGTTCGGAAGTTCAGTTAACTGAATCGACCGTTTGCAAAAAAGCTCCGACCAAAACCTCTCTCTGAATTCAGTGTTACCCTGATTTTGAATTCAGAAAGAGGTTTTGGTCGGAGCTTTTTTGCAAACAGTCGATTCAGTTGACTGAACTTCCGGACGTGTGATAGCCCTTAATGTCCAAACCATTTCACTATTATTCTTGAATTCATACACACAATTACTCGCATTCGTTACCCGATCGTTCAACGTTTTCTAGTGTGAATGAAAATAATATTGTATTTTCAGCTCCCACTCATAATATTAGATTTTTTCAATGAAATTGAATTATACGGGGATGCATCTTTATTGAATCGAATGAATTAACATATCTATAATACATAATTTATTATCGCAGAGAAATTCTTTGATGTAAAGTAAATTCACATTTCCATAGCATACGGAATTCATGCAACCATCTAAGTATATGCAACTCCTTTCAAAATAATATTATATTATAGGAATTTGTACAAACTTGTAGTTGTACGTACATATTTTCGTGTCATATAATATTGCAAGAATTCAATTTACTCACATGTACTGCATGTATATTAGATAATAATATATGCCATGTTATGAAGGAGAGAACTAATTTTAACCTTACAAGGCAATAATATTTCTACCATATGTCTGGTGTAGTGATTGAATACAAAATTGCACCTATCTGCATTCAAGATGCTTTTACAAAAATGTCGTTGAACTATTATTGTAAATTACTTCTCAAAAATGAGTAGAGCTAGTGCTTTGACAAGAGTAATTGTAGTATAGGTATTTTATGGGAATAAACTATACAAGTATCTTATGAAAATGCTGAGCTGATGCCAGTGGTAGGAATAATCGAATTACGAATCGACACTGTTTGTCAGCTCACCCAGCAACACCGATCATCTCTGTAATATAATTAAGTGTGTTCTGGCTTCTGGCCGGCTTTCTTCTGGGGCCTGAAAAAAGAAGAGCGGATTATATAAAATTTGACCTAAACGACCGCTTTTCTCATCCATCTTTCGGAGTAGGTAAATAATTTATGCTTTATTTCATTTTTGTACCTATATAACTACAGATGAGTAGGTTAAAAAACAGATTGCTTGGAAGAAAATAAAATGGACTATTTCTATCTATATCAACTAACGCAATTGAAGAAGAGGACCTTATTGACAAATGAATTTGCCATTACCGCCGTGACCTTGCCGTGTTTCTATTTTGTAACGTGATACAGTAAACTAAGAGTAGCTGATACTAACTGTTGTAAAAGCGACAAGTGTGAGAGAGTGCATGTTGTACACAGAATAGATAAGACAGAATAACAGACGACCCCATATCTCTCTACACTCAATTTTTACTTCGATTGCTTTCATGAAATCTTCAGCTCATTACTCAAAACGCATCTGTCCTTAAGTTTCTAGTCAATGAGCTTAGCCCAGGTTATTTTTGATCTTTCGCCCTCTTTTTCAGACCTCTTTTATCATATTTGAGTAATTTGACATTTGAAATAAGCAAAATTTAGAAATAATTCACTTTTTAGATTTTTTTTAAATTAATTGTACCGGAGTGAATAAAATTAATGAATTTATCCAATAAATGTACATATCTATCCATCCATACAATCACGGCATGTCCCACAGTGTGGGGTGACCACAATGTAATGAAATATAATTTTTCAATGAATACTGCATTAATTAATTAGTTTGAGTTTAAATAAAAACAGCGATAAATTGTTATAACGAATGGTATTAATTAAGTCGAAAGTTTTTGACAGTCTAGGGCTACAAATCATTACGCTGTAATAAAAAAAACGCACAGTAATTTTTCATAGAAAATGAGAATGAATTATTTAGGGCAGGGAATTTATTGTTTCCTATTTTATGTGAATAATTGAATTAATGCCGATATTCTTTCAGTTAACTATTGTATTTTTGACATTCAGCTATATATTAATTGAAGCAATATATCCACTATGAATAATAGTCCAAGAGCCCGCTGCTTAATTTATGACGTATCTGTTTTTTGATCGAAATGTGGTATAAACGATAGCTTACCAATAGCGTATTACATCGCACTAGGGTTGCCTATCAAAATCTTGCCGCAACCCCCCCTGCCCCCCCCGAAAAGGTCCCTCTTCGCGGTTTTTCGCATTTTATAGGAATATGGTAAGAGATAGGAGAAAGTAGTCAAAGACAAAAATAATCCTTGCTAAATTCTTTACAAAAAATGTTAATTCAATTTTTTCGTAGAACTAGCAGTTCACCCGCAATGGCCGGTCCAAAACCGAAATTCATTTAAACTACAAAAAAAATGTTTTTAAACTAAATTGGTTGAAAATCGATAAGAGCTACAGGAAAATAGTTAAAGAACTAATTAATTAACATAGTCTTAGCTACAAAACGAGCTATAACTTATGTTCATACATCTCATAGTTTCGGAGTTATTACAATAAAACTCATTGAGGAAAATTCTTAAAATTAAGTTTTTCACAAAATAACCAGTGATATAGCGCCGCAGGCCAAATTTTTTTTTCCATAAAATGTTAGTAATAATGGGTGGAAGAATGTGAAAGAAAAAAAATCAAACTTTTTTTTTTATTTTTTCAAAAAATATCCTGTTTTTTGACCGGCCATTACGGGTAAACTACTAGTCCTATGAAAAAATTGACTTAACGTTTTTTGTAGAGAATTTAGAAAGGATTATTTTTGTCATTGACTACTTTCTCCTATCTCTTACCATATTCCTATAAAATGCGAAAAACCGCGAAGAGGGATCTTTTCGGGGGGGGCAGGAGGGGTTGCGGCAAGATTTTGATAGGCAACCCTAGTGCGATGTAATACCCTATTGGTAAGCTATCGTTTATACCACATTTCGATCAAAAAACAGATACGTCATAAATTAAGCAGCGGGCTCTCGGACTATAAATACAGGGGTTGTACCTTATTACAATACCCACAGTCTTTAATTTCTTAATTGGAGTTAAGATGGTTCTATCGTGTTCTAGCAATTGTGAACGCGAAAATATGGTTCTGTCAACACGTTCCTAAAATCTTTTTTTTTCACAATTGCTTGTAGATAAAGTTTTGGTATTAGTATCTGGTCATACACCGCTGTTTGTTGTTAAATTGTTTAGACATACTACTTTTGAAAGTTTTCCTACATATTTTGATCCTTTCCTATTTTGGTCGGTCCATCTTTGTGGTGGCCTTCCAGCAACCTGTCCAATGCCTTCACTTCAATATTCGTGGCGTCCATCTGGTGTCACCCTTCCTGCCCATTGCTACTTGAGTTTTGCCACACGGCTCACGATATCGGCAACTTTGTTAAGAAATAAAAATAAAAAGTTGCCAAAGAGTGGACTTATTGCAAAGTTGATATATTTCAATCAACCCTTCACAGCCGATAACTAAAATCTCTATGTATTCATTAATATCGATATTCTCAATACCATTCTAACATCGCGATATCATTTTTCACCTTCAACCGCACCGAACGGTAAGTTATAGGTACAGGGCCGGTAGAGTAGATATAACCGCCCTTACATTGTTTTATTGCCTCGGGAATAAATGTTGACTCTAGATGTCGCCATACAGACTGACCGGACCGTTAAGGGATTGGTACCAAGAATGACGTCACGTTCATTTCCCACGGCATTAAGGTAGCGCCGTGGAAATAGCCTTTTTTTCCATTTTTTTGGGTTAATTTTGCGTCTATCAAAAAACTTTTACGGTTATTTCCCTAGATTTTCTTGAATATTATCAGTACAAAAAAAAATACTCCGCGACATTCCGTCTTTAGGAAAAAAGATCAGAGGTGTTTTTCACAATTTTTTTTTGAGAAATCTATACAAGATATTATGTACCTATAAAAAATCTTTTACGGTTATTCCCTAGATAAATGTTCAATGCATCTACCCCATTTTGTTTCAAAGCATATTTAGTAACGGATGTTGAGATATAAGTGCTGGATTTCACCAACTTTTTGGGTGAGGAATAGCGGAGATAGGAGCCACTTATCATTATTATGCGTACAAAATTTGTGTGAGGTGGTTCTTATCTCTGCTATTCCTCACCTAAAAAGTTGGTGAAATCCAGCAAAGGTCTCCCGTTTTTAGAAATTTTTGAAATGTCGGTATGCATACTCTTAACGGAATACAAAAAAAATATTGAAAGAAAATAGTGTGGGGCCTCATTCTTCCTAATATTATTCGGACTCTTAATGTAGGGAGCGCCATATTATTTTTTCTATTGTATTTGTTCCAAATAAATCAATAAATCCAGTGCTGTCTTTAGGAATGCCTCCACCATTATATTATTATTATCAATGTTACTAGTTCACATTCCCAGTGCATCTCAAGTAAATAAATATAAGGACAATACTTTTTTCTGGATTGTTTTCGGCTGTTCCCCGTGGGTTTCTTTTCGTTGAGCTTTTGTCTCTGGGTTCCACCTACAGAGTTTCTGAAAATACGCCTGTATAAATCCCATGAAATCATAATATTACGAAATAAGATAACATTTTTTTTAAATATCATAATTCAATAATTGGTATTTAGATATCTTATACAACGTTTATACACCTATGCAACATCCAAATCCAAATTGATTAAAAATGATATTGTATAAAAAATGAGAATCACGCCAAATTCTCTATAAAGGTTAATTTTTTTTAAATGTTTCTACTAAATACATTTATTTATTTAAACTTAAAGTAAACAACAAACACATATAAATATAAAAAATGGACATAGACAATAGACATAGACACATCTTTGTACACTTCACAGAAAGCTTTAAAGCTTGTGTTGTGAAGTGGAGTAAGTCGGGGATTGAACCCGCGCCCACTGGATTAACAGTCGAGCGCGTTACCAACCAGTCTACCGACCACCTCAAAATTTTATACGTAATTTTACGTTTTATACGTAATTTAATTTTCTTTTCTTTATTTTACAGATTTTTCTGTAATGGATGTCTTTGAGGATATTAAAAGGCTATAGAGGTTGCTTGTACGAGTATTCAGGAGTAAACAATTGGTTTGAAATCCACTCATAGAAATCCTATAGGATGCAAGTGTTCAAATTGGGTGATTTATATCATGTTTTAAAACCAGGTATTCACTGTAACAATTTTACTTAAAACATGAACTCCTACGGTTCACTGCTAATTGACTGATTCTTGAACATAACTATCTTGTATTCACATTGTACCTACATACTATATGTACCACAAGAATGTTATTATGAGATTGCTGAAATTTCTTCACCATAAATAAATATCGGACACATTCGCCAGCCCATTAATAATGTACCTATAATACATTCAATATGGTACGAGTATATTATTTTATATCGTACCGTATAAATAGAATACGCGTAGATCTGTGTAGGTACTACGGACGCAGGACGCGTTTGTGTCTGTATAAATTATACACCCAGATATATGGCATAATGTATAATTATATTACAACGTATGGTAAACAGAACCGCGTAGAATTTCGTGTTATATATGGAAGATGTTTTTATGTTTTTCAGTGCAGTTCGTTGTTCAAACAGATAACAACGACGGTAATGTAAAATTCAAGAAAAGTCTGATGCAGCATGTATTAAGTATTAAATCTGAGTATGCTTTTAACTGTTTTGTCTGTGTTACTTTTGAGCAAAAATGATTCAATTTGTGAAACATGATTGTTATTAAATGAACCTCCGAGAGTACCTTTAAAGAGTTGCCAAAAGTTTGCACTTTAAAATTTCGAAAAGTTTGAATCAAAATGTTCACGAACCTATTTGTCCTATGGGTCCTTATTAAATCTAGGAAAGTTTGCGATCTGTTTTCTTACCCTATCGCGCGAGGGATGTGGCCGGGCGTGAGGGGATGGAATATAATAATGTATAATTATTGCAACAACCCTTTTTACATAAATTAAACAGAAAATATATTATGATAATACTTGTAAGTATAATAATTATTTCTTGAAGTGCATTATACTCGTACTAGACTGCGTTATATAAATTGTCAAATTATTATTATTACTTTGGATTAAAATTCTCCAAATGGTTCAGTATTTCGTAGGGAATTGAAACAAGTGTGGTGTTCTGAAATAATTTATTACAGTGACCCAGATACTACTTGTATTTGGAGTCCTACTCTGTCGCTGGCAGCTATACAGTGCCGAAAGGTTGTCCAAGTTTTATGTGAATGTTAAGGAGTTGAAAACGTTCCATATGAGAAATGAACACATGAAATATTGTTTCGAAGATTTCCAATACTCTTTGTTATACGGAGATACTTACATACAGTCTTCCTATGTATATTAGGTACTACCGTTATAATACACTATGTAGTATCTCGTAAGAAGGATGTTTGTTTAAATAACGTTGTATGTAGTTTGACTGAAGTAAACTGAACTCTCTCGTCCTCTTGTTTGCGCGATCTTCGGAATATTTAACTAAGTAAATTTCATGTGATCGATTATACGCTTTTTGTACGTTGCGTTATTAGTTACATCTTCTTCTCTTTGGTGATCCCATTTTCATCTACTCCTGACCAAAGACCTTCTCCATTACTCTCCATGTCGCCCTGCACTGTGTAGACTGTATACACACCTTTATCTAATTGAAAGGTTAGAAACATACAATAGAAAAAATACATCTACAGATTTTGTCCCAAAGTTATTAGGCATGTCTTGGGTGACGCTATATTAAATATGGCAAACATCATCTGTTGAACTTATTGTAGGATGCGTTCGATGTGTTATATTATTCGATTACCTGCAACTTAGTGAACACCGAAAAATCCGGACGTATACGTACAGTACGCCAGCCATTTTATGTACTAGATCTACTAATCTACATCTACGATTACGTATGTATATGTAAGTGAAACTTCGTTGCTGTAAATTAAAGTTATCGATCAATATTGTAAATAATAGAGATTGATGAAACACAGCAACAAAATCGTCGAGACTAAAAAATATCATCTTTTATCCGAGTATGCGTAGGTCCTACCAATTCATCTTATCATACTTACATACTACAGAAAACATGTTTCTGTTATGCTGTGTTGTAAATGTATGGGGTTGAAATGATTATTTTTTCGTGAAAACTCATAACAATATTCTACAAGGAAATCTATTTATATTTATAGTTATATAATATTAATATTAGGAGACGTATTTGTAGGTAGGTTAGTACAGAGTCGCACCTTTATACGAATTTCTGAAGGATCTTGATATCCGATTTAATAATCCTTCTCAGGACGGACGGGTCGGGAAATATCCTTGAAAATATAGTTAAATTATATCATTGGGCCCATATTCGAACCCACAATACAAGGGACTGACAGTTGAGGCTTAAACGAGGCCTAATAATACCCTACAACATACCTTACTCTACTTACGTGTTTGGCAAGGAGAAACTTCTGACATTTTAAGTTGTTCAATTATGTTCAATAGTGTAGTCATAATACAAAATTACTATACGTATCTAATATTAATAAACAAGAATATTATGAACATAGTTTACCAGGAGTCCCTAAACGTCATAAATACCTACATCGTGAAACTAGATACATGTAGTTATTGTTTATGAAATTTATAACGTTAGAATTAGGTTATACGTACACCTGCGTTTTTCACACAAGTCTCAAAATTAAACTTTAAACGTATTATATTTTATTAGCCTATCTCTTAAAAGAGTCACCCCCGTTTTCACCAACTGGTTAGGCGAGGAATATGTATGTAGGAATATATGATCCACCTAGCACACATTTTCATTTCACCACGCGAAAATACATACCTAACTGCTAGGAATTCTACTTAACTTAGGCAACAAAAATCGGACACTTAACGCGGGATCTGTCATCAGTTACATACTTAAAATTCTACGTGATTGGAGAGTCAGGAGTTCCTGAGATTGAAGTACTCTTCAGGGCATTGTTAAGTTAGCCCAGATGTCTTGCAAAACTTCGCATTTGGGATTGAAATTGTATGTCTTCATTGTTTCGTTCAGCCTCTATTGAGGCCAGTGGACTCGAAAAGTCTTTTCAGGTAAAAAACACAATGTTAAGGTACCTATATGTTTCTTGTTTTCAAAGGTAATGGATGAAAATGAATATTTAACACAAAATCTAAGAGATGGCGACATTTGTTCGAGGATTCTAGTCATCGTCAAATTCAAGCATTTTGAATTGAGTTCTATTTTCAGAAAGGCAAAGACCTGTTTTCCCCCAGAGTAATGTGAACTAGGGGGTAGAAATCCCGCTGTATCTGAACGGATAATGTAGACATATTGCTCTATTAGTGTACCTACAATCCTATACATAGTTTTAAACATGAAAACGTCTTTAGCTAAGTCCGGCAGCACAACACAATATAATGAGGGCAACGCACGTATATTAAATAAATTAAAATTAATTGGCAATAATAAAAAAAGGTTCTCATTGGTGGAACGGTTTTTGCTTCGTCCGACAAATACCAAAGTATAACTTACTCGTGTTTCCAAACGTGCGTATCCAAACGTGCGTGCATACTCCTTACGTATTTTTTTCTTATATTTATCTGTGTTTTAAATTCAGTTTGCGAGAGTTCATTTGGTTTTATAGGAAACACGATACGCATTAAGATAATATTGTAATTGTGGGTCCCTACACAAATATTGACTTTTAGAATTTTTTCTCAACTACTATAATTCTTTTTACTTCTTTTCAATGTCAACAATGAAAATTTCGGGTTTGTTTTTATCTGATTTTAATGCTATAAATGTACGCTGTTGTTTGTGGGTTTAGGTCTTGATATAAATTTATTCGTTTTCTTATTCTATTACCATCTATTCATCTTTTAAACGTATTTAACATAATGGGGGATCAAACGAAATCCTCCATGTAATTTGCGGATCTATTGAATAATTTGAGAAGTTTTATGCAAAAGTTAGATCAAGTTTTATTATTTTCGTACCTAATTTCGTTTCAACCTTACAAAACGGTTTATTCAGCATCATCATATTCAGCCTCCGTGTGTTCATTGTAGAAAATAGCCCTCTCTCCCCATATTTTTAGCAGATCGCATCCAGTCGTTTCCTGCAATTCGCCTTATGCCATTCACACTTCTTCTGCGTTGGTTGGTAGAAATTTCAATATCATGATAAATCATCTCATTGAGCTTTACAACTTATTTTCTGAACATGTCTTTTTTACTGCATATCCCAGTAATTGTGTAACCAGCAAAATTCAAGAGTGTATAAATCCGTCATGTATCATCTCATCTTTCTCAGCCATTTTTCCACCGCTGGATTTTTTTCAAGTCCTCGCATAATATTAGGAAGTTTTTTTTTTATCTAGACTTTCAGGTTTATGAGCGCCGGCTCAATATGACCATTTTTCACTTAAGGGATTAAATAATTTCAAATATTTAATCAAACAATTCGTTTTACATGTCGCCACTGAAATATTCATGTCAAAAGTTCAGTCTCTGTACATTTTTGAAATTATGCGCCGTAAAAACGCATTTGTCAAAAACTGGTCAAAACAGTCTTATGATAATAAAAATACATCATTTTGAAGTAACATCTGCTTGAATATTATAATAAAAAGAGATATTTTATTTATATAAGAGTTGTAAAGAAAGCCCCTGCTCAAAAAATTTGATCCCCAATATCGCGATGAAAAAGTGAGACGGGTCCAAACGACATTAAGTAATTTATCATGCTTAATAAATGTCAAACATTGTGTGTGTCCTACTGCTTCCAGGAAAAACCTGTCGACCAAAGCTTGTTTGCTAATAAAACGATGAGTTGTCACATTATACTCCTTGCTGTTACCCTGTTGTCATTTTTTTTACCAATAAAGTAATATTGTATCATCCTCAGGCCGTCACACAGCGCACCTATAAATAAATGTCTTGTTTATCTTGAAATTTATCCCAACATATCGTCACATTTTATTTGTGATGTAGAAATCATCTTTGCTTCGAAAGTCAACATCAAATTGTCAATTTTGACAGAGGAGTCGCTCTGCCAACGAAAAATCGATACTAAGTGATTTGATATTCCTTTTTTTTCAACTCATAGGCTGATAATTATTTTTGTACTGTAATATGTTATGATACAGAATCTCGAAAAAGTAATTATATTTAACTAGGTATATGAGAATGAATGATGACAGCTTGACCAAAAAGATATTTTAAATGAATGAATAAAGAGTTACGAGGAAGCATGGCCATCCGAGATTGACCTGGACCGATCACGTATCCTCCTTTTTTACATTAGTACTGGATTTCGTATTTTTATCAACCCTATTCATATGCTAGTATATTAATACACTATCACCATCTATGTGGATTCTTATATAAGCTAGTACTTATATTTTTCGGCAACCCTATTCATATGCGAGTATATTTTTACACTATCACCATCTATGTGGATTTTCATATAAGCTAGTACTCATATTTTCAGCAACCCTATTCACATGCCACTATATTTCTACACTATCACCATCTATGGAAATTTGCGTGAAAGCTAGTATTTATATTTTCAGCAACCCTATTCATATGCTTGTTTATTTGTACACTACCACCATCTATGGAAATTTTCATGAAAGTGTAGAGAAATTTTCATGGAAGTTTAGGACGATCCTGCGTTCTATTCTTTGGTTTATTGTTTTGTATCTAATTGGTTTTAGATGTGACTGACGAATTGTTTTCTTTTTTTCCAGGATCACAAACTAAAACACATGGCAGAATTACAGCAAAGTGTTGTGGCGGACGCGGAAGCGAGGCAGCAGATGACAGCACAAGTTGTGCAGTGGGAGGAAAACCTGGAAAGACTTCATTGTGAACAGTTTAGACTCAGATGTTACATGGCAAGCTTGCAGAGTGGAGAGTTACCGAACCCAAAGGTAAATCAAAATATCCCTTATTTAATTACAATATCAGATATTGGTAAGTATATAAATGTGAATGTTGGATTATATCAATTAATTGATAGAACATACATAACATTAAAAAACCAAGGAGAAGTCCCGACACCATCATTTCAGTAAGGATACAGTACTATGGAGAAAGGAAGAGGAGGGTTAGTATTTAGTATGAAAAAATATGAGTATTTTATAACGTTTTGACATACAAAATGTAAAAAAATAGTGCGTGTACTTATTAGATTTCAACCTAATTTCGATTGAGATTTTGACAAAGTTTGAAAATGACCTGGGTTCTTAACCTGGGTGTAATATATGTAATTACCTCTGCGGGAGTAAAACAGATATTCCGCGCGGGAAATGAAGCTGGTAATAGAGTAATTGATAACAAATTGACATTAAAAAAACTTGCAAATGTGAAACGGTACCAACCCTCACATTAAAAAAAAAGATTGTTAAAACGCATATTTTTGCGAAATTTTGTGCTCTATTCATTAGTAACATTTTTACAGGAGGGGGGGGGGGGGTAAAATCACCTTCTTTGGTTGATAGGGGTAACCAGATTGAAAATGTTAGTAACCGCTGACCTAATAGGTTTAACTTTACTATAAATTAATGTACATATTTGTTTAATTTATTCAGATTGTTAGGATAATATAATAATGGCCACTTATATTGTTTTAATAGATTAGCAAAATTGGGTAAACCAACTTTACAATAGATTTTGTGAACCACTTTGTTTCATAATGTACATAAAATTATTATCCTGTACCTATCCTTTGTTCATATCTCGTGATCCTTTGAGAATATGTGTAAACTGTTTGGTATGTCGATGTCGGTCGAATGATATGTGTGTGGAATTCACTCCATAGAACAATACACTGAGATCTGTTGGAAGGGGAAATGAACTGACTCTATATAATAATAGATAACAATATGTACCTAAATGTAATAGGTACTATGTTATATTATCTCCTCTCACACCTTATCCCTTGCGGGGAAGGCAGATAGAACTACTTCCACATTTTCCTATCCTTACACACACATTTCTTGCTTCCGTCACACTCATGCAGTTCATTCTGCAATTTCTTTTATTCAAAATCTCTCAATCATTGAGCAACTAGTCGACATGGTTATGCTAAGTTGTTCTTGGACGGCCGCGCTTCCTTCTACTTCTTTTTTCTCCCAGGTATATTTTCTTCGTTATCTTTTTATCGTTCATCCTCTTTGCATGTCTCAGACATTTCAAATTTTTCACATTCATTCTTTTTTACATTCACTCTGCCCTCTTATCACTTCATTTCTTATCCGACCTCTCAACTTTATTTCGCACAATCTTCTGAGCACATAGCATTTCGATAGCATTTAAAATACCTGAGTCATCCTTCTTCAGCCATGTCCATGTCTCTCTAGTACACATCTGCGTAACTGCCTAACGTTATTACGACACATACGACAAACGATCCCTTGAGTAAAATTACGTAATATTATTATTGGATTACGTAACAATAACGATATTAAAATAACATTAATTTTGTACTGTATTAATTTTGTAATTTTGTTAAAATACCTGAGTCATCCTTCTTCAGCCATGTCCATGTCTCTCTAGTACACATCTGCGTAACTGCCTAACGTTATTACGACACATACGACAAACGATCCCTTGAGTAAAATTACGTAATATTATTATTGGATTACGTAACAATAACGATATTAAAATAACATTAATTTTGTGTCTGATGGTGTTTCGGTGAACCTTGCAAACACACATTCCCATGGGTCGTATTAGGGATTGTAAATATTATAAGGACCAAAACTCTATTGCATACACAAATGATTTAAATAGTTTTTAATATATTTAGTCTTCATGTGAGCTAATAGGACTCCTCACGTGCATCAGTCGGTTGGTCACATTTTGAATTATGTCTTCTCTGGGCCGAATCTGGTCCTTAACAGTTCCATTATTCAGTCATTTGGTTCAACCAGGCAAACGATTTTTCATAGGCGTTTCAGGCCTCTTAATAAATTTTCCCATCCCTCTCAATATTAAGTTGGTAAGTTTTAAATTATATTTTCTCCCTTCAACCATCAACTAATAATTGATTTTCGACTCCATTCTCCTCCCTTCACCACACAAACTTTTGATTGGCACATCAACTGCTCTGATTAATATTTTCGGCACCTACTGTTAAGGTACAACAAAGGTATTTTATTAAGGGGGATATCAGTCACTTCCCTAAAACTTGGCTTTGGATAATACTACATATATATGTGGGTATAATCATATTGTGTGTATATGGTTAGGTGTGTGGTACGTTCTGATGAATCGGGTAGAATGAGTAACGATATTGAGGCCAGAACACTTTGATAGACATTCCTATAAGGTAGATTGTTTTAGAGATAATATGGGAACAGTGCTGTGATTGATTGCGGGTTTCCTCTGACCCTAACTATGCGTAGGCACTCACCTATAATATCAAATAGTTCACCCGCATGTGAGTAGGTCTCTACCTACACGTGTTACTGGCTTTCCGTGTCAGCAAAATCATCAAATTTTTGTTGAGCGATATTTAGCCACACGGATAGTACTGTCTTTCGCCATTAGCCACTGCCTCCTAGAGTAGGTACTCTAGCCATGCTGTAACAGTTTTTGTTTTGTTTTTTGTTTTGTTTGATATTTTTATTTGAAAGTAAAAGATGTGGATATAGAATAATAGTTGTATATACCTACGTATATATATAGTTATAGATATAGAATGATAATAATTAATGTAAGTTGTGGACACTTTTAATTGGAGGGTTGACGCGTTTCATATTTTATGTTTGTTATTGTGTATGTGTTGTTAACTCTCTGTCAGTGTCCCTTATATGTAAAATAAAATAAAAATAAAATAAAATAACAGTTGGCAACATAGGAAAATGAACAAACAGGACCACTACTGCTGTCAAATTTCGTAACAGAATATAATACGTGGTCCATCATACTCGTTGTTAAAGGACTGTTATTCCATACATTTCCTTAGCGATGGTAATGGCAACGCTGCAAAACGAAGTGGTCTCAAGTTTATATACAGCATGGCTAGAGAAAGATTCCAGGTGGCAGTGAATTAGCGTATCTTCGGGTATATTTATTTAGTCACATGGGCACAAACAGTTATAACAGCACTCATCAAACAATTTAACAAAAAACAGAAAGCAAACCAGTGAAGGCCCGTCGCTTTTACCAGTTTTTATATGTTGTATATCCTTATGATTCCCTGAGGAACGGTTTTCAGCGATACAGAATATTAATCGTAACCGGACAATATCTTACAAAATACGTCATTCATCATAGTAGATGTGTGTAGTATTGGGTGTTGATATTTAAAAGGAATTGTACGTACCTATAGTAAAAATATTTGTGTAACCTTTACATAAAATGTCGTTTGTTTTTTGTACTTAGTGTTAATGTCAGTTCATTTTAAATTCGTTTGAAGACTGTTTGTAAAATGTCAAAGATTATTACACTTGAACATTCCTTTGTAATGAGATTAATTCCACACCAATTAATCCAATTGGTTGTGAAATATTGTTTATAATAATATTTTCATCCCTTCTCCCTTGTAAAATACGTTCGCTTATTTAAGCACACCTAAACGTGTTTAATACCAATAAATGTCAAGGTTAATTATATAAATATCTACTTAATAAGTTCATATATAATTCAAATAATTAATATTTCAAGGTATAAGTGTCTGTACCGTTACGAATATTGTGACAGATTTTCAGGGTCGTTGGTATCAATACTTAAGTTAGCGTTCTCTAAACCTAAAAGCCTTGGATTTTAAGCTTCAGATGTAAAGATAACTTCGATAAGAGAATCGAAAGTTCAAGCAATCTTTTTTATTATATAACACAGACTTTTTTCATAAGCTTGATGGAAAGTCCATCCTTCGCTGTTTATCTGTTGATATGACGTTTCACAAATAATAAATCGTAAAATTCAAAAGAATAACTAAAATATTTCACACGATCTCGTATTTCTTGTTAATATAAAAGTAAGTGTACTTGATTTGAAATATTACAAGGACGCAAAATATTGAGTAGCCCAATATAGGTGTGTATATAAATGTTGTATGAAAAATCATTGAAGTGCGAAAAGTTATTTGACCAAAAAGATATACATTTGGACTGATATATAAAATGAACGAAATATACGATGTTGTCAAAATGTCAACCTTTTAAAAGAGTGAAAACTGAGTGAAAATGGTCGACCGTAATATTATATGTATTAGTGTTATTTTCAAAAGCTTAAAGTTTGGTCGATTAGGTTAAGAAGTAAGCTACATATAAATACACTTAGTTGATATACGAGTATGTAAAGTCTATTATATTGAATAGCCAGATACCCAAAAATTGAAACGTTTATTCCAGTGGATACGATCAATGTTCGCACGGAGAAAAGTATTCAACAACGACCTGTAGAAAATCCGATGTTTTCACAGAAAATGTACTATTGACATTAAAAAATACTGCACTCCAGACGAATAGTTAAATCTGTACGTGTAGTATGAAAAATGTCTGGTAGTTCTAATTTGTTGTTAATATTAATTGGCCCTGTAATGTCAATTACAAAAGTGCGATTATAAGTATTAGAATATAAGAAAAAGGAATGTTATAGCGTGTGTGAAAAATTGCATGAATGTGACGGAAGCTAGGAGTGTGTGCACGGATAGGGCAGTCTGGCGCTTTGTTCTCTCTGCCTACCCTATAAGCAAAAATGTTATTCTTCGTTACTTTTAAAATAATTGTTTTCTTCGTTATTGAAAAACAAACATACCAAATAGATTACTGACCTAGACACGTATGTAGCTTCCAATGAGAAACTAAAGTCCATAATACAAAATACTATACCTTAAATGTCTAAACCGTTTATCATGTACGTGGTGTTTAGCAAAATCATGATTAATTACAGGACGCAATCATTAATCATGTATTGTTATATTATAAAGCTAGGTGATGTATAATACTACATTATTATCATGTTGGATGGGAAGGTATAGCACCGGTTAATAGGTTGAAATGTATCAAGGTGCCCTCTCACGAGCAATTTTTCGAGCAACAATTGCGGCAACTTGTACAAATCGTATGAAGTAACATTATTTCGTAGTACGAAGCAATTATTTCGGCAATATTAAAGCGAGAATTGCCTAAAATGACCGAACCGATTGGATGTTTAGCAATTTGTGTCGCCGACATCATGATAATTCTTTCTCGTTTGCACTCAATATCGTTGTCTTGCTATAGATATTGCCAGAATAATTGTTAGATATTGCGATATAAGGTTAATTAATATGATTTGTACCAGTTGCCGTAAATATTGCTCGAAAAGTTGCTCGTGTAAGCGCACCTTTAATAATTAATGTGTGCAAATCATCACTATAATATTGCAATCAGGTTGCGTAGGAATCAGTTTTACAAGGGAGAACTCTCAGACTGCAAATTTTTAGTAACGACTGAGTAGAATTCAGACTACGACGGTTCATGAGGAAAATCATTGTAATTACAAAACATAGTGGTTGCATCAAAGGTAAAAATCTAGGCACAGGCCAGCCGATCTCAAAAGCTAGTTGTAAATAATTATACTAGTAAGTATACTCCATTCCTACGACACATCTCTATCGGCTTAAAAGAATGTAGGTATCACATAGACAAATCCACATCGATATAGTAAAGAAATCTGTGAGAATGTTCTTGACTATATATTTTTGTCATATTTGTTATTTCTTCTTATACAATTCCCCCAATTTTGTTATTTCTGAGAAACCACGGATACATTTAGTACAATATTATTATATTATAACATGTAGGTATAATAAAGTATAATAAATTTAATGGAAAATCTAACCAGATGAAAATTCTTTTCCACGATTTCAGATTTTATTGTTCGGTTTATACTTTTTGTTTCCCATGCCTGCTTGTAATAGGTTTAATTTTTTATTGCCTTAGTACATACGAAAACGTATTAAAATGATGTCGGTTTTTTTGAGGAAATTTTATTTACAATCGTTCTAAAATAATATTTTGATATAAAGATTTGATCCTAAAGATAGATCCTTTGTGTGTTCATTTGGGGAAATAATTTAGTTTCCATTTCTAAAGTTGTTGCTATACATACGAGTATGTAGGTACTAGATAATATAAAGTTAATATACATAGATACTAGACACTATTTTTCTTTCGTACGGGGAACAACCATTGTATGAATGATTTATAAGAAATATTGCCTTTGGCGTTGTATCATGGATTTCCCATATAAGCCCCTCGAATTTCTTCTTGATAGGACAGTGCCCCACAATGTGATCGGCCTCGCATACTACGAAAAAACTAATTCGCAATAGAATGAAAACTCAGTCAGCTTACAGATGTTTGCAATAGAAATTATACCTTCGAATCACTCGAGACCGACGACAAATTATATGCAATAAATTTAAATAACGTATGATTTTTTATTTAACTGTATTGAAAATTATTTCACACATCTAAATAGCGTAACAAATTTGGTTAGGTAAGACATATAAAATAAACGTTACACGAAAGATAAAATCCATGTTTACGTTTAACCCGGTATCTACATTTTATTCACCTCGTAAAGAACCGTGGAATACTCTCACAAGTATGTACAGAGGCGAAAAATATAAGCTACAAACCAACCAAAGAATGGGAATTATTAGATCTACAATTTTTATTGTTTAAACCTTTGTGTCTAAAGAAAATAAAAGTAAAACAATCTATGTCATTAGTTGCACAATATTATAATATGTCAAATGGAATCCTATTTATTCTCCTTTTGCTTGTTTTTCTGCTTTCATCTTTAATATTAGGTATGAGGAACATGACTTTTTTAGCCTTGCTCTCTCAACTGCTGGATATAGCCCTCTTCCGAATGTTTCCATTTCTTTTTGGCACACCCCATTCTCACCCATTGTCTGCGGCTTGTATAAATAAACAAAAATACCTACTTTCCTGGACACTTAAAAACTCGTGTCTCGAAGTGACAAATACATCGTTAGCACCCGATTTCGACTCCGACAACCCTGATTAGAAGTCCGCAACCCAACTAGCTGCTTCTTTCTTTTACGGCTCTGCACCCGATTTACGGCTGATGCTGCACCAACTAGCTGCTTCAATCATGTTCCTTTTTTATACAGATAAGACTCGTATGTATCGATTGAAACGTATACTGTCAAGATTTTTATCGTTAATATTCAGGACGATCTTTATGTTTTCACGTGCCTTTCTAATATAATCTGTATTCATTCTTCAATCTTCATCTTCATAAAATGTTAACAAGCGTTTTCATTTTAAATTCTACGAGTGCTGAAAAAATAAGACTATATGAACCAATGTAAACATTGTTGAAATATTATTTACGTAACATAAAAAAAGCAATTCCGCATTTTAAGTGCTGTTTCTTTGGTGTAATAAATTAATAAACTCTCCCAACGACCACCTTTGTATTACAAAAGACAGTTATTTGATGCGAAAGGATAACAAAACCAATAAAAGAAACACGATTTTGTAATATAATTGAACTGCTAAACAAACCGTTTAAAAATATTATTGCGGCTATATTTTCACATTAACTGTGTTAAACAGTTAAATCTCATTTTCATTTCTTTGTAAACTCATTCACAGAATAAAGTTTAGGTACGTAATAATCAATTTAGATTTGTAGGAAATTACGTACTTCTGAGATTTCCATGTTTTGTTATTGTTAGTAAATGAATGAGTACTTCAGCTATTGTATGCACAGAATATAGCTGCTTTGTAGCGGGAATGAATTAAACCTATTTTAAAGTCTTCAGCTGATTGTGACAACTCCTCAAAAGACAGAGAAAAACTCATTAACGAATCGTTAAAAATACTTACAATTGGTTTTGATCAGAAGGATCAGTTAAAATTAAACCTGACGGAAGTTTATCATTACCCATAGGTACATTTGTTGAGATTTAATTATTTTCTTATCCATCTGGAATGCATATTGCATATGTTGTAAACTTAACTTGATTTTCATTAAAAAGTTCTTGATTCATTAATTACTTCAGCACGCTTTACCCATTCTTATCAGATGTATGCAATATACCTAGTTTAACACCGCCTCAACAAACACACCAGGGTAAATGTATAATTAATTCGATGGTAATTTAATAAGTATTTTTCTTTCTTTGCAGTCGTTGCTAACACACGTGTCTCGAGCGACGAAGAGTACGCTGAATAAATTAGGAGTATTTACTGTGTCATCATTCCACGCCTTCATATGTGCCAGAAGTCCCTCTTTGCTGAACAATCTATTGGCAGGGAGAGGAGCAACCAAACGAAGACCACCAATGCTTTCTAGATCCAATAGCGGTTCCAGCAGGAGATCTTTACAGGTATGTGAAATTTTGTAGATTATTTTGTACTTCCAAACTTCAGCAGAATTCGATGTCAAAACCTTCACTAACACATAGCCATAAAGGGACCAATAGACTCGTTTGAGTTTTAATACCACTCTACCAACCATTGGTAACCATTGGGTTGGGTAGGTAACCGTTATATTTAGAATGGACCTATGCACTATCCTTCCTTATCCTTAGCTATATGTACTTGTTCTGTCGTGGAACTTGCTCCAAAAATGCGTACCATATTAAACAACTCGTATTCTACTCTTTGCTCTATTCAGAACCTTCGAATTAGTTACTTCAAGAGATTCTTAACTTACGGAATTATTAAACTGTGCCCTTCTTTTCTTGTTTAGAGTTCCATAATTCAATTTTAAAGCAATGTTGTTATCTTGAATATTGTCTATAGAAGCTTGGTGACGCAACAATGCACCAGAACATAGGTGGGTTTATCGTTAACTAATAAAAGCAATTACTTAAGAGTTCCATAATTCCATTTTAAACCAATTTTACATCTTGTTATCTTGAATATTGTCTATAGAAGCTTGGTGACGCAACAATGCACCAGAACATAGGTGGGTTTATCGTTAACTAATAAAAGCAATTACTTAAGAGTTCCATAATTCCATTTTAAACCAATTTTACATCTTGTTATCTTGAATATTGTCTATAGAAGCTTGGTGACGCAACAATGCACCAGAACATAGGTGGGTTTATCGTTAACTAATAAAAGCAATTACTTAAGAGTTCCATAATTCCATTTTAAACCAATTTTACATCTTGTTATCTTGAATATTGTCTATAGAAGCTTGGTGACGCAACAATGCACCAGAACATAGGTGGGTTTATCGTTAACTAATAAAAGCAATTACTTAAGAGTTCCATAATTCCATTTTAAACCAATTTTACATCTTGTTATCTTGAATATTGTCTATAGAAGCTTGGTGACGCAACAATGCACCAGAACATAGGTGGGTTTATCGTTAACTAATAAAAGCAATTACTTACGTTAATATACTCCTTGATGCTGTAAAATAATAGTGCCTGTCTTATAACATAACATGTTTAGAATACGAAAGCTCTTCTGCAATTACGATTATTAATTACTTAGGGCTTACGCTTTGAGGATTGATATAATTATTGTCTCACTTGGCGGAAAACATAATACTTACAATTACTTACATTATAGGTACCTACAAGAACTTTCTTAATACTAGAGTAGACTGTTCGGTTATAAAACCAACAGTGTGTAAGTTGGGAAAAAGTAGAATGAAAGATGTTCAGTATATCTTCACACTAACAAGTACTTATAGGAAACATTACAGTTTTTTCATCGACAGATGCTAGAGGATATCTACAATCTATATTCACACAGTGCAGCAATATGTGTACTCACAGATTCTTCCAGTTCTGTTGAGTAAAAAAACTGTTATGTGATTCCAACTGCGCAATGCAGATTAAATACAGTTGTAGCCCCTATGACAATTTAGGTATCCCATAAATAGTGTAATATAGGAAAACCAGTGACAGAGGTTCTCCGCCTTGCGAAGTACCTACTGCATGAGGCTATACCCCTATTCAATTCCCCCTTTTGTATCTATGGATAGTATTTTTAAGACTAAGAAATGTCCAAAGAAATTAGGCATCCACTTCAGATACGATTTTGCTAGAGAAGTTGCGACGTGTAACTCTTATTTAGGCAATACTTCGGGGGTGTATTATGTACATAGATATTTCTATCAATAGACTGTTGTCGGCGTAGATTAAGTATGGGAACAATGCGTACTAAAGCCTCGCAATAATTACAACAACACGATCGTAGTGTAGTCGCTCACTCAATTGCACGTTGGAACAATAAACACACTCGATATGTGTACGCTTTACTTCTGTGTAATTCAAATTCATAATGTACTGCAAACCACTTAGGAGCTGAAGATATTCAAGAGAGCTAACGACATCTAGTGAATGTTATTGACAGCTTCCATTATTTATGGTTCTCGGTTTTACCAACACCACATTCCCACGAGATAACTCAAGTTTATATTCTCTTGTTGAATCACGTACAAAATACTCACTCGCTCGAATACGATTTTCCTAAAATACAATCCATCACTGCATTTTCCATAATGTGAGATAACCAGCGATACGTGTGCGAGTGCATAGCTCGTAAAATAGTCGGTACCTGTATGCTCACACAACTGCCTCGTCTCATCTCAAACAGAGACATTTAGAATGGGTGTCGAATGACCTTGTTGAGGCTTTCCTGCATTTTTATGTAGTAAATAAGTGTATCGAGAGTGTATCAAAATGTTTTTACGATTTGAGGATTTTTTATGTGGGCGCATTTCTCATGCGAGAAGTACCAGGATTGAATTCCGGCGTTGACGACGAATTAAGACATTGAAATGTTATAGAGGTATTTAGGGGTAACCTTTGTTGAGTTTAGAAATCTGAAATTATTAAATTACTTAAAATTTACCAATTAAAAGGTATTAATGATAAACCAGTAGGTTCAAAAAAAAATATTAGCTAATGGAAATTTGTGTCAAAAATTTGAAGGTGTTAAAAAATAGATTAGATCATGTACAAGTTTCGCCTTTTAAAATACAAAATCAAAACGCGATAAAACATCTGTGTGGAATGGAAAGAAAAACGCACTCAAAAACACCATAATGTTGTTTAAATAGTCACCGATGAAGTCAGGTTAATAAAACTTGAAGAAGATGTAGCCTCATGCAACACTTCTTAAACTGAGATAACATTAAATAAAAGCGTGCTAATAATACTTACTAGGTACATAAATATTAACAAGTTAATAATCTACGGAGTCATTAGTTTCTCATGAAGTTTTCAAAGCTCTATAACCGTGTAGCCATGTATCATTATATGGAAAGCTTCCTACAAAGATATTGTTGTACAAGTTCTGTGAAGGTTCGACGTTACATTAAAGTATTAAGTGATGTAATATTTACTTACATACTAGTAGGTCTATTATGTTATTATTAAACCTACTTAATTACGTTATTTTGGTGTCAGGGTATATTTCTATAGACGGAACTGAAATAATGTAGCTTGAAACAATAGATCCTGTTATTACTAAAGTCCAGTTTGTACTTAAGCTTTTAAGAAGGATGTTTGGATACACTTAGGAATACCATAGAGCTTTCAGGACCGTAGTATACTTGTTGAATACGTCGTAGAAAAATAAGGAATTAACCCTTATTTTTCATCATGGTGATGTTTTTTTTATTCCACAGACGATTAAAATATTAGTTTCTAACGCTGATAAATTAACATTATTATGGAAAAATTAAATGGTAATCTCGACAAAGTATTGAACTATAAAATGCTTGCTGTTCTTTTTCCTAATTGGCACATCTACGAGTACTTGAATTTTTATTTGCTCCTCCCGCACATTTGGTTATTAATGAAATAATAAATATAGAATTTTTATTTTTATGCATTTTATTAAATATTAAAAATATTTACTTAACACCTTTCGGGTCAGCCCTCCTCCCGAGGATTGTTTTACCCGTGACCCCGACTTGCTTTGGTAAAATTAATAAAAAAGACTTTAAGAATACGAACTAGTGAGCTAAACACGAGCCATACACGTAATTAGTGTTGTATTTTTTTATATATATACGCAGTAAGTATGAAAGTTCTGTTAATTTAAAATTTAGATAGTAAAATAGTGGTCATATTGTGGACATTTCTATTTGAAGGGTTAATCTGTTTCTCATGTTTAATGCTTGACATTGTGAATGTGTTGTTAATTGTCTGTACCCTAATAAACAAATAAGTAACCTCGTAAGAGAAAACATAAACTTATTACTACATTTTGTCAAAATAGTTAGATTGTGAAATACCACAGATATTCCAAACATTCCAACCATATTCCGATGCCTTATACTACGCAAAATTAACTAGGCGTTTGTGGAAATAAATTACATCGATTAGGTAAATAATTAATTCTAATTATTTTCTATACACATTCTGTTATAAATTAATACAAAGTTTTGAAGGTAAATAATTTGTCTTCAATTTATATTATTATCAATCCGCCAGAGAGGCATGAAGACAAATATCTAAATTAGTAATGTCTTCCATGACAAATTACTTCGGTACAAGATCATCGCAAAACTTTCATATCCTAAGTAAGTATTAGCTATTATTTTACTCGAGCTTTTATATACTACAACATCGCGTACTAACTTTAAGTTCACGCGTATTATTATTATCATTAAGCTCTCTGAAAGTCGTGAACTTTGTTTGATAAAATACTTACTACTTCCGTACTAAAATATAATGTAGGTAGATGATAATTATTATACGTCATAAAATTTAAACTCACAAATTGTTATTGCCTCCGTATAAAAACTCTGTGACTTTGATGATGAATTTTCAGCTATTAAAATAGTTAAGTATACACCCAACTAATTGTAGAAATGCCTTATCTAAGTTTGTTAACCATGGTGCCCTATTTTAGTATCATGTTCATTATTTACAATTTATGTTACTTATAAAATTTTCCTTATGAATTATCCTTTCCATTATCGTAAAATACATTTTTTGTTTACGATTCAACACACCTTTGGAAGGAAAGAAAAATATATATACGATACTTTGGTTTTCTAATAACATGTTTTATGCAGAAGATTTTAATGGATGCTACTACGAGATTTTTTTTTTGTTTCTTTTCGAAGGAAGTTATTTTGTTGCGCTAGTTAATCTCAGAGTTAGCGTTATACTTACTGTTACAATAATTATTAATATATATTATATTATCTAGTTTTTTTTTTGTATTGTTTGTAAGATTCAATTAGAGACAACATAAAAAGAAGTGTTTATCAACATTTATTTTCAGCAATCTATAGAACATAAAAAGGTCTGTTACGGTAATGCAGTAGTGGAAGGTTCAATGGATCTACATTATTTTTAAACAATGCATTTTTAGTCAGGTTGTAGAGATATTTGTTCTGAAAAACACCGTTTTGATAACACTCACTACCTTCAAATCAAGTTGTGAACAATGTCGGTAATGATCATTACTTTTGACAATACAAATTCAAAAGAAAATTTCTCCAGATTGTCTCATACCGTAAACAGTGAGCGTTCAGCGGGAAGGCATTTGTCAGTAGTTAAAAATGTCGTTCGGAATTATGTCGTTTCAGAGCGGGCGCTTGGGTGTCAGATAACAAATTGCTTTTTCATATACCTACATACATAGAACATAGTTCATGTCGTGAACTAGTACAGACCTTCGTATATCTATTTATTATGTACCTATTACAACACCTCTCAGAACCCTTGTACTATGTTTCCTGAAAAAGAAAATCCGATATGTGATAAATATCTCAATGTCATTGTAAAAATGCAGTTCCGTTATATTTAGGATGTCGTCGTAGATCCTATAGCACATTTTGCCCAACGCTGCATTCGATAGCCTCATTTTTTCATGAAAGTTCACAATATCAAAATTCGTGTAATTCTCATGGTCGCCGTGTTCATCTCGTGTTCACTTGGTGTTCAATTGGTGTTCACTTGGTGTTCACTTGGTGTTCACTTGGTGTTCACCTCGTGTTCATCTGGTGTTCATCTCGTGTTCATCTGGTGTTCATCTCGTGTTCATCTCGTGTTCATCTCGTGTTCATCTGGTGTTCATCTCGTGTTCATCTGGTGTTCACCTCGTGTTCATCTGGTGTTCACCTCGTGTTCATCTGGTGTTCACTTCGTGTTCGCGTCGTGTTCGCCTCGTGTTCACTTTACGTTGAAGTAGATAAGACGAAAAATACAAATTAATTAAAATTACCAAATGCAGTCGCATATAGATACAATAACACAGTCGTACGTAGGCAGAAAAACTCACAGTTCAATAACATAGTTTTAAAAAGATAATAGACAAACCAATGTACTTCCCTTCGCAATGAGCTAAAAGCTTGCGAAATGTACAATACATCATCAACACCGGGACTTGAACCCGGCACTTCCTGATCGTGATGGTCCTGTAAATATTGATAAAAACTGTGCCCAAATTATGCTCTTCAGATTTTCGTAATACCTTTACCATGCGTAATGGTTAATATATGGTCCTGATTAATAGAAAGCAGTAGGTTTTATACATTTCCTATAATATTATGTTCTTATTTCTATTTATATTATCTATTTGGGTCGTACCTTCGTCGCTACGAATCCATTAAGATATAATAATACCCGCCCTATATCAATCTCTAATATCTTTATAATGATATTATAATTGAAAAGGCCGACCGATTTCATCTGAAGCTGTACATTTTTGATACCCAGTATCTCAGTTTTCTCTATGAAATAAACAAAAACTTATGTACCAAACAACGCGTCCCTTCATTTGTTGTTCTTGTCCTTCGCTCTTTTACTTTCGTAATAATATATTTTATTTACATTCTATTTATATTAGTTAGGTCATAGGAATATCATAAAAGAAGCAATTTTTGAAATATAAAAGTATAGAAGCACATCGGATATCGCAAATCCAACTATTTTTCCATGTGCTTTACGGAAATCAATCGCTCTGTAATGTAGGTATTACCAATAAGTACACATCATAACTCATAATTAAAACTGATATTCGTACGTCAATTATTTATTGCAATGTACATACCAAACGCCAAATTAAAACAGCTGTTTGCTGCGTACAATATCGTAACAAGGATAGTAAATACTCACATAAAATACCGAATCGTAATATACTTATCGCATATACCCATTGCATTTCTCACTCTGAATTATGTATCTAGTTACTACTTAGCTATAAGCTCAAACGATAAAAAAGTCTGATTTAGATCAAGTTATATTCATCATAATATACAGCCAATGGCGACTGCAGCATTCCGGAACTAGATAGTTTCAGATTTCCGAGATTGATTCTCTAGTATCGAATTTAGTTCTGGAATTCAAAACGCCGCGATCTTCTTCTCCAGTTTCAATCCTGCGGATTGGTTTGCAGCAAATTCTTACGTCATGATCTCCATTCTTCTCTGTCTTCTGCAACTTTCTTCACCTCGACATATGACATACTTGTACGTCGCGATATTGCATGTAATAATGTCAAACATGTGTAACCTCACCATGTACATAAGAGTTTTTAAGATTATAAACACTTCGTAAATTTGTGGTGTACTATGTAATTCTTCGACGCACTCTACGAACAAGGGTATAGAAATATAATAATACTATATCGTATCAACTCTAATACTGTCGTAGTTTCTATTGCTATATATCTTCCTCCATCTATACAGTAGATATTATTCATTTTAATTATTTTTGTATATACAATATACATTAAGTGTGTATGTACATAGTATCAGTTGATACTAATGATGAATAACATACCAACGTATGTCATTAGTCATGTGTCTAATCAAACTTTGCTCAAGGGATGTTCGTGAAAATGTCGTCTTAACCTATCTATATGTCTAATGTGTGTAAGATAGATTTATTGAGTCAACAGTGCTTCATTAAGATAAGCTCTGGGTGATGTAATAATGTAAGCTGTATCTTACTTAAAATAAGGGCTATATAAAATACAAACCTCGAATCAAAATCTTTCTATTATTGAAAAATGTTGCGTGATAAGTACACTTCATTGAGCTACTTTGTTTCGGTACTTACTTATATTTTGTTTATCCTGTAAAAATAAAGTTTACGTTTTTTTTCCAACATACTCTGAATGTGATACTAGTTATTATGAATGCTCGGGCAGAGAAAATTGTGTTTTTTTATGCCAAAAGAAATGTACTGTATTTTCTTCTCAATGTTTAAATCCCTTTGAGTTGAAATTCTGTGCAATATCCTTAAAAATGGTGCGATAAAGAGGGACTATTCTACCAAAAAAAAATAGGTATAAAATTATTCAGAATGCTGAAGCCTTGTGATTTTATGTTTGGTGATGTTTCTGAAATCAGGATCGTTCAAGGTAGAAGTAATATAAAAAAATCGATTTGCTAAAAGTTCGTCCACTCCCGGAAATTCTAGTCAAGAATATGTTACGAAAACAGCGAGCCATTCCTGGAGCAACTCTTTCCCAATATTTCTTAATGTCGGCGACACGAATTGCTGAATATCTAATCGGCTTGGAAATTTCAATCAATTTTCTTTATCGTTTGCCCTCAATACCATTGTCTCTCTTTTAAAATATTGCAGTATCAATTGCTTTATATCGCTCTACAATCCAAAATTTGATTACATAAATTTTCTTCTAACAATCATTCAAAGTTGTTGAAACATTCATCTTAACATAATAATAATATTATGATGTTTCAATTATTCATCCAATTTCGTCCTCTCTTAGCCTGAAAGTATGGAGCAAGTAGGTAATCTCATACTTCATGCTCCAATAAACAAAACATTCAAGCTTCATGCATCAGGAAATTGGATATTATATGCCCGACCACTAGTTGGATCAAATCAATTAGGTACTGTGTAACGTCATGTATACTATGGTCGTGATCTCTTGTAGGATCTTGGAAAATTTCAGATAGTATACATTTAAGATTCAGATGTACAACGAGAAGATTTATTTATTCATTCATAAATGACTGATTAGTTCTTAAAAATTTTGAAGAATATACCTTTTAAATTATCAAAGATGTCAAACATTCTTAAGGGCTTATATGCACTGAGCAAAAATCGTTCTATTTTGGCTTCAACTTTTTCAAATTTTGTATGAGAATATACCTATGTAGAATACTGTACGAAATAAGAATAACGTAAGCGACAAAGTGAATTACAACTTTTGAAAAGAAACCTGGGAAGAAATTTAAAAATCTAAAACAGTCAATTTGTTAAGATTATAATTACCAGTATTTTGGCTAAATTATACTTTAATATCTGAAAAACTGAATGGGAAATCTTCAGATCCCGTAAATTTTAGGGGTGCTTTAGGAATTTTTTTTTTCAAGGAATTTCCAAATATTGTAATTCCAAAACAGTCAATCTGTAGTCCATACATTCATCTATCGCTGTCTTCAGTTTCAAGACGATTCTTTCGGTATTGGCTGAGAAAAATTCAGGGCGCTGAAGCCGAATGACATCATATAGGACCTTAACAATAATACAGTTAATCCAAATACAATCAAGTGTTAGTAGTTGAACACAGGGGTATTAGGAACACACAGAGGGGGTTGGTATACGCAGAGGTATTAGGTACACACAGAGGTATTACACATCATCGCCTGACATGAAACTAGGTTTATTGACTAATGACTTAAGTAATAGATCACTCGGTTTCGAATGCATTGCCGGAAGGTAATATTAGAATAGGATAGAATACCCTTCGATTCACTGATCTCTGATAAGAATGACAAATTGATGAAATGATATTAGGTACGATAACGCTCCATCACTGCACTGACATGATATGCCTTGAGGTTACTGTTCTGATAGGTACAATGTATGTAAGTTTAAAGCCTAAATATTTTTAAATTATTTAAGAAGCGATGGATACTTTACTAATTTATTTAACCTTTCGATTAATTAAGTACATAGTTATTTCGCCTTCAGGACCCTGATAAACGAAAGCTATTATGTTAATATTAACGTCTGCTTAGCAAACTTTTTGATCCTAGTTAATTAATAAATATATAATTTTTAGTTACTGTTTTAATCACTTTTAATGAATCTAAATCAACAATACAGTATTTACCCAATTCAGACCAATTTTTAACTGGATAATATGTGTCCTGTTGTGACGAATAATTATTTTCTACACCCGTGCTCTACCGATGATCTGTATAATAACAAGAATATTATAATTTTATGTGTTGTAAGTATGTGGACCCTTCTCTCGAATGACCAATCCTCTCACAGATCCCTACTTAAGAAGAATTAATGTAATACCTATACCAAATGTCACATACTACCTTTGATTATTGAAGTACTTAATCAAATATTTTTAGTCATACTGACTAGATCAGTTGTAAAGCATTTGTTTCAATACAACACTATGAAAATGTGTGTGAAGTCATTTCTTCGTTTTCATAAAATTCAATAAGTATTCTTTTGTTGATATTTGACGTTTAAGATTTTCACAGTGTCAAAATGTGATTGTAATTAGATATTTTAACGTTAATATACAATTGTTTCGCTCATCTAAGGATGCATTTTTATTTAAAAAAACATTTTATTATCCCCTAACGTGGTTTTTCGGACTGTGGTTATATATTTCGCCTCAAATTGTAATGTATCTTTCTATCGGTAAGCTTACGTTTTTTGGTTGATATCATTGTTAATTTATGCGCCTCTCGACTAAAAATGCGACAAGTAAGGCTTATTTAGTTTTTGACTTATTTTTACGCTTAAAATAACATCGCAAATAATATATTTTTATTAAATTACACCTGCCATAGGCACGTGATATCATCATCGAATCACACATCGAGCCATCGATATTTTAAGTACTCTCCCGGGATTTTACGAATTATAAGCGATTTCCAATATTTTTTACGTATAAATTAATAATGATATTAACGAAGGAGAAAAGATATATTTACATTTTCTAGCGTAATCTGTATTTCCACACGACATTTGGGCATGTAAAGTATATTTTTATTACCTTCAATGTTGTCTTGGGTGGGCGAAATGATTGTTTTTAAGCAGGATAATATATAATTATATGATCGACATTTAGACAGCTTGAATTTCTGGAATATCATAAATTATAAAATGACAACTGTTTTATGTAAATAATTTAATTTACGTAATGAAATTAATTATTTATTCTAGCGGCAGCATATTAAGTTAGTTGGTTACATTATACAAATTTATTTATTTATATAATTAATCCTTTTTATTTTTTTACCAATACAACACAACATGTTCATCAACATGTTTAGAAAATGGTATCGATGGTTTTCAATATCGATGTTAATGTTAAGCATTTACATCACTATTATATAGAGTTCATTGTGTAAGAAGAAGAAGAACAGGATACACACTTCGAAAATAGTTCGAGGCTATGCATACTACAAAATAGGTCATGATTATAATTTAGTAGGTCCCTCACAATCCTGCCTTGGTAGTAGGTATATAAAACCGTATAAGTACCGATGTGCCCTGCCCATCACAATTCCTCCACTTCGCGACACAAGCTTTTAGCTTACTGTGGTGTAACATGCAGGAAAGCATTTGGATTTGTGTGTCAGACCAGCTGTCTTTCTCACAGTATTAAACTGTTGATAATAAAGTTGTAATTTTTATCACTGGTGACTGTTTCTGAAAAAAAAACATCTTACGTCAAAAACTTAGATCATATTTTTTCTGCTTATTTTCATTCAAATTTTATATTAGGCAGTATACAAAAAAGTAATTTTATTATCGTAGTGTTAAATTATGACATCTATCTTAAAAGTTTTAAACTTGGTATACCTGCGCTTACCTATTTGTCGTTTTTTGAGTGAAGTTGGATGGCTATAATTTTACTGAAAATATTTTTTTGGTAGAAATGTTATAAATGTCGAAATGAGAGAAAAAAATAATAACGTAGCCTGAGCTACCTACTTGCGAGTAATATAATTCTACTAAAAGGAGAACAAATCGACAATGTAAATAACGAATTGAAGAAAGAGCAAATATTTACCCTAACTATATTTTCATTTAGAATTATTCTACGTTTTATTTTCTTTATTATTTTATTATTTGGAGTAATTCACACGAAAATAAATAAATGTTCGTTTTTCGTTGGAAAATATACGAGCAAATATTTAAAGAGCAGGTGAGATTTTTTCCCATTATTACATTCCTTAATTTTTTTCTTCTTTTTTATTTTATTTTCAGCTTCTACATCGTTTTGTAAAATTAATTGTCAGAAACAAATTGCTTATTGTATTACATCATTCTTTAGTCTATTATGGCACTTAGACTCGTCAATTATTATGTACATAATAAATTTAACCTAGGCATATGTAGCAAAACCCCTGAGCTGATACGAGTACATAGCTCGATCCCTTCATTTTACAAAAAAAGTTTATAAAATGACGTTTGTATGGCAAGTCTTGACAGTTTTTGGGGATTATTGTAAATAGTGGAATTTTGTGTTAAAACATGTGGGTTTGAGTTATTGCCATTCACATACTTACCCACATACATATTGCGACTATGTTTTATCTATAATATGAACTAAACCCAGAAAAACTATTTTGAATCAAAACCCAAATCGCATGGCAACTTTAAAAGTTTTTCCGATTTCTGTAAAAACTGGATTTTGACTTGCGACATTTTTTGATTAAGTTACATAATATGGTACTTTCAAAGCACGATCTGATATCGCATGTGGGTGATTTTACATTTTAATTTGTACGTCACAAAAGAATCATAAATAATAATCTAGTTATCTGTATTATACACAAAAGCAGAGCTGTGTTTTGATGTACGTGAACATTAATTTAAAACTTTTTTGTGAATTTTGATGAAACAAAAAAATATATAAAGTACCTATAATACTATCGAGCCGAACATTGTTTGTTAAATAAGCCCGTAGGTGTATTTCCGACATGTTGTCAAATCTTTCAGCTTTCGCTGTACATATTTGCCTGTTTCGAACATTAAAAAAATAGTAAATCATATTACGAGTATTATTGTGTATGTGTATTGTGTATCCATCATAAAAAATATTAGTGTTCGCTTTGATACTTGCTACCCATAGAATCACAATGTGTCATACAAGTTTTACTTTTAAATAAGAGTACATGGTTAGCGCAGTTGGTTGAGGCGGCAGTCTCTCCAGGTTCAAACCCCTGCGCTAGCGATGTATTCGACACTTTGCGGTAGAGGCTTTTAGCCTAGTACAAGTTGTGCAGGAAAGCATTTGGGTTTTTGCATGCAAGTCAAGACCCTTTTAAAAAAATATGACATGAAAATAAATTGTTGTAAACTTTCAAAAGTGTCGTGTCTACACGATTTACGACAAATAGCTGCAGCTCGTCACAAAATATCAATGTTAATAAATAAATAAATCGCATAATTTTTACACATTTTGTTTAGATTTTGACATTGACTCTTATCCTCATTCATTCATTCTTCATAGATTCGATTGACATATTCGTTCGACATATTCGACATATTCGATTGAATTATGTTAGATTAGACACATAGTTTTATCATTCTAAACCGAAAAGCTAACTCTATGGGATTCGTGTTCTTTGGACCCTTCGCCACTGGTTGGTGTATAAATATACACACAACATTCACTTTAATAAAAAAAAAATACGACTTTCAGAATGAAAGGGCGATCCTCACTGATGAAATGTCTAATGGAGGTTTTACGAAACCTGACTCTTATGGGACATTCGTAAAAGTATAAAAAAGAATGGAGCGTATTCTACAACCCGAGGTTCTAAACATAATTTAATCCTTCGTCACAAATATTTCAAAGTCAACCTCAGATAAATTTATTGTCGCCAAATATTAGGTGTAAATTACGTAGCGTAGAATTCATTGTGAGATTATTACGACTGTGTAACGTTGTAGAGAAATTCGCACGCACGAACAATACCTACGATTCAAGTAAGCAGACATTTCAAAACATATCCTTATTTACTGAGATAATATTTGCCTATGTGTTACCATAAGATATTCGAGATGTTTGCTAAGATATTCAGTACTGTGGTGGATATGGTTCACTGCGTTAACTAACGTAATTACACATCACATTCTCCACACGCATAAGTCATCCGGAACAAAACACCAAGTTACCAAAACAGATGTCTACTTTCTCATCTGCTAGGTATAATAAATGACGATATTATGCTCTGAATAGAAACCATTGCTTCAATATTCTCAAACTATATTATGACTGCAGCCCACTGTGACCTTGGCCTCCTCCAAAATACTTCACCATTCTGCCCGGTCCATCGCTCGCACCTTCCAATCTGTTTCTCCAATATTACTCTTGAGTAGCTTTCTACCCCATCCATCTAACCTTGGGTCTCCGCACACTTCGCGTCAATATTCTTATACTATATTATGGCTACAGCCCACTGTGACCTTGGCCTCCTCCAGAATTCTCCAGCATTCCACCAGATCCAACCCAGGCATTTTCTAGTATGTTACTTCAACTGCTCTTAAATACTTTTTTATTTCTTTAAACTTAAAGTAAAAAACAAACACATATAAATATACAAAATGGACATAGTACAGATTATAAAACGTTGTTCACTAGGGCGAACTTATCGCAGAACTGCGATTTCTTCCAGTTAACCCCAATACTTCCCTTTCTACGCCATCCATCTAACCTTGGGTTTCTTCACACTTCATCTCCTAGCTGGTCGTGTGCTGAGAATCTGCTTTGGTATTCGGTTGTTATCCCTTCGCTGGAAGTATCGGATTAAGGTATTTTTGTGAACAGAAATTTTCCGAGATTACACTCTAGAATCAGCCTGTATAAGAAATTTCATTTCTCTATACATTCATCCTAACATTTTTCTCAATTCAGTTGACGTCAATGTCTAATATAAGTATACTCTATTATTTGTGCACTATTCAGAAGAATGACATGGTTTTCCTTTCAGACAAATTATGATCTCTGTCATTGGTCATGTAGAAAACACGAGCTATAAGAGAACCAATATGTAGGATAGTGCCTATACAATATGAGATGGTGTTGTAGATAGTATAGTGCTGTTGCTATACCATCAAGATATATCCCAAGAATAAACTTAATATTATCTTTGCATTGTATATGCGGAATTCAGAATGAGTGGCGTACCCCATTGCTGAAAAAGATGGCAAATGATTTTTGGAAGATTTGCGATCAGCTGACTGTTACAGGTCACCCGAAAAAAATATCTAAAAATTGTGTAGGCCAATTATTATAATGGGCATCTTTTTCTGATTTCTTACATTGGGAGAAGTATCGTGATGATAGAAAAAAAAGTGATCGGTAAATTATGTACAGCGTCCTTTTTGGGGAGCAGACATAAACCCAAATGTTTCCCTTCACACTTTATGGTAAGACAAAACTAAAAGCTTGTCTCTTGAAAATATATCTTTTGCACCGGGATTCGAACCCGTTGTCTCTCGCTTGAAAGTCCGAACTCCAACTAACGTAACGGCTCCAACCATGTACTCAGTTACAATAATAATTGTCCATTTTGCACGTACCTAGCGACTACTTGATGTCGGAATGGTTCATTACGTCAAAGTAGCTTTGGTGGCGTATGCACGATGTAGTATGCATAGTCACCTAGTAAATTAACAGCTAGGGGAAATTTAGCTGATATTGCAATATGCAGAAACTGCGTAGGTAAATTATTATTGATGACTATAATATTAACAACATTGTCATTAATCAAATAACTACGGGGCATTACTAGTACAATATTACACCTGTCATTAGAGTGATTTTGTCGCATTTGTGATATTATTAATTTATTTTTTAATACTCTCTTTTATACGCACAAAAACGCCGGCATATCTGAAATGTTTTAACTATAAAATTTTAGTGAAATAATACGTAAATCTTCAAAACATGTGGTGGTTTTTTGAATCAGAATCGCATTTAATGAGTTTGTATTACAATTTAATATTGAACAGACATTCATACAAAGTGCTGGTTAGTTTTCAGACTTTCACTTTATTTTAAGCTTAATTTTTTAATTCTGTAATATGATTTATTCATTTTATTTATTTTAAGACCCGAAGATACCTATGTAAGAGACCGATTCTGGGCTTGAGGCGGGGATACGTAGATTGTCGTAGATAGAAATTTCAAGGGACTAACTTGATTAGACTGACAAAGTTTGTATTGGTTGCCATCGGAGAAAATGAGAAAGTCAGAACAACATTTAAAATAATTACTGGACTCTCTGATTTTTTCATAGTTCCATTAATTGTTGAAGGTTTTTACGGTAAATATATGACATGATTGCTTAATTTTCGGGCGAACCGTGTGTACGTTGAATTTTGATCGACGTTTCGCCTGGTGTCTTCTTCGCAGGTTTGCCCGAAAATCAAGAAATTATGATTAAATTCCATTCTAAGTAAGGAAACAAATAGGTGCCACTGTAAATGATGTGTGTATAAAAAAATATAGCATTCCCATTCTTCAAACCTTATATGGCATTCAGAATTGGTGGTGAAACTCCATTGGATGATTTCACTTTTAATTGGAGTATTATTCCTTAAAAATCAACGTGTATTATTGGCTTAATAGATGTCCTAGCCGATTTTTACATAAAACTGGTAAAAATATTATAATATAAAAAGAGTCTAGGAAAAAATACTTAATATGTTTTTCTTAATTTGTTTCAGATGTCCCGCGAAGAGATGGACAAGACTATCAAAGTATCGCTGCCAGATTCTGCCCACGCGACTGTGGTCCTCAGAGAAGCCATGAGCGTTGAGGAGTTCCTTGCTAGTGCATGTGCAAGAAAAGGATTAGTTCCCATGGAACATTTTGTAAGAGTCAAGAAGCGGAGAGATATGGAAGATCATAACTACTTCGTACCTCATCGAAGCGACCTTATAGAAACTTACGTAAGTACCCATTTAACTTAAAATACTTACTAATTCTTCAGGACACGTTTCAATAATTCTAATTGTATTTTGAAGCCTTCAGGACACAGCGGGTAGAATACCGGTGTGTTATGCTGGGTTCGATTCCCGACCCCGGCAAATGGTTAAACCGGAATTGGTAAATGTTAATTTAATTTACTAATTGTCCTTGTGTAAAGTACCATACTCAAGAAAATAACTTATACTGATTTGTTCACAAAAATTTTAAATCGTATTTTTTTTTAATTTGTGCGATGGTTTCTCACAAAAAAGAACGAAAATTTTCACATTCTTGAATTCTTAAACTTTCTTACTCTTAAAACTCTTACTCTAAACTCACTTTCCTCTTCCAATCTCCTTCATTTTCTACAAAATACCTTTATTCATCAAATATTATTAGGTACATTATTCTGAAAAAAATAAGTTGGAATTTTTAGAATTAGATTCTTTGTTTCACGGAGGAAAATAAAGCAATAAAAATCTACAATAAATTTTTATGGTGACAGAAGAAGTAGCGAAATATTAAATTTTATTATAACTCCATACACCTGTTTCAAGTTGAATACCTGATATTATATTCTATAATATTCTTAAGAAGATGACTAAAAACAGAAAATAAAAATAAAATTAATTTCTTAATACCTGTATGAAAAGCAATAGAAAGGAATTTGCAAGGAGATGAAATACGTGGAAGAAATATTTACAAGTTAAAAAAATCGTATGTGTCGAGAACTTTGTAGTGAATACAAACCTATAATATTGAAGATATAAAAAAAAAAATAACAGTAAAAATTACGTCACATTCGGATCAGATTTATCGCTAGTTTTGGCAAAATGGTGAAAAAATGGGGATATTTTTCGTATGAAATATACAAAAACCAGTAAAAGTAAAGATATTTCTCTCTCAACGTATGCGAGTTTTATCACATTTTCCACTTCGTCCGTCAATCGTTCTATCAAAATGCCTGAGAATATAGGCGATGGGTTGTAATATAGGTTTTCTATATAAGCTAACATTGTAGGTATCTATTGGTGAAATACTCTATGACATCTGGTTGTCAGATATATTGATGTTCAAGCTATTTCTCATCGCACCCCCGCACACAATTATTGGAGGACAATGTGCTTTGTCCAACTAATTGACAGCAGAATGTGTTGATGAAGTACTAGGTACTCTTTCCATCTACTCGTGTAGCCTCTCCAATACCTTCAGTTGGATGAAGGGTCAAATGGCTTTAGAGGTGTAACTCGACACGATTCAAATAACTAAATATCAATCAATCAAAAATTATATTGACGAAAATCTACTGAATAATGAACGCGATCATTTTTACAGATTTTTTAGTGTATGACGTTAATTTTGAGAAAAGGTAGGTACATTAATAAATGATGAAAAATAATGAGAAATTAAGTGATTATAATAAGAAATGTCTAAGGAAAGATCAGGCCAAGGGGGAATTGTTCATGGTATAGGGAATTTTGACGTTCTGTTCTCTCTGCCTTTTTCAGTATAGAATATTTATTTAACTTAGATACACAAATAACATTTAAGGCTATTCTACGTCATCAGAATAGTTAGCTGGAATAATAAGCTCTCGATGACTGGTGACTGCTTTTCAGATGAGAATTCCACAACAATGTAAATCAATGTCATCATTTAAAAAAATGACTCTCAAATAAGAGCGCCCCAGTAACAATGCACCGAATGCCCATATTGTCGTGGTACCCTTATTTGGAGATATGTTTACATCAAAATGTAGGTACGTAATCTACCTACTTCAAAATGTCAATCACCAAGCGTTTGTGTGTCCTTGCATACTCTAAATTCTTCCGTAAAATAACATTGTCCTAATTAATAATAATGATAATCCTTTGATATTGGATACTACGAAGTTGGTAGTACGAATATTTCTATTCACACAGGGACACAGAGGTCAGGACCTTGTTGATTATATTGAAACATATTATTTTGTTCATCAATTTTGATTAAAAGAGACACAGTTTCTAAATGAATGTCATTGCAGTAAAATGAAATTAATGAAAATATATTTCATGGGTGTTTTGTTTAAATTATTCAATATACCTCTCAATGGTAAACTTCTAAGAATGAATAATTCTTACACCCACTGAATGAAAGCGCGAAATACCTTCTAAAAAAGTAAGATTTCTGGTTATTGTAGTACCGAATATTAAAAAAGATATCTGCTAGACTCACTACGTCTTACGTTAAACATTTTATCAACCAAATTACAACCCTATCCCCCGTTTTCACCAACTTTTACCTAAGAAGGAGACCCCTAAGAAATTTCCATACAAAAACAGAGATAATATTCTATTTATTGACACGCAGGCCTACCAACCACACCCTAATTCCATACAAAATGCAACACGCAACTCACCTACGTTAGGTGCCCAAATATCTCTGCCCAGGCTAGGTGAGTTGCGTATTGCATTTTGTATGGAATTAGGGTGTGGTTGGTAGGCCTGCGTGTCAATAAATAGAATATTATCTCTGTTTTTGTATGGAAATTTCTTAGGGGTCTCCTTCTTAGGTAAAAGTTGGTGAAAACGGGGGTATGTCTAACAAACTACGGGTATAATCTTAAATTTCAGTCAATTTCAGAGGTAACTTTGGATTTATTTTTTATCTAGAAAGTTATAAAAAAATCATATTTATACCTACTAAATTCAATAATACATATTCTCATTTATCCATGTTTTGAGTCTCAGGACGATACCATTAGTATTAGCTGAGTTATATTACTTTTCCCGAGTCAATTTTTCGCATGTTCAGTTATTAAACGTGCCCCATTTTATTTTCAAAATAAAACATTCTTTAACATAAAGAGACCTCATGTGTTAGTAGTTCATTAATATTACGTACAGGTTTTATAATAATTAACTAAGTAAACTGTGAAATTCGTGTAGTGTGTAATAATTATTACATAGATTAATCATTAAACCGCAAACAATATTAATTCCTCCTTTGGGGTAGTTTATGGTTTATCGTATGTATTAACGTATCACGTAGGTAGTGCGGCAATACATTAATATTAATATTATGATACCTACGTAATTTGCAATGCAAATAGACACAATTTATAATACAAAACAGAACAATAAACAGACAACACAATGATTCATTTTACTTGAAGACGTTTCATTGTACCTACTGTATTATTTTATTAAGAGTGTGCATACCGACATTTCAAAAATTTCTAAAAACGGGAGACCTTATATCTCGACAACCGTTACTAAATATGCTTTGGAACAAAATATGATAGATTAATTCAACCTTTATCTAGGGAATAACCGTAAAAGATTTTTTATATCTTGTATAGATTTCTCAAAAAAAAAAATTTTTTAATACCTCTGATCTTTTATCCGAAAGACGGTAACTCGTTTCCCGAAAGTCGCGGAGTATTTTTTTTTGTACTGTTAATGTGCATAATAATCTAGGGAATAACCGTAAAAGTTGTTTGATAGACGCAAAATTAACCCCAAAAATGAGAAATAACGCATTTTATCGTGCGATTGTCATGCGATTTTGAACCTTAATGCCGTGGGAAATAACTGTAACGTAATTCTTGGTGTCAAGCCCTTAAGTTAATAAACTATTTACTTTTGGGAAATACGGAAGCAGTAACATTAGATTTTGATAGTCACTGTATCATCTTATTGCTGATGAGATAAAATCAGGAATTAAACGAATAAAGAAAAGCGTGAATTTATACACTTTTTTATGTTTGAGATTAAATCTGACAGTAAATATAATATATTGTAGTCTCGGAGATTTTCGCGACGTACTTACCACCTTAGTTATTGTAAGCTTTTTTGGGCTTAACTTTAAGTCCAGCGTTTTGACAAGTATACGTTATACGCATTTTTTATAAATATAGCGTACATTTGAGTGAAATAAGTCGTAGAGTGTGTATAAGCGTGATGGAATCGAAGGTTGAGAGAATGATATTCTAAGAATCGCAATATTTATTTATTTCTGTAATGAATATAAATCCTATCATGCGGATGCGGCGGTAGACAATTACAAACATACAGGTCAAATAGAACAAACCTACATTCTTTCATTCACATCACACGCCTACAACAAAAATACATTTTGTATTTAATCTTTTTTACATAAAAAAGAGTAGGTATAACGTCAATGCCTACTTACTGCTAGCCACTTGCGTTCCACTGCTGGACATAGGCCTCTTCTAAACTCCTCCACTGTCTTCTATCTTGGGCTATCTGCTACCATCTACGACCCGTAAGCTGGACAATGTCATCTGTCCACCTTTTCTGTGGCCTTCCTACGCCTCTTTTGTTCTCCCAGGGCCTCGACACTTCAGAATTTTAGGTGCCCATCTGACACTGTCCTGTCTTGGCACATGTCCCGCCCACTGCCATTTTAGCTTTGCTGTTCTTTCTGCGATGTCGGCAAATTTTGTCACGTCAAGTATAACGTCAATATATTGTGTCAATTCATTGTCAATCCACACAATCACTGCATTCAGTGTCAGATAATCAGTAATGGACACATTTACGAAGATGCTCACATTGGTATACCACATCCTAACCTAATTAGAGATTTAAAATTCATGGATATTTCGATCTTAATTTACCGTTCATGAAACACATCGATATTTCATGATAAATTATTATAACGAAGTTTGACTATCTAGTACGTGTGACGCTTGCTAATAATAATTATTGTAATGTACATTTTGTTTGATGGTACAATATAACCGCTTGACATTTTGACATCGATAGTATAATAACATTTACATATCTAATAATAATTAATCTCGATGGCAGTTGCTGGAACGATATGTTTGTACATTTGTAATAATTATTACATTGATTGCTCATGAATGATGTTAGTCGTGTCTGTGTAAATCATTGCGGTTTTCTCAAACTGGACATGATAACAGTGTTAATAATTATATTGTAGGACAAACATTGGAGTTTACTCATGAATGAATTAGACGAGTTTATTGGAGCTTATTGTCGGCGTTTTACTTGGACTGCGGTTTCGTACACGATTTCATTCGACTTTTTTTTGACACATCCCTTGCCTAACACAATTTCTTTTACACAGCTTATTGTTCTTTCGTCGGACAAAAGTTGTTGATATGGTAGATGGCTTTGCCGAATTAAATTGGAAATGAGCAGGGCAGACTGATGGACACCCAGAGTCCTGAAATGTAGACCGTAGGACATAAAAAGAGGAATAGGCTCTCTCAGAAAAGATGGTGTCGTAGACTAGGAAATATTAGAATAGGTCTGCATCCAGCAATGGAAAAACCGCTAAGAAATAAGAATTAAGAAATCGTTCCGCAACATTATTAGCCATACAATACATTTCAAAATCGGGTCAATATGTCTATGTGATTCTTATGCTACTAAATCCTCATAGGCGATGACAATTTTCTAAGAGATATTTTAATATCACGTATAAAATAGCTCAAATATATGTAAATTTTCCCATTTTGCTACATAATATTTCAATTCTACATTCGTAAGTGGTGTAAAGATAAAAGGTTATTATATTATTTCCCGTAGATGGATACTCCACATTGGGGTTTGGAATAAGTGGGGAAAGTGTCAGCCTAATTTTATTTTCTTTTTAACTTAATCCTTTCCTGCCCGTATTTTATCAAAATATTGTTTCGTATATTTAAGTGGACACTTTTATATGACGTGGTCCTTTTATTTAATGCGCAACGTTTTACAAAGTGACTTTTCCGGTTTCCCGTTTCGACAAGCTGAAAAAGATATAAATCGTATTCAAAAAATCAAAGAGGGTGCATTTCATGGCAGAAAGGCTTCGATGAAACTCAAAGATTTAGGTAAAATGCTGGTCTAAAAAAATTGACGATCTGTCTATCTACTTAACCACGTCACTTGCGGAGTGGGTAGAGAGCACAGAACGACAGACCCCCTAACCTTAGAAACACTCGTTGCTTCCGTCATATTCATGCAATTTGATATAGATGCTACACAATTTCTTTTACTGAGAACATGTCATGATCAGTCCAGGTCAGTCTCAGACGACCGCGCTTCCCTGCACCTCTTCTTTCACTCATATAGGTGTATAATTTTGGTCATCCTGTCCTCATCCATTTCCTCGACATGTCCAAACCATCAAAGATTATTCACATTCATTCTAGTTACTACACCCGTCTTACAGTCACTCATCTCTCTAATAACCTCATTCCTTATCCCATATGTCAGTATTTTCTCACACATTTTCCCGACGACACTATAATTAGGCCAACATAGAAATTTTTCAGGAAAACGTACAATATCATATTGTGACACCCTCGGACCGAAGGCCGTTTTTACACGCAGCGGCACATTAATATTATATCTGATAATAATAATAATATTATAATGAGTATTTCGGCCTTACTCAACCGAGGCGAATGTTTAATCAAAGGCTTTAATTACAAAACGTAATTTACTTCGGGACTGGTACTAATTTCAATTAAATTTGTTTATGTAAGTGTCACTAAATTTATTACTCCTGGTGTGTACTGAGATACTGCCTTTAAATCTATGTAACTACATTATGTAACTGCTACCGGAAATTTATGAAATCTAGGAAATGTATACAACGCCGAGTCAGTTTACGAAATAAACTAGATAAAGGTTCAATGTATCTACTCAATCATTCGAAAGCAAGAAAGGTTGTCGAGATCTTTAGGTCTCCCGTTTTTAGAAAATTTGAAAATGTCAATATGCTTACCGAACTAATCTTAAGTGCAATTTAAACTGTCACATAAAGCAAATATTGTGCAAAACTATCAGGGTCAGGCGCGGACTGGGACCTCAAACCGCCCTGGGCAATTTTAGAGACGTCGGCCCCCTGCTTTCCACGAAACTAGTAATTAGAGCCGCAGGCGATTATTTTTTTTTAAAAAAATGGGGGAATCGATGAACTTGGTTGATTTCAATACTAAAGTATCTGGGTATATGTCTGGGTTACAACATGATAAAGGACTAGCGCCGCAGGGGAAATTTTTTCATATAACGTAAGAAGATAGGGACATGAAACATCGGGATCTGTCTTCGTAGTATACTGCCCCCAATTGTACAGAATATTTTCTATATGGCGGCACAATTCAGTTGCTTTTGCATTTTTTTTTCGCAATGTAATCAATCAGCGTTCTAAGCTAGACGGTCTTTTGGCTATAGCGGCCCATTGGGCCTGTGGAAGAAACTGTTGACGTACACAACGACAGATGAAGTCAATATGATTGTTAAAATTGAAATCCTTTTCGAATCTGCGAAATAAACATTTGTCTAGAAGATTGGTGTGGCAGAATGCCTCATTTTTAAACGATGTTTTTTTTTTTACTTCGTCAATTATTCCACCTGTGTAAACCTGGTTAGTTTGCACTAAAAACTCTTGGTAGAAATAAACCGAAATCCACGGTCAAATAAAGCGGATTTTATCACGCAATATAAGTTTTATTAGCTACGGTTAGTTTATATCGAGTACCAAATCAATCCGAATTAAGTTCGTCAGGTAGGCCGAATATAAAACGAACTCATTTCTACATGTATAAAATGAGAGCGAATCCCACTGAAACTTAACTTCGAGAAGGGAATTAGTTCACGAGGTGATTAATGCTATAATTTACTAGTGCAAAGTCACTGTTACGAAAAAATAACAGTAACATTTAATTTTCATGATTTCAAATTAAAAATAACATTATGTTTTTCAGTACTGTAAGTCACACGATAGTGCTGTCGCGAGAATAAAATCAATAAAATTGAAATGAATGAGTACGAGTTCCTAGGTAGTTTTGTTCCTATCCATATACGGTTTTATTTAGTAGTAGGTATTGCTAATTTCTAACATCATCAACCGAATTTTATTCTCACGACAGAATTGTAAATACTAGATTTAAAATATTAGATTTAGCACTTGTTATTAGATTTTATACTTGACTAAGTGGTTTAAACTTGCTTATAATTGTTATTATTCTTCTCACTTTGATTCGAAATTACAAATGGAAAACTGAAAAAAATTACAAAATATGTAAATTATCGACGAAAGACGCCACCATAATTTAGACGTTTCGCTTCCATGTTTCAGGTAGATTTTATTATTAGTAATCAACGTAATTTGTACCGTTATCAGGGAAAATTGTTCTTGTAGTAAGGTAAAAATCACTGTTCTTATTTTAATTTATGAAAAATAACAGTGGACGTTATTTTGAAGCACACATAGCTAGAATATGGAGTGTGTAGTTGGATAGTTACGCATACGATGTTTACCTATATTGATATAGTATAGAGATTATTGAGTTACATAAGTAGAAATCGATATTTGACTAGGTGTGATTGCGTATCGTACTCTCCCTATTATAATATTACGTATATTATATGACACAATGTTAGATCACTACTGCCACACAGGAATATTGCACAATATATTATGATGAAATAATCTCATGATTAGTATGAGTAAAGTAGGTACACAGTTATTTTAGTAATTGGAAATTATTATCATTTCTGTACACTACATGTAAAGTAATGTAATAACAGTACATTCCAGTTTGTTAGCAGTATATTTTGTTAAACTTGTCTCCCGATTTCTTAAGATTTAAGTACTGATAAGTATTCAGATTTTGAGCCATCTTTCGACCTCTCAATGATATTCCGGAGACACATTCATTCCCTCGAATTTGTCAGGGTTTCGGAGTATACTGTCTTATTAAGGTATTAAATTTTTTTTATAATGTTATACCTACACCATACACAAAGGATCGCTCTCTTCTTGCATTTTTCGGAATACGGACAAAAAAATCATCAAAGAGGGATCAAAATTCCATAGAAATGCTCCCCTCAAATTTCGAGTTGACTCGAAACTTCGACTTAAATAAATGCGAAACGGTGTAGAGAAAAAATGACCTCTAGCTTAAAAAAATGTAGTAGTAACCTAATAATATGATAAAAAAATATGTTGAGGAAAGTTAGACATTTAGTACTCACGACTGTTGAAAATAAAAACACACTTGCAACATTTATATCCTTCGTAATAATATGATTACTTTGCCTGGCGGCCTTGGAGAGGGGAAACTATGTCACGCACTCCTCAAATTGGATAATATTGTGGTACCGTAAAGAGGAAAATATTGTATCTACTGTGTAACATACATTTCTCTATGATAAACTTGCACGGGAAAGGAAGTATAGGTAACGTGTTGAAGAGTTTCATGAAACAAATAATCAACATCAAAACAAAACACGAGAAGGTAATAGATATGTCTTGTATGTAAACATTTGCAATGAAACTCCAATTACTTTTCGAGAATCATTACCGTACTAACTGTTTACTCGTGTACAAAGTGATCTGAGATACAAAATATAGCGTATTATAGCGTTGGTAATAATACTAGTATTTTTAACTTTTGCTTAAGGGATGTCCACTTAATTAAGTTTGTTCGACCACATAAAGAAAAATCAATCATCATCCGTTTGTTAACCATACCTTCACACCACATATATTTCTTCAACCCTTCTTTGACTACACACGCGACTAGATTATGGAATAATCTTCCACGTCATATCAGACTAGCTTCAACTATTCTCTTATTCCAAAGTAAATTGAGGCATCATAACCTTTCCTTAAATAATCCATCCAACTGACAATCCCTTGTTTCCTTCCTTGTCCTTCATCCCATCCACCTATTATTTATTTATGTGCAGATATTTATGGATGTATATTATTACTATTTTTTATTTATTTACATTTGTTTTGTATAGTTGCTTCTTCTTTTTCATACAAAATTTTATGTATTGTGTATTTCTAGTGAAATGTCGCAAGTGGTTGGTTGGCAGACATTGCCTACGTCATTAAACCCTCCATTTCTTTTATTTTTTTGCTAAAGATTTTATTTATTTATCATTTAAAAATGACTTTTCTACTACTGATATATCGTCTAACAGACATAGATCGGAAAATTACTCGTATTGTTTTGAGAATCTCAGACGATACTTAGTTCGGTATAAAAGAGTGCCGTTTTTTTTTATCTCATATGCTTTCCGACTACCCAACTATTCCGCTCTTTCATCGTATACCGTTCTGTCGATAGTTACATCGAAACATTGGGAATAATATCGTACAAGTTGAATATAAATGGAGCCGTTCTGTTTGGTTGTGTTATTTATATGAACTTTGAAGGAAGTGAAGTGGTAGTAGCTTTAATAAAATGACGTCAATACAAAAGTGCAATTCTTATAATACAAACCAACGAGGTTCCAATGTATTTCTAGATGATACATTCTGTCGTTTATGGAAATGCCCTCATAAAATGTAAATTGATTATGGGAATTCGACGTATCTTAGAATGATTATTATTCATCATATTATTATGCGTCTATTTCCATAGAACTTTAAGATATTTGCAAGTTATATCTTCTAGAATAGTAACTCGTCTAACAATCTGTAAAGTATGTTATATAACTTACTCGTGCAGTGGAGTTATCTACTCTGCATAACGACCATTTTTATAATACTAAAAGTCCATAAATTATTTATTATTTTTAAACATTATTTTTGCATCGGAAAAATGTAGATAACGGTTACATGAATCTCTGATATAACGTGATTTATTATTGTAAATAATAAAAGGTATTATATTGGAAATATCTAGGAATTAACTTACATGAAACTATAATATTTTCATTGTAAAAATAACCACACTGGATTAAAAGTATTACGAAATGTTGTAAGTACTCAAAGATAAATTCTTTGTTGAATTAACTTTTTTACATGGAGATAAAATTATACCAACAAACCCCTTTTTATACTATATCTTATTTCTCTACATCTTTCTTTAATTGTAAACTTACCATATTTTACTTTTCTGTGTACATTGTGATTGGTTTAACAGTTAACCGGACATACCCTAGTGTACTATTCCTGATGAAAAAACATGACTCATTTATCCAGTCCTCTTCTGAATGTATCTTTTCGTCAATTATCACCTTTTCTAAGCCTTATTGATTCAAAATGGGTTAGCCACATTGTTAAATAGAAAGTCCACGACTGGTCGTAAGGTTCTTTGTTTGCACGCCACGTTTCTCTGTCTCTGGCCATCCCAACTGATTGCTATCGCAGTTTCTTCAAAATATTCTGGTCCCTGGATCTCAATTCAACGAAATATTGATATGTGAGAGTCAGCCCACTTTCAGTTTAGTGATTCTGTTCAATTCTGGTCTTAGACTTTAAACTATTGATCATTTTTTTCCATTATGTTACTCTGGATTTTAGGATGTTAAATTTTCCCATCTGTTTTTCAACAACCTTAAGACAACACCGTCTCACGTTATAGAGAATGTTTATTTAGAAATGATATTCTACAAGCATGTAATATCTTTAATACAAGACGCTACAAAGATATAATATTACAATAACATAGATACAGCATCAGTGTTATGCACAACTTACCTTCTTGTTCTATCTATTACATACTTTGTTATTCTGTTTAAATACACTGATGCAATTTCCTCTTAGAATAATATAAATCCAATTTCCACACTATGCGAGGATTACATAGGAAAGTAGTATACTATTATAATAACATCCACACATATTGCATAAGCAATCTTCCTAACCACAGTTCGACACAGATTCGTAGACACTCCTTAGATAATAACATTAGTATAATGTACGTGTGACGTAGAGGTTCTACGTTGGTTCTACGAAAAGTACGTACAATGTACATTGTATACATCTACGAGCACGTAGATTGTTATTCATACGATTGTTTGTACAGACTTTCTGATATGAAACTTAATCTTACAATGGAGATATTCTTATGCTCCCTTTTATAGGAAAACCTGTTATTAAACATATTCTACTTTTGCTATTTTTACGTTAATTCTTCGTGCAATGCATGTTATTATTTTTAATCTACATTTTTTATTAAGCATCATTTTCCGGTAATATCTAAATTTTAAGGATTCATCCTCATTTTTAACTGTATATTTTGCCTGCTAATGTTCCTCAAGGAAACATAGGCCAACAAAAAATGCTGACTTGAATCACCTGCAACTAAGGAACCTATAAAAAGGTGGGAAGAACTATTGAACATTGAGCCAGTTCTATATCTATGACAAATCTATGGTAGACGCCATTAAGTCTCTAAACATATGATTGCGTGTCATATTGGTTGTCCACAATTTCATTAATCCTGGTGATATTTCAGTGATTTTTGCGACTCATTATGTATAATCAGTGTGGAATTACCTTTGGAATATAACCTATGTAATCAAATGGTAAATTAGCGTACTTTATATCGAGGAAAAATTGCGTATACCTAGCGGAAATGCTGGCGGCGGTCAATTTTTGTCTATGGCTTTATCCGTTAGGACTTCCTACATTTATACAGGTTCCCTACCTGCAACATTGTAAAATCGACGATTGGGTACGATTATAAGAAAATGTTATTTTTATCGGAAATGTAAAAATATAAAAAGCACTCAGTAAATTTATACGTTGTTCATGGTTTGGTACAATTCAGAGAACACCGAACGCTGAGAAGTTTTATCTCAATAATAATTATTGAGGAAAACTTACCCTTTGCTCTCAGGAACTGAAAGGTGGAAGGTAAATTAATTAATATTTCAATACGTGAGAAAGACTGTTTTGTCGTACAGAGGTCGCTATATATAAAAGTGTAATATATTTCAATACGTAAGAAAGACTGTTTTGTCGTACAGAGGTCGCTATATATAAAAGTGTAATATTCATTAAGGGAAATGTCTGAATTGTGTGATAATTGAACGAAAAAAAAACCCTAAGATATTATGAAAAATGTAGTTAAGACATTTTACTTTTTGTAACTCCTTACTTCCGTTTTTACTGAACTTTAGAGATGAATCGCTCTGAGTAGAAATTGTTCTATTATTACTTCAACTTATGCAAATTTTGTATGAGAGTGTAAGCCCAAGATAAGAATAACGTAAGCGACCAAATCGATTTCGCACTATTGTGTAAAAAGGAAGCGATTATCAAAAAAATATTCGCTAGAGTCATTTTATCTTAAACATTTTACTTACCAGACTACCAGCATATGCTAAAAAAACTACGGTAATAATTTCACGTTTCAATAAATTTTAGATGTAAAGATTATTTTTTATCCAGAAAATTTACAGTAAATACAATTCTGACTACCAGAATCACTAAAACATATTCTCTTTTAGTCTTGGTTTCATGTTTAGGAAAATATCTTTAGTATAGTTTGAGTGACTTTCCTCTTTCAACCTAAGTAATTTTGGTTTCCATGGCCTCTGAAGAATCGCAGCACTAAAAATGGTACAAAGACTCGTATATCCACATCATCATAATATTTCTTACTTTATGCCTGTGATACTCAGATTAATAACATAGCATATATCCTATGAAAATAATTGCACAATAATAAGCTTTTATGTGTTGGGCTTATCTCTATCAGTACAACGCTATTATTAATTCATGTAAAAGTCTTATTATGATACCTAATGTTAATATCAACCTACCGCAAGTCGTTAAAGTGATGGGGATTTCATGAAATATTATCATTTGATCTATGTATGTATAAAATATAAAATGTCTAGCATCGTGGGCTTACGGTATTTTTCGGAGTATGTATTCGGTTGTAATAGAATAATATGAGAAATATGATCTGTCGGACGTGTCATAAAAATAGCCAATAGGTATATAAATTTTCGTCGCCGTCGATTGTCATAATAGCGGATGTCATAATATGGGTTGGCAGGCAGAAATTATGGGTTGGCTGGCAGAAACTATGGGTAGGCTGGCAGAAATTGCCATTTGGCAATAAGCCCGCCCTTTGTATGTTTCTATATACAATAAAGGTTACTTTTATTTTATAATATTTGGTTCCTAATTTCTATAAGTGTCTCTCAAGATATACCTACATATTTATAAACAACTTAATGCTCCCGCCACACGCTCGTCTGAGTTCCTACAAATGGTGTTCATGAGTGAAAAGGCGTCAACCGTCGGCAAACGTCAAGACAAACATTCAATCCACACGCCTTTTTACTCAAGAGACCCATGACGAGCATGTAGCAGGAGCATTAGAATAAAATCAATTAGAGGAGAGTTACATTATTGATCCATTCAATTTAATTATTTAGTTACATTAAGATGAAACTCAAATTTCCGAATTTGCAGGAAACCGCAGTCCTATTGCATTGTAGGCTCTATTAAATTGTCGCTGTTAAGAAGAAAGCTTTTTCGAACCCTAGTTCGGTATAAAAGCGTTGTTTTTTTTACAGTCTATTTTTAAACAAATATCGTATCAAATTTTTATGTCGCATGCTCTCATAATCTGTAACGATCGTAGTAGATATTTCGTTTAATCTATGTCTGTATCTGACATATCAGCCAAGTCAGTGAAAATAATCTTTAGAGATTCCTTCGATTATAAGAAAAATACATACTCTCTGGATTTGTATCCAATTTCAACCATTGGCATTATCTTGACACTACAATTTCTTACGATATTTCAGATTTTATCATTCAATATTTATGTTACTTTTTTAACTGGATTTTCTCAATTAATTTTTATCTCCCGAAACTACCCAGCGTTATTTGGTTTACTACAGGATCCCTTTCTGCAATTGTAACACACTTTCCAAGGGATGATCCCATTTTTCTTGCAATGATGGGGTGGAGTCCATCAATCACATTACTGGGAAATGTCAGTCCACTATGTAACTTCAGTGGCACAATGGAACACATACACAACTACTGAATTCTCAAGATCTTAAATTTATTTAATTACACTCAAGTGTTATATTAGATCTATTTGTGCGCACTGACTAAATAAAATCTATTACTACTTCAGCAATCCACTCGTGAGCGAGTGATCTATTGGGCACTGAATGTCTAATTGAATATGTACCTAATTTTTAAAAAAATCATAGTAAAGTATGTTTAAAACAAACTTACTTTAAGGCTCCCGACCCAACTATGACTTTTATTTAATTTGCCACGGCATAAAGGTACAAAATCGCATGAACAATCGCATGATAAAATGGTACAAAGAGCGTTATTTTTTTCTTTTTTTTTTGGTTAATTTTGCTTCAAAAACTTTTACGGTTATTTCCTAGATAACGGTTCAATGCATGTACTCTATTTTTTTCCAAAGCATATATTTAGTAACGGTTGTCGAAATCTAAGGTTCCCGTTTTTAGAAATTTTTGAAATATCAATATGCATACTCTTCATTCATAAATTTACATAACTGAACTCATTAACTAACTATATTTGATTGCTGTGTTTGCATAAAAAAATAAATGCTTATAATAATCTCAGGAAGTGCTTCGTACGTAAGTCGGGTGTCGTCAGAGGGATTGCGCCTACAAACTTTAATATACAGATTCTACGTCATGTAAATGTATGTAATATAACGAGTGACCTCAATTCCGTGAAATCATAAATAACGTCATAAGATTTATTTCAACGGCGCTGATATAAAAATAAACAGCGGATAGTAATAATATTGTTAAGGCCACCTGCAGGTGTTCCTTGATGAACTAAAAATAGGGCGGCCACACCCCATCATCCCCCATCTCTCACTGGCAACCTCAACACCCGGAGGGTAGTGGGTCACAACCCCCTCGGCACAACACAGCCTCCCTTATGACGTCATTCGACGCTTGTGACAATTTCCGCGCGTCTATTGCCGCATCGATGCGTTACGTGTGCACCACTGTATATCTACTAACATCTACTACATACTATCATGTTCTAGTTTATTATTATTTATACTCTCTGATACTTTAGAATATGGAATTTTGATTATTCCCTTTGTTTAATTAACATTATATCTACATTATATCAATATCGATTCAAAAGTGTTACGCAAATAACAAAAGTGTCGATAACACGCGAAAAATTAAAACATAAAATTTAGTACGTACGTAAAATATTGTATCAGAATAATCGATGAATTGCGAATATCCATTTAGTACGTTTTATTTTAGGCAAATTTCACTTGGATGTCAAAATTGGGTTGATTGGCAGAAATCGCCAACAGGTGATAAATCCGCCCTTTGAACAAAGTTTTTATTTATTTGTTTATTACTGCTACCACTAATATACTTATACCATTACGGTATCCCAGAAAATGGGGTAACCAGTGAATGTTCTCGGTGTGTATTATAATAAAACGTACAACATTTTTTTCGCGCTAATATGTATATGACATTCAGAATGGGTGGCGAACTTCATTCCTGAGATAGATGATATGTCTTGTATGGGAGTTCTACGAATATTTGATTCTTACAAGATACTGGAAGAAATGTCTCAAAAGAGTGGTGTGGGCTAATAGTCCGAGAGCCCGCTGCTTAATTTATGACGTATCTGTTTTTTGATCGAAATGTGGTATAAACAATAGCTTACCAATAGGGTATTGGCATTGGTATTGGTTGATTGGCAGAAATCGCCAATAGGCGATAAATCCGCCCTTTGTGTGTATATTTATGTGCAATAAAGTTTTTATTTATTTATTTATTTATTTTTATTTATTACATCGCACTAGGGTTGCCTATCAAAATCTTGCCGCAACCCCCCCTGCCCCCCCCGAAAAGGTCCCTCTTCGCGGTTTTTCGCATTTTATAGGAATATGGTAAGAGATAGGAGAAAGTAGTCAATGACAAAAATAATCCTTGCTAAATTCTCTATAAAAAACGTTAAGTCAATTTTTTCATAGGACTAGTAGTTTACCCGTAATGGCCGGTCAAAAAACAGGATATTTTTTGAAAAAATAAAAAAAAATGTTTGATTTTTTTTCTTAAACATTTTTCCACCCATTATTACTAACATTTTATGGAAAAAAAAATTTGATTTTGATTTAAAGAAAAACTAAATTTAAAGAATTTTCGTCACTGAGTTTTATTGTAATAACTCCGAAATTATTAGATGTATGAACATAAGTTATAACTCGTTTTGTAGCTAAGACTATGGTAATTAATTCGTTCTCTGACTATTTTCCTGTAGCTCTTATCAATTTTCAACCAATTTAGTTTAAATACATTTTTTTTTGTATTTTAAATGAATTTCGGTTTTGGACCGGCCATTGCGGGTAAACTGCTAGTTCTACGAAAAAATTGACTTAACATTTTTTGTAGAGAATTTAGCAAGGATAATTTTTGTCATTGACTACTTTCTCCTATCTCTTACCATGTTCCTACAAAATGCGAAAAACCGCGAAGAGGGACCTTTTCGGGGGGAGCAGGGGGGGTTGCGGCAAGATTTTGATAGGCAACCCTAGTGCGATGTAATACCGTATTGGTAAGCTATCGTTTATACCACATTTCGATCAAAAAACAGATACGTCATACATTAAGCAGCGGGCTCTTGGACTATAATTCTACAACCTTGGAGGACTTTACAGTAAGTCCTGAAGCGCAGGATTCAAATTTAAATTCCCTCCGTTTGGAAAGTGATGCCATCTTTGCCAATCCTGTATTTAGATATATAACATCCTCATCTACCTATATTGTATATTCTTCACAGAACACAAATAGGTTATACTTATCCAAATACCTTCATCGCAAACACCTATCCGGTTAATATACGGAAAACGGACCGACTACTGAGAGAATTTTACGTTTAAATGTATAGGAAAGTCTGCCTTAGTAAAACTTCTGAGAAATCATCCAAAGTAATACATTCACAGTTTACGCCTTCTGTCGATTCGTGTTCAACTACGTTTCTAAATGAATCAAGAATCCGACTACAAGCTACTCGAATATCAAAGTAAATGAAGCCATTTTACCATACAATGGCTCTGTATTATTATTTTCAATACAAAATAAACTAGAAATGTAGATACATTTTCCTTCAAACATTATTTTCTTTTTAACAATTTCCGAGGAAAATAATAGTTGAACTGCTGTAAAGGTAAATTGAGAATAATTTTGTCAGACAACTTGTAATACTATCAAATTACATTTGTTCTTATACCCTCTTTTCTGAGGCGCCCTGTACCATTCCTCTCGGGAACTGTGTTTCCTCTCGGGAACGGGAATAATTTTAATTTTTGATTTCGTTATTTTAGTTTAATTTTCCTCGTACACGCCTATGTGTATCTTCTTCTTCATCATCACCTTCAGCCCTCTTCCCTCCACTGCTAGATGTAGGCCTCTTCCAACCCTTTCCACTTAAAACTGTTCTTTTCACCTTCGCATTTAGGTTCTACCGGGCTGTTGGACTATATTATGTCGTCAGACTGCCTTTTGGGAAATGTACCTACCTATATGGTTCCATAACTTTACTGTGATGTCACAAATGGTTGGTTGGCAGACATTGCCTACGGCATCAAACCAGCCCTTTGGATAAAATTATTCTATAAGGGTTTTATTTATTTATTTGTATTTCTTTGACTTTCTTCGCGAAACATCATTCTTTTATAGTATTTTTTCGGTCACTAATCTACCTATTAATATTTTAATCCGAAATTTCCGGGTTGAAATCGCGGAACTGTTGTTTTATCTATATAACGACATAACTTCACGAACTTCACGACACAAGCTGTGAATCGTTCGTGAATGTATTTGAGTCTCAAAAATTTGTGACATTAATTGGGTAAAAGTGTTGTTATAAAATATGATATTAAATATTTAGAGATGCCATACACGAAAATAAACATCTCATAATTTCAACAATCTAATATGAAACATTATTATTGGGTTATACTCGTATTGTTGTGTATTACATAAATTATATTTCATAAAATAAATTTATGATATTTTAGGTTTTCTCATCCAATTATCCCACATCACTTTACTGTCTGCAAAAGCAACATGCAAGGGAAAATGGCCTTAGACGGAATAATATCAAACCTATTGTTTTTTTTATGAAAAGTCGATTACAGAAAGGTGAATTTTGTCGAGACAAGAATATCAAAAAAAAATTCCAGACTTACGTTTGTCTTGGAATTTCGGGAGACTTCGCATCCACTCTGTTCGTATTAATTTTGAATATATGTCGTCAAGTTCATAGACATATTCTGTCTATATGGTTGCAAAAATTTTATTTACTTGTTGAAATTTTTTTCAAATAATACATAATTTGAAAAAGATTTTATTTTATACTACTAGATTTTCGCCAAATACTCAAAATTGGTCTAAAGTATAAACCAACTTTTTCCAAAATGGTGGTGTAATGCCTGTTACCTGATCCTAACCATTATTGTCCCTGACATGTCCGTATTTGACAAGATTTTACTTAATTTCACTGTGGTGTTTTTAGTCTGCGAGAGAATCTAGCAAAAATATTTTTCAACCGCTTCATGACTACTTTTAGAGACCTAAAACTTTACAAACATACTAAACGTGACAATACAATTCTGTACCAAATTGGATCAGCCTACTCCGGAGATAAAAAAAGATGTGATAGGTTTGTGGGTTGTGGAGGGTCGTGTGTGTGTGGGGTTTCAATTCAAGGGTTTTGTGGGGTCATGTGTGGTATCCATATGAAAGGGCGTTGGAAAAGAAATCCAAATCGAAAGTCAGATTTTCTCTAGCTTCAGCCTTGAGAGACACAGAGCGATCAAGCCACCGCATCCCGAAATATCGCACGAAAGTGCTTGACGAGTAGAACTCATGTCTTTTTTTACAAATGTTGATTGTGTCTATTCTTGGTGGGAGGCGCCATTAGAACGAAGGAATCCAAGCGCCCCGGAAGAGCGTGTTGGAAGACCGCGAAAAATAGTTCTAGGATGTGAAGTCATAAAAAATGGTTTTAAAAAAATGCGATTAATTAATTCATTTTTTGTAGTTATTCAGCTCGCTTCAAAGCTTATACGAGTACAAGACTTGTAGAATTTCAGTACGATATGAAAACACTCACGATGTGTAGTTTTGCTCTTCCCCATCACGTATCGAGGCGAATCTCTTCGATCTCTCTCTCGGATAGAAATAATATGTCCCGCATTAACTGGTCACGTTTCAGAGTAAATGCTTTGCCATCTTTAATACCTGGGGTCTGGACAGTGGACGGGACACAATCCTGTTTTGATTTCATTGCACTTCATTCTAATAAAATGGAAGATAGAAAAATATAATATGCATTAGTAGTACCTTCTTACTTAAAGCATAGTTTTTTTTAAAGTAAAAACTCTTTTCATTTTATTGGTCTGTGACCAGGGTACACAATACAAATATGCATATTCACAACATACCAACAAAATTTCATTCATTTATAGCCTGAGATCCGACCGCTAAAAATATGGTGACAGGAAAGTTGTTCGATTTACATATTTTCGAACGCACAATACTTCGAAAAACAACATTTCGAATGGCAATAATTCGAAATACAAATTTTCGAATGACAATAGTTCGACGCACTTTATTTCGAAAAACATATTTTCGAACGAACAATTGTTCGAAATTACAATTGTTCGAAAAAAGTTTACTGGCTAAAGGCGCAAGCCAATATAGTGTCGCCGTCAACACAACTGCGTGTTGTACCATATTTAATATAATTTGTGAACTAGGTATAATGTTATGTGTATTTAGACACTAAATAATTCTAAATTTTTCATAATTTATTGTTTGTTTATGCAAAAAGAGTTTCAATAATAATACCACAATACCACAATACCTTAAGATCTCTGATAATTTTCTATCAATTTTTTTTCACTGGCAACAAATTACAAAAGGCGGCAACATGGTGACACGAAACTCAGTTCAATAAGTACCAATGTCATTTCTTGGCTACTTTAGTTAAAAGAAAATAATAATACAAAAAATAATTAGATTTTTTTTTTAGAAAATGTAAGAAGCCGTAAATCTCAATAGTAAGTATATCCAAATTTAAAGTTTAGAAACTACCACTAATTTACGCCGGAATCTTTTAATAAGATCATAAGACTAATTTATGGATTTCAAGGTACACTATTTTTGCATTTTTAAATAAATTATTTTAAAGACAATTTGCTAATTTAATATTTTTTGTAAAAACTAAACGGATGTATGTCCCGGGATTTCACCTCAAATGACGATGTTTATATTATGATTCGAAGAAGAAAAAATGTGTGCTTAACTAAAATACCTATTTTACTAATATTACTCAGTTAGTAATAAAAAAAACTGTATTAACTAAAATGTCAAAATACGGAAATAAATCATTTTGATAATATTCATAATCAGGTACCGTACTTAGTAAGTTAGTAAGTAATCGCCTCATTTTCTTAGTAACACTAAAAGTGACATTAGCTCCTTATGAACTCATCCACTTCATTCGCAGTTGGAGGGAACCTGTATAAATCGCAGTTGGATGACGTATGTAAGGAAAAGTCAAAACATTGCGACAAAAATGGGGTTTTGGTAGTCGGTTGAGATATAAGACAATCCTATTTATATAACCCGCCTCGAAACTTTGCAGAAAATTAAATATATTCCTGTAAAATGGGAATCGAATAATTGTGATTCGATGATTTTGCTTTTCTAACAAATGTGAGTTCGAACATATTACTTTCAAACTATTGTTATTCTGATTATTGTTTTTCGAACAACTGTTCTTCGAACATTTGGAATTCGAAATACTGTTTTTCGAACATCTTTCATGTAACCAAAAATATTACCTGGTCTGTTTATTTATCGAAATGTGATTTAAAGGTCGTATATCGCACATGAGTTGCCCATCTAAATCTTGCCGCAACCCCCCCGCCCCCCCTACGCGGTTTTTTGTATTGTTTAGGAAAATTGTAAGAGAAAGTTAATACGGGATATCAATGACAAAAATAATATTTACCAAATTCTCTACAAACAATTATTATGGTCCACAAATCACCCAGTTACGGTGACTGAAAAAATATATGGTGTGGCGTTTTAGATAGAAAATGTAGGTATAGGAAATGAAATCATTCACTCAAAAAATTCTAATGGAATTCTAAAGATACCTACGTAATAAAAGGAAATACAAAATTTTACCATTTTCCTGCCTTTTTATTCGTGTTCTTTTTTTGACACCATTTGCAAAATAATATTATTATATTTTGTAGGTATTATAGAACAGAATAATATCTGTTTGTCTGTTCTGTAAAAGAGAACCACTTTACCCGGGTATAGTGTTGTTTTGTTTTTATTATTTTGTTCTATATTCAAATAGGAAAAATTCATCTTACAATACATGCATAATAATATGAACGTTTATATGAAAAGCTGTCGCTTGATTTGAAAAAGCATTGCGGAGCAATTTGGAAGCTCTGTAGAGCTTTGACGATGCATACGGAATAAGGATGGTACATTTACTCTCTGAACTTCAAAATAAATATTTCACAGGGCTGTACAAATAAAACGTTATTGATAAGCGAGTATCAAAATAACGAAAAAATCTTTTATAATAAATTTAAGTAGATTGCACGGTTAATCATGAAACAGCCGATGACGTGTTTTGAGAAGAGCAAACACTTAGAGATTGGATGAGGGAAGATGTTATTAGAGAGATAAATGACTATAAAACAGAATGAAAGTGAACAAGCTTAGACGGTTAGGGCATGTTGAGAGAAGGAAGGAGGACAGGATGACCAAAAGGATACACGGTTGAAAGAAGAGGACTGATGATGCGTGGCCTACCGGTTGCACAAAGACGAAAATGTTTTGAGTTAAAGTATGTGTGTGTGTATGACGAATTGTATGAATGTCAAGGAAGCAAGAGTTGTGTATCAGCTATGGAAGACTGGCGATTTGTTCTCTCTGCCTACCCCTCAAGGGATGGTAATGGGGAGGGGGGGGTAGCGTACTACAGTTTTTATCAACCCTATCAGAATGCACGTCACAGCGATTTGAGAAAAGACAACCTAGATACTCATATATAGGTAAGGTACTAGAGTAACTACTGATAGTGGAATGGTATAGTTTCCTGTGTAATTTGACGCTTGTATGGCGGAAAACAACACACATATTGCGCTCAATAGGAAACTAAGACGAACAACTACCTTCTCTATGTAACGTTGTCCGTGGAAAAGTTACGAAAACACAGTACCTACGAATTTCCATGTTAGTTGTCTAGGTACTAATGACTCTGATAGTTAAGGAGAATTTTATGATCGATGCTAAAAGTTTCAATTCTGAAAATGTTTTTTTTTGGAAAGATGATCGAAAAACTGACAAAGATGAAACACACGCATTCCCCTTTACAAGAAGAAAAGCGAAAGAATGACTCCACTGGTGACCACAATATCTTTCCGAAAGTTCATAAAAAATATTGTCGTTTGTTCTATGGAATATAAATTATTATGTACTTACGGATCGTTACTCTGGATTACTTTCAAGAAAAGAATTAATAGAAAATTAACAATCTTTGTATCGAATTTCTTAATGTTGATGAATTAAATTTTATTTCTTCTTACTGATCCCCTCCATATTAACGTATCTTTCATGAAGTCTTTTATTCTTGTAGATGTTATAATTCCCTATATACTTTTCTTCGTGGTTTTTAGTAGAACCTTGATTGGTCTAACTCTATGAGATAAGGAATTAGGACTCGCAATCGTCATTAATCTTGCGCTGCGCTTAACAGCCGTGGAGGGATCTTATCAAAATAACAATAATATCGTGTTTCTTGATACGTAGACATCGTAACAGTACTAGAAATATACCAAATATACCTACAGCAGTTACTCGGAAACAAAACTGTCCCGAGGGAGGCAGAAGCGAGAACCGACGTAAAATAATAATATTAGGAAATGAGTGAGAAACGCCAATGCCTACGAACAATCGTCTTGTTTTTTTTTAACAATGGCGCAACGCAGACTTTTTTTTTAAATTTCATTTGTACGTTTACGTAAATAATATTATTATTATAGTTTTTTGATTTGCCTTGACTTTCCATCCTCCCTCTCCCCACATCCCTGCTGTATATTTTTTTCTCTTTTCCGATGTTATTATTTTTTCAATGTAATTGTGTTTTCATGTTCTCATTCGTTTTTATTTTCATTATTTCTATATTTTCTCATTATTTTTATTAGGTTAGAGGGAAAAAATCCTTGTGCACTACATTTAGAAAAGTGTTCGATTTTTTTCTTCTCTTAATGTTAGTGTTTATGGCTTTTGGTAACCTCATCAGTTGTTGTCTGCATCTACGTTGTTAGGATTTAAGTTTACGTCTGTAATTATTTCGTCAAAAATGACGTGGTTTGCAGGGTAGGCAGAGAGAACAGATCGCCAGACTTTCCCATCATTACACGTTATTGTACTTACATTCTTACGGTAAATCATTTTATTATTTGGCGTATGTAGTATTTTCTATTCTACTTAACATTATTTATGTATTGTATTCGACTTAATAATAATATTTATACAACAATTCACTCTATAAACCACAATTAAGCATTACCGCCCTTCTATAGCCGCGACTTTTAAGAATATCGACATCTATCGACAACCATTCAAACCATTTGTAGGTTCATAATTATGTTGCGTAATAATATGCCAATGAAAAGTGGCAGTAGCCGAAAAAATCTTGACTCCAGGTGAGAGCGCTACGATCACTAGGTGTTTTGAATTCCGGATATATTCGAACAACTTCCAATCGTTGCCACGGCCGGCGATACAAAGATATCCGATTTCCACCAGAATTATGTATGTAAGTTAATATCTATATAATATGCCACTGTGGATAGACATTCAACAATCATCAAATCATTGAATAGGCAATAAAGGGAATGGCTACAATCACGTGTTACTTTATTACTATTGTATCTTTATAGTTTAGTTACCGACCTAATATTTACACAATCTTTTCCCAAAAGACTACCATCTTCAATATTCCCTATCCTAATATCTCTAGGTACCTTATAAATAATATCGTAAAGACTACTGTGCCAATATCCGTTGGTATATTTATACATTGTCAAATAAGAATCAATTACAAACTTTTAATGTACCTTATAGGTATTTGTTTTAGTCTATTTTATTTTTTTCTTCACAACTTTTTCATATTAAGACTTTCAGGTGAAGAACAAAAATATTTTTCATCATATCGTTTTTCTTTTTCCTCTATTAATCCTCTTGACATGCCCAAACTATCTAAACTTATTCACGAAAAAATGTGACTCAAAGAATGTGAAATACCTTCCTTCAAAAATATTTTTGTTAATGTTGATGTAAGTAGACCAATATGACCCGTTGAAATGGTAAATGACCCATCACAGTGTCAAAACCATTACCAAAATTAACTCTTGACCACATCACTCTTACAGTAAAACGACTTCATGAAAGTAATAAAATAGGACAAGACCTCAAATGAATAAAGTCAACAACGATTCAAAGGAAATTAAATATGAAAACATCAGAATAGTACAGACCTTTGCGGATTAAAGGTCCAATACACTCACGAAGCCTACGGGATCTTTCTCTAAATTACTTAATAATAAACTCTGTCTGTATTTGAATAACTTAAACAGTTGATAAAATATGACGTGGCTAATATTTCATGCCTTTAAACTAGTAAGAACTCCTGAAAATTTGTATGTTGTAAACTTATCTACTAGTTTATTAAATCGTTGAATATCTTGTCTGAATATATCCTAGTGTTTTTTTTGCTGAAGTGCAACCAAAGTAAATTTTGTTTTGCATCAAATTAAACTTGCGCTAACCAGTTAGCTCGTAGTGGAAAAATATATTGTTCCAGTCAGGGCAGTCTTTTCTCGATGAACCTAGTCAAGGCACTGTTTTTAGGTTTTTATTCATAAAATAAGTGCGCTGATTTTCAAGTCATCTGTTGCACGTCGATAGTTTCACACTTTCACAATTTCGACTGTAAAATGTTACACTATCGAACATTACTAGAATAAATTATAGGTACATGCATATATCTTCTTCCCTAGGTTGGGTCGGGTGCTCAAAGCATCTGCATATTTTCGCCAGAAGCCCCTGTCACTTGCAATTTCCAGGACCTCTGGCCATTCCAATTACAGTTTCTCTTCGCATACCTTTGTGACCAATAAAGTAATCAAATAAAGTTAATCAAAAGAATAAAATAAAAAGTTTTCTGAACTATACGACAGAATTATTTAAAGGAACAAAACCTTTTCATTCTTTGAAAGATCCCTTTACATCAAAATCGTTATCGGTGGACTGTTTACGCAAGTAATACTTAGATGTATTATAGGTCGTCCAAATATTAATCTATGTTTAGGTACGTTCTCCCTTTGTTGGAAAGTTTAACTACTAAATCCTGTCGAAGTTCGCGAGCGAGCAAGGAAAAGCTTTGATGATGAAATTTGTATTCATAAATGGTAATATTTTGAATAAAAATAATAACATTTTGTCCTCCGAATAAATTTTTTGATCAAATAAAAAAAACATTTGGACTCCGGTCACGAATAGCGCTGAAATAAAATAAATGCTGTGATCATGACGTCAGGATAATACATACATTGTATGAACAAAATAGTAATACCTACTAGATAGATATATATGTAACGTGATGTTTCTTTTGTATGTTACTTTCTACTATCATGCGTATAAGGATAGCATGATATTACAATATGTTAACTCGTCCCTGTTGGGGTATGCGAAGAAGACCGATCGCCACACCTTGTAACCTTGACATATTTCTCGTTTGTACAACACCCAGTTCAGTTCCCGTTTCAAAAACTCAGAACGTAATGTTTATCTAGTTCGATAATACCTACTACTTTTGCCCCGAGACATTTAACATATGCAAGGTGGTCGGTAGCCTGCTTGGTAACGCGCTCGACTGTTGATCCAGTAGGTGCGAGTTCGACCCTTGATGCCGACCTACTCCACTTCACAACACAAGCTTTTCAAGCTTACTGTGAAGTGTACAAAGGTATATTTGGGTTTATTTCGGTAAACACAGATTCATTAAAAAAACATTGCTCATAAAGATCCAAGATTCGGCAGGACAGTTGTCCGGACTTGGCTTCTTATAGTGTTGGGGAGGCATCACAACGTGGTTATACTGAGACCTTGACCACATACCTGCCTGTGTATAATAACCATTGTTGCGCTATATGTAAACAGAGCGTTAAAAATTTTAAACTGCTTTGGTCTGCCTTAGTACTAGCTCATGCTCAAATAGGTACATCACATTACAGTGCCATGTCTTTCTATGCAACTCAATAAATGTGAGGACAAAAATCACACAGAATCAAGAAGAGGTATAAAAAGACTTTGGGAACGAAATATATATTCAATTCCATGAACATGATACTTTATCGATCGAACGAATGAGGATGTAAAATTGTAAAGTTTAAGGGAATAACCTAAAAATATTATATATAGATCGATAAAACTCAAAGTATGTAATAAAAATTTGCGTTTTACATGTGTTTTCATCAATACATTTCATCTTACACACAATATACTAGTATTTTCTTATGTTCTCATCCCCCGTATTTTAAAAATATTGTAGGTACATGTGTATCTATGTTTTATTATAGTTTGATATATTATAGATACCTATCTATGTACCACACACATTCCAAACATTGATTACAAGATTGAACATCAGAAGGAATTCCTTAATAACCAAACCTTTAATATCATGTAGTTACGCAAGTTTTATTAAAAAATAACAACATTGTTTTATGGACTAGAGTTAAGTAGAAATAATATTTTTTATCAGAGAGCTAAACTACTACTACTACTACTATACCCTCACGCCACGTCCCTTGCGGGGTAGGCTGAGAGGACAGAGCGCCAGACATCCCTATCCTTACACACACTCTTAGCTTCCGTCACACTCATACAGTTTGTCATACACGCTCTCCGATTCCTTTTACTCAAAACGCGCCCATCCTTGAGGATCTGGTCGACATGATCGGTCCAGTCCAGTCTCAGGCGGCCGCGCTTCCTCACACCTCTTCGTTCACTCAGATATATCTTTTTTGTCATCCTGTCATCCTTGACAAAAAAGATATATCTGAACTAGCTTATATCTATTACATTTGGTATATTGTTTTTAAAGGACCATGACTGGCTAGGTTAAAAATACAGGAGACATCAATTCTTGTAGGAAAAATCTACCCGATATAGCCCAATTAAGGGTTAACCAGCGAATGGTGTGTAGGTACTGTTTATATAATATTCGTAATGGGTGGCAAAACTCATTTTTGAAAAAGATTAAATGTTGGATAGTCTAAAATTTCAAAAAATTCAGCATTGAGACTCGCTAAGTCACGACCCATTCTATGTAAATGTATTGATTTAGGATGCGAGGAGACAATTGTGTGGACAAAGTGCATAATGCATACTAATATCGTTTTAGATGATATCGTACCTACACTTACACGCCTGTCCCTGGTTGTCCTAAATTGTGAAAAGTGTTGGTTAAAGTGTGAATGAATATGAATGAATCTTTTTTTATTATTCTCGTCATTCAATGTGGGAATTCATTCTGATTTTACTAATAACGTATATTCTCTGAAACAATCATTCAACGGTAGGTCGGTACATGAGTAGAGTAACAAGTGAATGCCACTTATCTGTCAACGTCATAAATCCTGAACCGACATGAGATTGAGAATTCAAAGCTTTATCCAGTCGACATGAAATGGCATTAAAAGATTTACGATTGCTTAAAACTTTAAACCCTTTTCTGTATTTGATCATCTGCTACATTGCTCTTGATATCTTTCCCAGTTCATCTTGTTTAAAGAGAGTACGTGTTTTATATATCACCATTTTACGTTCCCCACAGATCAGAATTCTTGTTATCCAAAGGGTTATTTTTTATAAAAAATGACTTGAAATATAATGTATGCAAGAAGCACTAACTACTTTCATAGTTTAAGGGCAACTCTCCGGGCAGTTTTCTCTTCATAAACGTTTTAACAACAGAATTACAGCATTACATTTACAGAATTATTTTTTTTATCGAGAAAGTTTGCATAAATGAGATTTTATGTCAACAAGAGTTTATCATTTATTTAAGTTTTAGTGTGATATTTAGTATTAGCTTGATATGTACCTAGCGGTAGTAGATGCCAAAAAAAATATTTAAGTTGAATTTTAAAATATTATTGCTTTCGAAAAAATCAATGTTTGTGAAGCCAGGTACCTGTACACATTCCACATCTATTGTTTAAGTAGGCAGACGGGTAGAGGTATTGTTTTAGTGGTATTATTGTCTGACAACTTTCTAAGAATTTTCCATTAGGCTAACAACACGGTCAGGCACATATAACGGTATAGGGGTCTATTGTAATATTTGGGGTTCATTGTTTAAATAATTGGTTTCAGGGTAGATATGTAAGTGCATACAGATAAGAATGGTCTTCAAGTAAGATCCTTGCATTGCTTTATTCAGGCAGTCGAGCTTTAGCACTTGTCATAGCCGGTCGAACTCAAATTATAATCGCAAAGCCAAATTATGGCCTTCATAATATAGTCGTCAGGACATCAAGCCTCGGGCAACTTATGTGGTTATTGTGTTCGTAGATACGTATTTATTTTTATTGTGTAATTCGCCATACCATTTTACCGTAGAGACTGTGTTGAACATTGAGTGAACGAACTTATTTGTTGACCTAATTCATCGAGTGAGAACGAATCATTAATAACTAATTAGTTGTGTGCACGAACTGTTATTATATCTGTTACCAGTGTAACTGCCACGAGTTACGTAATGTTACGTTATCCGCCTGGCCACATTGCATAACGCCAGAACGCAGGTCTTCCACCTCATCACGGGAGGGCCACCAAGCCCCTCTCACATCATCACAGGGAGAGTTACCAAGCCTCTCTCACCTCATCATCACCGAGACCTGGGCAGGCCTTGTGCCCTGTCATCACCGTAGAACATCGGTAGGGCTGCGCAGTGCGCGCCTGCCATCACCGAGGGATTACGTTGTGTCATATTCGCGTTGCGCTCGTAAAGTGTTGTGTGTGACGGTTAGTTTTAAGGTGTAGTGTTTATATAGAATCATAGAGTAAGTACCTAGCTTTAAGTTTTTTTTATTTGTAAATATATGTATAAAATTGCTATTCATTGTTTTCACTCCTCCAAAACAAACCACCCTCAGGTAGCACAGAAATGGTAGTTGTTTATTGACACTGGGAGCTGAACCGAGAACCAGCTTTCACTCCCAAGCCTTAAGCTCCGTGTCAATCTGGCTCGCCAACGTGTGGCTATTTTCAGTAAGTGTGCTGGAAGGACTCATCACCCTGAGATTTAACGTTTGCTTTATTCGAGATGTTTTCTGTTCTGCTTGAGTTTTGTTTTGGAGGAGTGTTGGGGTTGATTTTGTTGCGCTTCTTTGCGAACCGCAAGGTTGAGGACGACAGGAGTAGGAACACAGAGGTGACTACGAAGTCACACTCAGTCAGTGAGGGTAGTTTAGTTACAGAGGTAGAGAAGACTGAGGCAATAGAGACAGTACACTACTCTCATGCGTGCTGTCATGCGCGAGCTGAGTGGTTGGGGCAATACTCGGGAAGACCAGAGGAGTCTGCAGAGAATTTTATTCGTGGAGGCGAAGAATTCTTTGCAAAGGAAAAGTATAGTGAGCAAGGGAAGGTACGGGAAGCTTATAAGAGACTAATTGGAAAGGCAAGGGAATTTTGGCAGGTTGAAATTGGTAGGGATATTGGAATAATAGATTGGGATTGGTTTAAGGGAGTATTCTTATTAGCACATGGGGTCGAAAACCAATATGGGTCACTGGTTGCTCATCTATACGGGAATAGACAGGAGGTCAACGAACTCGGCTGTATATTCCTTCAGAGGAAAAAAGCCCTCTTTCAACGTTTATTTGGGGACAAGGACATTAATACAGAGTGTACGACGTTTGTTGGATTGATGTCTCACAGGTATAGGAATATATTGTTTGCAGGGGATTACTCATTTGACGATGTTTATAAGATTGTAATGAGAATGGACATTGAGTTCAAGACAGTTTATGATAGGCATGAGGAGAGGGGATATCGCTATCATAATTACGCACGATCGAGTCATTTAAACTCATACAACCTGAGATCGCGATAGATCGGAATAGGACCGACTCAGGATTACGCAAAGGTAGAACTTGGGAGGATAGACAGCGTAGAAATCGTTTTTACAGAGGTAGCTCAGATAGCGGGGAGGTAGAGAGAGTAGGGGGTGACTCACCAGCGCCTGGAATTGCTTTCCAGCATCCTGAGGAACAGGATAGTGCGTCGAGTATGGTGAATTACGTCGATGTAGTTAGCGTAGATGTATCGGGCGATACAACGACGGATGAGGGTTGCATTCGGAATGGAGTGACAGAAAACTCCTGCTCAGTGGTGGTGTGTCAGGGAGAGGACGCGTTGCCAATCCCGGAGGTTCGAGTAGGGAACCCCCCTCATCAACCAGCTGAGCCAGGTGTGTGTATGTCTGCAGAGGAGATGAATGTAGAATCCAAGGAGACGAATAATAGCGAAGTTGAAATTGAGTGCCTGACAGAGGAAACGATTGCTAGCGAGGAGAAAGACAGAGAGTGTGCGTATGAGGATAAGATCGTAGATGTGATTGATGATAGTGAGAGGTCTAATGTACGACAGGATGCTGTGACTGAAAGAATGAGTGTGGCCGACTGCAACCTTCTCTGCTGTTTACTCGCCACGTATCAGCCTAGCAGGGATGATACATCAGTGGATGTATACCCTAAGTGTGACGTAATAGTTGAATATGAGGGGACACTTGAGGATTTATCTCACTTCGTGAGGAGTTCAGACGTAGCTAGGGGGTACATAGACAGTGAGGTTATCCAGAGGGACTGGAAACGCCGTAGGGTGAAATGTCATCCTCATCTTCGGCGCATGGGAGCGTGACTCATGCATTGTCTTATTAATCTCTTGTATTAGCTGTAAGATGTACTAGATGTAAGTTCTGTAGTGTAGGCATTCTGATTGTTTTGTATTATTTAGCTAGGGTCATTGCACGGTTTGGATATTAATCCTGAAAATATCCTGGCGCCCTATCCACATATGTTTAGATTAGGAGTAGGTTAAGTTTGTAATTAGTCCATAAGTTTTCTTATTGTTCATAGTTTAGATTAACAGCAACAAATATTTTTTATTGCCAAAAGAGGAGGGGCGTCTTGATATGTACCTAGCGGTAGTAGATGCCAAAAAAAATATTTAAGTTGAATTTTAAAATATTATTGCTTTCGAAAAAATCAATGTTTGTGAAGCCAGGTACCTGTACACATTCCACATCTATTGTTTAAGTAGGCAGACGGGTAGAGGTATTGTTTTAGTGGTATTATTGTCTGACAACTTTCTAAGAATTTTCCATTAGGCTAACAACACGGTCAGGCACATATAACGGTATAGGGGTCTATTGTAATATTTGGGGTTCATTGTTTAAATAATTGGTTTCAGGGTAGATATGTAAGTGCATACAGATAAGAATGGTCTTCAAGTAAGATCCTTGCATTGCTTTATTCAGGCAGTCGAGCTTTAGCACTTGTCATAGCCGGTCGAACTCAAATTATAATCGCAAAGCCAAATTATGGCCTTCATAATATAGTCGTCAGGACATCAAGCCTCGGGCAACTTATGTGGTTATTGTGTTCGTAGATACGTATTTATTTTTATTGTGTAATTCGCCATACCATTTTACCGTAGAGACTGTGTTGAACATTGAGTGAACGAACTTATTTGTTGACCTAATTCATCGAGTGAGAACGAATCATTAATAACTAATTAGTTGTGTGCACGAACTGTTATTATATCTGTTACCAGTGTAACTGCCACGAGTTACGTAATGTTACGTTATCCGCCTGGCCACATTGCATAACGCCAGAACGCAGGTCTTCCACCTCATCACGGGAGGGCCACCAAGCCCCTCTCACATCATCACAGGGAGAGTTACCAAGCCTCTCTCACCTCATCATCACCGAGACCTGGGCAGGCCTTGTGCCCTGTCATCACCGTAGAACATCGGTAGGGCTGCGCAGTGCGCGCCTGCCATCACCGAGGGATTACGTTGTGTCATATTCGCGTTGCGCTCGTAAAGTGTTGTGTGTGACGGTTAGTTTTAAGGTGTAGTGTTTATATAGAATCATAGAGTAAGTACCTAGCTTTAAGTTTTTTTTATTTGTAAATATATGTATAAAATTGCTATTCATTGTTTTCACTCCTCCAAAACAAACCACCCTCAGGTAGCACAGAAATGGTAGTTGTTTATTGACACTGGGAGCTGAACCGAGAACCAGCTTTCACTCCCAAGCCTTAAGCTCCGTGTCAAGCTCTATAATCTTACTTTTGTCAACTTAATTTTTCTCCCACCTAACAAATAGTTGAAATTTTTGGCACATGCAGATTTGAAAATAAGTGTCTTTTTATTCTACCTAGACCTAGATTATCATATATCTAATGTACTAGGTTGCCTACGTACTACCAAAAAGCAAGATGTCGATGATGTACTTAAGTACCTAATTAAATTATATTTGTAATTAATTTTATGTATTACACATCTTTTTGAACTCGTCTTGTTTACTGTAAAGTTGTCTCAAAAGTGTCATGATTTCCTGAAGTTAAATAATTAAACAACTTTTTGTTTGTCAACAGCTCCATACGCATGAAGTAGTCGAAGTTTGCGCGAAGATTCTCTACCAAGTCGAACTTCACAGATCTACATTGGAACAAATGTGGGGATTCAGTGTCGAGGCGGAGCTTGCTGAAAATGCTGAAAGACAAGACGAACTTTGCTGTTATGTGAGCCGAGTCGAGGACAAGAGTGTAGCAATGCAGAATGGTAAGCGTTACGAATTCATATTTCTATAAGTTTTACATTACAAAGAAATCACTATAAAAGGCTTACTCGGGAAAGCAAATTAAACACACAAGTTGTACTTCTATACGTGCTTGAAAATCTAGGATTTGCAAAGTCAAATCTGGAGCAACCATAATATTTTTTGATAGCAGAAACAACACAATTTTTACTATTAGTAACTGTTCGACGATTCAAAAGTTTCAGTCGTTGACTTGAGTATATTTTGACCTTTCATGATCTTCGTCACAGAGCAGTTGCTAAGCCATTCTTTGATAATAATTAATATAATAAATTGTTCTATATCATAAAGATAGACGTTAAATGTACGAGTGGTATGACAGTACATAACATTTACTTAATACTCTTCTTCACAGTACAATAAAAGGTGATTAAAATTAAAGAAAAAATACTTGGCATTATTTAAATTTTACAGAAATTACGATATCCATTGTTATTTCTGTTAACGAAATTACTGGTAAACATCCAATAGATATTCTTTCACGGGAATTTCAATATTCATGATTAATTTTGATTGAATCTATTATAACTTAAATCAAATATTTGCTTCAAAAGCTTGAACGTTACCAACGAGCTTTTAATCTTTCCCATGTTGTTATCATTGTTTTATAGGTGTACTCTTAATAGTCGTTGTTTCAATCAAGCTTATTCTGAAGTTCAGCATTTCCATACTCAAGATTACGAGTACTGCATACGAAAGTACCTAGGAATGATCAGCAATGTTGTTGTTGTTCTTCTTTAAGTGGCACTATAAACTATTCTATAGGTAAAATCTAAGTTAAGACGCTCTCTAAAGCAAGCACTTTGGTTATTAAACAAATCCTTGTTCAACGACACTTTATAAGAAATTATGACAATACTAATACATAACGTCGTCTTATGAAAATATCGACTTTTTGGTTAATCATTATTGGATATGTAAACTTTATATGAAGCTATAAAAACTTCACTTTTGATAGTGAAGTACGTCGTCGCTACTTGACTCAAATATTGGGCTATTCAGAATCTGTTTGACGATAGATCGCAATATTTCCAATTACTCCGTAATTCGGACCACCTCAGACCAAAATTTTATTACATCAAACAAAATATCACAATCTCTATAGAATGTATCTTCCTCATCTGAAATTTATTTGTTTAAACCTGCATTTATCAATGAACGAAGAAAAAACACGTATGCGTTGCAGAAAAAAATAGTTCAATACGCGATCTCTGTAATGTTATTATGGGTAATTAGGTTAAGGGTCTACGCTTCCCATTGCGTTATCTTTTGATTTAGGATGATAAAAAAATAGGTCCTATATAATATCTACCATGACATAATGCAGTAAAGTATGTTATCCACGGCTTTCCTGCAACACAAATCCACTCTTTGTCACTGGAAGGCAACAATAAAAGATTCCCAACTTTATGGGCACAAACGTGATAAATTAAAATTAAAATGAGATAAGCCAAATGCTAACTTATTGCAGCCTGGGTTAAGCTCTAATATAGCGTATTTTTATTGCTAACCTCGTACACGTATACGATTTTTCATAATGTTTTCTTTTCATTGCGGAAATTTATATTTATCGTAATATTAAAAAAAAAAATGGGATAACACTTTGTTCCAAAATCAACCGGATATACACTGCGGTATGAATTTTCCCGCCGTAAATCTCCTGAACCCGTAAATATTTATTCAGGAAATTGACATTTTACGGTAGCTAATGAAATATAACTTTTTAAAAAATCTACCCTTTTTTCTTTTTTAAATTTTCTCCCTCCGGTAATACAATTATCATGTTTATGCAGATTATTGTTTTTAAACAATCGTTTATGGGAAAAAATTAATGATCCTGGCTATAAGGGAGCAAAGGTATTTAACACGCGAAAAATTGCGTCAGTAAAAGTATCATTACTCCGCTAATACTAAAGATATATTAAACTTAAAAATGGATAATTGTGAATGTGTTTAGGTGACTCTGAAAAATGATATATATGTATATTTAACAAATAAAAAAAATATTCCAAAATTACCTCATGGAATTTGCTGAAACATGAAATCACACCCTTAGTTTGTTTCTTCTCAATTTCAATTTATTAGAACAATTAAAAAAATACATTAAAAGAGATATACTATCAAACAAGTCAAACAAAGTCTTCCAGGGCAATTAATATTTAGCAATGCTACGAGTTCTCCCAGTTAACCCAATTTGATATTATGATTTCAATCCCTCGTACCAAAATTTCTAATTTAACTGGAATATGAGTACAGGAACATGAAGGTATTAAATTTCTCTGAAATCCTGAATCCAACTGAAGGTTTTCTCGACGATCGATCATATTATATTATTGTTATATTTATGTATTAAGTATTATTTCATACCTATACAACACGAACCTTAAACGCTGGCACCGTAGCTATTAATTTATCGTTAGAAGAAGAAAATGGCTCATAAAAATGATTAATAGGAAGAAAATAATTTTCAGTAATACACGTGGTACGATTATAATTTGGATAAATGTAATACGGGCTGCAAAATGGCCGTGCTGTTTTCCACTTTTCGGTCAAAACTGGTATTATTTTTCATACCTTTAGGTTTTGCAGATATTAACATACGAGTAAACATGAAATCATCATTGATCTGCAATTTTTCAAATGAAATGTCAAGACGAAAAAAAAATAATATTCGCGTTTTCCTGCAAAAGTCTTTGAAATTCGTGAAATACCTTAAAACACACAAAACTTCCTTTCATTCGCGAAATAATCATAAGCGATTTTTTCCCTACTACCCCGATCGCGAATTTTCCTCTTTCGGTCTCTAAGCACCAATGGGTACTTTCTATATATTTCTATATTCTTACGTAGGTACTTAAATATTATTTACGTTCTCAAAACGGCGCAATATGAAACATACGTGTTTCGGAAACGATTCATTATTCTATTGCTTATTGTTGCCCATCACTCTCAGGTCCAAGAAAAGAACTTCGTTATTTATAACCAATAAAGTTATGCCCAATCCCACCAACTTTTACCTAGGAAGGAGAGCCCTAAGAAATTTCCATACAATCCACAGAGATAATATTCTATTTATTGAATAAAGAACATTAGCTTCCAGCTAGACCACAGCCTAAATCCATATGAAATGCAACATGCAACTCACCTAGTTGGGGAGTGGAGTGCTCTGGGCGGAAATATTTGGGCACCTAACGTAGGTGAGCTGCATGTTGCATTTCATATGGATTTAGGCTGTGGTCTAGCTGGAAGCTGATGTTCTTTATTCAATAAGTAGAATATTATCTCTGTGCATTGTATGGAAATTTCTTAGGGCTCTCCTTCCCAGGTAAAAGTTGGTGGAATTGTTGGTGGAATTGAAGACACTTAAAAACAACCTAACATTACAGGCAAACGAACCAGCTGATTATTTATCAAGCAATCGGAACGCGATATTTGGAGGATATAGAGGTTATCTATATTCAGGAGTAGTTTAGTCGATTATGCAAATAATGTGAAACAATCGATTTTAATTAAGATAAAACGGTACTGCAGTTTTAAACTGTCACATAAAGCAAATATGGGTGCGAAATTTCGAGGTGCTGGGGCATTGAAAGTTTTTATAAAATTTTAAGAGGAAAATGCGAAAACTCAAAAACGAGGAAACATCAGATGAAGAAATAAAAGCGTGTAATATTATAATAATTCATCTGAAAACCATTTTATCTTTAATTGGTCGATACAAGTACAACATCATCAGCAGCTATTCTCTAAGGGAAAAGATAATAATTTACTTACCTATTTCTTAAAACACAAAGCCCCATCTCATCTCCTCGAGGCCAGAAAGGAGATTACAATCAGCAGTAATTAAAAAAAATAGAAGAAAAATAAATTATTTTCTTCCGTCGACGTAATCTTCTGAGAGAATCGTCCTGCTATCTTTCCGGAAGAGTCTTTGAAAAATGTTTTGATAAAATAAAAAAAACAACGGCATTCTTTTATCGTTTTGTGGAAATTACAATTCTGTTTTTGAAAGCATAGAATTTTACACACCTCTGATTATTTGTTGTTTTTCTAAAATTACCGAGAATTTTCGTTTTTCTACTAGGTACTATACCATCGCGGTATATCCTATAATAATAGGGTACGTAAACATTTATTTATTTTTTAATTTACTACAGACAAAAACAATCGTTCACAATAATACAAAACTTGATACAAAGATTTACAAATTCATTTTTAATGACTCAGCTTCGGATAGAGAATATCTCGGGTTTTCAGGTGAGTCACATGAATGGCTCAACTTCTAGAAGAAAATATCCTCTTTCAAAAGTCAAGGATTCAAACATTTGTAACTAAAACATTCAGATGGGCTGTAGGTTTCTCTTTGTCTAATACTGAGCATCTTGTGGATGGATTATGGATGGATTGCTTTATATTATAGACATGGATCTAAAAATGTGATCGATAAAAATATCTAACCTATAATAAATATACGCAGGGTTCAGATATAAAAATAGTTTTGTTTATGCAAGATGAGATCATTATTTTGTAGATCTAATTTTAAATTGTACAAATTTGTTTGTCTATTCGGAAATAGATTCTATTTTCGACTTTCTAATTTCGTTTTTGTCAAAAATAATCGACCGTCCTGTAATAGATTTTCATGTAAAAGGTGCGAGCTATAATCGCCTAGGGGCATTCTAATGGCCAAAGGTTTTGTAATCAGCGGTGATTAAGTAAATTTATATAGACAAATAAACCTCAATCGATTTAAAATAGATCTATTTATATCCTACTCCACCATGCCGTATCCCTTGTGGGGTATGTAAAGATTATGGAACACCCTTATGTTTTCTAACCCCTTTCTTTCAAACTTAGGTTTATATTTTCTTTGAGGTTCTGGTTGCAAATGTAAAAAAATATCGTTTATTACGTATATTATAATATTATCAAAACAAGTAGTTATATCTCAACAGATACACAGCAAAGGATGGACCTTCCATTAAGCTTATGACTGATCGTCGGCTGGCTTAATGTGAGCACTTTACACTTAAGTAACATTCACCAATTCCAGTCCACCCATAATAAAATAATCTTATATTATCATAACTTAACTTCCGAGTGATCAGAACGTGGCAGTTATGTGTTAAAAATACACACATAATATACCACGATATTTGTTCACTAAGGCGAGCGAATCGCAACTCTAGGTTATTTTACAGATGACCCAACTCATCTATTAGAGATCTAAAAAAAAAACAGTATAATAAGGACGATAAACAGAGGGACATCACATGCCCTAACAGCTCGAAGACGCTGTACATAAAATATGAAAATTAATTCTTCAACAAGGTAATACCCTACCGGATATTCCTACCGGGTTATGCCAATACAGATTTCAGTTGCCCATCACTAAACGATGACAGTCTACTCAGCTGTCATCGTGAGTGTTGTGGCTATAATTCTGTTAATTTTTGTATTATGTTGTTTTGATTGTTTTTGTTAAGTTTAAAATAGTGTATTATTGTGTTTGTGGTGTTTCACATCGTGTATTAGCATGTAAGTACCTCTTTGTAAGAATAACCTGTACCTGGACTGGCGCTGAGGCAACAATAGTCGCTGTTAAGCTGGTCCAGGTCTTTTATACTTCATTAAATAAATATCAAAAATATCGTTATATAGTAAGAATTATTATAGATAGGGGTGAATATTGTTAACCCGAAACAACAATACGTTATTATTTTCAGAGGGGTTGACTATTATTAGGTAGGGGTAGTTTGTTTCATCTCTGAATAGTTGGTAATAATGTGTGTCTGTTTGTAGGTCTTGTGGGGGGTGGAGAACTCTGCCTAACGGAGTGTTAAATTCAATTTGTCACTTTCACGACGTCGAACCGGACATGGGACGTCTGAGATAATCAATACGGAAGAATATTGTTTTCACACCTTGTGTAACACTCAAACACAATACCTACTTTGAATATATTATTGACAAGAAAGTGTTTATGCCTCTATATTATCTAGTTTGGCTGCCCCAAGTATTACCGTTAGATTTGTTTTCGAATGCGAAATATTCGGGAAGCTTGCCCCATAATAATTATACATAAAGATCTTACTTGCATCGTGCAAAAATTGAAAACCAGCACTTCTTTGCTTGAAAACCATTCCTCACATAGTATTGACTTTTTTTGGGGAAACATTTTATTCCATTCTTCATTTTCTAGAACGCGTTCCAACGTTGGTTTATTTTATGATTCTAATGTTTCGTAAACCCTAATTAGTCAGAACATCCAAGCGACTTAGTACGTGGAAATGTATGTAACAGTGTGCCTTATATACAGAGCGATCCAGACCTATGGGATTTTTACATCAGATAACATGTTTTTGTTTGACGAGTTTTTATAATACGGCGGAAATTGAACGAAAAATATAAAAACAAATACTCGTACATACTTGTACGACTATTTATTTATTCATTCTTTTAGCAAACAATTAACTAAATTACATTTAACTAACGACATAATGAAGAAGCCATAATTTCAGTGAATACAACATAATATGGGGATTTGTTTCGCTAGATTTTGAAGTTCTATATCGCCCTGGTGTGGTTGGGACATAACCGCTTGGGACACCTTGTATAACTAAGGCACGTTGTTGAACTAACAACTAATGAAAGGGACGCACCCCCTGTGTAAAAGCGGTTGATAGTCAAAAAGTTAATTGCATAATGAATCTGCGTAATTTAAATTAAATTTGAAGGGACTGAAACGGTTAAGTTACCATTGCGCCCGAAGCCATTTTGTGTAAAACTAAAATAAACATTTACTTACGTGTTTACTTATCGCATTGTACTAGGCTTACCTCATAACTGTGCGACACTATTCGTGGACAGTCAGAATAATAAATTGAAGATTATGGAACAAAACAGAGGTGTTAAAAGGCCATAAAAATATTGTCTTACGGATTCATGGACTATGCACCTACTTACTAACTATTGATTAACCAATTATTACCAATTTATTTTATTTTATGACTTTCGTGCATGTCAGGCCTGCGCCTGGATTGTCATTTTGATGCAACCACTATTGCATAAACATTGTTTATTAATTAAAGTAATTTTTCACATTTACCGTATGAGGTTCTTGATTTTTTAATAGACTCAATTCCTAGCCAGAATTCTGATGGAATGTTATTCTAGCATGGTTATTCAAAATGTGTAGTCTGAGAATTCTCCCGTGTAAAACTGATTCCTGGATATAGGCGATTTGGTACCTGTTCAACCTTACGAAAATATGTTGGTGATAAAAAAAGATTCTTCGGCATTATACAGCGTTAAGAGTGTACACAAAACAAGTTGCAAACAATAACAAACACGGAAAACGATTAGCAATATTAGCATTGAAGGAAAATCCCGCGGGCTTAAAGCTATCCCTATCCCCGGCTAGCTCAGGCGCATTAATAGCGGCCTCTTTGTCCGCACTTCTAGGCAAATCTTAGTAATAGGTGGGCCCAGGCTTAGCCTTAAGGGAACTTCCGACAAACCCCACCCCTAAATTACGCTCCTTCAGTGTCCAAGAATTAGTAATTAACAATCAGGTTGACGTTAAATCCTGTCTATCAAAATCACATCGGAATATTAAAATACAATGAACAAAAAAAAACATTATTTTGATTGACGCTGTATATTTAAATATGTGATAACTCTAGTCTAGTTAGAAAATATACGTTTATTGACTACATCAAATTAATAACATTGAAAGGTGTCGTTTCGAATTAATTAAAATCGTAGAAAAGGATTTAGTAAAATGATTTAATAGTTCCAACGTTTACAGTAGTACAGCGAAACACAAGAATTTTATTCAATTGTAATTAGAAAACTGACACAAACAACAAACCGCTTGATTAAACGTGAATGTTGTTTTAACATTATATATTATTTAATCTGCTTCACGTTCGTTATGAAATGTAAACAAAACGTAACAAAAATAATAAAATAACATTATTATGAGAACGCCGCGTACCTTCTGTCCTTTCTGTCATATTCCGCGAGTACTCGTGCAACGTTACTGCCGCAATGTAAAGTGAAATGGGTATTTGTACTCGACACTCTAAATACTGAAGGACGGCGTCAGGTTAAACGCGAGATAAATAATAATTATTCAATTCTGACTCGTGTTTTGTACCCCGACGTAGCTCGTTAAAGGTCAAATGCTGTAACTGAACATTATTTTTATCCCCAACAAACATGTTGAACATTTAAGGGGCATAGTACCTAATTGATCATGCAAAAAGTGCATCGGGGAAAAGAGGATTACTTGGGTAAGATGATAAATATTATCATTCAAGACTGAAAACATTGAATATGTTTTAGAGCGTAGAAATTTGCTTATTGGAAATTTTCTCCCTGAAATTTTCTGAAACTTAAAATTATTCCCAGAGGTTACAAGATGTACCTAATGCTCCAATTTGATTGCAAATGTTTAACGTACATAATTTGCAGTGGCTCTACCGGATATTTTTTGATATTCAGTCACCTTTTCACACAGTAAGGGATAAAACAGATTTAGTTGTTACAATTTTTGCTCGGTTGCAATGAGCTTAGTTTCCTTTATCAATTTATCCTTCATATTTTTTTATTGTACCTAATTACATTTTGAGATTTTATAAAGGTAAAGTAATTGAAAGGTTGTTGAATGCCTATAATATAAAATGATAAATACAAATAAACACGTCTCACTAAGCTTAAATGGGGTTAAGCTTAATAAAGATGAACCGATTCTCAGATTGGACACGAACGTAATATTCTAGTTTAAACAAACCTATAAGCGGCTTAAATTTCAGGATCTTTCAGACTTCAGTTAATAACACTTTGCCTCCTTATAATAATAGTACCAAGTATTCAATCTGTCTACTGCTCCTGAAGAAATATACTAGACATTTTATTTTAAAATGGTTGGAGCGCAGACTTTCAGGTGCCACTAGTGACTAGGTACGATTCTCGGTGCTAACCATTATTCCGCACCTCACAAAACAAACTTTTAGTTTACTGTGGAGTGTGAAGGGAAGTATTTGGATTTGTGTACACTTGGTCAGATCTTCTTTTTAAATATGTGGTAATATGTGGAAATATGTGGTAATATGTGGAATAGATCTATTTTGTGGAATAGCTTTTCGATTTCAAAAAGCCGGAAGCCAGTTTTACAGAGAGTGGAAACAGATTGGGAGTTATGGAAGTCAGGAAAGGAGGCCTATATCCAAAACTGGATCATGCCGAATGTTTTCGCTAGGTTATTCTAGCAAATAACTGTATATAATACTAATTTTATTATTTTAATAAGATTTTCCACTTTTTTTACTCAAAACTTTAGAATTATCGAATTCACAATTTTATTTTATTAGCTGATTAGCACTAAAGCAGATTGTTCTATTTGTCTACAGGAATCATCAAAGGCGACGAAATAATGGTGATCAACGGAGCCATCGTGTCTGATTTGGATATGATGTATCTGGAGAGCGTATTACAAGAGGAACAGGCGCTTTGTATGATGATGAGGTAAGTGAAGACATTATTAAAACGCACGTACATAAATGTAAATTTACAAAAGCAAAGTTTTCGAAGGGTTTAAACAAATACCTCGACATCTAAACTAAATAATATGCTTTGTAGAAAAATAAGGTAAATATATTGAACCTTCTTCTATTACATAATTGAGCAGATCTTTCATCTTGTTTGGATTCTCGCATAGAATGAAAAACCTTTGAAAAAATATTTCAAAGAACGTAACTCCCTTAATGTAAGTCGCAAAGTTGAAAAAAAGAAATCTCTGCAATGTGACAGTGCTGAGTTTGTGGTTAACCTTAAGCCCTCCTTGACATAAATATGACGTATCGAGGGATGCACCAAGGTCCATCATTGTCTATTATTTAAAAAAAAAGTAGAGCGTATTTTTGAATATCACAACTCTCACTTTGTGACGAACATCGGATTAAATTGATACATGTCGTAGTTGAAATAACAAGTAGTTATCTGAAAGGATGGACTTTCCATCAGACTTATGACTGATCGTCGGCTGGTTTAATGTGCTCACTTCTAGGAATGACGTCACAGTCTTTTCCCACGGCATTAAGGTTCAAAATCGCGTGACAATCGCATGATAAAATGGTAAAAATAGCGTTTTTTCCATTTTTTGGGCTTAATTTTGCGTCTATCAAAAAACTTTTACGGTTATTCCCTAGATTTTAATGCATTTTATCAGTACAAGAAAAAAAATTACTCCGCGACTTTCGGGAAATGAGTTTCCGTCTTTCGGAAAAAAGGTCAGAGGTGTTTTCAAAAATTTATTTTGAGAAATCTATACAAGATATAAAAAATCTTTTACGGTTATTCCCTAGATAAAGGTTCAATGCATCTACCCTATTTGGTTCCAAAGCAAATTTAGTAACGGTTGTCGAGATAGAAGGTCTCCCGTTTTTAGAAATTTTTGAAATGTCGGTATGCACACTCTTAAGTAACATTCACCAATTCAAGTCCATCTGCCGCGGCCGGGATTTGAACCCAGACCTTCAGCCTAACACTCGCTGTGTCATGAAGGCTGATGAACGAAGCGAGAAGGAAACGCTATATTTTAAGTACAGCCGGCAACCGTTGAGACGTGGTTTGGTATACTAGTCCATCCTTTGCTGTACATCGCTGAGATAACTACTTAAAGTAAAGTCTATTTTATCCATACAAAATAACATCTTTGCAGTATAGTTTATTCACGTAACTTCTACGAAAACACTTTCGTATAGATACTGAAGTATATTATAGTCTATAATGTATAGCCAACGGTAGCTTAGTTTAGTAGTTTCAGAGAGAAGACGAATCGCAAGAATTGTTATTTAAGTGTACTCGGTACATTTACCACGAGAAGTTTATGAATTATTTAAAGAAAACTTAACGAATGGAAATAACTTTTATGAAAAATTATTTATTATTGCAGCACTACAGTAGGTGTCTTCACTAGCGGATTTAGGGGGGGGGGCTAGGGGGGCTGAAGCCCCCCCAAAACCATGAGTAACAGTAGTATATATACAACAAATCTAGGGGTTTCAGCCCCCTAGCCCCTCCCAAAACGTTGACATTCAGCCCCAGTGTTGCCGTTATTAGTGTTTTGAATCAGTATTTCTACTCTCATCAAGATCAACAAATTGTAGACGACGAACAAAAAAAAAAGGCCATCACTCCATTACGGCAGGACTTAGGGACTTCCCCCCCTGACGGCGATTTTTCCGCATAACGATTTTTAATTCTAGGCGAGGAGCAAAAAAAAAAAAAGGTCGACAAAATTAAATGAGATGAAAAAAAATTTTGGAACGGCAACACTAATTCAGCCCCCCCCCCAAAATGAAATCCTGGATCCGCCACTGGGTGTCTTCCCACTTCCCTAATATCGCTGCTGCCTCTTGCACGTTGAGATATTGCAAAACTGTATTGTGTTTTTATTTTTTTGTTTAATTTAACAAATTGAGAGAAGGATTTATTTAAAAAATATCCGCTAGAATAATTCCATCTTAACTACGTAAGAGAAAAATCACAAATTTCATTACATCAGAGGTAACCTTGAAATTATTTTTCATCGAGGCTGGGGACCCATTTATGACGTCACGGTCATTTATCGCTGCATTAAATTTCAAAATCGTTTTACAAAAAAAAATATTTTTTTACATTTTTTGAGGTAATTTTGCTTAAGTCAAAAAACTTTTACGATCATTCCCTAGACTTTTATGCATATTAGCCTTACAAAAAAAATCTCCTCGATTTTCGGTAAACGAGTTGCTCTCGTTCATAAAAAAGATCAGAGGTGTTTTTCACATTTTTTTGAGAAATCTATACAACATATAAAAAATCTCTTAGTCATTTCTTAGATAAAGGTTTGATGTATTTATACTGTATTTTTTCTAAAGCATATTTATTAAGGTTGTCGAGAAATTTTTGAAATGCCAGTATGCCTACTCTAAAGTTTAACCACTGAAGATGAGATTTTTACCATGGTGATAAATGATATAGGTACTCGTTTTTGAAGTTAAAACCCGTGTTTTATTGAAATTACAAAAATATCATCTGCACCCGCTTATGCAGTCACTAAACTAAAACATATCCTCATTTATTTTCGTTTGAAGTTTTATATCAGCTGAGTCATCTTACTTTTCAGATTACAATTAATTGTGAGAACAGTTCGAGTCTGAGAAGAAAATACCTAATGGTGTTCCGTGAAGATATTTATAAAACGGATAGATATTCTAACATTTCGTTGAACGTGTATTGTCGTGTATCATGGTCGTCGCCAGCCTCTTAATTACGACGGGGGCAACAAAAATTTACAAAATTGATATAGGATGAAAAAGTGCAAATAGAGCCCCAGGCGAAAATTTTTTGTGAGACATGGTGAAAGAGGCCGATGTGGTTTGGTTTAATTGAAAATGTACATAATAATTTGCACAATATTATAACGAAAAATGTTTTCTATAAAGAGTAAAAAAAAAAAATAGCTATTTTTTTGTGAAACAATTGTATTTTGATGGATTTTTTATAATAATTTTACAAAATTTATGACATGGTGAGAAAATGTGCGGTAATAGTGTGATTTTTTGTGAGGTTTTATCATTAAGTATGAAAAAATATATACCTATTCCTATCCCTAAGGGGAGGGGGCAGCTGCCCCCCTTGCCGACGCCCATATCGTGTATTGTTTTAAATCGTTATTACAACATGTAAAATATGATGTGAAACTTACATATCCATTAGGGACCACAATACGAGTATCAATAATACGACCCGTATGTATTGAATATTATCGAATTGAATAGCGTGCATGTTGTATGTATGTTAATATTTCATATCGATTCTTGCAATCATTACAATTGTTTGTTTTCTTAGGGGATTAAAATACTGTATCTCATCCGCCCGTTGATGAGATTTCAAACCATCGACACATGAACCAAAATGACTTAAAAATAAATTGATATTTCGTCAATAGCAATTCTTTGATTATTGATATATTTATAATTATTATTTTTTTAACAAATTTGCATCCATTATTGACTATTCATATTCAAAGTGACTTTTTTTCTTTTATTTGTTTTAATTGATTTTTGTTGATTATTTGTACTTCCTCCCCGTGTTAAAAAGTGACTATTATATTGTTAAAGGCACACTGGTGCCGTATATTTTATAATAAACTAATTAATTACTATATAATGAAACAATGTTGATACTTTGTCAACAAAATTTCCGAGTGTGGTACCTCGAATCCCTAAGTCCGTATCGTCCAAAAACTACCTATACGTGCATAAAGTATACATAAAATTCCCAAGCATCTTCGTTTACGAAGATAAAAATTAATATAGCACCTGCTAAGCTTGACAATGAACTTTTGCTTACTTAATTTTTAAAGCCAAGTTGAGAGTTGAGAACTTCAAATAAGTAAGAACTGATACTCTTGTAGGCTTTCGCAGCGTGATGAATCCATATAGGTATTTGTTAGTTCTTCGAGTTTCCTTACTGCGTGTAGAGTGATTAGATAACAGATTGGAAAATAGGTTATCCAACCATTCTACACGCAGTAAGGAAAGCCAAAGAACCAACAAATATATTATGGAACTGCGTTGATAAAAAGCTACGAGTATTATTGTATCATAGAAAATAAATCATCTTAAAGATTTAAACCTTTCGAAGCGAACGAAATAAATTTCAAAAAGGGGGTGTTACTGAAGATTGCTTAACTGTTTCGTTAAGAACGAATTTGGCACCAAAAAAAGTAAATAGCTGAATCGTAATCATGAAAAGATGATAGACTACTGTTTTTGTGACGCTTCCAAGTTCCAACCCCTTTGCCATCCGTTTTTTACCCCAACCACTTTACCTCCCTTCCCATATCCAAAGTATGTTATCATTCAAGAAGATAGAGAGAGATTTTAGAACAAAGACTTCTTTTAAAACATGACCCACATATCATGTAGCAGTAGTTTTTGTACTTTCACGTTCAAATTTAGACCATTCACATAACGACCCACATTTGCGGTGTAGTTTTGTTTATCCCCCCTTGATCCACCCCCTTGATGCGGAATAAATCTCCTACGGAATACATTAGTAAAGAATATAATAATATATCGCATAAGTTTCGATACAAATATTACACTTACAGCATATTCTCTCTGGTGAACTACAGCAGCATCCGCAGCTGATACAAAGTTGAAATTAAATTTTAATGTTTGTAATTGAGAGAGTTGTTGTTTGTATTTAAATTGGTCGACAGAATACCTACGTTGAACGTAGAATGTAGATTCGCCTTATGAACATATTATTCGCAAAGGGCCATCCAATTTGGTAAATCGATCGAGTAGTAATTTCGTACTTAGTGTACAACAATAATTTCATTCTAACACCTTGCACTCGTCTAGTATCGTAATTGAATTGTGTTAGGTGCGCTTACGGCAGTGTAGTGACATTATTTGTATGCGACTGTTTAAAATACCAAGGTCTTTGTGGTCTGTTGTCTTTTTTTCATCACACATATTAGGTGGCTGTCATACATAATGTCATCGTCAGATAACTTTACGTTTGGAGAGAGAAGAGATCAAATCAACTCCTGGGAATTTTAAAAACAGGAGATATGGACGGCAAATGTTTTATTAAAATAATTGTTTTATTTTCGCAGATCATCTAGGACGGAGCCACCGGAGTTGGCAGGCCTGCTGAGAGCAACGGACGACATCATCGACAGCCTCGTATGTCCGCCACCTCCAGGGGATCCATCTCTAATATCAGAAGACATGATCTCTGGACTGATTGTACCAGCACCGGGTTGGAGTAAGTACATCATATTTGTTATGTTTATTGTTTTCTTGTCTTTGTGTTGTTTACGTCTGTAATTATTACATGCGTGTATTAGCATGTAAGTACCACTGTGTTATCATAACATGTACCTGGACTGGCGCTAAGGCAACAATAGTCGCTGTTAAGCTGGTCCAGTTAATTTTATACTTTAATAAATAAATAAATAACATGTTTCTGAAAAGGTCATAAGATTTTCAAAAGAAGAGTGGTGAATTTATTTTTTAATTTCAGTCTAGTAGGTAGTGACGCCTCAAGGTCAAAGCTAGAAGGGGGGATTAAGTACTACATTCTTTTTTAATTACGTAATAGGTATATTAAAAAAATACCTAATAACGCCGCAGGGGATATTTTTGTGTGACTAAGTTTAGTAAAGAAGCAGGTCTAGAAATATTAGTTTATTGCCTTTAAAAATAAAAATGTGAACCAATTACAGATGTAATCAGCGCCGCAGGCAATGAATAATTATAAAGGCAGGCAATAAAACAATTGTAATTTAATGGACTTTCACAACAATTTTGGAAAACTTAGCGATATATGACGAAAAACTATTTGGTAATATAGCGATTTTTTGTGATTTCCTACGCAAATGTTACTAATTTCTCAAAAATATACACACTTTTATTTTCTGAATATTGGCAAAAATAGCACGTTCGCAATTTCTAATATCAACCATATCAAAAAAATCGTTAAATATTGCTTTAGAGTTCCATTAAGATGTTTTTTTTTTATTCTAATAGTTCCAGTATGTGGGCACGAATTTGTTGGCTAGAATCAAAACGAGCTTATATGAAAAATTCTAGTACGTATTCGTAGATTCACGGATTAATTAAACTTGGTTTCATATTTCAGCGAAGCATTTACAATCAAAAATTTGAGCAGAAATCGAATTCATTTCACGAGATGTGTTCTCTTTTTTCAAAAATTGAATGCAGCATAAAATAAATTTGAAATTCGAATAAAAAATTGCAAAGGCTGTCAATAGATAGCAGCTAGGTACCTATCTACGTGTGTTAAGCTACGTTCGTCAAAAATCACGTTTTATTATTACTATATCGTTCATAGACCGCTGGCTCTAAATCTGTAGTTCGTCAGTAAACACTAAAATATTTTTTCATAATTCAGCCGCGTCTGAAGTTGATAAAACTAATATTAAAATTGTGGTAGGTACCTAATAACATAATATTATATCATTTTCGTCTAGAGCGAAAAAGTTTTCGAACCAGTGTATTATTAAGAGAAGCGTATGTTACCGAGGAAATTATTCCACAAAAATATCGAAACAAATTAACATCAAAAAACTCTATTCTGTCACATACGATGGTATCTTTCAAAGCGAGTTTAAATAAACATTTTTCAAAAATAAATCCACACACAGCTTTCCGACTAATTCAGTTCTGTTGTTTTCTTTTTAATTGACATCTGACATTCGATTCGAACATTGTATTTAAATTTAAAATTGCGTTAACGTAAGTAGCTAGAGATTCGAATTATTTTGAAAATGGAATCTCGGCGCCTCACCGCATCCACCAATCCCGCAAAGACAGTGGTGTTGCCACATTCACTGATTATTGCCTGAAACAAAATAAAATAATAACGTCACGTCACCAAGTCATTGTTAGGAGATGTATTGTTTTCGTAATTATTTCCAACTGTACGGAACATAATCTGTTCCTTGCTTTTATGTAGGTATATTATTAAGAAGAGAGACGTTCTTATTGTTTATTTCAACTCACATTTTTATACACAAATATAGAAGTGAATTCTGTTGCGGAAAATATTGTTCCAAAGACATGCCAGAGACAATTCCAGGTAGAAAAAACACACGGATAAATTCGCAATCCTAAAATTCTTTATTTTACATAACCATCACGGTAGGGGAATGGCTTTATCCCAATTAAGAGGTAACGTGCAAATGCTGTGTGTATTTTTTGAACTTTGTGTCCATGCGACTAATAAGGTATATCGAAGTTATATTTTGGTCTCTACGCAGGAGGTAAAGCAAAAATTCTGTATGATTTTAATTTCTGTATGTATGTAGTTAAATTCATTTTATATCGTAAATCATTACCTATATTATAGTTTAAATCATCATTCAAAGATATTTTCGGCATTCTGCGGTCAATTAACATTTGAAAAGCAAACTCGAATTATTAGTTATCCAAATTCGAACGTACATAGAATTTCAAATGATTTTACATGCCTTTGAGATATTACATAACAAATTAGTTTGATTTTGGGAATACGAGTATATAAATTTATTCAACTGAAAATATTACACATCATTAACCACAGAAAATAAATATTTCGTGTTATAAAACTGCAAATATTACACAATCTGACACGAATGTAAAATCGAAAAAGTGATGATATTTGCTCTTTAATTTAAGCAAATTTACTAAAATAATAATAATAATAATAATAAGTTTATTCAGAAAAATATGTACAGTTTACAAATAATGGTTACAACACTAAATTACATACTCATTGAGGTGACAGGTCCCCATACAGCTAAAAGCTGGTATGAGGGGACCAATATACACAATATACAGCAATACAAAGTAGACAATATGTACAATATAAGAAAGAAATATCACCAACAATAAAACAATAAAACAATAACAAAAAGTATAAAGATAAATCAACAAAATTAAAACAAATAAGGAATAAACAATAATTTCACCGGCAAGAAAGGAGTTCATCTGAGAAAATTAGAAACAAACATGAAGTTAGGATGACACAAAAGCATAAATAATCACAATAATAATAATGAAGAGAAAAAAATAATAATAATAAAAAAAAAAAAAAAAAAAAAAAACAATTACAATAGGGAAGAAAAAACTAAGTAATAAATAAATAGGGTAAATAAATAAATAAAGAATAAAAATAATAATGATGAAAATAATAATTAAACAACACTTAAATAACAATACAAACAAAACAAAACAAATAAAGAATATATAATGCCACAAGAACGAAGCCAAGTAATGTTTAATTAAGTTATACCTTTTGTATCCGGAAATTTAGTTACCAGTATGTACACCTTGTGTATCCGACATAGGCCAGGTTAATTTTCACTCAAAAAAAATCGTTCAAATTGTTTTTTAGCTTTTGTAATTTTAATTTGATTCTCAGAGTTCTTTTAACAATACTTTTCTGGTAAAATTAACGGACTTTTGCTGGTTTTCTTCTGTTCTTATTAAACTGTAGACATATATTAAAGGTCCCTCCGCACACCCGAATAACACAGGCGCCTGTTAGGCGCCTTTTTATTCGCACTTACAGCCCAATGTTACTCAGACGGCCCCAGGGTTAGCCAGAAGGGCACCCCCTAGCAACACCGTCCGGAATGACACCTTCAATATCCCTGTTACAAGGATGATAACAAATAATGAGCTACATTACATAATAACTTAGACTAATTACAAAACTATTCGACCGAGCCAGGGGCAGCAAAAATAAAGGACCCTGAGGACTTGACTAAAAAGACTGGTTTCAATGCCGTGGCGCAACCCGGCGCGCGATTGTGTGGATCAAAACAAACAAACCTCCCCGCATGAGACAAATAAAAAACTGTAGACATATATAATAGGGTGGATGACTCCAGAATTTCAAATATCGTGACCAACAAAATCCCAACAGGTGAAAACGATGGAGGTACATAGCAGCTTTAGCATCCCAAGAATTAGATTAAGATCCAAAAATAAATAAGAAGAAGATGATTTGAGTGTCTAATTTAAGTTAATAGCCCATTTTTAATTATCATTTTAATCCTTTTTCTTATAATTTAACCCAATTTCAGTCCTGCTTCAAATAGTCATTACAGAAATAGAATGTTTGTCGGTAATTTTAATTTTTATCCTCTGTCCCCAGAGGAGGGATTGTATTATTTTTTTTCTTGGTAACGGAACGGAAAACAGAACCAATCAGTTCGGAAAACCTTTTTCAACTCTATCTAATCAAACAAAAGTGGAATGTCGGCTACGACAAATTACAATTTATATTTTTAAGATAAAGATTTTTTATACTGTAACTACAAACCATAATCTATGGATTACACAATATAGATGTAATATTAAATAAATAAATAAATAAATCTTTATTGAAAAGAAAACACATCTTCCAAATGGCGGGTTTATTGCCGTAGGCAATATCTGCCAACCAACCACTTGTGACATTAATTTGATATACGCATTACATACAAGTGTATGAAAAATAAGAAAAATATAAATAAATATGAAAATAATAATAATATAAAGAATATTATACATACACAAAAATACATACATTAATAGATAAGTGGATGGGATGAAGGACAAGGAAGGAACCACGGGATTGTCAGTTAGATGGATTATTTAGGGAAAGGTAATGATGCCTCAGTTTACTTTTGAAAGAGAGAATAGTTGGAGCTAGTCTGATAGGAAGTGGAAGGTTATTCCATAGTCTAGCCGCGTGTGTAGTGAAAGAAGAAGTGAAGAAAGATGTGTGATGTGAGGGTATGGTTAACAAACGGCGTCCACTTGAACGTAGAGATAAGCCATGAGATGCCAGGGGTGTTATTATGGCCAATAGGCCAATATTATGTCTCTATCTGTATTTTTGTGTTAGAATTTCCTGTAAAATTCTACTGTTCTATGCGGTTACAAAATTTGAAATCAGAATTATTTTTAAATCATAGAACACTGTTTTTCAAAATTCAAACTTTTCTTCTGATGGAAAGTTGGCGAACAGAGCATTCGTTCCATCGTACGCCGAGAATATGTCATTAATAGAGAAATGACTGTGTCTATAAGGGTGAGTATTGCAGATATATCAGACCTTTTTTGTCTCATTTGCACTCATGTAAGTCGTAAAAAAAATCTGGAAACAATATTAAAAGTTAACTAAGTTCTTTCCATTATAACTGTACACCGGCCGGTGAAATGCAATGACTGGCAATCGGCTGGTGATATATATTGTATTACAATAGGTGGGATAACTGGAAGAAATCGCAGTTCTGCGATAAGTTCGCCCTAGTGAACAACGATTTATAATCTGTACTATGTCCATTTTTTATATTTGAATGTATGTACATATTTGTTGTTCACTTAAAGATTAAATACTTAAATAAATGTATGTTTAAAATTATTTGTCAATACCTTCTTTTCTGAGAGTAATTAGGGTTCATTACTGGAGTTTAACAACATTTCATGATTTTTATATTAATTTTAAACAGAATGTCGAGTAACGACTTCATGTCCAGGTTTGCGCTAGTATTTTATAAAATGATTATTATAAAATGTCATTAGAAAACTGTCAATTTCATCAGTCGTTGCAAAACATTATAACCTTTATTACATCGACTTAGTATAAAACAATATTAAAAGTCGTAAACACTGCAAATGACGTCATTAAAAATATGTACCATAAAAGCGCTTTGATAAGTTGAAAACTTGAATAGTACTTATCTACTTTACTACAGAATAATATTATTATCGTTAAGGGCTTGGTACCAAGAATGACGTCACAGTCATTTCCTACGGCATTAAGGTTCAAAATCGCGTGAACAATCGCATGATAAAATGGTAAAAATAGCGTTTTTTTTTTCCATTTTTTGGAGCTAATTTTGCGTCTATCAAAAAACTTTTACATTTATTCCCTAGATTTTAATTCATATTATCAGTATAAAAAAAATTACTCCGTGACTTTCGGGAAACGAGTTTCCGTCTTTCGGAAAAAAAGATCAGAGGTGTTTTACACATTTTTTTTTGAGAAATATGTACAAGATATAAAAAATCTTTTACGGTTATTCCCTATATAAATGTTCAATGCATCTACCCTATTTTGTCTCAAAGCATATTTAGTAACGGTTGTCGAGATATAAGGTCTCCCGTTTTTATCATTTTTGAAATGTCGGTATGCATACTCTTAACAGCCAATTTTCATAAGCTCCGTTAAATACCTAATTATTAATTCGAACTAAGTAACTCGAAAATTTGACAAAATGTTTATTTACGCTCAAAATGTATTTAAAGTGCTGAGTAATCTTATAAATTTCAACGATAAATACATTAGTTATTATACTTGCGTAGTTGGAATCTCATTATAAGTTGGTAATTGAATAATTTCCTAATAGAAATACGTCATAGAAGAACTTTTATCCAATAACCCAATATACTCGTAATAAATACAAATTGGTGTGAGGGATGGGTTAGAAATTACTGGGTTTCGGAATCCAATAAAATAGTAATAGGCAAATGTCTGTTCGCTTTGATACTTGTATTGTATCATATAAAATTACCACCAACATTTAATACCTACAAGTGCTTAATAAAGGTAGAGAAAGTAGTGTGTCCGGACGTTTTACAAAAAATGATTGTGATTTATCAAAATATATTCCATCACGGTAGGATCCCAATTTTTTGTAATGCATATATGGCAAAAACATAAACCTGGCAACTACAAATTGAAGGGAAATCTATTAGCCAATTGGCAGCGTCAGCAGTGGCCCCGTGAATTTCAGTTAGACCGCGCGCGAAACCAAAAATTGAACACTTAACATTCACTGTCGAGGCTCGGGAAAAACCAATGATGAGGTACCCAGTGAATGCTGTGTGTATGTATTTACAAAAAACACACACACGCATATTATATGTAGCAAATTTACGGTGAAATTCTTATTGAAGCGGCTGACAAAAATCTCATTGTTGAAAAAGAAACAGATTTCGCTAAATTCGTGTAGCTACAATAGCTCAACGCTTAACCTATATTAGTCTACCTATATTCACTTACGTGCTTATTACATTACTTTCTTCACCTTTTATTGTATTTTGTGCTCCGGAAAACCAGAAATATTTATCCCGCAAAATGTATTATGAGTTATTTCCTGCGTCTTCCGGAGATAAACCCACTCGTGTGTATTGGTATAAGGACAGTGTAGGTTATGTTAGTACAAACCTCTAGTACTGTGAACAATCCGTTCAATTTTGAATCCCGATTCGTTTGATTCAAATCACCAAAATGATTCGCCCAATTCAATGATTCTTCGATTCTTTTGTTTCACTGATTCTTGGTACTTATCGTACTATATCTGACCTTTTTGTACCAACGAGTAATTATAGGGGTGAAAGGGATGGAGAATTAATTATAATGAAAACACAAAATTTTGGATTGAATCGCCAAGTAATATTACACCACGATGTCAAAAATTATGCGACGCTATTGGGAAGATTTTGCTTTCGACTTTTTTGTTAGTTAGTTACACGTTATGTCTTTCATGGCATGACTCATATAACCATTGGTATTGGTGTGAGAAAGGATTGATTAGATTCATTATCTGTCTCTCTCGCACATATAATTACTCGTCGGTATGAAGAGGACAGATATACATTCGATGAATCACAAAGTCTCAGGAATCAGTGAATCAAACGAATCGAAGAACCATATGATTCTTTGATTCTTCTGAATGTTTCGTTGAATTAAATGAATCGTTCGTGAACGACTCAACTCTAGAAACCTCCTTTGTGGTACTACGCAACGAAAGCCTCCATAATAACAATATGAGATTCTACGATAATGTTTATTGTGTTTATTTATGCTACATTTATTTCTCAAGCAAACGTATTTTATGATGTAATTATTTATTTAAACGAGCCTAAAAGATGAACTTTTATCTGAGTCAGTTCACATGACTTATTAGAAAAGTAAAAGCAACCTGGTTTGTGTCTATGCTGTTTCATTTAAAAACTCCTGAATTTATATTACCTCAGTATCATTTTTTAATCATTGGGACTATGTTTTTAATACATTTTATTTATATTATGATGTTCCTTTCCCACAGGTAAAGAGCTCTATTCGCCAGAGGAGGGCACAGGAGGGCTACCAGGGGATTCAGGAGGGACCGCCGCTAAAGTTAGCTCTAGAACTAATTCATTCGAAATTGAAAATTTGCTCAAGGTAAGTTCAGACGTTCTTTTTGAATTTAGAATTTATTCCAATCCCCGGAGTTTTAGTACAATTCTAAATATCTATAAAAGCTATCGTTTTTAGCAGAACTCTAAAGTATTTTTGCCCAACCCCACCTTACAATGTTTAATTTAGGATTCCTCCATTTGATTTTCCTATTCAGAGTGCGGAACAAGTGACAGGATTCTGTCGCTCTCCCCAAGACACGAGACGTGGCTCTCCCACGGGATCTGTAACCAGTGGAGCCGCCATGACTCCCACGCGACACCTTAGTGATGCGGAACGACTGAGAAAAGTAATCCTTGAACTGAGGGATACCGAAAGAACTTATGTTAAGGTAAGCCAAAGTGAAAATCAGTACAAATCTAGGGTTAATTTTGTATAGTCTATACAAAGATATACGTATTTATTCAGAAGTTCTGAACGAATATTCCAAGATTTAAGACAACGATACGTGAACACATTGTTATTATTATGTACTATCTTTTGTACGTAATAATTGCGCCCGGGTTTCAGGATTAATGCAACCACTATTGCATAATATATTGCACTATTTGATTTTAATAGCCTAGGTATGTCCTAGCCAGGATTCTGATCTATCGTAACTCAAAATATGTATTCTGAGCGTTTTTCCGTACAAAACTGATTCCTGGACATAGACAATTTAGTAACTATGCAACTTTACTAAAATGTTATGGTGATTTTGTTTCAGCATCTAAATAGTCTATTAGAAAACTACCTCGAACCTCTGAAAAGAGAAACATTTTTATCTAACGCCGAAATCAATGCTTTATTTGGAAACATTCAAGAAATAGTTACATTCCAAAGACAGTTCCTGCAGAATCTTGATGAGGCGATCGAACTAGAACCGAACTTCCATCAATTTGAGCATTCCAGTCAATATAAGGTAATCACTCATTACTAACTGAACGGCTTCCAATATGGATGTTCCGGGCTCGAAACTCAAATTCGATCCTAATGTTGTATTCTGCACCTCACGACACAAGCTTTTAGATTACTGTGAAGTGTGGTGTAAAGTATTGGGTTGGTATTCGGACTGAACTGGGATTCGTGACTACAAAGGCCTGATGGAAACTCAAATCTTAAATAAACAAAACAAATAAATAAATAAATCTTTATTAGTCTGAGCATATTCGCAAGTTATAGAACAAGAAGATACTAGTGTGCTTAAAGGTGCACTTATAGCAAAAGCTATATCTTGCATTCTTCACTCTATGTCGATAACTACTTTTTTATGAAATGTAGAAAAAGATTCTTCACAGTAAATTCTGACATTCAAATTTAGCTTTTTTTAAATCTAAACAGTGCTTCAGTTGCATCACTTGGGAAAATAGTATATTTTTTAACACAATTTTTATTGTCATTGACAAACGCAATTCTGTCATTCGCGAATCTCTAATTAATCAAATTATTTTCAGAATGTCCTCTTCTCTATTGGAAGCGCCTTCTTGTATTACGTCAACCACTTCAAATTGTACAGTTCATTCTGCGCCAGTCATAGTAAAGCACAAAAAGTTCTTCATCCGAGTAAGTATTTAAAAACAATTCAATTTTAACTCGAGTAACTCGATTCATTTGTTTTAATTTTGACCCAACTTTTGTTTAATATTATTACTTGTTATGTTATTTGCCTTCCTTTAAATTTTTATAATAAAATAATGTCGTTTATACTTCGAAGTTAACCAATTTGTGTTATTCAATTTCGTTTAACGATGTTAGAAAGTTTTATTTCTTTCCGAAATGAAATGAGCCATTCAATGAAAGTTACACACAATGAAAAAGCGGTTTAATTATAATTTTATAATATCCTGTAGACATTTTGGAAGTATTAAAAGTAATTTATTGAGGCTAAAAATAGCCATTGTGTTTGAGTTACTCTCTGAAATAACATTGCCAATGTGAATAAACTTTCTAAATGTCATTTGTTAATTCGAAAACTGCGTTAGATTTAAATAAATTTAAATTGTCAAAAATGTTAGGTACAATATTTTTTTTCATTTCAGATGAGGGTAACCAAGCTCTTCAGGAGTTCTTGGCAGCTCGCAATCCTCGACAACAGCACTCTAGCACATTGGAATCTTATCTCATTAAACCGATACAACGCATTCTCAAATACCCTCTTCTCTTGCAACAGTTGCGCAACCTGACGGACTCAACGTCTGATGAACACGCACATTTAGTCGGTGAGTTATTTTAATTAAATTATATTAAAAAATAGTGCTAAAACAGCTTCACCCGGGATGTTCATGGAATATATCGACACTACGATGAATATTTAATAATCTAGAATGTTGATCAACTGTGCTTGATTTTCCAATTAATCTAATTGCATTTCATAAACTGTTTGCGGCTCACCAATTTGTGCAATCATAAATATAAAATGTTACGACTTGTAAACACGTTTGCGGATATTTCCGAATCCACTTAGATTGATTAACAGTTTCCAATCCGATTGATTAAATTTGTTTTTGTTTTGATTTACAGAGGCTCTGAAGGGTATGGAGAAGGTTGCCGAACATATCAATGAAATGCAACGAATTCACGAAGAGTACGGAGCTATATTTGATCACTTGTTTAGACAGCATCAAAAATCTTGCAAACAATCAATTGATCTGAGTCCAGGTAGCGATATTTTATTTAATAGTGTTGGATATAGGTCCCCCGTCTCAATATCTCTATTTTGGGCATACTCCATCCAGCTGCTACAGGCAACATGTCTTATATGTCTCCTGAACATCTTGCCTGAGGTCCACCAATACTTCTTCTACTGCCCGTTTAGGTCGCCACTCCAGAAATGTTTGTCCATCCCGAGTACATTTCTGATTGGCAAACTACTTATTATGCATGGCTCCTTGTTGCTCATTAATTTTACCCGTTAAATTATTTCAGTAAATAGGTTCACTAACCATGCTGAAAGTATTTATTTTGAATGCAACGATACAGAATTGTATAGGCATACTGCGAGGATTTGATAGATTAGCTGACAAAAGGACATAAATCGTATTTAAATATTCAGTGTATAATTTTTTTATGTGTTTTTCTATTTCCAGGTGACTTGCTATACTACGGAGGTGTTGAATGGCTCAACATCTCCGACTTTCTTGGTAAAATAAAGAAGGGTTTAGAATTACACGCCATGTGCTTTGTTTTCAAATCTGCTGTTGTATTCCTGTGTAAAGAAAGACTGAGACAAAAGAAAAAATTAATGGTAAGTTATAATATATGTACTACTTTTAACAAAGCCGGTATGTATATTTGGGACGGATGCTGTGAAAGAAAGCTGACCGATACTAGGACGAATGGTGCACTTAGACCCGTTGTCAGTAGTAGCATTGTGTCTACGAAAGTAAAACTGCTGATGGTGAACATGGACATGGGTGGAAATGGAGAGGAAATAATTGGGGTTAAATGTTGTGGAAATGAGATCGCTGAGAAGAATGTGTGGGAAAACATTAGGAGATCGGATAAGAAATAATGAGATTGTTGGAGAAATGAGTGATTGTAAGGTTGGTGTTGCGGAGAGAATGAATGTGAATAAATTAGATAATGGCAAGAGCCCTTTGCCTAGCATGTCTCTACCCAGAAAAATCTCTGCCACGTCCTGCCGGCGATTCCATTGAAGGTGAATATAGAGGCCGATTCTGGACAAGCACACTCTGTCACACTATATATTTATTTATTTATCGTATGGTCAAAAGAAGTATATCACATCCCTCAAAGGAAAAAAGTTTGAAGGTTGGGCATTGGGCAATGATAAATTTCGCAAGCAATAATACATTATAATAAAAGTCTATGCTATTGATGATCCTCAGCCAGTTTTTTTTTAATTAACAAATTAAGATGGTTATTGGACTGAATGATTGACGATAGGATGACAAAATGAGTATACATATTGTGACTGAAAGAGGTGATGTGGGATAACTTGTTAATAGTGTTTAATATTTGTTATGTTTTTTAGGGTGTATCATCGAAGAGTAACTCAAACGAAGTAGAAATAATAAGATATCAAGTACTGATTCCCGTTACTGAAGTTCAAGTGAGAGCATCGTCTGCCAAAGACATGGACAGTCACTTCTTGTGGGAGCTTATCCATCTCCGGTCACAGCTCCAGAGAAGATCTGAGAAAGTCTACGTTCTTTCCAACAGGTGAGTGCAAATACCAAATAAAATCGTCATTAATTTCACTGGTTACCTCTGATTGAAAAAAAATCATTAGAAAAACCTTCTTCTTCGTTAACTTACATTTTCATGTCCATTTCAGCACGGCTGACTTCAGAAATGCATTCCTTAAGACAATTAGGCAAATAATTCGTGAAAGCGTACGCAATATGTCCATCCCATCGACAAAGGGTTTCCCTGGGCACGGATCATCCGGAGTTACGTCGGGCAGTCAAGGGGCCATGCACAAAGATTCTCATCACAGCAGTCATACACTGGATAGACCCAGGCAGCCACAGGTATGACATACATTTCTTTTTAATTCACTATGTTTATTTATGATTTAATAATTTTGACACAATAATTTGACACAATTGATATATAAACATATTTAGCATGAAAAAACTTTCTCAGCATGTATAAATGTATCAGATTTCCTGCATGTCTAAACTTACCCCGTGGGGATCTCCAGGTTTTAGAATTAGCCTCCACTCTTTTTAAATACTTTTTCGAGTGTCCTGTTCAAATGTTCATAAAACCACATAAGACATTTTTTATCTATTTATCAGCAATGAGGCTTACCAGCGAATCTGAATGTCACATACCTACGTGTTGAGTACAAAAGAATGTTATGTGTTTTTTGAAACACCCATTATTGGGACAATCAGTTAGTGCATGTCGAATCCTCTTTCTAAGGGTTTTTTTATACACTTATTGTGTGTTCCCGAAGAAATGCTAGCAGATATTCTACGCTCTGTTAGAATTGATGTGATTTTTTTTTTGGGTTGCTCCTCTAGTTTAGGTATTAATTAATTAGTAAATTTTTGTGTAATGTTAATTTGACGAGTCCGAGTACCCGAAATCCTATGGGCCTAAGGACGATAATGAACAATAAACATTAAACAATAAAGCTTAAAATTTCTGTGTGCTTCGCAGTTGGAACACAAGTGTTGTGATAGTACATTAGGTTGGTAACGGTTGTCATTAGCTCATTGATTAATTTTTCCTGTGTGATAATTTGAGACCTAGTTCCAAACTAATAGCATCCCTAACGGTTTTAACTTTTTTACTAACGTTTTACTAATTTCTCGCTACCAGGTGCAAGTGATGCAAGGATCCCACACGTTAGGCAAAACGAAGAAATGTAAACAGCCCGGGCAGAGGCACTCGGCGGGGAATATCGAATGCGAGAGCCTTTCGAGAGGGAATTCCCAGGACGGAGAACAGGATCAACCATCGCTTCCTGCGCAGCCGCAAGAGACATTCCGCGGAAGAAGTAAGACTATGGGAGACACGGCAGGTGTGCATGTGATCTCTTCGTTATACTATCATTAATCAATAATATTCAATAAACTAACTACAGAATCACTGCATGCTCGCAGATATTTCAGGAGTTCTATGCATACATCTGTACCATAAAAATAATCAGATTATTCTGTCCGTTCCAAAGGTGTAAACAAAAAAGAAGTGAATTTTCTCAAATGTTGTTTAGCATCCTGACTAAGCATACATATGTAGATATCATTTTCAGAGTTTTTCCATGAGAGATGAATTTCCATATTGCTTCTTCCATTCATTAAGAATTTGTACATCACTTACATACACATAGTTTGTTAACAATAACTGCTAACATTTTTGTTTATTTTGTGCTCCTATTAAAAAAAATCCTAAAGATGTCCAGCCCATGGTAAAAAAACATGCATAATTTACTATGGTAATGATGAATTAAGAACTCCTTACAAAAGTTAGCAAACAAAACTACCCTTGGATTGAAATGTCTTAAAAATGAAATCATTGTTCTACTGATGTTCTTTGTTGTAGAACCAATTGTGCCCAAACGGACTTCATCTGAGTTGGAACGCTCAGATCCCGGCTCCAAATCTGAAGGAGAGGAGGACTCGCAGGCGGGAGTCGTAACTCATAAGAAAGGACTAGGCAGAACACCAAATCATCTCACATTGAGGTATGTTTACTAAATTTTACTTATATGATCTGTTTTTCCCTTAAATCCAATGATAGTCCAAAAATTAATTGTCTTATCTACCGTTTCCAGTCAGCCTACGAACTTTGCCATTAAGAATAATTCTTATTCTTGTTTTATTCCGTGTTCCAGCACCACATCAACATTAAGTGCAGGCAGTACAGGGAGTCAAGCGCGCCTCATTCAGTCTTCTCACCAACCAGCTACGTATCAACCAGTTCTCGTCAAAGATTTAGGTAAGCAGCATTCCTCACCCTCTCTTAGAACTCCATCCGAATTTCAACAATCTGGTTCACCAGAACATAGGGAGAAATTCACCAAGTCGTACAGCGGAAGTAACATCAACCGTGACAAGTCTCCCGATAAACATTCCTATTGTAATGGCAGCTATTTTCCGAACAAGGACGTCGTAACAAAAGTCATCATCCACAAGTCACCGAAGAAGAGTAGTCTAAGAAGTAGCAGCAAGAGTAGCGTTGAGTCTTCTCCCAAGAAAAGCATCGATCGCGATAGATCCCCTAAAGGTAGTATTGATAGGGACAAATCCCCGACTGGAAGCAAATCTCCAAGAGGTAGTATCGACAAAACCAAGGGAAATATTCGTGATCGTTCACCAAAAGGTAGTATAGAACGTGATAGATCACCAAAAGGTAGCATAGATCGTGATAGATCTCCCAAAGGAACGAAATCCCCCAATCCTGCTATCCAACGAGACAAGTCTCCAAATAAATCTGGAACCATCAGTAGAGACAGATCTCCTAAAAGTTGTTTGAGTATAGACAGATCTCCAAAATCGTCTATCGATCGTTGCAAATCACCCAAGAGTTTTGAGAGGGGTAAATCTCCTAGAAACAGTATCGACGGTTCAAGGTCTCCTCAAAATATTGAAAGGTGTAAATCACCCGCTACTTCTATCGAGCGCTCTAAATCGCCCTTGAAACCCATTGTTAGAAAGGGAATTATGAGAAAATCACCGCAGCCAAGTTTCGATAGATCACCTAATAAGTCTCCAAACTTAGCAAGGAGGTATTCAAAATCCTCTCAAGATAGACTTGCGAAACTCGGCACCAATTCTCTGGATCGTGCCACTCAGTTCTCCCCTATGGCAAACTACGAAGACAAGGCTTATAAACTCGGCATCGTTGTATCGAAATCCACAGAATCTATTGCTAAAGTTATTGAGAGGCCAACTTGTGTGGAATGTTATTTGTCTAACAAGAAACAAAGCAAAACCTCCTAGCATAAAGCAAGTGCGAGTAGAGGCCGCTCGCACAAGAACAAAAGAAAACAGACCTTCAATAGACAGATGTCTTCATCGGATAGAAGTAGCGTTGAGACGTTGGATTATGATACTTACGGGCTCGAACATGGCTCCAGCCGCGAACAGAGTTTCAGTCGGGAAAACAGTTTCAGTCGCGAGCAGAGTCTTAGCCGCGAACATAGTCTTAGTCGCGAGCATAGCTTTAACCGCGAACAAAGCTTCAGTCGCGAACAAAGCTTCAGCCGTGAGCAATCCTTTGACAAATCCGACATAGATGAAATACACGTCTAAACATATTTTATATCATCGATACCCTTGCATACATTATAATATAAGTTTCAATAATTTGTTGTGTATTGTGTCTTCCACATGTTATGTATTTTATTATCATTATTAATAATCATTTCTTGTTATTGTTATTCGTTAATTTCTGATTACAATTTGTGTGATTCAATTGGTGCAATAATTTCTAAGTAGGTGTAAGATATTTTTTCTTCATTTATATATAATTGTATAATTTTCTTTATTATTTTAATATATCATGATACAAATAATTATACATTATGTAAATTGAAATGTACGTGAACTCAATTGCTTGAAACTGAAAAAATGACATTCGTACTTAACATTTTTTCAAATTCGCCAAATTTTAGAAGAAATTCGTTATTGCTTACAATTTCACCAACTTTAAATAAAGTGTAATAAAATTTTACTAATTCGTAATAGTTGGCACTTCCTAATCATAACTTATTATTTACCTATCTAAATACGTTATTATCAAAATTGAGTAATGTACATTTCTCTATTTTATTTTAGTATATTCCCGTTTTATTTTTCCATTAGTATGCCTAACTGTCGAAAATATGAGTAATCATCAATTAATGAAAATCGAACACAGAAAATTTAGTCCAGTAGTTTGGTTAAATGGTAAGTCAAGTAGATCCATTTTGTTTTCACAAATTTTCAAGCAGCAACAGTAACGCCTCCACCACAGTATAACACTATTTTTTTTGAACTACGCATTTTTTTAAATACAATATCACCTTTTAGTCAAGTAGAATAGCATTATTTACTACTTGACTAAATACGAATACATTTTTTCTGATTAGTTCATTAACTTTGTTACTTGACTTACTGCTCGACCGAGACACTTTAGATGTATTTCTAATTTCATTTTGTGTATCTTTTTGTTTATTTGTATGGAGTAATGGTACTTACTATTTTATACATATAACTTATGATTTTATATATGTATTTAATATTAACATAATATTTAATAATCTTTATATATATTGTATATTATGATAACACCAACCCTATATTATTATTATATGATTATGTAAACATATATTAATTTATTATAATATAACGTATATTCAAAATATAATATATCTTACAAATAATGTATATTATCATATTATTATTAGTTATATGTATAAAATATTATTTTATGTATGTTTACTTTTATATTATTATTTTACACAATTATTATTGTGAAAATTTATCCTGTCAGATGTTATTCCCACTCCCATAACTACTTCTATATATATATATTATTATTTAATATATATTATCGTAGGTTAGAAAAATATACACATAATCATTATAAAAATATATTGTTATTTTCAATCTGTGGTTTAGTACTGAATTGGGATTTTAATGTACCTATTTTAATTTTGTTTCATACAAAGTATTTATTTTTATTATATGCAAACAACAAGCAACCACATATGTATGTTTCCATTCTTTATCCTATCACAATTGGATTTAAAATATTGGTTTTTAAAATATGCCTAAAACTAAAATATCCTGTCAAAATCTACTGTCAAAAGTACAATAAATACGTGGTTATCCATTCCTATCCTATTTCTTATATTATATATTATCTTTCTTCTATATATATTATGTATACTTATAATTTTGTTGATAAAACGAAGAATACTTTAATTGGCGATATAAACCGTGAATATACATAACATCTCATATTATGTACTTAGCTGTTGTATTCTCTAAATAAATAAATAAATAAAAAATAATAAAAAAAAACTATTCACTAAACCACTGATTTAAAATAAATATAATAACAATTAAAAATTTGAATAAACCTGAATTGATGTTATCAAAGTATCGGAATAATATTAAAGTTATCGTAGGTAGTCTCAAAAATATATTATCTGTTATGATTTTAGGAGACGAAACCGTTGCTCAATATTATTATAAAATAAAAATATATTATAGATAGTTTATTTATCAATGCATATAATTATTATTTCTATGATTTTTTTACAAATACAAAAGAATAAATGCATACTTATTATTACTATGATTTTTACAAATACAAAAGTATAAATGCATATATTATTTATATGATTTTTTTACAAATACAAAAGAATAATGCATACTTTATTTCTATGACTTATTTTTAAATACAAAAAGATAAATTTAATGCATATTTAATATTATTATTTCTATGATTTCTTTTACAGATACGAAAGTATAAATGCATATATTTTTTTTATAAATACTAAAGTATAAACACATGTGTTTTATTTCAATGTTTTTTTTACAAATACAAAAGGATAAATTCTGGATGGATAAATTAAGACATATTTGCTGGTTGTGATGAATGTGAAAGGTGCTTTTGAAAGTTATGAAGTTATGAAATGTGTGAGCTGCTGACTAGATCATTAGATGTGGGGATCGTGTGGGTGGAAGAGGTTAGAAATTGAATTTTGGGAGTCCTTGAATCTTCAAAAAGGTTGGGAAATGTGTTGCGGAAAATGGAAAAAAAAAATCATCAAAAATATCCTTACTATTTTTTTCTATTTATTATTATTTGTTTCATCTATTTATTTACAATGCCATTTATTTTTATGTTTATACATTGATTAGTTAGTGCACAGGTATTGCATGTCCACTTTTTGGCCACATTGAGTTCACAAACATTCAAAAAATGTTCGTCTGCATCATATTATCTTTCCGCTGTAAAAACATAGTTTTTCCAAATAAGTTATTTTCTTAGATACAGCCTTGTTCAGAAAAACGGTACCTGTCATTTGCACTAATATTTTTAGTACCTGCCGAAAAGTTTTATGTCAGAAAAATTAACTTATATTTACAAGAAAGTGTATTGGCACCATTTTGCCTTAAAAATTAAATCGTTAATTTTATAACTTGCTAAACTGGACTTGCAATACCTGCGCATAGATATTTCTTTGGGTTCTCACATAGAATAATTTGTAGGTAGTTTGAATATGAAAATTTTTATGTAGTATTTGTTGTTTATAATATATTATATGTATGTAGGTAAGATAATAATATGTTATAAATATATATCCAAATACCAATATTCTATGCAATATATTACTATGTGTACACCTATAGTTGATTATTACCTATAAAAAAATATTAGAACACTATATAGTCCTATGATATATAAACCCTAATGAAGCCACCTCTTTCCTATTCCTATTTTAATACCTAATGGTAAAAGAGTGTGTATTTTACTATAGAGAGCACAAAATTGTCCAGTACGAGGTGCCCGACGTAATTTCAACCCATTAGATATAATCAATGTCATTGACAACAAAAAAAAATCGACTAAAAAACAATGGGATTTTTTCTAAACAGTCAATTTGATCTTAAAAGTGATAAAAATCCTATTGGTTGTCATTCAAAGCATTGCTATTTTTTCTACGGGGCCAGAAAAGTGTCTAATTCAATAAGACCAGAAAAGTCAATACGTGTATGAGAAATGAATTTGATTGTATAGACAGATTTCACTAATGGTGTAGTTGTTTTCCTAAAAGGCAAAACATCCGACAGCGAGTGATTCATGCCATACACTTTGGTGATCTGCACAAAATACATTGTGAAAAATCATCCAAATGGTTCAATAATTTCAAAAATAATAATCAACCAATTGGCAAAATGTCCTACTTTAAATTAGTATTTAAATCATTCTAATAACTAGTAATTAAATTTTAAGAAGTTTAACTCAGAATTTTTTCATCGTTACAATGCAATATTCTAATATGGCATATTTTACTACAATATTATATCAACGCGGCAACCAAATCGATTAAGTGTCAACTTCACCTTCATATCTGTAATTTCATCTCTGTAGTAAAATACAAACTCTTCCTTAATAAAGTATACTGCTGTCGTAGAAAAATAGTGTATCTGACACTGCGTAGACACAGTAAAAGAGATTTGATCATTGTTTCAGCGTCTATGCAATGTTTAATGCATTTTTTCTTACGACAGCATTACTGCATCTTATTGATATACTAATATTTACCCTCCACACTATTACCCTTACCTCTGATAATCATTTACATATAGAAAGCATTTTAACAACTGCTTATACGTAGGTACTTTCTCCCTCGTAGATTCCTGTATGTTAGAATGCACCAAATATCATATTAATGTGAAATTATAATATATAAAGCAATGAGTATTATTACATGTGTAGTTAAGTATTTATAAATGATTCTTGACTTTAAATTTTCGTTGATGGTGTTGGTAATTACCAATACTACTATAGGAATGAGTTTTCGTATAAAAGGGTGACATAAATGAAATAATAAGTTTTCGTGTCTGGTTGAATTTATTAATTAATAAAAAATATCGTTTATAAATGCTTATTGTATATTAAAATATCTCTATTAGTGCTGTAAGCAAACAGTTCATGTAATTTCTTATATATTGCTGACAATGAGTTTCCCAACGGATGATACAGTGTAACTGAGTGAGACGGCTATATATCTATATCTCAGTTACACAATAAATATGCTGACTGCTGTGGGAAAGGCGTATGCCATAATCTTTCATTGAAACGAAAACGTTTCATTTTCTGAACCTGAAAATTGAATCACTATACCACAAATAAAAGGGTATATGATACTAAAATACTATTCTGTCATTTTGACTTTTATTTGTTACCTACTAACACCATCAACAAAATTTTAAAGTCAGGTAAATTTCGAGTCCCGATATTACTGGAATATGTTTATCTCACTTTTATCTTTTTGAGTGTCCTGCGTATGCTAGGTGATCAAAAATACAAAATTACAGAATCTCATCCAATTCAGTAGTTAACATTTCTAGTATGTGCCCACCTAAGGTTTCCATAGGGTATTGACAAGGATATACACATAGATGTGTCATGCAATATTATTTGATTAGTTTATGCACACCAGTCACCGATTGCCACTCGTTGTAAAATGGATATTTTATGTCCTAATTACGTGAGAAAATAAATTCCAGTAATATTGTCACTCGTGAAATAAAATAAAGAGTATGAAATATAAAAATATATCTTAAGGAATGATTTTTACCCTACAAGATTAGGTAAATGATCAAATTAAAACATGCTCACATATATCGTTCACTATGGAGAGCTTATTAAAATGCTGCTAAATTACATTTACCACTTTACAGGCAGATCTTTTTTTATTTATATATACCTATCCATACTTCTATTTTATGTTAATAATTACGTACCTAAATTTAAGCCTGGCCACACACGTCCCGAAGTTCAGTTCCGGAATCGACCGTTTTGCAAAAAAGTTCCGATCAAAACCTCTCTCTGAATTCAGCGTCACCCCGATTTTAAATTCAGAAAGAGGTTTTGGTCGGAACCTTTTTGCTAAACGGTCGATTCCGGAACTGAACTTCGGGACGTTTGTGGCCAGCCTTAATTTAATTCCTGTTTCTAACTGCATTCAGTGTTGCTAACTCTTGGATCAGCAGATTTTTCTTTTTCTTTGATCAGTGGTCTAAATAAAAAGGAAAATCTTCTGTACATTTCTTCAAATCATAAATATGACAACACTTACCCTTGTCAGTAGGAGTGCTTATGATAGATGTTTACAAAAATATTAATTAAACTAAATCGTGAAACTAGAGATTTTCTATTGTGACCTGAATTGAATGATCGAAGAAGCTGTAGATGTACACCCAAAACTGTAGAGTTGTCAACACTGTCTACATATTATGATGCGATACGTAATATATTATGCCGAAATTACACTCTTACAGTATATTGTTAACTTATTTATGGAATAAACAGGTAAATAAATAAATAAAGTATATTATACTCTTGTTCTATGATTCCTAGGTGCTCTATATTTGGAATTGATTCCATTAATTAATTTATGTATAATATTAAAATATTAATATTGTTTACAATAGTTTACATAAATATTAATTCATATTATTATTGTAAACATACATATTAATTAATTATTACAATATAATGCAGTATGATAATTTAATATTTTAGTATACTAAGAAGCCATTACAGGGGATGAAAATTATGTACACCGATTTATTATTATATATTAATTAATTATGAAAATTAACTACAAAACAACAAAATATTAAACCAATCAATAATATACGTATTTACATTAATCTGTGTTATATAGTATTATGTAATTATATAAATATTTAGTACAATATTAAACAAATTACATAAATAAGACAAATTTTATTCGTTTTGTTCACAAAAATATTAAATGTTATTATTTATGTAAACAAGCTATTCAAACTTACAACTGTTGTAACATTAATCTCATCATTCAATATTATATTGTTTGTTTATTGGTCATTCATTTTCATAATTTCATTTTTTTTTTGTTGACATCATTCATTGAGTCATTTTGTTTTCTAAAATTTTTGTTAACTATAATAATATTAAACAAAAGAACTCTTGATATTACATACCTTGATTGTCTGTTGGTTTACACACACTTTCTGCGAACCTCCCTTCAAACAGGAATAATATAATAAAAGCAATTATTATAATTTAATGTTATTTGCTTTGCTTAAAATTTGGTGCCATATTATTTCACTTTATGGTTCTGTGTATTTTCCATTCAACTCCCTATTCGTAGTGAGTGGTATAAATCAGCAAACATTTAACTCTTTATTAACAATTAATCCGTGACGGGACATTAAGTCTTGTTCACAAAAATAATATTAAAATTGGATAATGATTTTAATAATTTATGTTAAAATAAATTATACATAATTAATAGATTACTATGTTTTGTACATATAATATTTGAAAGAGAAATAAATGAAAAAGAAAAACGAGAAAATATAAAAGAGTTGGGTGTTTGGTGTGTTGTAGGTTCGCCAGTGTGGAAACCACGTGACATGATGGGTGATATGGCAACAACGTCTACAACATTACCACGCAGCCAAAGGCCGTCGCAGCAGACACACACCGGACGCAAGTCACTCGAACCTGATCATCATTAACTCATCATCATCACATCACAACACACCCCGACATCACACAACACGCCAAATCACACATTCACCTCCCCTTACCCTTCCCCCATGCTTAATCCCTGCACTCTCCGCTACACTTTAATTATTATTATTATAGTGTACTCATTTTTAAATAAAATCACCTTCTCCCGCACAAGTAAACACTTTGTTTTCACATTCATAATATTATGTTTTTGTTGGAATGATCAACACAAAAAAGCAACATTTAGCTTTGAAATATATTTTTCAACCGAAAAGGCATAATGACGTAACAACCAATATAACTCTTAATCCCTTAATTCCCTTAAAACCTTTAACTTAAGCACAGAAAATAATATTAAATATTCTCACAGTGTTACTGATAAATATTTTCTTTCTTCCAGGGTTATTAGCATTATTGATAAAAAGGCGTATTCAAGTAATCATAAAAATAATTTCATTCCAAATAATGCCTTAAAACCATGGAATGAAAATAGCATGATTGAACTTTTTGAGTTCAAGGTAGCAAAATGTCAACAAAAGGCAAAGTTACGTTATGTCAAGTAATACAGTTTATAAAATATTTGCATTTGACAGTGGTTACGTCGAACTGCCTTTTCGATGAGAAGTATGCAAAATTAAATAATTAAAATATTATGAATCCATTCACATTTGCAATAGTATATATGCAATGTAGCATGCTCAATTGTGGGACCTAAAGTGTAGAATAAGTGAAAAAAAGGATTATCTTGCATGAAGTTCTCCTAACACTGTGAAATTCTTTATTAATTTTTGCGGAATTTTCATTTTTAATTATAAATTTATTTTTTATTAGCGGATTGATAATATAATTGTAGGGTTTAAGTAAATGAAATTAAATTGTGCCAATCGCAATATTTTAATTGTTAGTAAAGAAACAAAAACTAATCGTTATGAGGGTGCCAAATTTTAATTACTAGCATTTACAATAATATGCTGTTATATTAAATTTATGTATTTAATTTATTCAATATTAGCTACGATCATTCCAACAATAAACATGTTGAAAATATAAAGCTTTTAATTTCAAATCGCTTATTTTAACAATTCATATATTAAAGTTTAAAGTTTGTGTTTTTATATGTCTAAATCGCCTATTAAAAAAATCGAGGGCTTCTCAATAAATTTCCATGAAGTATAATATATAGACATGCACTCAGAGGTAACATGGAGAGAATTAAATTGTTGACATATATTATAACAATACAAAACATATAATTGTCTGTTCAATACTGAACTGAATGTAAAAGATTCATGGTCATTTCCTAAACAATTTGTGATCACTCAGAGACCTTATTTCTTCATACTTAAATTTAAAACATTGTAGAACACACATTTAAATAAACGATATTTAAATTTTTAAAAATCTCGTGTCACTCTTAAACACATGAGTCGTCAAAATGTGTGTTTTCACATTCAACAGATGAGTCGTAAGAAGGTATGATTGCATATTCAACAATGAGTCGTTAAAAGGTGTGTTTTCATATTCAAAACAGATGAACCGTCAAAATGTGTGTTTTTACATTCGACAATGGGTCGTTAAAAGGTATATTTTCACATTCAAATTAGATGAGTCGTCAAAAGGTGTGTTTTCACATTCGTCAATGATTCGTCAAAAGGTGTATCTTCACATTAAGAGTCTGCATACCGACATTTGAAAAATTTCTAAAAACGGGAGACCTTCTATCTCGACAACCGTTACTAAATTTGCTTTGGAACAAAATAGGGTAGATGCATTAAACCTTTATCTAGGGAACAACTGTAAAAGATTTTTTATATCTTGTATAGATTTCTCAAAACAAATTTTTAAAAACACCTCTGACCTTTTTTCCGAAAGACGGAAACTCGTTTCCCGGAAGTCGCGGAGTAATTTTTTTTTCTTGTACTGATAATATGCATTAAAATCTAGGGAATAACCGTAAAAAGTTTTTGATAGACGCAAAATTAACCCCAAAAAATGAAAAAAAAACGCCAATTTTACCATTTTATCATGCGATTGTCACGCGATTTTGAACCTTAATGCCGTGGGAAAAGACTGTGACGTCATTCCTGGTGCCATGCCCTTAAGTCTTTAATGTATGAATTGTTGAAATATTTTATTAAAATGAAACAACACAATCACGAATTGAAATACTTCACTTGCACATTGGGTCATCTTTCTAAATGGTTGTGGACTTATTTGCACATTATCATCGTGGGCTTTCGTAATACTAATAACATTATGTATTGTATACTCACTTATCGTCTTCCCACAAATTAAATAAAAATGCATTTTAATACTACATAGTATTACAATATTATATTATTATTATTATAAATTGTAATTCCATTTTTCTTATGCATAGTACTATACAAAAATTATCATTGTTTATTTTATTTCTTTTTAATTATTTATTATCATAAAAATTTATTAATTTGTTTAAAAATTAGCTGCAGACAGTAATTTCTCTTTCACGTAAAAAAATCAATTAGTCTCAATAACTATTTGTCTCTTTAACCAAATGTCAGATAAAAGATTAATCATATTCCGTTTTTTCCATCATTACTTCATGATGCTCGTTTGAGATTTTCGACTATACTAGTATATGAAACATCAGAAAATTATCGGTTAGTATGATCACAATAGACGGTGTTATAATTCACTGGCTAAAATTTCTAGGCTATGAATTCCTACAGCCTATAATTTATCTATCTCAGATAACCGTTGTAGAGAGCATATTTTTCACCACAAGATATGTGGTCAGCAGCTGGTTTAAGACATTGGCAGTATTTTATCTTTCTCCATTACATGCAAAACTCTTTCAGCTCACCTGAAAAAAAATAGCTAACAAAATACGGTTTTTAATGGATTCACTGAAAAAGCATCAACAAGACATGTGAAAAGGAAATTTTGGTCTGCCCCTAATTTTAAAGTTAGCAATTTTGAATTATTGATTCATAATTTATCATAATAATTAAAAGACTTCATACATTTTATACATTGTTACAATAATTGATTATTTATTATTATGAATCTAGTCAAATTTATATTATTTTGTAATTATTATAATATTTAATTATAAATGTACTAAAGACCTATATTGCCTGAGATTGTCAAGAGAAAATGTGACAGATTATTTCATCACCGAAAAGGCAATGTGGCGTAAACAAGTGCCGGCTTGTTTATTATTAAATCTTTTCCTTATACTGAAAAGAGTATGGAATATAATTGAAAGTGAGTGATTTATTGTTTATACTACGTTGCCTTTTCGAAAACTATATTATGAAACTTGATTAATACGATGTTTTAAAATATAACTTTTATACGTGACTCTTTAAAGCTGTATCACAGACGAAAAGGCAGTTTGAAGTAACCACCAAACCATTTTATTTAGAGCATTAGGAATTGAATATGATGTTCTTTATTGATTGAATTTCCTTTTCGTCACGTTTGTATTGTCACGTTCGTAACATTGTTACGGTTACACTGTACTGGTAAGTTGAACTTTACATTTCGTTTTGTCACCGGGACCAAGAATGTACTTAACATTCTTCCCTGACTTTGTGAAGAGGATAAAAATATTGTTAGAAAAAACGCTTAGCTAATAAATTTCGAATCGTCAAATGCGTTCGATTTGTATGTAATATTAATATGTGAAAACAAGAGATATTTAAACACCAGCGAATATGTTCATATCTTCTTATGAAATTTCGTATCATTATTTTTTTCTCTAAATTTGTGTTAAATCATTGAAGTACTGAGAATGCGAATAGGTCTTTTATACAAATATTACAATTTTTGCCATAAATCGCCAAAGTAAATTCTTCAGTTTTTTGTAATGCATTTTTTTCTCGTAATTATTTTATATTGTTTTAAGAGAGTTCTTCCATGAATAGTTTATATTTTTTCTCCATGTTTTTGGGGTAATCAAGGGCCTTAATTATAAAAATGTGAAATGTTTCCTAATACTACATACATAATATTTCACTACATTTTTTAGTTATTTATTCAGTACTATGCACATAAATATTTGTTCAACAAAAGGGCAATTTCAAGTGAACTTTAATGACAATACTTTATGTTACGTGAAATTGCCTTTTCGTTAATACTTTTCTATTGATAATGATACCACAAAAGTATTATATAACATTTACAAAAATGTATATTATTTAGTTCTTTGTTAACATATACATTACGTGTCTTTAGTTATTCACAGTATTCAGAATATAAACACTTATTAGCGCAAAAGTGTTTGAAAAAAAAAAGATTAACTATGGATATGTTTTTCCATCTAATAAAATTTGATGCAGTCATACCCTTGAATTCTGAAAATGAAAGAATACCAGTTTATGTTATTGCGCAATAAGTTATCATGAAAAGGCAGTTTGGTGTAATAGTAAAAAAATCTGTTTTATATTTTATTATATTAAATCTTGAAGTCTAGCACGAAATAAAAATATGACATGCTTGTTTTAATGGTTACATCAAAGTGCCTTTTCGGTAACTGCATAATAATTGATGAATTCTACGTGAAAAATAGCTAATTTTATTTACTTTACAAAAACTGACTAAATACTATAAAAATATGACACCTTACTCATTAAATTGTGGAGGAAGGTATAAGAAAAAGGAATACGGGGAAAATTCTAGTCTCATAATGTTTTAAACTTGATTTTATTTATATACATATTTAAATGAATTTATAGTATTTTTTCCTTTGAAGATAGTAAAATTTTATTTACTCAATTAATGATATTTTATTCTTGTTGCTTAGTACAATATTTTAAATACTATAACTTAAATTTTCGTTACTACTAAATAAATAATTTATTTATTGTCTGTTGAAATATATTGATTTTTTATTTTATTTTACGTAGATATCACGTTTAATTAACTGTGTATTATGATTATTATTATTATATATATTATACACATTATCATTATACTGATAATTCACAATCAATTATTTAGAATTTATAGATTAAGCGCAAGAAAATAATGAACTTAATGTATCTGTGAACAATGTGAGAATTGTGAAACGTTTATCTACTAGTAAAAAAATATATAAAATAATATGATGACACAATTCATAATATATAATATAATAATACTATATTGTAATAGTTAATAATATTATAAGTTAAGAAAAATGGTTTAACGATTGAATCATTATAGTTGACTCTAATATTTTAAACCATAAAAAATGATATATGTACCTATAATGTGCACTCTACAGAGAGAATCTTCAAATAACAGTTATTCCGCAAATACTAACGTCAAATGAACAAAAAAAAAATACTGAGAAAAAAGGAAGATCTCTTGGCTGATTGTTGATAATTGGAAATTACTAATTGGACGATGATTTTATAATGTGTGAATACATTTGTCTGTCGATTCTCTTTCCCCCACTTAGAAAAATTCATAATACTATTCTATTATGATAAATAGGTAGGTATTTAATATTTATTCACTCTACATTTAAGTGATTAGAAGAAAAATGCAGTAAATGAAAAAATATTAATTATTATTATTCAAAATGACACAAAAAATAATAATACATATTATTATTATTACCTATATTGATGCCAAAATTTCGCACTCGATTTTGTATTTTAAAGGACATTGCTGTCAAAATCTTTATTTACATTATCAAAGATATTCACAAATTACAAAAAAAATACTAGAACATCAAAAATATTATGGAAATATTTTTAAGTTTATTCTCCTTAAATTATTAATACTTTTTTTTATTGACCTCTAAATTGTTTTCAAATCCAAATCCATGTTTTTGCTAAAGTAGGTTCTGGAGTTCGAATACATCCTTGGCTCAGTTACCTACTAAAGCCTGGAAAGTAAAAGTTCCTGGTCTAAATCTTAGTGCTGAAGGTTGTCCTACAATGAGTGCAGCTAAATATGCGGGTTTACAAAATTAAAACTTGTGTTTAGTAACTTTCTGATCCATTTAGCAATTGCATTTGATTTGGATTGAAAAATATTCGGAAATTAATAATTAATCACGAAATATTACTATCTAGTCAATGGAAAGGCAAACTGATGTCACTAAAGGCAAGGTGTTCTTTATTTTATGCCTTACGCACCTATGGCATGCGGAATACAGCTGAATATTCTAATTTTACTTGTTACTTCCAAATGCCTTTTCGTCAATAATATTAATATATATGTTAAATAAAATTAATATTAATATATATGCAATAAACCCGCCATTTGTTTAATGCATGTCATTACTTCAATAAAGTTTAAAAAAAAAAAATATATATATATAATTATTACCATTGACTAAAAGGCAAACTCGAGTAACTGCTGCAAAATGTAAATTTATATTTCCTACCATCAAGTCATGCACAAGGCGTACATAAGGTACACCATTTAATGTTTTTGGTTTGATTGTTACATTAAAGTACCTTTTCATTCGGAACAAACCTGGAAAGTTGTTAATATCGTGTTTATATTGATTTAGTGGGTCAGTTTTGTTTAAGTTCTTGAATTTTATTGTTTTTCATATTTACAGAAATATACAGCAATGTCCCTATTAAATATTACTACACTTTTCTTTGTATAAAAACGAACACTACTAAATGTTAATTTATTGTTTAGTAAATTATTATTATATTTCTTATTTATTATGATTTTTAATACATGGACTGTCATATGAAATGAAAATAAATAATATCAGATGTTGAATATGTTAAATTTATTTTATTCACCAATTCCAACTCGCAAAAATGAATGAGCTACAAAGAAAGAAGGAAGTTAGCCGCTTCAAGGCTGAATACTGAATAGGTCACTTGGACTTATTGTCAAACAAAAGTAACAAGGAAGGAAACAGGTACTAGGTTAGGTACCTAGACAGTGCCGTCCTAGTGCTAACCCTACTGGTCTATTGGTCTATACCATTTAGACATGGACAAAGGTCACAAGGGACATTAGGCATGGTTGAAGAAGGTCAAATCATGTATGAATGCCGTTGAGATGAGATCGTTTAGAAGACTGTGAGGAAAAATGTTTGGACATAGGAAAAGAAATAAGGCGATTGGAGAGTTTTTTTTAGAGAGTTATTTATTTATTTTGTTGTAATTAATAGGTTTATCACTAGTTGACCAAACCCTAACAGCCGAAAAAAGATGTTATTACTAAAAATATTGTGAATAAGTTGAGATGACTGGGACATGAAGAGGATGTATATAATGAAAGGATTTTTATTTTACAATGAAGAAAATTGTTGTGACGGTTATGGTTGGGCATTTTGCAGATCAAACCTCCCATCTATGGAAAATTTATGAAAACATATTAGTTCATACGAGACTACATACAGATAGTCGGTAGTTACATTCACGCATTGCTATATTGGATGAACTCCATTGCGGAGGACGGAGGGTTGGAATTCCGATTCGAACCATTGCCAGTTTATTTTATTCACTTCAAAGATTAAACAGATGTCAGCCTGTGAGTATATGTTAAGTAGATAATGAAATAAGTTAAGGAAACATAAAAATATAAAGGATGTTTGTTATAAAGAAACAAGGAAGTAAGAAAAGAAGCAATAGCTAAGTTATATTAATGCAAGAATAATGTACGAAAAAGTGAAGTTGGGTATGGTACTCTCAACAATACAATTTATTCTGTGGATAAAATTAGATAAGTTAAAATGTATGTATGGAATAGAAAATTCTCTAGAATGAAGCTAGAAAATTGGGGTTAGTTGGCAAAGATCGCAGCACTGCGATAAGCTCGCCCTAGTGAACAAATGCTATAATTTATATTTGTAAATATCTCAGTATTTTCTGAATTATAATATTTAATTGTATTTGTTGAAACATCGGATTTTCTAGGTTAAATACATCTTCTTCTCTTCTTCTTCTGTAGCCTCTTAGGTCCGTTTTTGGACATAGGCCTCCCCTTTGGTCCTCCAAAGCTCCCTGTCCTGGGCACACAGCATCCATCTCCCTTCGGCATGTCGTAGTTGAAATAACAAGTACATAGTTATCTTAAGAGATTACAGCAAAGGATGGACTTTCCATCAGGCTTCTGACTGATCGTGGGGTGGTTTAATGTGATCACTTAAGTGTAAGATAACTGCTTGATATCTCTGCATTTAGTTCACAAAAAGTGTAAATAAATAAATAAAAATAAAAAATTCACCGTCCAAAAAATTGGTGGGGGGCTGACGCATTAAATAGGTACCTATCGTTATAAAAAAATCTTTCTCACTTGTTCACAAATATTATCACATATTCATTAGGTATCGAATATCTGTCATGCCGCCGCGTCGCACAGTTTGGGCATCCGTGGACCACACGCGGCGTGTACTGGGTGCCCCATGACAATCATAACAAACATCCATTAGCTCCTGTCAAAATGATGTTTTTTCTTCACCACCTTGTTTCATACTATTCACTTCATTAAAATCCATACGATATTCAACATTTGTATACAACAATATGTGAGTAGAAAATAAAAACATATAAGTACCTACCTATGTATAATATACATTGTATATAGATATTGTTTTTTCGGTCATCTCATCATGCATGTTTTTGCTTTTCAGGGCATATCTGCAAAAGTTATGCTGCCTCGGTCGCTGTTTTTGAAGGTTTAGACAATAACAAACAAGCCCGAAAAATTAATATAATGTGTGTGTAGTGGAATTCCAATATTTTTCATACTAAATAGTGACCCCCTCTCTCCATATCGCTGTCTTCTTACTGAAATGACAGCATCAGGACCTCTCATTAGTTTTGAATGTTCTTCATGTTCTATGATTTTAAATAATAAGATATTTTTTAGGTAGGTATTTCTATTTATTTTTAATTTAATTTATTTATTTACATTACAAGTGAATAAAATACAACAATATGTTAACGAAAAAAGTAATCAAATCATTAGTTCACTAGGGCGAGCTTATCGCAGTGCTGCGATTTCCGCCAGCTATTCCCAAACTGTGAACGGAATAAAAAATAAAAGATGATAGTTTTGGAATCTGTGGTATATGATATTAATTTAGTTTCGTGTCAACAATCCATCCACTCATTAGCTGTTGTTTTAAACAAAATATTTTAGATATTTAGCAACTGTACATTATTATTCCTACAGAAACATGAAACAGGATCGTCTTCAGGCAGTGTGAATAAAAGTGCACGTTTCTAGGGCGGACTTTAAATCAACCAGGTTTGATTTTGAAAATTGGATTTTTTGTATCATTTTATTGTTCTATTTTTAAACAAATTTGGTATTTTTTTTTTATTAAATGTTTTTTAAAATAAAAAGAAGAATAAATCTTTATTGTACAGAAACACACAGAGGGCGGGCTTATTGCCAAATGGCAATTTCTGCCAGCCAGCCCATATTTTTTTAAGGCATTCCACCCATAAAGAACGAGTAATTTTAGATATTGTTTATCATTTTTTTCCTCACCTAAAATTTGTGGGGGAAATAGTATTGGGATTGACACCACATCAGACAAAATTGTGCTTTGCAGTGACAATGATGGTTTTTCGTTTTTTTTTAGTTTTAATTTGATGTCATACTTTTATGCCATATTCTGAACTTTTAAATTATCAAATGAAACATTCCATTGATTCAATAAATTAATAATAGTTGTTTTTATACTACTTTATAAGTATTTCATTTTTCTAATAGAATTAAAGAGTGATTACTATAATTTCACAATGATAAACACCTCACCACTCAGACCAGCAAAGATTCCAAATTTTACTGACAATATGTATGAAAATGACAAACACAAACCTCGCCAAAATAAGCTACCTCTTGAAAGTATTATTTTTTTACATTACCTTGAAATTAAAAAGGTACATTTTTCTACGCATATGGAAACTATCACAAAAAATATGGATAAATCTTCCTGCAACAAAACGAAAACTGAATAATTCTATCTGTCTCTAATCTAAATAATTCAATGTAAGGTCAAAGGTAAGTTCTACTAATTATTTTTTTAATAAAATAAATCTACACCTAGATCAGCCTCTGTGTAAGATACAGGGAGCTGTTTATTTATTTATGAAAACACATTATGGTGTTTTGGCATAACATTATCTCGCCCCAATATGCAACATGTAACTCGTCTTGTGGCCAATAAGTATTTTTTTAAAAACTATTTTCTAATTGTCACTATTTCAACTGGATATTTTAGCAAATTTGTAAGTATTTTAAATAAGTATTGTGTTGTTAATGTAATTATTTAACTTCTTTGATTTTGAAGGTTTTATTTTGTGGCGACATTATATTATAATTAAAACAATATTACTTTGTTTACACCACTTTTATTTTGACCAGAGTCAATATGTTTCGGGAACAAAGTTCCCTTCTTTAGGACTAATACAAGAATTAAATTATTTAAATTGAATTTTACCTAAACGTATCAAAATACGAACGTATGACCTAAAGCCGTATGAACTAAAATAATAGTGTGTTTTCAATGTATTTCAAGTACTTTAAATAATTAAAAAAATGGACGTGCTATTTTAGTTTGAACACACTTAATTAGTCACATAATCGATCACATTTTCTGTATTCATTAGAAGATAGTGTCGTTCAGAAAGGTTTGACGCTATTTATATTTCAATTGTCATCGAAAGCTTGAGACCCGTAGCTGAAAGATGAGTAATTTTTTGTTTGGCTCTTATTCTGCAAGTTCTATGTACCTAATGTAACGACAGACTCTAAAGATTTGAATTTCCATGAATACAAAATTTTAGTTAGTTGGTAAGTAGCTATAGTTCAAGGTGACGATCGTCAACTTCCGTAAGATAAGCAGCATTCTTATGACCAGCAGGGAAGAAGAAGAAGAAAGATAGGGTTATTTTCTCTCAGTATTAGCAACCAGTCAACTCAAAATAAAAAAAAAAACTAAACTATAAACTTACATATACCTATGGGAGAAATAGACTCATCCAGATATCACGCGGATATCAAAGAATTATAGGCTCAACGTGAGGTCTAAAATACAAGCAATGTGTCTGAAATATCAGTGGTGATAGAAATTTTCTTACAAATTTGCATCTAGTAAATACCGATTTTCACATTTTTATATACAGATTTGCTGGAAAATCTTGAAGAACTACAACGGCGTGGAAGTGTAATTGCCTGTTTTAAACTGTTTTTTCCTGTTGGAGGTGTAATGCGTTTAAGAATTATTAAAATTCTTCGTATTGTGTAACCAAAAACACCGTATCATTTTGGTTCTCTACTGTATCCAGTAAGTAAACGGAATCACATATCCATTTCTAGATAATGTATTTACGAATTAGGTATCGGGTATGTTTAGGGATGTACCTGTTATAATGTACATCTAAATATTCTTGTTTATCCTATTCTAGATTACATGTAAATGATGACTGATGCACATGTGCATGTTTGAGTTAGAAATAGGCAAACTAAATATTGCTTGGTGGTACTGTGGTAGGTATATATTGTTTACATCAATACAAAATTAAAATCCATATCAGGTTCACAGAATGTTATTTCTAATCAGAGTTGCTTCCTAAATTAGTTTAATATAACATCATTAGATGTTTGTTTAACAAATTGACACCTTTTGGCGGCAAAGAAATCTATATTTCCTTTATTAAGTAAACCATGGATCTGTTAAAATAAACCATAGAGGTATGGACTGTAATGTTCTATGGGTACCATTTGTAAAGGGGATTCCCGTTTCAATGGAATCCACCGCGATATTCTGTTTACTACTCGGGTGGTCCAAAGTTACTTCTGACATTATTCCCGTAGTTTGTTAGATACATAATTTGGTCTATAAAATGTTTAATCTAAGATGGAGTCATTTTAGGGGATATTTTTTTTTGATTTTCGGTCCCTTATTTATACAATTACAATTTTATTCTAATTTGCGCTTACATGATCATTCCGGCTTTGTCGACTGCCCAACTTGTTTGCGCACATGCGCAATCGAATTATATCATACACTAAACCAGTGACATGTTATGCATCAAACAAAACTTACATTCATCAATTACTGTGCGGTGAAATAATTACTCATTTAACATGAAAGTTTCCGAAATTATACCTTTTTAAAATAGGGTCCATCTTTTTCGATGACCTTACCTGATGATCATGAGCTTACCGCCCTTAAAACTATGTTGAAAATTTTAGTTTAAATGCTGTTTTACCACCTTCTATCGTCTCAGAATATTTTCAACAATTGCGATACGAAGGAACAAGATTCGGTAGGTATGGTTACTTCTGATTTAAGTATTCGTAGCTACTAGGTATAGGTATACCTATGTTATTGTTTTCATAGGTCTACCCACATGTTGTATGAAGGTATTTTGTAGAAAAGAGATATAGCCTAAAGCTTAAGCACGCTTCTTCTAACCTTGTTAACTCCACAGGATTCGATTGCTTTCTGTTTGACTTTTATTCCCTGAGGAAGCTGTATATATAGCCATAAAATATTGTATAAACAAGGCGCACTCGCTTACATATTGAATACCTTCTGTTGTGTAATATGGTATCAAAATGCAAGAACTTTACATAGGTACTAGGTAGGTACTTTATAGTTTTTGACAATGAATCTTACACAAAATCTTCTGAATGCCGGTCGATTAAAAAAATCAGCTTCTGAATGAACTTGAAAAATGAACTTTCGTACAAAAGAAAACATTGTGTACGTAAGTGTGTTCGTGGTGAAAAATAGCCCATCTTTTATGGCCCACGAAATGTGATTTAAATTAATGTTACACGAGATAAGAGAAAGCGGTGAATGACAAAAATAATCCTTATTAAATTGTCCACTTTTTTTCCTTTTTTTTCGTAGGACTTGCAGTCATCTTGCAATTGGCGGTCAAAGTGCCTAATTGTTGTGGGAAAAATTAAACGTAATAAATCTAAAAAAGAAAATAGGAAGCTTAGTTTTCAGGTTAACCAACCTTATATATCTACTTACCTACATTATGAAAAGCACGACAGGCAATATTATTATAAGGACGCAGCTATATTTTGCTCAATCTAATAGTGTTACCAACTTAATAAAGTTACATAGAAAATAACCTCCTAAAGTAATTCTTGTAATGAATAAAAATAACATTTGGTTCTTATTACATACAAGTAGGTATGATGAAAGTTGAGCTTTATACTATGAAGAGATTGTCTGTGTAAACTACATTGTTTCCACTAGAGTACTAAATGAAATCAAATCGCTGGGTAAACCACCCCGGGCATTCAATATGCTGCAAGGGAGCGGCTTCAGGTTAATACGATATTGTGCGACGACACCAGGGTGACAAAACAACAAGTAGGTAGGTGTGTTGTGATGCATACATATAATATTATGTACGTGTCAATATTAATTTAAACTTAATTTACAGAAATAATAGTTTACCAAAAATAGGAAAATTGCAAACTGTGCAGATTTTTTTTATACTACTTAGTACCTACGTTTCTATAGAATATCTTACTATTTTTATACTTGATTCTTTTTTAAGGAAAAGAGTAATATGTAGAATTTCGGGTATTTTAATTCATAAAAGAACAAACTTTTCCTAGAAATGCATCGTTTAGGAGTTATCAGTAAGAAACAGGAAAAAATGGAAATATGTTTTTAACAGCATCACGCGCAAGTGGCAAATTGGTTCTTCGTAAACAAAAACTTCGTAAACGTCTTTTTATATGCTTATAAAGAAATATAAACCATTTTCAGGTCTCTGGGGAATATATAGTTGCGCTACATCCCCTTTTTGTGTATTTTGTCTGTCCATTATTGAATCAGGACTTTTAAATGTTATACAATATATGTTGTGTCAATTGTAGTTATGTGGCATATTCACGTATTTTAAGTGCCCTACTGTTTTAAAAAATATTACTGACGTCCACTCTGGACTTGGAAAACCGAACATCGACACCGCAGGAAAAAAGTAAAGAGAAGTAAATATTAGGTATAGGTACCTACCTACCCATCATGTAGAAAGGGAACAATCTCTACACTATGGTGGCCCGCAATGTAAACAAAAATAACACGTGATACGCCACTGGGGTGGAACTGATTTATCAGTCTAATCTATCAACTCGAGTACCTACCTATATCTACAGTATATTAATATACTCTGTATGGGGATGATATTTTTATTTACTTATGTAATTACGCGGAATGTACCGCCACTGTCTATTTTCATTTAACGATTTTTCGATAGATGGCGATAGCGTAGGTCGAATGTGAAATATTCATATTTTTGTAGAAATGTTTCATAATCTAATTTGGTACTTTTTTTCACATAATCATAATCAATGGATTGTTTTTTGAGCAGCTTCCGGAAATACACACCAAGGGGCAGCACTCGTGTAAGGGTCTGTTGTCAAAAATCCCACCATGACAGTTGGCTACTTGATAGTACGTATACATGGGTATTATTTCTACTTTCCGTTCAGTGCAATCAGATTATGAATCTTCAAAATTTAGCACAGACCTTTGGCTTGTCAAGAAACTATACTGACTACTGATAATCTGATATTTTAAAACATGTATGAGGCAATGTACCGAATTTCCGATTATGAATTCAGATTATGATTTCAGAGAGGTATTCTGGCCGTGTGAGGTCGGTCCTAGGCTCTCCACACACATCCGGAAGTTCAGTTAACTGAATCGACCGTTTGCAAAAAAGCTCCAACCATAACTTCTCTCTGAATTCAGTGTTACCCTGATGTTGAATTCAGAAAGAGGTTTTGGTCGGAGCGTTTTTGCAAACAGTCAATTAAGTTGAACTAACTTGTAACTGAACTTCCGGACGTACATATGTGGAGAGCCTTAGTGTTCTGTAGTTCAGACTTACATGTCCCATAGGTTACCACGGATATGAGATTGCACGATAGAGCTACTAGTAATATCACTTTTTGTTATTACACTTGCCCTCCAATGGTGCAATCCTTCGGACTACAATACACATAGTGTGAGGCAATCTACAGATTGAGATAAAAACAATATTTATTGTTTTATATGTAGAGTGACTAAATGTAGACAATGTAGACATAATATTAGTAGTCTATTGTTTTGATTAAAATAATACTTTTAGATTTTTAACTTCACAATATAAAGTAAACTATGTCTGATATATTTAGTAAACAACATCATACTGATGTGTGTGTGATTCATAATATTTTTTGTAGAATGTGCCTTAGGGGAACTGAGACGTATGTCTATATTTTATTTAAAGGGAATTTTCTGCTTACGACTGTGAAGAGCCAACGATCCAGCATAATATCGTGCAGACGTACTGTCTCCTGAGAGCGTTTCTTAGCACGCAAAAGGACGTAGTAATTACATAATGCCACTCCAAATGCCTTGCAGTAGTTGCAGTGGCTTGATGGTTTGGATATTGCTCTCTAGCGTGTCTCCTATAGATGTAACAGATTTTTTGCCCTCTCAATCTTCTGGTGATGCTATCGCAAAATGATAATAAAAACAACTCAATATATATTTTTTAATTGTTAGTATCGTTAGAGTAATACAAATTTTATCTATTTATTTGTCTACACCGGGTCCTTGCGGGATAGGCAGAGAGAACAGAACCATCCTTGCACACACTTCTTGCTTTCGTTACCATTTATTTATTTATTTAATCTTTAAGTGAAAAAATATATATGTAAACATTAAAAAAATGGACATATTACAGGTTATAAATCGTTGTTCACTATGGCGAACTTATCGCAAAGCTGCGATTTCTTCCAGTTAACCTTCAACCTACTTTAATATTGAAATACCTAATGAATTTTTGTATGCGGTCATCATCATATTCATAAAAAATATCTTTTGTCGAACCTTTCCAACGGACATGACTTATAACCCTTGTTACAAATAAAATGTTTTTTTTTCTTGTTTTGAACATACGTTACTATTCTCTGAAACAACAAAAATTGACTAGATATAATAATATTTGAATGTAATTAATTAATTATGAAAATAAAATAAATATTTTGATTAGAGTCAACTTCGCAATTCCATTGTGTCTGTAGAAAATATTTTTTTATGTAGTATTAAAAAGGTGAGATTATTTAGTTAAATATCTATATACGTAAATTGAAATTCTTCGTTGTAAATAATATATCTTTAGACCCACCATTTTAAAACGATTTTTTTAATCAGCTTATTTTATTTAAAATTCAGATCAAAAATCTATTTAGTAAGTATATATTTTCATTTCACGTTCAGTAGTGAGGTTCGCCAGTAGATGCGGATTCACCCTAAATGTCTCAAATGAGAAAATAGTGATATTTAAAGTAGTAATTATGGGTATGTGGTAGGTACAGATCCCTTTTCTTTAAAAAAAGTTTGAACCACAGGTTGTAAAAATCTTTTTCACTTTTTTACCTATAGGTATTAGGTATAAGTACTAAGTTAGGGTTTCACTGAATGCAAAAAACAGGGCACTTTATTTATAAAAAATGATACCCTTTCCAATCCAGTTGTAAATTGTCTAGAATATGACAGATAAGTAGGTACGGTACAACATTTATAATAAAAAACAAACGCTTCTTCGCTTTGTTTCATATAGAATTACAATGCTTCGTACAAGTTTCACTTTAGAAATATATTATAAAGAATATTTTTTGTATTGTGTGGTTTTCGACCTTTCTGACGTGTTTAGCTAAACTTGGGTTAGCTGGATGATATCACAGCATAACAATTTTATGTGATTTATCTGATTTTATGACTCTTTTTATATATTTTTTAAAACTTTTCGCATGAGAGAGGCGCAGTTGATTCAGGCGGCAGTCTCTTAGTCCAAAAGCCCGCTGCTTAATTTATGACGTATCTGTTTTTTGATTGAAATATGGTATAAATGATAGCTTACCAATAGGGTATTACATCGCACTAGGGTTGCCTATCAAAATCTTGCCGCAACCCCCCCTACCCCCCCCCCCCCCCCCCGAAAAGGTCCCTCTTCGCGGTTTTTCGCATTTTATAGGAATATGGTAAGAGATAGGAGAAAGTAGTCAATGACAAAAATAATCCCTAATAAATTCTCTACACAAAATATTAAGTCAATTTTTTCGTAGAACAAGCAGTTTACCCGCAATGGCCTGTCCAAAACCGAAATTCATTTAAGATACAAAAAAAATGTATTTAAACTAAATTGGTTGAAAATTGATAAGAGCTACAGGAAAATAGTCAAAAAACGAATTAAGAAGCATAGTCTTAGCTACAAAACGAGCTATAACTTATTTTCATACATCTAATAATTTCGGAGTTATAGCAATAAAACTCAGTGACGAAAATTCTTAAAATAACCAGTGATATAGCGCCGCAGGCCAATTTTTTTTCCATAAAATGTTAGTGATAATGGGTGGAAGAATGTAAAAGAAAAAAAAACAATTTTTTTTTTTTTTTTCAAAAAATATCCTGTTTTTTGACAGGCCATTACGGGTAAACTACTAGTCCTATGAAAAAATTGACTCAACATTTTTTGTAGAGAATTTAGCAAGGATTATTTTTGTCATTGACTACTTTCTTCTATCTCTTACCATATTCCTACAAAATGCGAAAAACCGCGATGAGGGACCTTTTCGGGGGGGGCAGGGGGGGTTGCGGCAAGATTTTGATAGGCAACCCTAGTGCGATGTAAAACCCTATTGGTAAGCTATCATTTGTACCACATTTCGATCAAAAAACAGATACGTCATAAATTAAGCAGTGGGCTCTCGGACTATCTCATCAAGCGGGAGGTGATAGGTTCAAACCCCGACGGTGGCGATGTATTCCACGCTTGGCGATACAGGGTTTTATCGTAGTGCAAGGTGTGCAGAAAAGTATTTGGGTTTGTCCAGATCCTTTTACAAAAAAAAAAACAAAAAAAAAATGAATAGGCAGGTAGGTAAGTAAGTATATTTTTTTTAAACTTTTTATAGGTTGGTGTTGGTATATACCTACATATTTTCTAATACATTTGTATACAATACACAACATGACGCTCCCCACAAACACTCAATGAAACCAGATATTGAATAAACAAAATCTGCTCACAAACTTTCAACCACCCAGTCTCTCGCCCTCTCCATGACGGTGCTGGTACCTATAGCTAATCAACTCTCAAATTGTGTGTCGCGACATCATAACGATGTTTTTAAACATGGGGTTCGGGGGAAAATAATATTTGTACACTTCGATGAGTTGTGAAGTGGAGTCATTTGGTATCGCGGATCGAACCCGCGCCCACACGACCAAGAGTCGAGCGCGTTACCAGCCTATCTACCGACCACCTCAAAATGTTTAATTGTACCTATAATATTTGTTCCAGGTTCGAAACTTGCTGCTGACGATGTATTCTGTATTTCTGAAACAAGGTTTTTAGCTTACTGGAAATGTGCAGGAATGTTTTACTACTTAACGTACCCTTTCGGTACCAAATTTATTATTAGTTTTGTCTCATTGTGGTTTCTATTATGGGTTGGCTGGTAGAAATTTCCATTTGGCAATAAGCCCACCCTCTATATGTTTCTAGGCCAGTAATAAGCAGAGGGCCCCTCCCAACTGAGAAGCAGAAATGAAATAGATAAAATAAGGCCAGCATAAAAAATAGTAAAATAGCGCTGCAGACGAAATTTTCCTAGTGAGGCTAGGAAGTTCTAGTCATACCAGAGCATGTCCTTGACTACAGAACACCAGAGTAGGATCTTCAAACCAGGATAACCTAATAGTAGGTATAGGGAAAAAATAAAAATGCATACAAATTTTATTATTCACAATAAGGTTTTAATTTTCTTACATATAGAGATTGAATTTCTTACATGTATAGATAGATATATGTTTATATAAATTATAGGTATATTATAAATAGTAAATACACATTATTATAAGTAACATTCATTTACAAAAGGTACAACAACAAAACTTAACAATAAAATAAGAAATAACTATTTATACTGAAATTGATACACATTGCACTTACATTGCTTACTTAATTAAAAACGGCTAAAAATCATATACCTATGTACTTTTACCTGATTTCTTATGAATTTTGAAATAATCAGTAATCCATAGACAATAAGAATTATTTAGCTTATAGATTTTATTTGAGTGCCTACATACATGCGGTACCATCAATAACTTTTAGGTACCTACCTACTTGTAAATGTTGCTGACCACCTCAGATATACAGACTTTAGTGACATTTTTTCCCATACCAAAACAAAATATAAAATCTAAAGTTTTTGTTTTAAGAGGTTGTAACTCCATATGTTGAAAATTACTACACATGTTTTTTGTAATGTTTTGGAGTGAAATTTGTGGAAGCACATTAAAACACTCTAAAAACACTCTTTATTTTAGAGTTTTGATTTTACCATTGAAGATTCTTACCAGACTTATACAATAGACCTATTATGAGTATTGATTTCATGTAGGTACAACTATCAATGGGTAATGGGTATATGCAAATTAATTTACAATTATTTTGGCTGTTTCTGTATGTTGCAAAACACTCAACAATGCGGACCACATTGCGAGCATCCCGGCAGGCAAGATCGGGGGAAAGGAAGAAGCAAAGATCTCGGCAGCAGCCAATCTGGGCACAGCCCGCAGACTAGCGGGACTAGTTGCCCTCCTCTGCCTGGTGCGACCGCCTTGAAGGCCGAATTCCTTGAGCCACCATCCTCAAAGTTAGTACTGCTTTGAGATGGACCTATAGTTGGTACATCAGATGATTTGATCTCTGAAGAATTATTCTGAAATAAAATAGAAAATAACTGCAAATCGAATAAGTTAAGAAACTAGAAAAATAATTTTATTTCGATAGTTTCAGATAGGTTGGTTTCTGGTGGAAATTTAGAATACCTAGTTAAACCGTAATTCCAAGAGTTTGCTGAAAAGCCCTGATATGCTATCTAATGACATTAGTCATGCACAACCCCGCATAAATTGGTCCTCTAACATTAACAAACGTGTCGCAAGTCTTTTGGATTCTAGCCACTTTTTACAGAAATCGCGAAAAACTTACAAAGATTGCCGTATATACAACTGTTTTTTAAGAGGGACATTATTTCATCGCACTTCAATAGGTTTTTCATATGTATAACTCAATGTTTTTTTGTACTTGCGACATCTTTTGGTTATATTGTGTGCGAAATATATGGTGAATTGACTTGTAGTTTTGTTTTTACAGATAGGATCAGACGCAATACTAATTGTTTAAAGATGCTGATCAACCATATACAGTCTTCCATCTTTAGCCGCGAGATAGACAAATTAATATCAAACAGAATCCTATATTTTTTATACTTACGAGTACTGAAGCAAGGATCATGTTGCCAGACAAGGGACAGAGCGATGGACTCCCAGAGTTCTTGAAGACCGTGGGATAAAAAAAGAGGAGTAGGTCGGCCACAGAAAAGATGGGCCGACGTAGAAGATGGATTGGCGAAGCTCAGGATAGAGAAATATGGAAACAAATGGAAGAGGCCTATATCCAGCAGTGGAGAGATGTCTGAAGGAAGAAGAAGAAGAAGCAAGGATGAAACATTATATGACTCTTACCAATATTTGATGTTGCTGCGTGCAATTAAAATGTTCGACAGCTCTCAGAAGGTCGTGGTTGCATCTCTTCAAAACTAATTCCAAAACAGATCTCTTGCGTCCTGGAAACAGATTCGCCAACATTTCCAGACTTGCTCTGCTTACTCCAATGGAACGGCTCTCGGAAGAATCACTGTAAAAAGTGCAGGAATATTTTCACTAATATTTTCACCAATATTTTTTGAACTAGGTATTTTGACAAAAAGTTTAACATTTTGCTAACCTGTAAATGCAGGAGTTTGAATCATGGTGTGCTTCGTCCATAGTTCCAGAATCAGATTTGACTTCGCTCGATTCAGAATCCACTTGAATAACGTCGTCCTAAAAAAGTTGAAAAAAAAATGTAATCAGTTGTTTTTTTTCTTACCATTACTTACTGTTAACTGCGTAGCTAGGTAGCGTAATTTCGCAACTAGAGAGGCAGCTAAAAATTTTAAATCGTTTTTTCAACAGTAACGTATCTGGTTGTAATGTACTGGTGGTGACTTCCGCGTAACTATAGCGCCGCTTGCGAATATTTTGTCAAAAGACAGTGTTTACCCAAATTTAGTTTAAATAAACCCGATAAATTTAATATCGGGAGATAAAAATGATTATATAAACTCATAAAAGAGCAATAATAGATGAATTAGCGTAATTTTTTTTCAAGTAACATTTACTATCACTTAAGGATTTTCAAAATAATTTTTAAAATTTTGGAAAAGGTTGAAGGTATGATGAAAAAACGATGTCATAGAGACTATGTGATTTTTGTAAATATAGATAAATAACAATACTTAAACACTTGGGCTCAATACTAATCCATTTTCGCCCATATTTTAATATTAAAAATACCTATAATATGTAGCTAATTAAAAACAGTTTTTACATTTAATCTGGTGCCGTCGCTCGGCGGTGTGACGATCATTCCAAATATCCGGCCTGGAGGAAGCTGAACAGCAGGAGTGTCTGAGGAATCTGGAGAGACGCTCCCTGGAGGGTTTCCCGAAGGCAGCGCGCCTGCAGCTGCGGCCAGATGAAGTGCGATGCGATCTTCAGCTGCCTGTTGGCGTTTCAGTGCAACCTGATAAAAATATTGGCTGAATTAAAGACACTAATTTTATGTGAGAAAAGTAGGTGTGTATTGGTGTGACGATGTGAAGCGAATCGCTGATGGAACCAGATGGATCTAGCATACCCACGACAGAAGTCTGTTGAAAGTCTAAGTCCAGCATTAGATTCAAAAAGGCTGAGAAAAGGGAGAAAGTACCTATACATTATTTTGTAAATTTATTGGGCACTTTTTGCTGGACAACAATGATACAAAATGGAAGTTCTAGAAATTCGACGGCTGGCATCGAGTTCCTGCAGACTCCTAAGATAAAATGATTTAAGAAGTAATTAGGTAAGTATAGATTTTCAAGAGATATATCAAATATTTACGCTAGTCGTCGACGGGATAAAATACCATTTCTAGGTCAGAATTGCATCCACAATGGATAGCCCTAATAGTTACTGATAGTCGCTGTTCTATATCCGATAAAGTTTCTGATGACAGCTTAGCTTATACCAGCCCGAAGCAAAAATATAAATATAAAAAAGGTGTACAGATTTTCATACTCGCATAGATACCTGAGCAGCCATAATCCTCTGCCTTTCCTTGATGAGTCCACATTTGGCACATTGGCAGTGCCTGTAGGCACAAGCCCGTTTGTGTCCTCGAAGTCCCGATATGAGGCCGTGGTTTCTGCAGCGTGCACACTTGGGCACGCGAGATCGGGAGCTCACTAACATGACTGAACTTTCTCTAGAACCCACTGAAACAAAGATTGCTTGTTCACTTACCGATCATCTTGAAATTCTTCGGGTTAGATCTGCTATTGGCATCAAAAAATTCAGAGGGAGAAATACCAAAAGTAGGTAGGTACTAGGTACATACCTATCAAGAAAAGTATGTAAAATAGTTAAGAGTAGACATTTCAAAAAGAATACTGAGACCTTAGATCTCGACAATCTAACTAAATATGCTTTGGAAAAAATAGGGTTGATTCATTAAACATTTATCTAGTGAATGAATGAAAAAATATTTTATATCTTGTATAGATAAAAAAAAAACTGTAAAAAACACCTCTGATTTTTTTTCGAAAGACATGATAGGTACATAAACATTTTTCCCGAAAGTAGCAAAGAAAATATTGTTTTTCGTATTGATAATACGAATGACTGTAAAAACATTTTTGAATGAAGCGAAATTAACCCCAAAAAGTAAAAAAAAAACACACTACATATTTGTAACATTTTATCATGCGATTTTTCATGCGAATTTGATGAACCTTAACGCCGTGGAAAATGACCGTGACGCCATAGTTGGGCTCCTAGCTTTAGGTATTTCAACCGAAGGTTTTTGTTGGAAGTTTATTGCAATTTCAATAGATTTCGGTAAAATTTCACATGTCTTCTACAGGGAACAGTGAACGATTGGCGCTGATGGAAATTGTACGGAAAATGACTAAAATTACTTGCTGCTAACTTACCTACGCACAAAGTATTCTGAAAAACTTTTAAACTCACTGGATTGTTCACATTAATATTCGCAATGCCTAATAGGTACTTTGAAACTTTTACTAACTTCAATTATTGCAACAACTTTGCTAGAAGGCGACTTTGTTTCACATGACACATACGACAAAAAAACAACAAATTGACTGATACATCCCATACAATCCAATGAATAAGTAATACTATCTTGTTATAAGTTTGCTACTCTATGGATTGTGTGTTTCCCTCTGTGAAAATAGGATACGCCCCACGAACCAATAGCGTTCCAGCTTTTTATCCATTGGTCGATATTTTCAAGTTGTATTGTGATTCTGTAGCGAAAATAAAGATACATAATAACATAACATGTATTGTAACGCCCACAAAATATAACATTTCTGTTTTATACCTAATATCAATGGGTATGCCTACTCAGAGCCCGATTAGCTATAGTCAGAGCTGGGCGGTACTCGAGTACAAGTACTCATACATTGTACTTTGAGTACTTTTTGTGTACTCAGTACTCAGTCACGAGTACATTTATTTATATGTACTTGTACTTGTATTCGGCGCATTTTAGACCAAAAAAAATACTCGAATACTTTTCCAAGTACTCGAGTACATTTCAAGTACTCGAGTACATTTCAAGTACTCGAGTACATTTCAAGTACTCGAGTACATTTCAAGTACTCGAGTACATTTCAAGTACTCGAGTACATTTCAAGAACTCGAGTACATTACATACTCATATCAGCTTTAATGTTTTTAATCATTTGACTTACTCTTTTGTACTTTGTTATTTTATGTTTTATCCTACATGTGACCTTGAAATATTGTACTGTGGTTAGTATTGCTCCAGAACAGACTGTCGCCTAGTATGGCAATAAAATCCATTGCTTACTTTTGTTTTTGTTGTAGTTATTACTGTTTTTTTTTTATAATAAATAAATGGGGTGTAAAGGTAGAATGCCTCCATGCTGGTACACCCCGGGCAACGCATTCCTTAATGCGGCTAAAGTTCTACCACGATAGCAAGCGACCAAAGTACAAGTGAAAAGTGAAAATTGCAATGAATAAGTCTAATCTGAAGCGAACCGTTACAAGATCTTGCTCAAACAGCCCTTGTCAGGGCTACTCGACGAAGGACATTGGCAACAATGTCCGGATCCTACAACTAAACATCGAGGGTATTAGCAAGGCTAAGACTGAATATCTCCAAAGACTGACAACTGAGAACAACACTGACGTAATATTGCTGCAGGAAATGCATACTGCAAATGAGGAACAACTCCTGTCCAGGGGAAGGCTGCAGGGATACACCCTGGCCGCTGCACTGCACCATCGTCAATATGGCTGCGCTACTTACATCCGCGAAAACATCCGAAACTGGGCAGTGGTGCACACCTCAGACGTAGATGACATATCAATCATAGCTGTTAGGATCAATGAACTCACTGTGGTAAACGTCTACAAACCTCCAAGCCGCTCTTGGCCAGAGAATATGTTCCCGAACATTGTGTCCCATCCTACTGTGCTCATGGGAGATTTTAACTGTCACCACACGGACTGGGGGTACCAGAGCGAAAACCTGGAGGGGGAGAAGCTTGTGGAGTGGATGGATGTGACCAATCTGCAGCTCATATTTGATGCTAAGGAGAGGGGCACCTTCCGCTCTGCCAGGTGGAACCGCGACTATAATCCAGATCTGTGCCTTGTCACCAGGGACGGCTCGGGTAGATCCCAACCTATTTCTCGTACCGTGGCCGGGGACTTTCCCCATAGTCAACACAGGCCTGTGATGGCTACGATTGGACACACACTCACAGTCATACACTCCATACCAAAACCCCGATGAAACTTCCAGAAGGCGGACTGGGCAACTTATAAGACCATCTTAGACAACGAAATTGAGACCCTAGATCCACTCCCTACCAACTATAAAAAAATTGTGGACCTTATACTCGCCACAGCGAAGAAAACAATCCCCAGAGGCTTTCGAAAAGCGTATGTGCCGGGCTGGAATGAAGAGTGCGAGAGACTCTATAATGAATTTCTGAACACTTAAAATCAAAACGTAGCGGACCAACTGCTAGAGTCTCTCGACACAGCCCGAAAAGATCGCTGGTCTACACTGATGGAGAGCTTAGACTTCAAGCACTCAAGTCGAAAGGCTTGGGCTCTCCTTCGGAAGCTGGGTCAGAGCCCCTCCCAAAATCGCCCAGCCCGTGCATCTGCGAACCTTATAGCAAAATTTGTACAATGGTCGTGTGCATACGAAAGAAGAAGAAGAATGAAAAAATGTAATGAAATTTGGTGTTTCATTGGTCAGTGATGTACTCGGTACTCTGTACTTGTATAAGTACTCGAGTACTTATTACTGAGTACTTGTACTTGTACTCGAGTACATTTTGTGTACAGTACTTGTACTCAGTACTCGAGTACTTTTTGCCTGTACTCGGAACAGCTCTGGCTATAGTAGAATAGAATAGGTCCACTAGTGAAAAAAATAAGTAATCTTAAATACCTTTTATTTAAAACAATATTTTATGACTCACATCTAGAACTATCAAACACCCCCTTTCGAGGTGCTTGGGTTCCATCATTCCGATGGCGTCTCCCACCAAACAGAATTTGTAAAAAGATATGAGTGAAGCACTTTTTGTGAGATACTAAACACGGCGATATGCGGTGACTGGTTCCTCTCGATTGCTCGATGTCTTCCGAGGCTCGAGCTGGACAAACATCTGACTTACGATCTGGATTTCTTTTCCAATGCCTTTTCATTCATACGAAATGAAGATACATAATAATAGCGTGGGCGCTACCCTTGGATTCCCTCAAACGCCTTACATATTTTTGTCTCTGGAGAAGGATGATCCAATTTTGTACAGAAATATCTGCTCATACACGGGTAGGTACATATTGTCACCGAGTTCAGGTACGTTTGCAAAGTTTCAGGTCTTTTAGTAGTCTGGAAGTGGTTCAAAAATCAGTTGCAAGAGTGAAGTTAAACAAAATCTTGTATAAATCAACACTCATAAAGATTTATACTATGTGATTTAGGTGTTATATCTCTTAGCACCAACAAGCTTCGTTCCAGTTTGCATTCCCTCTTGGATTAAGCTGATGTGGTTGTTCGTTAGTTAACGATTTTTTCTATAACGTTAGGTCTTCAAAAAATTGCAATACGTTTCATCTACGACCTAATTTAAAAAAAAAAACATGATTTATTTCTCAGTCCTCAGGAGGCTAAAAAATCGACCATATCTAGGCGAGTGGTGAAGTTTTACACTATTTTTGACTAAATACTTGAATCTTATTTTGAACCTGACTACTTGAACCTTATTTTTGACTACTAACTTTACACATACCTATACGCATAATTCTACACGGCGTCGTAGATATTTGTGATTTTGTTATTTCATTAACATCTCAAGGGTACTGAATACCTCTACCTTCTCAAGGCTCAGAATCATCCCGACGGATGTCAAGTTCCAGTTGTATTGGACCAGCAAAGGCAAACAGCAGCAACTCTTCACAAATTATTTATCAGTGAAACAAAGATCCATGGAAAGGATAATGTTAAAGTAGGTTTTCCCCTGAAAGACAGGAAAACAAATGTACGAATTAGAGAAAAGATTGAGGTATTCCACGTAGTTCTCATTCAGAAATTAAGCTGTGCATGGGTTGATCATATGGCCAGAACACAGACTGAGGAAATGTTTTTTATATTGCATTTGAAAAAATACATACCAACCTATCTAGTACTTGGAAAAACCTGCATCTACCTACCTGTAGGTTCGTACCCTTTTTTTTTTTTTTCAAAAATCGGTGAATTAATGAACCTGGTTAATTTCAGTAATAGAGAATCGGTTGTACCTACATCTGGAACACAGCATGCTAAGGACTAGCGCCGCAGGTGATTATTTTTTTATAAAATATAAGAAAGTAGATATATAATATGATAATAAAACAATAAAAGCTTAATAGAATCATTTGAAAGTCCAATTTATTTTTCGTGAACAAACCCTCAATCTGATCGGATTAGCGTCGCAGCCGATTTTTTTTTCAAAAATGGGTAAATTGTTGAATCTATGTACATAGTTGCACCCAACGCATCAGAATAAATTTATGGGTTATTAATGTTTTTGGAATTCAACATGATATTGGTAGATTTTCTATAGAAAACAATTCTTACAATAGGTATGCTAGGTATTAAATATTGAAGGAAAATCCCGCGGGCTTAAGGCCCTCCACATCCCCGGGTAGCTCAGGCGCATTAATAGCGACCTCTTTACCCGCACTTCTAGCAAAATATTATTAAGAGGTGGGCCCAGGGTTAGCTTTAAGGGAGCCCCCCGGCAAACCCCACCCCTGAATTACGTTCATTCAATATCCTTGTCCAAGGAGGTGACAAAATTTCAGCTATTACTACAATATTTCAAACTATATCTATTTGGTATTAAATATATAAAATTTGACCCAAAGAAAATAAACCGAACTACATCACAATATTCTTCACTGTCTCATAAAAAAAAAACATGCGACGCTATTACGCGTTTTTCGTTTAGTTATTATTACAGATGGCACATGCGGGATTCTCCTGCCTGGTGACTGCGGAGAGCCAGTGCAATCCAACAAGCACATTGTCGAAGACTGTCTTCTGAGAGCATTTCCTGGACCATATGCAGATATCCACAATTAATGCCACACCCAATGCCCTTGAATGGCTTGGAAGCCTGGATGTTGTTCTGTAGGGCACATGTCTCCTATATATAACAGATAACATTATTCTCTTATCTTCTGGCGTTGTCGCCCGACGGTGGCAGAACCCATAAGAAATAGTAATAATAATAAAGATAATAAAAAAGGGGTTATCGAACAAACAAATACAAATGAAGTGATTAATAACACAGTAAATTTACCAATTCTTACAATAAATGAAACCTATAAATATTTGGGAATAAATGAATCACTGGATTTTGATCATGTATTTTTAAAAAATAATGTAAAAGCGCGTTTCATCTCTAGATGCAAATTAATTTTTAAATCACTTCTTTCTGGACATAATAAAATTAGGGCAATTAATTCATGGGCAATTCCAGTAATTTTGTATTCATTTGGTATTTTAAAATGGAACCAAACGGAATTAGACACACTAGACAGAAAGGTGCGTACTACAATGACAAGATATCGAATTCATCACCCTAGATCCTCCATGATGAGACTTTACCTTCCTCGCAAAATTGGTGGCAGAGGATTACTTAATTTAAAGAATTTACATAATAATGAGGTAGAGTCTTTAAAGAGATTTTTTGTAACCCATAGGAATAAAGTAGGCTATGAGGACTTGATAGATTGTGATTTAAGGTACACACCTTTATGTCTCTCGAATCCTGGTGCTTCACTACCGACAATGTCAGTTGAAAATCGAGTAGACATATGGAAAAGTAAATCTCTTCATGGCCGTTTTCACCAAGTTCTGACATCTACAAATGTATGTTTTGAAGACTCAATCAATTGGTTAAGGTTTGGTGATCTATTTGGTGAAACCGAAGGTTTTGTTTGTGCAATACAGGATCAAGTCATTGTAACAAATAACTATGCAAAATTCATTATGAAACAACCAAATATAATTGATAAATGTAGGGCTTGTGGTCAGATGGGAGAGACATTACGACATATTATTATGTCGGGGTGTTCTCTTTTGTGTGGCACTGAATATTTGCAGAGACATGACCAGGTTGCCAAAATAGTTCACCAAAGATTGGCTTTTCAATACGGTTTAATCGATGAAGAAATTGAGTACTACAAATATCAACCATTGTCGGTGTTTGAAAATAGCATTGTTAAGTTGTACTGGGATCGACCAATACAAACCGATCGTACAATTCCAGCTAATCGACCGGATTTTGTATTGGTTGATCGTAGGGAAAAAAAGACGTATATTGTGGATATCACTATACCACATGATGAAAATCTCCATAAGGCTGAGCAGGACAAGATTACTAAATATCTTGATCTTGCTCATGAAATTATGGAGATGTGGAGAACACCTTCCACTGTCATCATTCCTATAGTGATGTCCACAAATGGTGTCATTCCTAAGAGTCTCAAAGTAAATCTTGAGAAGCTTGGATTGCATGGTGGGCTTCGATACGCCATGCACAAGGCTGTCCTGCTATCATCTTGCAGGATTGCTAGAAGGTTTCTCTCTCTATAGCTCTTAAAAACTCTCTCATGATAAGTGCATTTTTGTGCACATCATGGGAGAGAGGGACACTCAATAGTATATAGGTAGTTTTTAGTTCTATGTAATATGTTTATGTATGTTTAAAATTTTATATTATTATTTTTATTTTAAAGCTAGTTTTAATGTTTTTGTATTTTTTTTATATGAATGTATTATATAGAGCTGAGAATTTTTTGTATACTTTTGTGATAATAAAATTGATTTGAAAAGATAATAATACATAATATAATTAACCTTTTTCTCCGGGGGCGGGGGGGAGCTTTGAGAGGAAACGTTGGTCTGATGACCTCCTAAAAAGTGGTCTGACGACGTTGTCCAACAAGCCAGCAGAACCTGAACGCGAAGAGAAAAACTTGAGACGAATGGAAGGGGTGGAAAAGGCCTACATTCAGTAGCGGGGAGCAGATGGCTAACAGAAAAAGTTGTAAAAAAATGGAACGGCACTTTGGAACCAAGTTTATGTCTACCAAGTTTAGAAGCATAGCATAGTTTAGAAGCATAGCTTTGCTGAAGAATATATGAAAAGCCTAATGCTTTACGAAAACCTGGCGACATTCAATCCCTCATCTATTACATTATTTATTATAAGTTCGCCCTTGTGAACAACGATTTATAATCTGTACTATGTCCATTTTATATGTTTGAATGTATTTCTTGTTCACTTAAAGATTAAATAAATAAATATTAAAAGAAAAGGTTTTTAACCAATTATAACTTTTATTATAATTTATTTCAATTATAATTTAACTTTTCTTTATCAAAATATTCTACATCTGAAGTACATAGGTACATATATCTAACCCTAATGATCCAATAAATACGTGGATACATGTATTTTGTAGGTACATACATGTACATCGAATATCTCATTAAGCTAACTACGTCATTGGGTACTGCTACGAAACCTACGTACTACGCCAGCCTACGCTACACTCCTACGATAGCTTTAGCTACGTCATAGTAAACGTTGCCAACATAACAATGTATCGCGTAGCAGGACCGAGGGTGGAAGTGCGCATGCTTTCAGGAGCATAGAGTTGAGTTACCCCAATTTATCTATGACATGTCAGCCCACTGTCTTTTTAGTTTTTACGCGTTGGAAGGTTTTTGGCTGTCAAAGTCCTGGGCGTTATGAAAACATCGGTATTTTAGCGTTGTACGAATTACAATGTGTCTTGTACAGTTTAACTGAACAGTGTTTATGTTTCAAGTCGAGAATTAGTGCAGTGAAATGTGGTTCCTGATAACATGTTTTACCAATTTCACCTGAAACACCTAAGTACCTTCCGCTGTAACTACTCCTCGTCATTTCCTGATGTTTTAACAAGATTATTTTGTAACTGCACTCGCCTCAACAATCTTCATATATGATTATTTATTATATCAATTACACTCCTGTTACATTATTGTAATGGTTGATAACCTTTGACTTTGAGGGTCTGTTTTGTAAGGGCTGTTACAATGCCAGAACAAAGCAATGATTACAGAGTCGTTGTTTTCGGAGCTGGAGGCGTGGGCAAGAGTTCCCTGGTCCTTAGGTTTGTAAAGGGAACATTTCGTGAGTCATACATTCCAACAATTGAAGACACATACAGACAAGTAAGATTGCAAATATTTTTTACTTAGTAGGCTGTCCATTGCAGCTTTATTGTATCAGCTTTGTTATCATAGAATTTGTGTAGTTTATGATTTTCTTACACTTATCATATTTTCATTTACCTATATTCCTACAATATTATGAATACCTATCGTTCACACCATGTTGTGCAAATCTTATGATTTAAATTCTCTAAGTGAACATTACATACCATAGGTATAATTTAACAAGATAATACACATTTACAATAATAAAACAGATTAATCATATTTTTTGTGCTTTGACTATGAATTGTTTTTTTATGATTAAATAAACCTATTTTTCATGAAATTAGTCACACTTTTGAAATATGTTCTATTTCTTGCACATAAAATGTACAATTCATAATTTATCTTTAAAAATTCACAATTTTTATAAAAATTTTAAAAAGCTGTCATATTTATTTCATAGTTTTCATTTACACTTGTAGAATTTCAGTAGAAATGTCATTGTTCACAGGAAGCAAAATTGTACCTAGTTCTCAATCAATCCGAGACCATTTCTTTCCTGACAGACTGTAGGTCTCGCTACTGGGTACCTACCATGTGTTTTGTTTGGTATGATAGTACTGATATATTATGTTTCAGGTAATAAGTTGCAATAAAAATATATGCACCTTACAAATAACTGATACAACGGGCTCACACCAGTTTCCTGCAATGCAGCGACTCTCCATTAGCAAGGTAGATCCTAGATCTTAATTTTTTTCTATGTTTTTCGTTGTTATAGTTGCATGTAGTTATTCAGAAAAATTGATCCACGATGAAGAATGGTGAAAAATGAGGTATAAGGAAATGTGGCCGTCAATAAGTAGGTACATACCTATTTAGTATGACTGTTCCCTATTTAGTATGACTGTTCCCTGTTATCTATTTAGTTCCCTAACCCGCCACGCACCCGGCACCACCAATGTCGACTCGTCTCTTCTCTTTACTCTGTTTTGTTAACCTGTCAAAACCAGACTAAGGCGCTCGTTTTCCCGAAGTTTTTTTTGGTAGAATTATTATTATCCACTGGTACATACATATTAGTTATATAGGAAAAACCTACCCTCTTATTTATAAAATATTCCCTATTTAGTATGACTGTTCCCTATTCAGTATGACTGTTCCCTATTTAGTATGACTGTTCCCTATTTAGTATGACTGTTCCCTATTTAGTATGACTGTTCCCTATTTCATTTTATTTTTATTTATTTTTTTTTATTTTTGTTTTCCAAGACTCACCTACAGGCAAGATGTGTGTGTATAGGACATTATATACTTTTAACAATTATGTGTGATTCACATCTTGCCCTTTCGTATGACTATTCCTCAGTGCACATAATTTTATTCACAGACTCGAGCATTTTTTGATTGCAAATATTTTTCAGGGCCATGCATTCATATTGGTGTACTCTGTCAGCAGTCGCCAATCATTGGAAGAGTTGAAACCAATATGGGCTGTGATCAAAGAATTAAAAGGCACGGAGTTGCCGGGTATTCCCGTGATGTTGGCCGCCAACAAGTGTGACGAAGCGGCGGAGGTCAGGGAGGTGAGCGTAGCCGAAGGACAAGCGCAGGCCGCGGCCTGGGGCGTCTCTTTCATGGAAACATCTGCCAAAACTAATCACAATGTCAAACAGCTGTTTCAGGTGATTATTTTATATTTACAAATCATTCTCATAAAGCGTTGGATTTTCTACATTTCGTAGTATATATTATAATGCAATGTAGAATTTTCTTCTTCCGCTTATGTTAGATCTGGGATCTGTTCGTATCGGCATTTGTTGCTACTTCTTGGGATGTGGAAGACCAGCTGTCTCTCCATCTTTTTGGTGGTCTTCCTGGCAGCCTTTGACCTATGGGGATTTCATTCAATATTGTCGGGCTTACAACTGACCTCGGCTGGCTTAAGTGACCGCTTTACACTAGTACTTAATAAATACGGAATACGACGCTACAGCCGTTGCTCCTCGTGGTGTAGTGGAGATGATCCCTGCTATGCGAGGCGAAGGTCTCGGTTCGATTCCCAGCCAGCATGAACTGAAATGGTGAATGTTTCTCGAGTGTAACTACTCACACTGAAAATGTTCATCTTCAATTCTACGTTATTATAGGAATACTGCATTATTATTTTATTCATAGAACATTCTAGGTATTACAATTTATTGATTGCTGTGTGGGTTTCCCTCTGCTGGTATTGTGTGTAAATAATTAATCCAAGTAATAGTGGGTGCATTGAAAACATTACAAAACTCCGAAGACGTGGTATCTCTATTTTTATTTAATCTAAGCAGAGTACTTATTTACTTCTGGTTAGATCCCAGTTGACGACATCTATTCTGAATCATGAATACTGATCTGAACCTTATACACTCAGTTCAGCATTCGATCTTATTATCATTATGTATGCCTCGGATAAGATGCTAGTTGGAACTCAGTGTTTCTTTCAGACAAATTGCTCCAAGGAGCATTTTTGTTCTCCGGTGAGGGGGGCGCTAGGACTACTCTAGGGGGTGCGATGCCCCAGCAATTAGTCATTATTGATTGAAATTATATAGTGAACCTTTTTCTCCAGGGCGGCAGAGCCCTCCGATTAGTGTTGATAAATATTTTAATTCATTTAAATATACCTAATACCGTACAATATAAAGTGTAAAAATTGACGAGTACACATGCCCGACTCGGGCATGCGTATGATGGAATACAATAAAATAATTCATTCCCTTATTGTCTCGTACGAATTGTGTATATCAAAATGTTTCCATTTCCAGGAACTGTTGAACATGGAGAAGAATCGTAACGTATCTTTGCAAGTGGACGGAAAGAGTAAAAAGAAGAAGGACAAGGGGGTGAAGGTTGACGGGGGCGAGCCGTCCACAGGTGGAAGGGAGAAATGTTCCATGATGTGAAATTATTCCCATCTTTCTCTTCTAGTCATTATTTATTACGTCTTTCTAAAGTACATTCCGTATTCGCTGCATATTTCTAGATCTTATTAACATTCATTACTATTCTATGGATTGTTTATTTGTTTTACTATTTGTCTATGGTTGAAACATGGCCGTCAGTGATCAATTCTGATATTTCACGATCGTCGTTGGAAGTACAAAATCGTCTACGTAAATTGGTACTGTAGCATTAAGATTTTTGACTGACACTACATACATGGTAGAAGTCTATTTTTAAAGGTAAAAAATTAAAGACCTTTGACTTATATTTAAGAATTCTCAAACACTAGGAACACTGTATTAAAAGTCATGACGTGGATTTTAAACCATATACTAGTCTTTTATTTTTACCGATGGACTTAAAATGGACTTCCACCACGTACGGCGTCAGACAAAAATCTTAATACTAGCACTATTTTACAGTTTGAAAGCCACTTAATGATTTTTATTACTCATGAATATAGTCAGTATAAATTTGAAAATCTCATAGTGCAACATAGCACATTTTGAACATCTAACGACTGTTTTTGATTTTGAAATATGTAAAGCAGAAACAACCAATGAGATTATTTTGTATTGTATTTTCACATTAACTGTTGACTGCCGATATGGGTTCCTATTTCGGTTTTTTGACCCGTCATTTTTTTTGGGTTGTAATTTGATTATGTATTTAATAATTTATTTATTAAATTTATTATTATTAATTAATACTTATAAACACTTAATTGCCAAAATTATAAAAGAAATCGAGCAATAAAACTACTTACTTAATTAAAAATAACTATTTATATTCTCTGAATTTTACGTAGTGTGAAATAGATCTTATCTGACAATAGAGATAAAATTTACTATATTTCCATATTGTATTATACATTGTATACAAAATTTATTGTTTGGAATTAAGATGAAAACTGTGTTTTGAGTAAAATTAAATTATTTTTTTGTTATGTCACAATTTATTTTTTGTATACCATCAAATTTTCTGCAATGTCATAGTTGAATAACTCGCAAACTAGTGGAGGGCTTTAAATAGAAGAAATAATAGTTGAATAACAAGTAGTTATCACAACAGAGCTGCAGCAAAGGATGGACATTCCATCATGCTTATGACTGATCGTTGGCTGGTTTAATGTGATCACTTAACACTTAATCCGTCATCTATTTTAAAAAAAACTTAACTCATTGCTTATTTTTGTGACAAAATAATATTTTTTGAATGTCACACTTTACTTTTTGTGACAAATTATATTTTTTGAATGTCACACTTTATTTTATGTGACAAATTATATTTTTGGAATGTCACACTTGATTTTTTGTGACGAATTATATTTTTGGAATATCACACTTTATTTTTTGTGACAAATTATATTTTTTTAATGTCACAGTTTATTTTTTGTGACATTGAAACACACTTTGTTTAGTTTTACTCAAAACACGGTTTGAAAAATATGGCTCGTAAGTCGTAAACGTTAACACTGTAATGAAAGTAGTAGATTGATATACGTACGTATAGAAATGTGTCGTGGAGGTATAAAGAAAGTAGGACGAATTAATGATAATTAATATGTTTGTATATTTATTTATTTATTCATTAAAGAGATCTGCACAGAGAGTTAACAATATGTATAAACAAAAATACATAACTCTACAATTAAACAAAAATGTTTTTAAGGTAATACAAGATATACTTAAATAAATAGATTTTGCTTAATTTTTTATACAAATTAATATGTATTTATATTAAAAAAATATAAACAATTAGGTTTGGCGATCTTTGCGCCTGAAAATGTTTTTTTTTTACAAAATCAGGCGCAGAGCGGAAAATCGCATTCAACAAAATATCAGACAAATGTTTATTTACGAAATTATTTTTTTCAGCTTTACATCTACCATATCATTAGTTTATTACAAAAAATAAAATTTTATTTATTTATATACTTACTTACATAAAAAATACTTTTATCTTTATATAAAAGGGATTGTAATATAATTTAATAAATTATGTACAATTATTTTATAATTAAATGTAATTTTTGTGAAATTCTAATCGAATTAAAATACTTTTTTTTTTATTTAACAAACAAATTATTTCGCAATGTGAGGTAACCGGTGGCAGGTATTTGGGTGTGCATTACTGTAATAAAATATGGCACAATATGCCATCACCACTGCTTTGTCATATCCGTAATAAAGGCGTAAAAAAAGTATTCCTAAGCTTACGAAGATGTAATTTTTTACTACCCGGTTTATCCAGGCAATAGTAGTAAAAATATTGGGGCCATCATTCTAACCCAATACTTCACATTTTTGTATCTCTGCCCTTTAGCGTTCATCTAGGGAACACAGTGTACTTTCTTATTAAAATTTGCATAATTATAAAATCATTTACAATTCATTGTAATTTATTTATTTAAATATTATTGAATAGTTGTGCAAAAAGAAATGACAATAAATAAATCTTTTATATTATTAATTAAAGTTATATATCGTATGTATGTTTTAATGTCATTATTTATTTATGTATTCTTACTTGTATTATTGTATTAAGCTTTATCGTTTTAAGATTTTGTATGTGCAATCGGTAAACTTTGCAATAATACTGAACAGTTTACATTGCAAAATACTGACCGACGCAAAATATTACTGATGCTATAAATCATTGTGATTGTCTGTATCTCGTAAACCTTAACTTAGTGCTAATTGAATGTCATCGAAAATGGGAAAAGTGTAAAACATTTCCCGACTAAATTGAGATGTTGTTTAGAAACTAACAAATATTACATGATTTTGTTTATTATTAAGGCATTTTTGACAAAATTGAGAATACGGTGACTTGAAGAAACAAATTGCGCACATTTTCTGGTAAAAATGGTAATCAAATGTGTCGGTCAGTATTTTTCTCGTTGGTCGGTCAGTATTTTTAAAATATTTACCGTTATAATTTTCAGTATACATTTGTATAAAATGAATCATTATTGAAGTTGTTGTTGTTTAGTCAGTGAGTAGAGTTTATATACGAGCACACTTGATTGTGCAATTAGAAATGATGCAACGAAGCGCACCTTTTAATTATATTGTATATATTACGTATATTGGAAGACAAACGAAGAATGTCAATACACACACGTGCACAGATTAATATTACTATTAGATTTTAACAAAGAAATATTACAACGAATAAAAAGTTACACAATAATTTTCATTCTTGCATGATATTGTATATATTCCTACATTATTATTACGTAACTTTTTTTATACATACTACTTAATTCTTTTGTATTTTTTTTCCGAGAAATTGAGATGCAATGTATACTTATCTATTACATACGTCTAATCACCGTTCAGTTATTTGTCGCATGGATCACCATGGATATGAGATTTGACGATAGAGTTACTAGGGATATAATCAAGTACCCAACTGGCAATTTATAATCAATAGTTCATACCGAAAGACTTCGTGCACATTTGGTCATTGTCCATGTGTTGTAAATTTTTAAAATAATTAATCCATTTTAAAATGCATAAGTTTGAAACTTGAAAATAATTTCAGAAGAAAATCGATAGATGGTGCTTTATTTGTATTTTATTTAACTTTTCAATTAATTGTGTGGTTATTTTGCCTCACACGGGTTATAATGCCAATATTCATTGTAAAGAAGTCTGATCTCAGAATAACGAAACTAATTCTCTCTAATTTTCTAACTAATTTCTAATTTCTAACTAATTTTAAGTACAGCACAGTCTAACTAAATTTCAATACAACGAAACATTTCCTTTGGTCCCGCGAACTTCAATATTATTTTCAAGATCACACCAATATTATATTCATTTAGCTTGCTTCTCCATCGTTAGGAATATAATTCTACGTTTAACAGTGTAATTCGACAGTAATTATTGCATCTCAATTGACAGTTTTTACGATTGAATATTATGTTATAATTAGTATGTATTGTCTTTTAACGAATATTATCATGGATTCCTAGTAGAGAGGCTAGATGTATTATACGTACATGCATATTATAATTATTACTACTACATTAATATATTTATTACGATATATTACGCACTTCTTAAATATCATACACAATACATATCTAAACATTGTATAATGTAAATTACTATATATTTTATTTATGTATCTACTTTTTGATTACTTATTACTATCCTAAGTAGGCCTAGTCACTCAATAAAGGTAACGATATATATTTATATATAGTGTTGGCTATATTCAATTAATATGTATCATCTGCAATTATTTTAATTAACTTACGCTGTCTGAACGAAAAGCATTTTTCTAGAGGTTGCTTCGTCTATTTTAAACTATGTATGTATGAAATTCTTCATTTTTCATCTTTACGTATTATTGCTTTCTTTTGTGTACATAATATATTATGAAATTGACGAGTCCTACGCGAATACAGACAGGCCAATGCACTAAAAAAACAAATGACCGCCACCAAAGATCGTAACAAAAATAACCCTAACTACAGTCTGTCAAAAAAGAGTTGGTGGCGGATTAAATTGGAACTACAATTTTGTTTGCTGGCAATGAGGCTGCTTGTATGGAAATTATACAAGTGTTGCCATTATGGTTGCTAAAAAGCTACATGTGGCGCCCTCATTGAACACCAACTCTTTTTGACAGACTGTATGTAATCTTTTTTTTGTAAATTATGTTTGTAGTGAATATTAAAAAAAAGCTATTAATAAGTGTTAATGTAACGTTGGTATGCGATAATTTACATATTTTCTTGATGCACTTATAGTTAGCGACATAATAAACATGCTTCACATATACGCGACAATTCAGCAAATAATTTAGATAAAACATTTCTCGTGTAAAAAATACACTACATAATTGTAATACCTACGTATTTTATGGATAAAAGTAAATTTTACGAATAATTCATTGTTTTACTTCACCATAAGTTGTGTTAAAATGTCAAAGTGTACTGATCTTCAGCTGTGTTCATGTTGGTCTCGTTAATCCATTTGACCACAATGTGCAAGTATTAAATACCCATTTGTGATAAAAATAAGTCGCCTTTATTATTATATTTGACAAAAAATTTATATATCTGTTGACTGTTTTGTTTAAATATGACTAATTATTGTCTTACCGTTGTGGTTATGTAACGTCATTACTGTTTGTTTTGGATTTATATTGAGTTTTGTGTGCTGAAGGTGGACTTACTGCAAAAGCAATAGTATTTTAGAGTCAACCCTAACACTTTGATTATGTATTCCTTTTCGTACGACTACAAGTTTCCATTTATTTATGTGACTACAAGTTTCTATTCTTTTATATGACTACAAGTTTCCATTTATTTATATAACTATGTACAAGTTTCCATTTATTTATATGTCTACAAGTTTCAATTTATTTAAATGACTACAAGTTTCTATTTGTTTACATGACCACAAGTTTCCATTTATTTATATGACTACAAGTTTCCATTTATTTATATGACTACAAGTTTCCATTTATTTATATGACTACAAGTTTCCATTTATTTATATGACTACAAGTTTCCATTTATTTATAAGACTACAAGTTTCCATTTTTTATGTGACTACAAATAGATTTGTAGACTGACAGTACCAATATTCTGATGTACCATATTTTTGTTCAGTATTTCTTTACGAAATATCATAAATCCAAACAGACAGTTTTTGAGTCAACCGCAGCGGTAATTGTTACATGTTGCAATAATTATAAAATTATGTATGCAATAATGTAATTGTACGTGAAATTCTGTTCCTGCAGTAGAGTGTTTTACCAAATTGAAATTATTACGTATCAAACGGTGACTAAAACAGCATCGGAAATAATATTATTTTTCATGAGGAGTAGGTTTACTTTTTGCAGTTATAATTGTCGCCATGGTTTGAAGAACTCAGGCACTTATTAAAGTAATGTAATTACTATTTAATTTGTCTCAAAGCAATTCTAGTCATTTTTTGCAATTGCAATTCGGCACATAATGCACGTTTTATATTATAGTGATATTTATTCAAAATTTAACGATCATTGGACATATTTTTGCATTTAAAAAGTTAATTCAATTTTAATTGCTGCAGAAATGTTTTGCCCAAAGTAATACATTCGTGTTTGTATGATGATCATATTCGTCATCGAGTTAAACAATAAAACATCACCTTTTTTTGGAATATACATAGTACTTAAATAAGCCGAAAGACATAATGTGCAACACATTGTGTAGCTGCATAAAATTCTCAACAGATGCCGATAGCGTAGAAAAATTGGTGCAATATGAAATATTTCAAAACGAAACTTCATAAAAATTACAGTTATCGGCAGGATGTGTTAAAAAGGGTGAATGTCGGCTTTGTAGTGGTAAAAGGATGATTTAAACCAGTGTAAGTCGGTTTGTGAGGATCAGAATACCTATCCTGTGTTAACGCAATGTTCCATCTGTGTAATGTTAAAAAAATTGGCGACACTCGAAGAGAATGTAACCATTGTGCAACACGAATGCGAATACTCAGCTCAGCATACATGTTGTTACGTCCATGATATACATATTGAAGTACTTAGTACCATATTATTATACTATATATTGAAAGTCGACCACAGGTACATTAGTGATTATAAAATAATTATATGTAACAATGAATTATTATATTAATAATATAAAGCCTAAGGCTTTGTAAATACTTTTGTTAATAATTATTACGATAATATTTATTTATTATTATTATTATTATTAGAGCAATGTGAAGATTGTCAGTGTGGAGTATTGCAGCGTAGATATTAGAGGAACGTAGGGAAGCTTGCGTATAAATGTGACGTTGTATTATATTATTTATTGTTCATTAACAGCCATTGTAATATGACTACAAGTTTCCATTTATTTATATGACTACAAGTCTCCATTTATTTATATGATTACACATTTCTATTTACTATTTATATGACTACAAGTTTCCATTTATTTATATAACTACAAGTTTCCATTTATTTATAAGACTACAAGTCTCCATTTATTTATATGACTACAAGTTTCCATTTATTTATAAGACTAGCAGTTTCAATTTGTTTATATGACTACAAGTTTTACTTATTTATTTGACTACAAGTCTCTAATTTGTTTTTTTGATCCATATTTTGTTCAGTATCGAATACTGTTCAGTTTTGGCAATAAATTACTGAATAAACAATTATTTTTAATTGCCGAGTGCTTTACAAGGGCTGCTAATGACTCTTTTTTTATTAGAAATAATGTATTATTATATTTAGAAAGAATTTTATTATTATAATATCTATCTATCTATCTATACCCTCACGCCATATCCCTTGCAGGGTAGGCAGAGAGGACAGAGCGCCAGACAGCCCTATCCTTACACACACTCCTAGCTTCCGTCACATTCATGCAATTAGTCATACACGCTCTCCGATTCCTTTTACTCAAAACGCGTCCATCCTTGAGGATCTGGTCGACATGATCGGACCAGGTCAGTCTCGGACGGCCGCGCTTTCTCACCCCTCTTCGCTCATTCAGATATATCTTTTTTGTCATCTTGTCATCATTCATTCTCTCAACATGCCCAAACCATCTTAGTTTGTTTACTTTCATTCTTGTCACTACACCAGTCTTGCAGTCACTCATATCCCTAATAACCTCATTCCTTATCTTATCTCTCAGCGTTTTCCCGCACATTCTTCTTAATGACCTCATTTCTACTGCATTCAACCCTGATTCATCCTTCTTCATCCACGTCCACGTCTCACTAGCATACATCAGGGTCGGCACCAAGACAGCATTGTGCACTAGCACTTTTGCTTTCATAGACACATTGCTACTACTAACAATCGGACCGAGCGCACCATTCGTCCTAGTACCGGCCAGCTTCCTTCTTTCAATGTCTCCATCACAGCGTCCATCTCTAGTAAACAAACTTCCCAGATATACATACTCATCCACTTGCTCCAGACAGTCATTACCAACCTTTATCACACAATTTGTCCTTATTTCCTCTCTTTCGAACACTAATACTTTCGTTTTATTTACATTCATTTTCATACCATTCATATCGCAGCTTTCGTACACACAGGATACTTATAATATATTTTTCTTATTATAATATATTTCGATTATTATAATATATTTTTAAAATTGGTCTTACCTATTACAGGATTTACCTATCACATCATAAAATATTGAAAATATACCTAATCTTTTTATTAATTCTTACCTCATACTTCCCAGATTTATCAGTGTTGCCAACATCCAGATTTTCCAAGGAATTTAAAGATGTCAAAAGCTGATATGTATTTACAATAAAGATTGAATATACATACATTACACTTATTTATTTATTAATGTATAAAAATGAACTGGACCAGCTTAACAGCGACTATTGTCACCTTAGCGCCAGTCCAGTTACAGGTTATGTTATGTTGACAACCCTGATAATTACTACTACTACAATACACAATCACAAGGGTAGCGTATCTAGACGATTTACAATAAATGGTAGTAACTTATGACATTGTTTAATAATAATTAATGTTTTTACAAATTTCCCTTATCTATAGGTACCAAGTACTATAATAAAAATACTTAACACAAAAGATAAATATTAAAATCGCAGAAGGCAATATCTGCCAACCGACCATGTCACAACTGTCATTTAGTACCAGCATGGGAGGCAGATTAATCACTATATTATACAATAATAATTTGTACAGTGGTCTCTCGATAATCAGGCACTTCACTACTCCGGCCCCGTCCCAGTGATCCAACGTTACCCTACAGGCAGCTACTAAGCGGGTAGCTCTACAATTTCGAGGGTGAGTTGAAGACAAGTGACTAAAATTTTATCTTAATCGTAGTTTCAGTTTATATTAACACTTGAATTGTGTGTATGTAATAACAGTGTAACCTCGAGTTTACGTTCCTCTGTTTAACGTGTTTTTCTTGAATTTACGTCATAAATCACAAGTCCAGGTCCACTCCATAAAAAAACGCAAATTTTCTCACTTACACTTTTTTTTCTGTCCCCTACAAAAACGTAAATTCGAGGTTTAACTGTAGTACAGCAGATCCAATTCTGTAAATTATTAAGTGTGACTAAAATATTGACTTATTAAAATACTGACTAAAATATTATTGTTCATGTAACCGTTGTAAACATTGTTCAACTTTCTATTTATTTATATGACTACAAGTTCTATTTATTTATATGACTACAAGTTGTATTTATTTTTAAGACTACAAGTTGTATTTATTTATATGACTACAAGTTTCTATTTATTTATATGACTACAAGTTTCCGTTTATTTTTATGACAACAAGTTTCCATTTATTTTTATGACTACAAGTTTTCATTTATTTTTATGACTACAAGTTTTTAACCGAAACCACTGCAAGTACTAATAGTCAAGAGCATGGACATCCCTTCAACAATTATTCACCACTGTATGCCTCTCGAATAGATTCAAAGGCAGTTTATCACTATCAGTCTTAAGATAATTTCATTCAAGGTTTTCTGAAGCCATCAACAGCATATCAAATCTCCACTCGCTTCTCTTTGAATATCAGATTGGATCATCGCATGCCGGATAAACTAGAAATGAGATCCACAATGAACTTCTTTAGTTTTGGAATCAATTCATCCAGGTCCCCCACCTGTAAAATTAATTTGTAGAGATATATTGGTCTCTACCTACTATGTTCTATTTACAATGCAGCAAGCAAAGTCGAATATACTTGCTTTATGGAACGAAATTAAGGACTATACTGAAGTTATTAAAGGTTAAATAAAATCGAAAAACAGGTTAAACAAAATCTAAAAATCCCCATCCATGGAATTTCCTCAGAAATTATTTTAAAATAGGTAAAGGTGCTTCTACACGGGTAATTTTTCAACGAATAATTGTGGCAACTCGTACAAATTGTATTGATTAACATTAGTTCGCAATATGTAGCGATTATTTCGGCAATATAAGACAACGATATTTCGTGCAAACAAGAAGAAAATTGTCGTGATGTTGGCGACACGAATTGCCGAAAATATAATCGGTTTGAAAATTCAATTCTCTTTCTAGTTTTCACTCAATATTTCGTTGTCTCGCTGCAAATAATTGCTATATATTGTAAAATAAAAAGTTAGTCCTTCGTAACTATACTTTCATTTGATACAGCATTCGTTAATGGCCGCCGATGGGCCAAAATGTTCATTCTCCTTTGTTACATACATACCTCCGTTTTGTGCTTCAGTTCCCACAAGTTAATGAGTAGCTTCAGCAGTACACCCACACCAATTAAACACTTAATGTACGTAGAACTTGGCATGAATTTGGCGATGCAAAATAATATGACGATTATAACAGCCATTATATGAAACTGAAAAAAAAAATGGTTAGCTCAATTTTATATGAATTTCCAAAAATATTTCAGTACACATTTTTCTACTGGTTACAGTTTAAGACTAGGGGTATCATAATTTAAAAAAAAAGATTTTTCAGACCTTGGATCTCTACAACCTTGCTAAATAATTTTGCTTTGTAACAAATCTTTCATATCTTGTGAAGGTTCCTCAAAAAAAATGTGAAAAAGCACTCCGAATTATTTTCCCATAAAGTAGCAAAGAAAAAAATATTTTTTGTATTGATAAAATGCATTTAAGTCTAGTAAATGGCCATAAAAATTTTTTAGAATGAAGTAAAATTAACCCCAATAAGTTGAAAAACGCAATATTTAAAATTTGATCGTGCGAACCTTAACACCGCGGGAAATGAAACATTAAAACCCATACCCTTAAACTAAGGAAGCTTTAGCCCCGTCCTTTTGGACTAAAGACAGCGACACGAGGAGAGAGAGTTACTATTTAATACGCAAAAATATGGGAACCCACTGAAGTTGCTCAGAAAGCAATCCATCGAAAAATATTAGATTTTTTGTATCTGTAGTTATGTACTTAGCTACTTACCCAATAATGCTTAAACACCGAGTAAACATTGTCTGTTAAGAAAATCATGATGTCGCTGAAGTGAAATGTTTTGCAAGGAACCATAGACCTCACCAGTATCTCGTGAACACTTAAAATTTCTGAAGGGGCTAGAGGACCTTTTAGAGATGCGTATTTTTTAATTGCATCGGATTTATCTCCGGGGATGAAAAAACAAATATTTGATCCATCTAAGCCACCATTTGTGTCCTAAAACATGAAATTATTTTATTAATTTATTATTATAAATAAATACTTGTATAATTTTTTTAATAAATAGTAGTTGAATTTTAAATAACAAACAGATTTTTTATTTCCACAATCAACTTAAAAAAATAAAGTGACAAAAAATAAACTCGTTTGTGGAAGTTAAAAATCCGTGTTCTTTATTTATATTTTAAAATAAAAATAAAATAGTCTTTATTGTACTGAAAATAATCGTACAATGGGCGGACTTATTGCCAAATGGCAATTTCTGCCAGCCAACCCATAACAGAGACTAAATTGAGATATACCTAATTATAATAAGTACCAAAAGGGTACCTTAACTTAAGAGGGCTACAGTTCTGAATTCAAGGTCAATTTTGGGCGGAGCGTAAAAATTTCTCCCCTGCCCCGCTTCTACAATGTTTGTACGCATGGACTTGTAGTGTTAGGAGTCCATAACCAGTGGAAATCACCGCAATATTTACACTACAGTTAGTTGTGTAATAAAGAATTTTTGGCCATGAGATATAGACCCACAGGTAGATTCCAACATCAGTTGCATTACAGTTCCATATTATATATAATAATATGTAGCTATCTTAGTACCAACTTCCCGAAAAATCTTATAGTTTAATTAGGGTCATTGTCTTCGAGCCTATTATAATGGCCTATTCAAAACCTTCAAAGTTGTTTTCACTGCAATAGCCAACATGTGTTCGCAATCTACAACGGGTGGGTGATATACATGTGTTTATTTTATTTGGTATACTGGATTGAAATTAAAAAAGGTGTAAATAGCGCCGCAGACGATTTTTTTGTGTGAGACATGGTGAATGAGGTCTTGATGTAGTTTGTTTACTTGAAAATGTATACATATAAAGCTTTGGACAATAATATGTACGAAAAATGTTTTATTTAAAAAAGTAATAAAAAAATAGCGTCGCAGGCAATTTTTTTTATGAAACTGGTGGATGTACATACTAATTTTAGAAAATTTATGATATGAGGTTTTATCATTTAGTATGAAAAATATATACCTATTTCATCTCTAGGGGGGCAGCTGCCCCCCCCCCCTTCCCCTCCTTGGCGACGCTCATGGATGTATATATATAAAAAAGTATATGTTATTATATACGATTATAGTCTGATGAGATAATAGCTGAGAGTAAAAAAAAAACACAAAAAAGCTAATCTACCTATTTTTGGAAAAGATAGTTTAGTTTAGTCCGGGATAATATAATTAATAGGCACGCACATTTAAGTAATAAGTATCTAAATAATCTAAAAATCACTAAAACATGTGGGAACTACGTACTCGTAATATTATGTGAAAATAATTTAAAATATAAATCAGTTGCCAATGTTTGCCGTCCTCTGTAATATGCGAACATTCGTCAATAAGAATAAAAGTATGGAACGACAATTCAATTAGCACAGAATCCACGTCTTACCAGTCCACAGTCTTGTGGGCGTCTGAATCCTTGGCGAAACGAAAAACAGTGCGTTCCTTGTAATTCCCGTGTTATAAGTGTCATATTCGCGTGCACGCTAAAACCGATAGCGTATATTAGTACGGAGACTTTTTATGAAATTGAGGTTTTTTGGGTTTTGACGCGAAGCAAACAAAAAATATTTACGTTTCTTTCTATAATGCGCTAGATATTTTAGTGTTCTTTAAGACAAAAAAAGAATTATTTAATTCCGACGGACGAATCACTTGGAATATCAAAAAAATGATGAAAAACGACGTTCACAATTTTTATTTTTTACAAGAAACTATATAGTATATTAATTATATTGCTCTATAATGCGCTTCGTTAAAGTTCAATCTATATAATATTTTTTTTTCATCGAAATCCAACAATAAATAACGCGGGTATATCGATTGAAAAATCACTAAAATCGCCATGTTTGCTACTGTAGCCCTCTTAACAATAATTGAATACTAAATACATACACAGATAAACATATTATACATATATAAATATTTTACAATTTATTTAAATTGAAAATGTGCTCCAATAGTGTTTCACAAAAAAAATAAAAACTTAAATACCTAGTAGATAAAATTTATTGAGTGGCAATCAAGACACACACAAAATATTTATAAATTTATATTCAATTTTTAAATCTATGTAAGTAATACCTATTTTTGCTGGTCATTGTTATGTTGGCGAAGATTTTATGTTTATCTTATCAGTTATTATTACCGCATTACTAATCCATGGAAATACACCTTTTAGAATTCTGCATGAAGAGAGAAAGGGGGGTCACTATTTAGTATTAAAAATATAGGTACTTACTAAATTACACACCATACTAATTCTACAACATACTACATATCCAGATGCGTTAAAATACTAAATAAAATAAATAATAAAATAAAATAAAATAAATGGTCATGGAAAGTTTGATTTGCATTCTCTACCAAATTTATAATATAGGTAGGTACCCTTTGATTATAGAAGTACCTACCTAATCAAAACTATTTTTATGGGTCCTAAATTTGTTATTTTCTATAGGACTACAAGGTTTCATACAAGTTTCACTTTTAAAATAGAACAAGATTTTATTGAACAAGTTTACAAGAAAAATGTTAGGTATGACAGAGAAAACCAAAGTCCTTTTCGCATACACAGTTTTTCTGACAGTACACAACTACATTGAAAGCTTTGTAGCCTTCCTATTTTCTTTTGAGGAACATTAGAGGTGATAAAATAAAATTTACATACCTTATCGTGTTCGCTATTGGATAAAATCAGCAGAATCAACTTCTTGTACAAAACATTCACGACTAAATCATCTTCGTAATTACATTTCTCTTTACAGTCAGTTTTTCCACCTATCTTCGGTTTAGCGTTCCACGGGTCTATCGCTTGGGACAAAGAAAGCAATAAACATAACAATATTAAGAAAATCATCTTGCAATAAATGAATTAGTTATGGTAAACCCAAAAAGTAAATTTAAAATACAATGGATTAGTGTTTATAATATGCCGGCCCAATAAAAAATGGCAATTTTGTAAACAATTTGCTATCTTTCTTATCAATACTTTTATTCCGATATCTTATGACATGACGTAATATATAATAGTGTCTTAAAGATATCTTAGTACAGGTACAATAATATACCCATCTATGGTAATGTTTTTCATGTCATAGAAAGTTTATGTAGATAACATAAATTATCGTAATTAAAAAGGGGACAAATCAAAATAATATCCACTAGAATCAAACGTCTTCTAAAAAACTACGGCAATAAACTCAAGGGTCAGAGAAATTGAGAGGTAACTTTGGAATTATCTTTTTACCAAGAAAATTTATAAAAATCTGATTAATAACTGCTAGTCACTAAAACATATTCTCATTTATCTATGTTCCAAGTCTTAAGGTGCGCTTACACAAGCAATAATTGCGGCAAGTCATACCAATCGTATTGATTAACATTGTTTCGCTATTATTTTGGCAATACTATTTAAAGCTGGGCAAATGAGAAAGAGAATTGACTATAATGTCCAAACCGATTGGATATTCAGCAATTTGTGTCGCCGACATCATAATTTTTTTTCTCGTTTATACGTAATGTCTCACCTTATTTATTGCTATATATTGAGAAATAATGTTAATCAATACGATTTGTTTGAGTTGGCGCAATCATTGCTCGTGTAAGAGCGCCTTTGGTATGATATCCTTAGTATTAGAGTAAGATTCGTTCCCTTCCAAACCGATATGAAAAAGGATGAAGTAAAAAAACAATACAGTATTTAAAAAACTATGTATAATAATTCTAAAATCACACGAATAAAACTGTAGAGGAATGGACATTATTCTTATAAAAATATTCACACAATATAAGTAGAAAATGCAATAAATAGGAAACTTAAATGATTAGGCAAACTGATCCTAACTAACGTAATCGCCTGCTCCAAGTTTGCTCAAATTATCCGGAACGCTCGAGACTCGCTTTTGCTTGAACATTGGTTTCGATGGTAGTTCGTCGTTTTTGTTTTCATCTGATTGCGATTTCATGTCACGTCGGAATAAATTTGTACCGTCGTTCGTCGTCATGATAGCTTTGTTATGGCTAGTGCTCGTGCTGACGTTAGTAGTTGTTTTAGTCTGTACTAAATCTTTCACTATAGCAATTAAATTGCTAATATTTTCCCCCTCGACATGTTTATTGTCACTGTTATGAATGCAAGGAGTTTGTTGCTGTATGGGCTGCGTTTGTATCGGGTGATGGTTTCCTAAATGATTCAATCTCTCTCGTATGTTGAAATTGAAAAATAAGAAATTCATACTAAACGATTGATTGAATACGTAGTTTGCGATTATAGCAAATGTCAAAAATATTATTATACCGAAAAATAATATATTTAAGGCTATGTACACGGGCGTGTAGTAGAAGGCGTTGACATTTTCTGAAACAAAAAATTATTTATTTTAATTTTAATACATTGAAAACAATTACAAATAACATAAATACGAAATAAACAATAAATTGGCGATTGCTCCCCAAATATTAGTAATACTCATGTTCTGGGGAGGATCATAACAACAATGAAACAGCAAAAATATCTCACAATTATACCTAATTTGATTGCTGTAAATTTCAATATGTATCAATGACAATATTTTTCAAACTAATACGATCTGGGATTGCACCAACGAATAAAAACACTGCATACTTCACAAGAAGCTAATTGCTTGTTTCATGAGATAAATATTTTTAAACTTACCGCATATTTTAATAATAAACTTGTTAACTGTCTCCATAAACAATGTGATGTTCCCGATGATAAGCTTGGTGAATATATTGGGAATGACATATATTGGATTCCCGTACTGAACTAATTTAGATATTCCACTGACGGTAAAGCAGCCCTCCGTCACATATTGATAAAATATGAAATTGTAAGTGCACTTTCTCAACGAATTCACTATTTCATCATGTTCCGCTTCCTGCAACATAAACATTATGAATCAGAGGACAGAACACCACACGGACTTAACTGTACACACACCGCTTGCTACAGTCACAATCATGCAATTTGACACATCTGTCCTTGAGGATCCAGTCAACATGATTAGTACAGGTCGGTCTGCGATTCGTACACATTTTCTTAAATATCTTTAAGATCATCCTGCCAAAATTCATTCTCTCAATATGCCGAAAACCGACTAAACTTAATTCTAGTCTTAATCGTAGAGTCACTCGTCTCTTTAATAAACTCGTCCATTATCTCTGTGTTTTCTTACACATTTAAATCTAACAAAATGTTTCTGGAAGGATCAACAGCTGAGAATCGACCCCGCAGGAGGCTAACCTCTCTTAAATAACAAGCCACGAGGCCTACAACGAGATTAAGAACAAGAAGATCATTTTTTGCTCTTACGTTGCTAAATTTATTTTTCATACTGCTTTTTATCACCGAAAACGTTTAGCACGATATTTTTTAGTAGTTACCATAAAGGTTGTAGAGCCTACTAAAACATTCTAACTTTACACAAACACTTCAACATTGAAATTTTGTGTTTTTTGAGTTTGATCCTTTGAATAATAAAATTAAAAACACAACTTGTGTCTAAATTGCCTTTTTTATATTGGTTGTACTACACAGAGTAGATAACTTAAAGAAAAAAGAGTAGATTTATGTCAAAAATGTTAAAAGTAGTGATGTGTACTGTAAGTAATTTACTAACCTCTATAAGACGATTGACTTCCCACAGATATACGAATACTAATGTAATCCATATTAATATAGATTTCACGGACACATTAGACCAGTCTGACATGTAGATGGCTATACAGCATGACAGAGCTGTGATTCCAATTAAAAAGTGCACCTGAAAATGATAAATAACATTATTTTGTTATACGAGTGACTATGGACGACATTCATTAGAATTATGTAAACATAAACTCGAGAAGACAATCTGAACTTTCTTCCTAGTCCAGCCCTGCTCTTGCTTTGTTCATGAGTATGTTGAAATCACACTTCTTTGAGAGATCTTGTTTACAGAATGGTTAAGTCAGGTGTTGAAATTAACATTGAATTTTAAGAAGAGCCCTTGAATGTAAATCCAAAAAACAATGCATTATAAATTGTCTTGTACAATTTGTTTTAAAGAATCTGGGTTTATCGAAATAAACCCAAATACATATTTGCACACTTCACAACAGTGATGAAGAGTTCTAAGAATAGGATTTCCAATGAGCTACCTTTTTCTTTAGGATGATGAAATACCAGGTCCAATCTGACAAAATGATAGTTAGTCAATCAAAAAAAAGATAGTTCCAGCTTCCCTTTTACGGAAATCCACTCATCGCCACAGCTTCACAGTGAGCTTGAAAAGCTTGCGTCGTGAAGTGGAGTAAATCAGCATCAGGGATCGAACATATGCTCTTAATGGATTAACAGTTGACCACCGAACACCTCTTCATTAAAATATTATTATCATTAATATGGTGGTGCTATTGCTTACCCAATAATGTTTAAAAACATGATGTACGTGATCTGAAAAAGATTCGAAAAGCTCGGTGACAAACGAAGATTTGCAAATATATTCCGAAAGGATTCCATCAATCTTTCGTATTTCCGAAGCCGTCAGCCTGTTTGGTGAATTCACGTAATTTTGGAGAATGTCGTACTGATCTTCAGGAATATGAAAACAGGTCGAGCCTTCATAGATGCCATTGTTTTCCTAAAACAGGGTGAGAAACATTAGCACACAAAATATGGTTTGTAACATCAATTTACTTTATTCTTACTGTTGCCATGACATTATAAAGGGGCAAAGACATAAGTATTTTGGTACTACACCCACAGCCGAGCGAAAAAAGGGCAGATAGATATAATGAGAATTTAGTAAAATAATTGTTTCTGGGGAACTATTGCGGCCCCACTTAGTTTTTTTTTTTTAAATCCCAAAAAGGTATTATTTCTCTCAGTTCATCTGCGGTTTTTTAAAACAAAATAAGCTTGAGAAAAAGTGGGACCGCAATAGTGTAATAGTTCCGTTTCTTGTTAAGCAATAAAAAACTCGGCTGCGGGTGGAGTCGCTAGACTGAACGAGTGCCGTTCTTCTTTTTCGTCTACTCAGAGCATTATCAAAATAAAACTATCATTGTTGAATATGAAAAATTTTGAAGACCAACATAACCTCAAAAATTCACAGTCAATTGCGTAAGGCACCTAATTTTTGTAAACTACATTTTGTCAACCTTACCTTAAATTTACTTTTAGAGAGAATCAGCAAAACCAGCTTCTTGTATAAAACATCTCCAACTACTTCGTTGTTTTGGCTCCTATATTTGTCTATACTGGGAGTTTGTTTATCTTCGCATTTACATTCAATTGTCTCAAAAATGCCGCCTTCTTTGACTTTTACGTCCCACGGATCAATTGCGTGGGACACAATGAATGAACAGAATAATATGAGAATTCTCATTATAGAAATAAAGAAAAAAAATGGATTTTAAAACATAATAATTTCTGGCGCCATACGTCGGCTTGTTTCCGACTTCTTATCTTTATTATAAGACCAATCTCTGATGTGATTAGATAACATGGAATATGTTGATAAAATCAGAATCACAACGGTCCGGTGAACGTATTTCAATAAATAAAAGTTAATAAACCATAATAAACACAGTGAGAAATAAAAACACTTGTACTAATCGTATCTATTTTGAAAAATGACATAACGCAATTTGACAATCAAACTGTCAGTTTCTGTCCATAGACAAATTGTAATCATTTTTTTATGAAGCAGTGTAAAACTTTTTCGAACTTGCCTCCGGCCAGTGACCTAATTTCACAAAAAAAAAAAATCATGTTACCTACCTACTTCTTGATATTATGACGATGTTCAATAGATAAGCCATTCGAGACTTTCTGGAGCGATCATGTTAACCAAATTCTCAAGAATCGATGCGTTTTGAGTAAAGAGCCTAAGAAATTGCAAGAGTGTGTCAGAAATTCTGGTGTTCTCTTATCTCTGCCTTCCCCACAAGGAAAGCGGCCTGATAGACCTATAAAAAACTTTATTGCTGTGATTAGGTACCATTCTTCAGGTTGGCTAAGAAGTACCTACTACTAATCATAACTACAGGATAATCCAACAGGCTTATTTAAACCTATAAAAATTCTTTCTTCTCCCTAATCTGTAAAAATGATAATCGGTCGATCATAATTATAATAATAAAACTTTATTGACCGATCATCCGATGTGACATCAGCTGTTAGGATGGATTAACGAGGATTAATGAAATAAATTAAAACAATATTACTATTTTCATCAACAAAATATTATTAGGTACACTATTATATTTAACTAATAAATATTTTAGTACACGTATTTAACAAATAAATAATTACTATAATACATATGGCACTATCACAGAAATAAAACAAATCAGACAAAACTAACATGCAATACTTGGGTAAGGTCAGCGACATAATATATTATGGGTAGGGTATACAGCACCAGCTCCATCTTCACTTTTTCTCTCTTTCTATAGCCATGACGTAGGATGCTTTATAAGTAGAGACTGGAAAATTTCTCGATCACGATAAAACAAATTTATTAGGGAATTTCGTACTTTTTATGCGAATTTCGTGTTTTATACACATATAACGCAAATTTTAGTACTCTTTACTGGAATAGCGCAAATTTTCTCATATTTGACGCGAAATTTCGACCTTTATTTAGGAAAACATAGTGATTGAAACATTATCAAAAGGAATGTGGCTTTGAAAGTAACAAGAACCACACAGAAAAAAATCTTGAAAAAAGGCATAATTTTTGTTTTTCTCTAATATTTTTGTTTTATTTCATCGTTTTTAGGGATTTTTGCACAAAATATAGTTCATTATCAAAATTTTTTTATATTCTTGTATTAAATGCTGTAAAATTGTCCATATTAATGATATAAATGCATGAAAAATAACAACAAATTTTGCAAAATTGTGAAAAATAACACCCTTTTTTGCAAACATGCTACATACATATATAAGTACTGCAAAATAATGCCGATTTTTTCCAGTCCCATTTTATAAGCGACATTACTATGGAATAACAACGTCGTAAGGAACGTGCAAAAACTCAGAACAGAATGCGAATTATATTCTGCTACGAGATTGGTCGTATGCGATATTGCCAATAGTTACACCATGGCTATGTGGGTACTTAAGGAGACTGTGGTAAATGATCTCCATGATTGTAACGATATTGATAAATAAATAAATAAATCACCCATTACTGTTTTGTCAGAATATATCAACAAGAATCATTTTATGATAACACATTTTTATTTACAAATACTGAATAATAAATAATGTTTAGTTTTGTGCATAAATTACGTACCTAGGCAAAATAAAATTCATTTAACGAATAGGTACCAGAAAGGTACAAAAAAATTACTATAAGGAAAAAAATGTACATTTAATCAGAGATACAGTGCTCAAAAAAATTACAAGTTGTAAATAAATTTATAATTGTCATATCTATAATTTGAAAGTCAGGGGTATATTAGCCACGAGAGGTTAAGAGGCTTTTTTGTAGTTTGAGACAACCTAACTACATGCAAATCCGTACACGCAGTTATAGTAGTATTAGTGGGCGCACAATGAACAAGAATGCACACAGATGCGTTCATTGTTCAAGGCAGGATTCCGGGCCCTCTAATGGAGCCAAGAGTCCTGCTGAACCGGTTGGACGTTCAGAATGCAGGTCTGAACTGTATGGGGTGGAGAATTCTCCACAAAATCACCCATGAGGGAAAGGGGCAAATTGTGACCTTTTCTTTTGACAATGTCGCCCTCGAGGCACTGGGGAGAATTCAATTCAGACCCATCTTCGGGTTCGGAGCCATTCATATACGTGTGAGAGCTCAGACTGGCGTGGAGCTGACCCCAGGGCTATTGGATGTGAGGGCCGAGACCTCCGCAGAGGCGAGTGCTAGGGATCCAAAGGGACCCGAATGCTCTGTCGACGCGGTTGGGACTGAGCCCCTGCCTGGGCCCAGTGGAGAAGCGACCACAGCCGAAGACGGACCCGTGCCTGAGCCAGCAGCTCCAAAAAAAGGGGTGCTGCTCAGGCAACAACAAGTACCAGCGCCAACTGGAGAGGATCCCAGGGAACTCCCCAATAAAAGGCGCAACAGAAGCTCGCGGAGGAAGAGAGGTGCTCAGCGGCCCTCTCACGCCGTGGAGCGACAAGAAAAATCCCAACCCCCTCCCCACATCTAAAAAAAAAAATGTCTTCACAAAAAATAACTCCTTTTCCTAATTCCTCCCCAAATCTCCCTCCTAATCTCCCTCCCCTCCCAATACTCCCACCCAACCACAAAAAAAATCAAGGCACGTTCAAGATAATTCAAATAAACCTCCAGCATGCGAAGGCTTCCTCCGCATTACTCTCCGAAAAAATACTAAGGGAGAAACTGGACATCGCCTTGATACAAGAACCGTGGATCATCAAGAACACGGTAACAGGACTTAGCACTGCAGGGAGGGTCTTATACGCCACTAATGGCACTAGACCAAGAGCCTGTATTCTATTTGCCAAAAACATAAAATTTATGCCCATACCGGAAATCTGCACGGATGACCTGGTAGCAGCATATGTAACATTCCCAGGACAGGCAACCCAAAGAATAGTAATATGTTCGGTGTACATGCCATGGGAAAAGGAAGACCCAACGTTGCAATTAGCTCCTGTAGTGGATTACTGCCGAGACCAGGGAGCCCAGCTGATCCTAGGTTGTGACAGTAATTCCCATCACACTACATGGGGCAGCACGGATACGAATCATAGAGGTGAATTACTATATGATTACCTCTTGACGCACAAACTACACACACTCAATCGTGGCGCTACACCAACTTTTGTCACTAGAGCACGAGAAGAGGTATTAGATATCACTGTCTGTGTGGAGTCACTAATGGACCACACACGACAGTGGCATGTCTGTCGAGACATAACTATGTCAGACCACAGATACATCAGATTCGACGTCCTAGTTAATAAAGCTAGAGAAATCGAAACTTATCGAAATCCTAGAGCCACTAACTGGGATGGCTATAGGCACCAGTTAGAGGGAGACATAAAAATGATAACTAAAACCGTTAGATCAGTCGAGCAAATTGAATCGGCGGTAGGGGATCTTAACTCTTGTATGCTGAATGCATACAATGACAATTGTCCCCTAAAAACCACCAATACTAACCGCAAGGTCCCTTGGTGGAATTCAAACTTGAATTCACTAAGAAAGGAATCCCGGAGACTCTTTAACAGAGCAAAAATTAACGGAGACTGGGAGTCATACAGGCAATCTCTTACAGAATTCAATCGAGAATTAAGGAAAGCCAAAAGACTGTCTTGGAGGAGGTTTTGCGAAGAGATTAATGGTCCTTCGCATGTGGCCAAGATCCACAAGATACTGTCAAAGGCACCTCCTACCTATCTGGGATTATTAAGGAAAACCGATGGGACATTTACCGAGAATGTGGAGGAGACCCTGGGGCTTATGGCACAGGTTCACTTCCCAGGCTCGAATATCATATCTGAATCGGACACTCTACAATCACAGATCACCAGTAAGTCCAAACCGGACATTGAGGACTGGAGAAGAGCGTCAGAGATTTTCAGACCTAACCAGGTTTTGTGGGCTATGGACAGCTTCCAACCATACAAATCTGAAGGGGAAGATGGCATATTCCCTGCCTTGCTGCAGCAGGGTGCGAAGAGTATCCTACCTGTAGTTATCAAAATCTTCAGAGCAAGCTTTGCATGGGGATACATACCGACGGATTGGACTAGGGTTAGGGTAACATATATACCCAAAGCTGGTGATAAAGATAAGTCACAGCCTAAATCCTACAGGCCAATTAGCCTTACCTCTTTTATGCTCAAAGCAATGGAGAAAGTGCTAAATCTATACATAAGGGAGAAATATCTCACGATAAATCCCCTGCATACTAGACAACATGCCTATCAAACGGGCAAGTCTACCGAATCCGCTCTGATCGAATTAACCGACAGACTGGAGAAGGCCATAGAGGACAAGGAAATTGCCCTATGCGCCTTCCTAGATATTGAGGGTGCTTTTGATAACACCTCAACGGATGTAATACTTAAAGGCATGAGAGAAAGAAGCATCGATCAAACGACACTAAACTGGATCGAAGCGATGCTGTCAAATAGGACCGTCAAAACGACACTATTAGACAAAACATTAGCTGTACGAATAGCGAGAGGATGTCCCCAAGGAGGTGTCTTATCACCCTTGGAATGGTCCATCGTAGTCGACAGTCTTTTATGGAAGCTAAATAATGCTTATTTCAACACACAGGGCTATGCAGACGACTTGGTCATCACGGTTGTAGGAAAATTCCAAGGCACCGTATCCAGTCAGATGCAAAGGGCCCTGAGATTGGTGGAAACCTGGTGCAAAGACTATGGTCTTTCGGTGAACGCCAATAAAACTATCATAGTCCCCTTTACCAACAAGAGAAAGCTGGATGAACTTAAAGCTCCAACTCTCTTTGGTAAAACAATAACATTTTCCAAAGAAGTCAAGTATCTAGGCGTAATCCTGGATAAGCGACTGACGTGGAACCCCCACTTGGAGTACATCACCAAGAAAGCCAAAATAGCTTTAGGTAGCAGCTTCAGAATAGCTGGGTTAAAATGGGGCCTACAGCCGAAGCAAGCCCTTTGGCTTTACGCAGCCATGGTCAGGCCAATGGTCACCTACGGCTGCGTAGCATGGCACAAAAAAACCCAGCAGAAGACGTGCGTAAATGACCTGAACAAGGTTCAGAGACTTGCGTGTCTCCTTACAACGGGCGCCATGTCCTCAACACCCACGACCGCGCTAGAGGCGATGCTGTGCCTAGTGCCTCTACATGTACATGTGCAGATGGAGGCTCGCATGGCGTTACTTCGGGCGGCGGCGGGTGGCAGGAACAACTGGCGTTCCAACGTATTCAGAGGATTGAATTCGGACCTCTACAAAGCTCCCATCATGGGCATGCCTTCGGACACCATGAATGTGGCATAAATAAATAAATAAATAAATCTTTATTGACCAAAATGATTACAATGATTACAAAAAAATAAGACAATCTTGTGTGCCAAAAGGCGGACTTATTGCTAACGCAATATCTTACAGTCAACCCGAGATAAGAAAAAGATAACTTATATAATATAAATAATAATAAAGCAAAAAAAAAATATAGATAGACATACATACAGACATAAATACATACTAATCGATAATAAGATAGATATATATACATAAAAAAAAAAGATAATGAGCTTTTAATAAATTTAAATGTATACGTATACACACAGGGGAGGGGAGGGGAGGGGGGAAAGAGCGGGATGGGGAAATAAGGGACCACTCGCTGTGAACATTTGGACCTGAGGTCGACGACACAGAGAAGATACAGCTTTGTCAAACACTACACAATAGAAATACTCGAGAGAGAGACATGGAGAGAGAATGATCCCTACTCCTTTCGAGATGGAGACATTGTATGGTACACGGATGGCTCCAAGAAAGATGGCCGGGCAGGGTCGGGAGTCTTTGGTGTGCGCCCTAGGTTGAAGAAATCAACCAGTCTGGGTGAGTACGCCACTGTATTTCAGGCAGAAATGAGCGCTATCATTGAATGTGCTCATTTGAACCTTCACCGATCATATCACAACAAAAAGATCTACATCCTCTCCGACAGTCAGGCAGCACTAAAAGCTCTTGAATCGGTAGAGGTAAGATCCAAACTAACCCTGGAATGCATACGGGTCCTGAATAGCCTCGGTGCAAAAAACACAGTGAGGCTGGTCTGGGTACCTGGGCATTGTGGAATCATGGGCAACGAAGAGGCCGATGAACTTGCCAGAATTGGCGCAGAAAGACCCGCAGTGGGCCCTGAACCTATTTGCGGATTACCGCGTAACACTCTCAGAGCCAGCCTCAAGAGCTGGACCAAAGACGAGAGCAATGAAATCTGGGCAAACAGCACAGGGTTGAAACATGCGAAGGAACTAATTACAGGGTACTCGCAGAAGTTCACCACCGAAGCTCTCAAGCTTTCCAAAAACCAAATAAGGATCCTAACCAGGACCTTGACTGGACACTGCAGACTGCGGAAACACATGTTCAAAATTGGACTCTCGGACACCCCAGTCTGTAGATTCTGTTCAGAGGACAACGAAACACCTATTCACATCCTCTGCAACTGTGACGCACTCGCTCACAAAAGAAGTCGCTCTCTTGGAGGGCCCCTGCTGGACTCCGAGAAGGCAAGACTACTCGCACCAAGACAGATCGTGAGCTACATGAGACACGTCGGCCTTGAGGACGAGTTGTAACACTGAAGGGTGTCACAATAGACCTACTCTGGTCGCAGTGACGCAGGGGACATGCGGTCCCCTGACCTAACAAAGGAAAAAAAAAAAAAAAATGGCTATGTGGGTACTTAAGGAGACTGTGGTAAATGATCTCCATGATTGTAACGATATTGATAAATAAATAAATAAATCACCCATTACTGTTTTGTCAGAATATATCAACAAGAATCATTTTATGATAACACATTTTTATTTACAAATACTGAATAATAAATAATGTTTAGTTTTGTGCATAAATTACGTACCTAGGCAAAATAAAATTCATTTAACGAATAGGTACCAGAAAGGTACAAAAAAATTACTATAAGGAAAAAAATGTACATTTAATCAGAGATACAGTGCTCAAAAAAATTACAAGTTGTAAATAAATTTATAATTGTCAACAATTTGAAAGTCAGGGGTATATTAGCCACGAGAGGTTAAGAGGCTTTTTTGTAGTTTGAGACAACCTAACTACATGCAAATCCGTACACGCAGTTATAGTAGTATTAGTGGGCGCACAATGAACAAGAATGCACACAGATGCGTTCATTGTTCAAGGCAGGTATATCCGTCCCTTGTCGAACACTACAAAAAAGGGTCTTAAACTTGCGCGACTTTTATACTAACATATATTTTTTAAAAATCTGTATGTTATATTATTTTAAAACGACAAGTCAATCCATTGACCTCTTTACATTCACTTGTGTCATGTTTTTGTCATGAATGCTTTATCAGAAATATACGTATAACAATAGGTTCAATACTACAATACAATAGTAACTAATGATAAGTGCGTCCTAACTAGAATAAGAAGTTCTTTTTTATATTATTTCAGAAAACCATGACGGCAGCATGAACATTTAGCAAAATAGGTAACAAGTAATTAAGATATGGATAGATACAATAAAAATTCTTTTTGAATCTGAGTTTATTGAAATAAACCCAAATATACCTTAGTACACTTCACAGCAAGCTTGAAAAGCTTGTGTCGTGAAGTGGAGTAGGTTGGCATCGGGGATCGAACCCGCGCCACCTGGATTAACAGTCGAGCGCATCAACAACCAGGCTACCGGCCACCTCATTTACACACCTATAATATTATCTATTACAGCATAAGTTTTTATATACATTATACATATTCAATGTCTGTATCTGTGTCTTAAGGAGTAAATAAATAAATAATGGAGTTAGAATATAGATAATCTGTAAAACATAATAAATACTTCAGATAAAGATACAATAAATCAACATGCTATATAAATTATCACAAACATAATACTACTATTTCTTAGATACCCTTTTGTAGATGCTGCTAATTGTGATAAAATTTGTAACATACTGTATAACATGCTTGATTAGAGTAACCAGCACTCCTCTAAGCCTAATAAATAATACAATAAACAATATATTAATACTTTTTGTTCTAAAGTTTGTTATCTTTCGGATCTGCTTAGAAAAAAGACTCGGAACAATTAAATTTTATGGAGGATTAATAATACTTTACGACTACTATTTATCAGCTTTGTCATGTTCGTAATCTATGTGTTTTATGTAGGAGAGGAAAATGTTATATAACATTGTTGCCACGTTTACGTATAAAACTCTATACTTTCCATCCAGGTAGTAGAAATTTAAAAACTGCGTTGGCGGCCATACACACCAATCAACCTGCAAAATAAAAGAAACAATTCATACATATTATGATTTTACAAAAATAAAACAAATTTTTACAAAACTAACACAAATTTTTAGAAAAATAACACAAATTGTTGCAAAATTAAGCCCACTATTTTCCAGTCTCTGACAAAGAAAGTGGTCAATGACAAAAATATGTAGGACCAGTATTTTTGTCATTGACCACTCTCTCACTTGCCGCGAACCGCGAAGGGGACCCTTTTCAGGGGGCGGCAGGAGGGGGTTGGGGCAAGATTTTGATAGGCAACCTTAGTGCGATGTATGACACTATTTGAATTATTTAAATCATTTAAATCACATTTCAATAAAAAAACAGATAGGTCATATTTTTACCGGCTGGATCACGGGCTACAATATGTCTCTAAAGAATAGTTCCTTACCATTATAACTGTCAAAAACTTCTCTCGAATTTCCGTCGTACATTCTTTAAATGTCTTTCCTTCCATTAATCCCATTGCGAGGAAGAAACCAAAAATACAAAATGGAGATGCAACCATTTGATCGATGAGGATTTTTTTGCCAACGATGGATAGCGTATTGCCGGGCATACGTTTGTCCAACATGAGATAAAACCAGTGCTGTGGAGTGCCCAGTAGTAAGCCGGTAATGAACATTCGACCTGGAAAAATATAAATTCAAATAAGTAGGTAAATTATGTATGATTAATATTGCCGTCTGCGAAAAACTGCGTACAAACAAAAAGTTGAAACTGAAAAACATCTAGTATCGCTAGGGCTGCCACCTCTCCGGGTTTGACCCGGAGTCTACGGGTTTGAGTGGTGTTCTCCGGGCTCCGGGTTAGCATAGTGTATCTCCGGGTCTAAAATTTTGTCAGGACTAAAAAAAAAAAAAAAAGGAAAATACTCGGGGTCCCGGTCCCCCCCATAGAAAAACTGGGTCTCCGGGTCAGCATAGTAAATCTCCGGGTTTGGAATTTTGGTGTGGACCAAAAAAAAAAAAAAAAAAAAAAAAGGTCAACTATGGCCACAAATTCGTTTTTTCCGAATCTCCGGGTCTACGCTCTTACAAAGGTGGCAGCCCTAAGTATCGCCCATATAATTCCATAGATTTGCATGGAATAGGGGGCTTCACAATAGGAGTTACGTATGAAAACTCAGACTTTTGACGACCGAAATAGATTAATCTAATCCAGATCCAGAGATTCATAAACTGGCGACCAAGAACAACAAACAGGGAGTGTGATGGGAAGCCACCACAACCATGGAGAGATGACATTGTGAAACATGTCAACAAAGTCAACTGAATGTAGAGAACCCAGGAAAAAAATTGTGGAAAGAAATGGAGCCTTTCGCATTTTTGCACTTCTCAAAATAATTATATAAAAATGATGTGAAACTACGAACTATGGATTGAAATTGAATTAATACTTGCCTGCTCTGTCCCACTCATAGCGATGTGGTAATATCTTTCTCTGGTATTCAATCTCTTGTTGAACCAAATCACCCACTGCCATCAGAATACCAGAACTGATTGTGTTTGTGTATATGAGATATTTTCCGAATAAACTTCTAATGCTGCGTTTAACTGTCGTGGTTTCTCTCACAGGCAATGCAAATGTATGATGCCTTGGTATTATGACTCTCCTGGCTAAACATCCTAACCTGTACGCCATGGTAAAGAGGAGGGAATAATGGGAAGAAAGAACACTTTATAATCGTTAATCTACACACTGAATAGAAATATTCATATTTATTTGGTGACTTTTCGGGATGTCGGACTCAAAATGAGTGTAATTTCTAAAAAATATATTGATTTTTACTAAAACTACATATCGAAAGACCCGCTCCGCGAAACGAACGAACAGCTGTCTGCCTCGACCAATATTATGACATGGTTTTATATACATTTTGTTATCAGCAGAATATATAGACTTTGGCCAGCTGTAAATCACATTTTGTCTGCAAATAAAGGCAGCTAAATGTTCGCAAATGATACTGGAATGGTCAGCAATCAATATTTGTAAAAATTGGTGGTGCAAGATGTGTTTCATCGTCAGAATAGATTATTCAGTGACAAAATGGGAGTAATACTGATTAGTATTTTTGCAGGCCGACGATAAATAATGTATGCAAATTAATAATGTAATGTTCGTTTTGTTACAATTTGAAATATGATATCAAAACAATTTTGTTTTACTTTTAATTGAATTTTGCTTTGATAACGCAGATTTTTGCGCCTAATATTTTTATAATGCGGACACTATAATTAAACAGCTGAATTTTCCGGCTGCCGAAATTTAATGACCGTTTCATTAAATTGCGGCTCATTTAATTAGTTTTCCTTATTATGACATAACAATCTTGCGTCATCTGTCAAAAAATAGTCGTAGACAATATTGTGTATTTTTCAAACCATAGATTTGTTAGATTTAAAACCATTCAGCAGACATAAGACATCACTTTTTTTACTTTCCCAGGAACATTTTGGCTATATTGTACTTTTTTAAAGCACTAAAATGAATTATTTATAGTCTATTCTTTTTAAGCACTTGCGAATGCGGTCGCCATTTAGCGCTTAAACAATTTTTTTAGCGCTTTAAAAAACTAACCTAACAGGTCAACATTGATTTTGTACGTGGACTACCGATATCCGATGGCTGCTGAGTGACGTTCTTCATATTTTTGGCACGATGATTGTTGGCGCGATTCAAATCTTTGATTATCGATGTACCTACCTAAATCATAAATTAATTACTTTCATACATTATTCAAATCAACCTTCTGATGGAGTTGTGGCAAAGCCCGATGCTAGGACAAAATATTCGTCAGTTTTTTTTGTTGGTTCTTTCTGTTTAGCAGCAGTAAGTAGTATGGAAATAATTTACCTATTACCAATTACCTAGGTACTTAAATAATCAAAGGCAGCAGTAGAGGCTCAGCAGAATAATTTTGACCAGAATATGTATAGAGCACCTATCGCAAGCCTGAAAACGATTCGCATTGTCTAGCACTGAACTGAAGGATCGAACTATTCTGTAGGTACCAGGCGCGAAGCTACCTAAGAACACGATTCCCATCGAGTTACCTTTTGGAAAAGAATAGTGTCTAAACGTAAAACATAAGAAATGTTAGAACCGGCTTCCGTTCTGCAGAGATCCACCCTTGGCCACTGGTAGGTACCTACCTCTACATATGGTTAAACAGATTTCATTTTTTTTTTTTCGTATGGCTTGGTGATTCACGCGTCTTCACCCATTTGGGCTGTGTCAGGAAGTGTTGTTATATCACTAATTTTCCCACTAGTGTGGTCGTCGGTATGGGCCTTAGAAGGACCTTTTTTCACCGTGTTGGCCGAGAGGTCTTTCGACGTTCGGCCGCCGTGTCCGTGCTGATTCGTTTCGCGCTTTTGTCTTTGTATATAGTTTGCATTCATGATCTTTGCTTATTTCTCTCAGTATTTCGCTTCTTATATTTCTCTTTCACTTTTATATTTCACTTTCGTTTTGCGCTACTCACAGGGGAGACCACGAGAAGGTTCAGCACATCCTCCCCCACAGATTTCATAATTTTTAGTATTGAAGGAATATGTAGGTTCTATCCATTGTGCCGTATCGCTGCGAGGTAGGCAGATGGAACAGAGCGAAACACACACATTAGTTCCAAAATTTCGTATTCACTCCCGTGAAAAAACATGTCTTTCTTGACAGGCAGCAGTAAGAATTGCTCAGTAACAGAGCTGATGTCTACTACAGTACGGTCTAAAACCTAACGTGGATCTTACCGTAAACTATCAACACCAAAACAGAAAAACAAAAAGAAATTCGGTAAAAAAGTAGAAAATTTCGACAAATCAGCCCCACCGCGTTTTTCTTACCAAAGCGATTAAAAAAATAAACAATTATTTAGGTATTTATCTGCGAATGATAAATTGATTTTGTAAACATGTTATGACTTCATTTTGGTCTCACAAAAGTTGCATTACCATAGGTATTTCTCATCACTAGAATATCAAATGTTTGTTAGTAAACTACGCGACTACGACGGTTCTACGAATCTACGACTTCGTACATATTATGTCTACAATTTAGGGCCTATAATACATCCCTACATGTTATGTTACTACGGTTTAGATCCAATACTACGTTACTACGATTGAAAGACGGTGTTTCAGTCGCTACTACATAGGTGCTATACACTCTTGTAACGCATAAGCTACGACAGTGTTTTCAGTGTTTTGTATAGCGTCGTGAACGCTGGTAGCGTGCGTCTCTGAAACTCCCGAACACTGAAAACGTACGAATGAAATTCGCGTAAGTTATAAATAAAGAAAAAAAAAACGAAAACATTGCGACTGTTTGTTTACAGAATCAAAAAAGTTTTGGTGAAAACTTGTACCATTTTATAAAATGCTCAAGTTTCTTTTTTATTTTGCTGTTGAAATACTGAGAACCAAAAATAGTTAGAATGTATTTTTCTGTGTTTAGTGTAAAACGTTTATCGTTTAATAATAATAATCATTATATATTAACTTACCTCTGATGTCAATTTCTACCTACGTCCTTCATTCTGTGTTGTATTGCCGCAGTCCATAATAAATTAAAAAGTTGTCAAGTGTAATAGTGCCAACTTATTATGCATTATGCTAGGTATATAATAATAATTGGATAAAACACGCTTGATTTAATGGTTTAATAAATCATTTATTTATAAAAATTAAATAAGTAACCTCGATTTTGCAGGTAATTATTAATCTACCAACGTGTATTAAATTTCACAATAAAAAAACACCAGTGAAACAATTGTGCATTTTTTTATGAATGTTGCTCATTAAATTATTAATAATTTTAGCGACAAAATGATTACTCCTCAGTGAGCCTATTCAGTGCTATATTTCACTGGATTATTATACCTCAAGTATTATTAGTAAGCCTAAACAGTGCTACATTTCACCTCAATTACCTGTTGTTGGTGAGCATCTACAGTGCTATAATCCACTTAATTTACTACACCTCAAATATTGTTAGTGAGCTTATTCAGTGCTATATTTTCACTTGATATAATATATACCTCAAGTTAGTGAGCCTATTCAGTGCTATATGCCACATGATAAATCCATCAAGTATAATTGTTAAGTGAGTCTATCCAGTGCTACATTTCACTTGATTACTATACCTCGAGTATATTAGTGAGTCAATTCAGTGCTATTATATGAAATTTGTGAAATTGTGTGTGTGCTTTTTTGTGGATTGTCAGTGAATAGGATTGCAAACAAAATGATGGAATAAAACAATGGTAAGAATTTGTGTAGTATTATTTTCTATAAGTAAGTACTAAGTAGGTTTAATAATATAGAGCCAAACACAAATATGAGTTGCCAATAATCGTAAGAGGATTACAGGATTTATTTGGTACAATAATATTATTATATCTACAGGATAAAAATTATTGTAGCTTTCTACAAAATATACCTCATTTATTAACCAAACAAATTTATTATGCGAAACGTTTTCGTTAGAATTATCAAATCTGGTTCTAAAGACACGAATAGAATTGAAGGATGTTTTTTTTAGCTATTGAATATTATCATACATGGCAACTTACTACAAAGTGAATCGCATTTATTATAATGCCAAGCGTGATCGCTAGGTTATGTTAGAATTATCAAAGGTGGTTAATCTAAAAATAAAATTGATGTAATAACGATTCATTTTGGATTTAGTTTACGAGTTGAAACTAACTTAATTTCTTTTTTAAGATCTTATTTTTTTGATGTCACAAATGCATCAGTAAGTACGTAGCATAAATATATACCCGCGATTTGCACGTGAAATAAGCATTTGAGTTGTAAAATCAATTACTTGCGTTTGGATGGCGTCGTAGCTTTAATTAATTGCGTGTAACTCTTCAATTATAATTCGTTTTCAGAAACCATGACACGATCAAAGGTATCGATGGAACTGATCGTGCACGCTGGTGATTAGCGCCGTTAGCAATTACTAAATTGTCAATCAATAAATTGAATCAACTTTGCCTATAACAATTATCAGTAGATTTCAGTCGTTCACTGAAAGCATTTAATGCCCCGTTAATTTGGAATTATTGACGAAGTTTTGATATTATATGTCTGACGCCAGGAATTTCGAAATTAATTTTTCATCAGCAGTCTGATTTCAAAGTTTTTATGCTTTTTCGTTCATTACACTAATTGTAGGTATCAAAATTTTACAACATTCCACAAAATTGGGCTGTTATACCTTAGACAATCAGAGGTCCCCAAACATTTTTATCTCGTAGACCACGTGCCATTTTTTTGTAGAAATCAGTCAACACACGTTTTCAGAGGGGTGGGGTGACGCGAATCAGTCAAAACAGCGTATCATTTGGGTGCCTTTCTCGTAGACTCCTATGCTTGCCCTCGCTGACATAGACCAGGGACCTCTTGCATTTCGAAATCGATCGAGATGTAGACAACATTTTTCATTTTGCCCCAATCGTGGGAAAAATGAGAAATGAATAATATTCAGCTACCTATCTTCTTCTTCGTCAGACTTGGTCCCTCCACTGCTGGATGTAGGCCTCTTCCATTCGTTTCCAGTCCTTTCGATCCCTCGCCTTTCTGACCCACTGTCTACCCGCTACCGAGGTCACGTCGTCCGCCCATATCATGCTACCTGCAAGCCACCTATACCATGGTTCTATTTTATTTTCACATTCATCGAGTTTTAGTTTAATAACTACCCAATGTTACAGCACATAAAAATTTTGCATACACATGTGGCCTAAGATGACAATTTAAAATTGTAGTACTAGGTACATTATCACGACACATACTATTAGTCCAAGAGCCCGCTGCTTAATTTATGACGTATCTGTTTTTTGATCGAAATGTGGTATAAATGATAGCTTACCAATAGAGTATTACATCGCACTAGGGTTGCCTATTAGGATTATTTTTGTCATTGACTATTTTCTTCTATCTCTTACCATATTCCTACAAAATGCGAAAAACCACGAAGAGGGACCTTTTCGGGGGGGGCAGGGGGGGTTGCGGCAAGATTTTGATAGGCAACCCTAGTGCGATGTAATACCCTATTGGTAAGCTATCATTTGTACCACATTTCGATCAAAAAACAGATACGTCATAAATTAAGCAGCGGGCTCTCGGACTATATGTAGCTTCCAAATTCCATATTCAACTAGGCGAGCTGTAAAACCTTTCAAAGACATACAATTTTGTAATTTGATTGGTCCGAATTAATAAAGTTCTTTTTTTAATGGAATGCCGTTGGCTAAAGTTGAGTTAGGTTACCATTATTGTGAAATACCAGGTATCTACGAATGAATGAATTACCTACTGTATTCCCCATTAATCACATTAGCTGAAACATACTAAGTATCATGTTTATTGTATTAACACCTTTCTAATTAATTACTTTTCAGAACTCAGGCTACAGATACCCATCACCCAAACTTTTGTGCAAGCTTTTTAATGTTTTACAAAACTATAGAATTCCATATGGATATTTCGGTAGGAAGAGAGATATATATTTAATACTGTAGGCATGAACGTCGTCATGGGGGTGGGCGGGAGGGGGCGCAGCTGCCACCCTAGAGATTGGAATAGGTGCCTATATATATTTTTTCATACTAAATGATAAAACCTCTCAAAAAATCACATCATTACCACATACTTTTTTCCACGTCATGAATTTTCTAAAATTAGTACGAAAATCCACCAATATACACCTGTTTCATTAAAAAAATTGCATGCGGCGCTATTTTTTTATTGCTTTTCTTAAAAAAAGAAAATCATCTTTCATACTTGCATATTATTGTGCAAAGTATTGTATACATTTTCAAATAAACCAAACCACATCACGACCTTCTTCAGTATGTGTCACAATTTTTTTGCGCTATTTACGCGTCTTTCATGTTATATCAATTTTTTAAATTTTTATTGTTCCCCCCAGCTCCGAGGCTGGCGACGCCCACGCTAGGTAGGTACGTGAAAGATTTCCCAACGCGTATGTTGGTACATCCGCTTGTCCAGAATACGAACTTCCGCCTGTCTAAAGGAAGATATCCATTTCCCCTTTTGCCATTATATTTCCACATCGCCCTTTCATGGTTAATTATGTTTTGGTAAGTATATCTACCAACACTGAACCAAGTTGCTTTCATAAAATATTCATTAATTTATTGCAGAAAGCATGCCCCGTCCTGGATCAGACCCTAAGTTCTTTGGTAGATGCGTGGAAATTAATAGCACTCCAGTGAATTAAGAAAAAAAATTTATTTATTCATCGATTCCCAAAAAGAACATCACTATATTAAGGCCCAATTATATTGCAGCAGCATGTAGCGTGCGGCATTGGCGCATGATACACGTAGTCTTTCCATTGACGGACGCGAAGCCACACAAACAAGTCGTCTTGTCGCATTTTACCAGTCGAATATTGTTGCCCGGACACATAGTATTTTCTGCAATCTGTCAACATTGAATAAACTGTTGAATAAACTGTAAAAATAAACTGTTGAAAATAGTGGACGTTTAGCGGGGGGGTCGTGCCGGCGCGTCGAGTGTACCGTTGGGTCTGAGGGTTTCAGCGTAAAACTAAAATGAAAAGAACTATTGTCACTTCCTTTCTCCATTTTCCTTATAATAATATATATATATATTTCCTAATAGGTTCCTGGATCCATTCCTATCCTATTTCCTATTTCTTGCTTATATATAATGTACATACTTATACTTTTGTTAATAAAACGAAGAATACTATAATTGGCGCTATAAAATGTAAATATATATAAAATATCATATTATGTATTTAGCTGTTGTATTCTCTTAATAAATAAATTTAAAAAAAAAACATATCTGAGAAAAACATGTAAATTCGATCCGTTTATTTGTGCAATCGAAAATTGTGCAGCGAACAGACGAAGACATGTTGCAATAAACGGATTTCATTAGTTGAAAATGATATCGATATCAAAGATTAAAAGAATATTCGAGAACTTTAGGATGTACTCGTAACTATTACCATTTCGTTATGTCTGAGAATAATAATGTTCTAACTACCAGATTTTGACTATTTACGTGAAAATGTTTCTAACCGTTACAACAATGGGAAAAATCTAAAAAACTAAATATTTAGATTAAAATTCACAAAAAATGGCTTTAGCTTTCCCGACTAGTATTCGAGGATTTGCACCACAATCGCCTGATACTAGTAAATAATTAATAAAAAAATAAAATTAAATAAGTACTATTAAATCCTCGTATACTAGTCGCGAAAGATAAAGTCATTTTTTATGGAATTTAATCTTAAGTCTAATCTAGTGAATTTAATATAGTGAATGTTTCAGAGCTCAAGCAATAAAATTAGTTTCGAAAGTCGATTGCAAGATTTGGAGACAAAAACGTCAAGTGAAGTTAATGCCCTAAAGTGGTGTAGTTTTGTAAATAATGTGAGTAGATTGCATCGATGTATAAAATATACAAGTGTTTGATATTTCGATCTCTTTTTTCTCTCAACACTTTGATTTGTCAGTTAGAACCTTGTCATTCTCGGGTGAGGATTTACCAATAATGATTTACTTGTGTATCAGATGTAGTCGTGTTTGCCAAGAGTTGGCCAAGCGTTTTATTAAACAAATAATACCCAATATCTATGCATAAGTTTCATTGTAGCAATGTAAGAACATAACGTTCATATATTTTAAAAAAAAATCGGTAGATGGCAGTCGGTAAAGTTTGATTTATAAAATTAATAGTAGGTGCCAATTTTTTCCCATAAATATCTCATATTTTTCAAAATTTCCTTATTTAAAAACTAGTAAAATTAATGGTGAAATAGAAATTCCGTTCGCCTGGAGTTACGCATTTTTTATAGGATCTGGGTGTGCATACAAAAACCCAAATACTTTCCTGCACTCCTTCCACTAGGCTGAAAGTCTGTATCGCAAAGTGTAGAATACATCGCTAGCACCGGGGTTTGAATCCGGAACCTTCCGCTTGAGAGACTGCCTTCCCAACCAACTGCTCCAACCATGTATTCAGTCTTGTTCCAATTTTGATATTTGTCTATTTTTTCTGAAATAAAATGCCTATCATTATTCAGCGTGTTGAAAACCAGAAAACTAATAAACTGATCACAACGGCACTCCAGCAGGTGTTGCATGGTCTGCTCATTCCACCCCAGTTAATGTGACTTGATTAGCTTATAATTCTATGAGCATGATCAGTAAATAACAATTTATTAATTCAAAGACAAAATATCTGTCACTTTTGGCGGGTTATAGACATGCATTATTTTATTGCTTTCATGTATACAGCATAAGACATTTCCTGTTTATTTGTTTAGGAACTTCGGTCTGTCTTTTGAAAATTCTTTTATACCTACGAAATTATTTCCGTAATATGAAATACTGTATCATGTAACTACAGCTGATGTTTATAAATATTTAGATATACTAGCATTTTTTTCGTTGGCAAAACATATAGACAGTGGCGGATCCAGGATTTCATTTTGGGGGGGGGGGCTGAAGATTAAAAAAAAAATTCCGAGATTTCTTTTTGTTGACCTTTTTTTTTGGTCCTCGCCAAAAATTTTGAGCCGTTCTTATGCGGCGGAAAGATCGCAGACGAGGGGGGGAATCCTGCCGTAATCAACTGATGACCTTTTTTTGTCGTCTAAAATTTGTTGACCTTGACGCCTAAAAATTTGTCGAGCGGGGGGGGGGGATGAATTGCATTCAGTATACCAGATTTTCAGTTTAGTATTCAAAGCACTAGAAACGTCACTCAACGTTTTGGGGGGGGGGGGCTAAGGGGCTGAAATCCCAAGATTTGTTCTATATATACTACTGTAATCCATGGTTTTGGGGGGGGGCTTCAGCCCCCTAGCCCCACCCCTAAATCCGCTAGTGCATATAGACGAGCAAGCAAAGCTGTCAAGAGATGTATAAATGTGCGACACAATCGAACGGCATAACTTAAAACCAAAAGAGATTAACTGCTTTTGCAAAAAGCGTGTCCTTATTATTGTTGTCTTGTTTTATAACTCTTTAAGTAGAATTGACTGAGTGAGTTTTAAAAAAGGATCTGGGCTTGCATACACAAACCCAAATACTTTCCTGCACACCTTGCACTAGGCTAAAAGCCTGTTTCGCAAAGTGTGGAATACATCTGTATGTACCTATTTAAACAATTTAAACCTTGGACTTTTGTGATTCTATAGAAAACAAGGTATGTACGTACCAAAGCGTAGAGACTTTAACCTTTCACAAAATCGTATCGCTTTGAATTTGCGTATTCGAAATTTGAATTTCTCCTATGGTAAATAATCGCCTTTAATTCTATTGGATTAATTCGAAAATCGAATGCGGAGAAAATTCTTGAGAAGATTATTGTCCTCTCCTTACGTCCTTTTGGGGTAGGTATAGAGTAGGTACCCTATCTGCCGAATAATGTAAACAATTAGAATTATTAGATTCAAAACCCCTCAAACAAACTTTGTAATGGAGTTATTTCTCGAGATATCTTCAAACGGATTAAAATCGTATTTACCGATATTTCGATTTTAATTGAATTTAAAATATCGATTTTGCATAGATTTTACTTAGGAACATATTATTCTCTTTAAATTACTTAAAAGCATTTTATTTTTCATCAAAATATCAAATTATATAATAGCACTTTTGGGTATAATCTCCAATATGGAGTAGGTACTTGACTCTGACCCGTGAAATTGACGGACATCTTACATTTTTTGTCACGAGTTCTAGTACATCTTCAGCGCTGGGATTCGAACGCGCTACGACCAACTGAGGCAACCATGTAGATAATTAAGTTCCATTATTTTTCTAATGTTTGTCGTCTTCTTATATTGGGCCGAAAAAGATTTATTTATACGTGTCTTTATACCCAAGGTAGGTATGTTAGAAGGATAGATCACTACATACTAAAAACAAATTATTTGTTTGAGAGATCTTAGTGATGGTCAAAGCAGTTTATCATAATAATAAATGTACTACTTCTATAGCGTCGTCATGTGCCTTAGCACCTTGAGGACGGCGTACATAACATAACGTGAAATAAAATTCTTCAACAAAGTGTCTGCATTAAGATTTCTTAGATATTTACGTATATGTGCCAAATAATAAATACAAATAACAAAAGGTCAAAACATTAAATAAAAATGAGTCGGTAAAAAAAAATAAAAAAGTGCGTCTGCTCTTTTTGAAGGCCTGGGAGCTAGCAGCCCGGCAATGTGGCTTTGTACACAATTAGCACATTAAATAGTTTTGCTATGAGTACCTACGTTAAAACTCCACGAGTACCTATTAGTTTGACCAATCAATATGGGGAATTTTGAGAGACCTTTTTATATAATAATAAGTAGAATATTTAATTTTAAGTTAGTTTTAAGTTAGAATAAGTATATAGCCAAAAATCCATTTTGATTAGGCATCATTCTATAATTTATACTCTGTTAAATAATCTGCAATAAATTAAAAAAAATGTCACTGTCGACTATGTAGTGACCTAACCTCCTAGGTAAGATACCTTGCGTTACGCCCATACATCCCTACCTAGAAAATTATATGTTATGATTGTTGATCTACTTTTATTCTCCAGATTTTATCATTATTACAAAACCCCTAAGTTTACTTGAAATAATCTTGTTTGATTTTTGCGATTTGCTTGTTGTTTGTGTTTACGCTTTACGGTTTTACGCTATACGGACCGCTAAGGGTTCCAGGAATGAGATTTATTAACATTATTATTACAATGTAGTACATATATAAATGGGTTAGTACCTCTCTAAAGTGACCAGATAAAAACCCATAGGAATATTGATCAACATTGCTCATTTTATTATATAAATACTTATTTATTTATCGTATGGCCAACATCACGCCTATATCATATAACATTCGTTATGTCAAAGTGTAAAAATAAAAGCCAAAAGCGCAGAGTGAACTGCTTGTCAGAGACTTAAATCTTGATTTCTTATGTATTGTATTGCTTCGTCGCTAAGGGTTAGGAAATCCGATGCATTGCCACTGTACGCTCTGAGTGCCCACCCGGGTAACTATGTGTTGAATGGTCTGCCTGTCGGCTCCGCAATAAATACTTAAGTAGATAGTTATAAAATTTAATCAGACAAAACTTTCTTAACAATAATGTGAATACTTGTAAGTAGGGCATCACATGAAATTAGACTTCTTTGTGTTGACATATGTGTGATGTCTGTTTGTATTCCAATGTTAAATAAATAAACAAATAAATAAATAAATAAATAAACATGAATAAATCCCAAAAAGACGAAAATCCTTTTAAGAAATTTACTCAAGCGTTAAACACTCAAATCTAATTGGATTTTGAAAATAAAATTAATTGTGCCTATCTATTAGTATACGATGTCTTTCAGTAAGTATGAAATAAACTACAATAGATTAGAAAATAAACAAATAAATAAGCGGATCTAGAATGGGATAGACAATAAAATAGTCAACATTTTAAAAATAATTCATCCACTGGAATCCAACTGAAAGTTCGGGTTTTTATCCCTTGAGTAAATTTCTTAAGGGCTTTTGTCTTTTTTGGGATTTATTCATGTTGAGCAATATTCTTATGGGTTTTTCTTCGGGAACCCCTCCCTACTATCTACTCGTATTTTTGTTTGTGTTTTCACATAACATAGTGCCTACCTACTTTTTTAACGTAATCGTTAAAATTCCGTGAATACGTTTTTGCTTACGATCTGTTTTTCAAAAACAAATAATTATTAACCGTTTTGCAAGGCAACTTTTTCTATTTGAAACATTTGGGATGTTTTAGAGGCTTCCGTAGACTACTGTTTCATTATTAGTCGACAAGAATGAAGCGATCTGCAAGTGACGTCGCTTGGGTGGTACCCCTTATTGCTGTCAAAATTATAATATTTCATGGAATGAACTTAATAATTATGTAACAATTTTGCGTGTCCAAAAACGAAAAACTTTGCCACAATATTACAAAGCAGTGTTAGAGAAACGGTATATCAAAGGTAGCTTGCAACCTTTTTAGGTACCTACCTACTTACAAGGGTTTTGCAAGGTCGCTAAGATTAAATCAATATTTATCTATTTGTTTGCACTTCATGTGAACAATAGGTATGTACATAAGAATGTTACCAAAAAATTGAAGGTCCCTCTTCACACCCGAATAACACAGACGCCAGTTATTCGCCTTTTTATACGCTCTTTCAGCCCAAAGTTACTCAGACGGCCCCAGGGTTAGCCGGAAGGGCACCCCCCAGCAACACCGTCCGGAATGACACCTTCAATTTTCCTGCTACAAGGATGTTACCAACAATCAACAATATATGTGAACAATCAGATAAATCATACAGAACTGTTCACTAGGGCGAACTAACGAAATGTTCCAATAATTCAATATTCCCGCCACTGAAAATTGAAATATAGTGTTTCCAGCTTATACTTTTAATCCCATAAATAAGCTAGTTTTATATACGTATAATTAAAATTGATTGAAAGGAAAACAAACAGAATTTAGTGCTGCATCAAGTTAACAACCCCATTATCCTGAGCAACCTTGCTGATTTTTCTCGAAATAAAACCTACATACATACAAACAGAATACACATTCAATCATATAAAATAAATTATATCTCTGTGTAAACAAAATGAAGTAACAAAAGCGTTTCCAGCTGGTAGCTGACTGGGACTGAATTCCACACACACCCTATTGTTAGTGGCAATGTGTAGAACTTGTTATTTCGTTCAACGCCCGAGAAGAACATCGGTATTTTTATTACATTACGTGAGTATTCAAAAACACAGTCAAAATGTCGTAATAACAATTTGTATTGCAAAGACAAATGTTGAGATGAGATCGTTAGGAGATGTATCCCGAAAACATTTCCTGTGTCTTTAACCTCAAAATAGCATGCACAATCGAATTATGTCAAAATTATAGGATTTTTACGGCTTTGTGAACATCTACGCTTTATTAAAAAAAGTTTTTTGATAATTAAATAGATTTATGTTCATGTTATGACCACGAGAAGGAATTTTTCTCATCAACTTTCGCGAACGGGGTTATTTCCTTTGAACTCTTTTTCTTTTATCTTCTTTGACAATATCTTTTAACCATCCCTACGCTAAGTAGAATGTTGAGAGCAATGAAGGGATTTGATAGATTGCTGTCTGTAAGTCGTGGATATTTTAGTTTCTCTCTTTTTTATGAACTCCTTCTTTTCCATTTCTTCAACAAAATTCCGATGTTTCTCGTATATTTCTTCATCTGTTCTTTATATTGATTTGCCCAATTTCATACTTTGACGATATTTGATGGTCTATATGTAACTTGTGAATAAATATTATGATCATTTGGTGTTTAAATACGTTCCAAACACATCGATATTATAAATACATCAACGGTGTAATAAAATGCCTGTTAAATTGTTATACTCATCGCTACAATGAACTAATAAATAGACAATAATAGTCTAAATTATAAGCAATTTTATAGAGCAGTACTGTATATTATGGTTGAAATAAAAGATACACTGACCGTAGAATATACAGGTCCCCCCAAAGTTAACTATCACAGAGAGAAAGTGTCCTGTCCTAGGCAGCCCGAAACACCTCTTAGAGCACCCCTTTTAACCAGTCCAATCCCGTATATTGCGGAGCCAGTAGAAAATTTGTCTTTCCCTGACACTTTTTCGACCCTCTGGTTTGCCCATGATGATGTTATTCGTAGTTTTTCTCATCTGAGTACAGTATGACTTAATTACGATAGTTTCTGGATTTTGATACTAGTCAGTAACTCTCTGTTCGCTCTGACTCTTTGAAGAACTCTTGTCTTGTTACTGACAATATCCGTCCAGGGTATCCGGATCATTTGTTCTCCTAAAAGTATGTTAGGTAAATGTATGAAACGATGCATATTATATTAATTATTTTATGGTATAACATTTATTACATTAATTAATTTATTAGGTATCTTTTTATCAAATGTTATCTGATGTAGGTTGGCACACATTATTATTATAACAAGGATAGAGCTTACATAACTAATATCCCAAAACACCAAAGGTTACATGCACATAATGTTATTCCTAATCAGGTCTAATATCATTATGTCAAGTATAATGTACATATCTATCAACTGAATGCCAAATGACAAATTACAGTTGTAATCAGTGATATTGTAAGTACTTACCTAATAATCATGACAGTGTCACAATGATTATGTCACTTTATCAGATAGGCTTTTATTATCAATTATGCAAATAACTTTTTCTGTTTGAGCTTTTGGGTGGGAAATTCCTACCTGGTCTCGAATATGATATACCATATTCATAAAAATTAGACTCATAGAAAAGACGCTCTAACCCGCTCTAGTAGGTACTCTGTGATAATCATAGAGAGAAACCTTGCAGAACCGAGGGCGAACGCAATATTATTATCATACAGGCCCGGCTCAACTGAGATTTGACGATGATGACGTCACCAAGATTGGGAGAAAATGTATGGGAAAAATATTTCCGTAGTTCAAGTGTTTGTCACCAATATTAGGTGACGTTAACAATCAGGGTGGTGATGTTATTTGTAGGTCCAGGCTTGTATACAATCGTTGGCTTCGAATGAACCTAACCCAGAGATATTATTTTTTTATATTTTGTAGTGATTCATTCGTCAATAATACGAAAAATGGCTCCTAGGTGCGAATTTAATAGCGTCTATATATTATTATCGTAGCTACATTTGACTACAAGATATACGTACGTATGATGTGAAATATATTAAGGTATACCTCTACGATTGTGCCAAAGTTTCCATTTGCAAATTACACGTATTGAGTAACGCTACGGATTGCGTGGCGAATGAATATTGATAACATACTCGTATTATCCTTTACTCCCTTTGATAGACCGATTGTAGAGGTTTACCTATAGACACTTTAGTTTGGTTAGTGATGTATCTAACTAATCCCTATTCGCGTTTGCTAATAGGATTCAAAAAGAAATATGTAGAATAGAAAAGTTAAGATGACTTTATTATTGGTTCAAACCGTGGGAAACGTTTTTGTTAAGCCATGTTTTATTCCTTGTCAAAAGTGAAAATCTTTTTGCGAAATGCAGGAAGACTGTAAAAAGTATTTTAAACTAAACCATAATAATTGAACAAGAATGGAAATTGGGGTTAACTGGCATGGCTGCAGTCTCGCTCTAGTGAACAAATTTCATGCTATTATAATATGTGCAATTCATATTTATGAATTTTGTTCATGTTCACTTGAATAACCTTATAAAAACCTTTTTGATGAGTAGTATGTTTTAAGTTTTGTCCTAAGATATGAGAACAAGCTAATATTCGCGTTGCGAATAATAAAATTACCTATACTTTTTTCCTCACTACTACGTATGTTATTTCGTACGTAGCCATATAATAACGTAGGTATAATAACGTAGGTATCATAACGTATATAATAACGTAGGTATCAAATGCCTGTAAGTATCCCCTTTACTCGAGTCTGGGTGTCGCCTCGTAGACACGCCATAATATTAGGTATTGAATATCATAGACCTGTTCGTAGGCCTATCGTAGCGGTACGATGTTAGCTAGCATTAATATTCCTTGCTGGACTCGGGTAATGATTCTTATTTTTCTGAAGGTATCGCTACATACTGGGATACTTAATATATTATTTATTCGTATTAGGGTCTAAGTATTTTGATCGAGAATATTTTCATGGGGATTATTAGGCGAAGCACCAATGATATTCTTGAAGGTGGGTATCGATATACGTGTCTTACTTCTGAATTGCCTAAGTGAGGTATCGCATGAATTCAAAATAACTTATATTCGGTATTGTGTTATTTTTTATTATGATAATTATTTCTTCTTCCATTCATCCTTTTTCAAAAGATCCGAATTCATACCTACACATAAACCCGAACACTTTCTTGTTCACTTTACAGTAAGCTTGTGTTGTGGAGTTTAGAATACATCTTCAGTTCAGAGATTAAAAGTTACATTTCCTTCTTGGAACCCTTGGAAGTATGCACTCCAATTAACTGCACTTTCATCAGGGTATTTCCTTTATCGTAGGCAACCAGAGACAGGCAATATTAAAGTAAAGTAAGTAAAATGTATGCTGTATTTAGAGTCACACTGCTAAATCATTTTTTTTACATATAAATATTTGAGTATTTCACAGTTTATAGGAACAGAATTCTGGAATACTGAATTAAAGGTAAACGGCTTTTCATCGTGCTATCGTACGATTCGGACGATTCAAGTTTTTTTGAATTATTTATACGTACTTAGTTTATTTATTTGCTCATCTGCAAATTTAGACATAAGTAATGTAAAAAAATGCAACATCTTAATGAGAAATAGGTTGATATCCTTATATTACTAGCGCTTCAGAAACTAGCTCCCCGAAAAAATGTATAACGACAAGTTATTTCTGATAAAAAGATTTTCATATTCTAGTTTTTTCACGAAGCAGAACATCATGTTAATACACTATTATTTCATTGATAAATAATTTATTCGAAAAAAAAAAAACGTGGCACTAAGATCATATCTTTATACATATCTTCGTATAAGTTTATATTTATGAGAGCTTACCGAAGAAAATTTAGTTTATAATGTAAGTACTATTTTTTTAATCATAATTTTAGGCTTACGACTTTGCTCGTATGGATATCAAGTTTTGTGAACATTTACCTTTTGCTTACAGCTTATACTAACTACCTATGATATTGCGAGCTAAATATAGGTAGAGAAGAATAGGCTGGCAAATGAAGCGCAACTTGAACAACTTGCTAAGTTTATAACATAAGTTATAATACAAACATCTGCTTACGAAATATTCTCATTCTTCGTGTTTGGTTTAGAATGTACGTTAATCAGTTAAAGTACAAAATACCTACTGGGTCGATCTTACCATAAAAGGTGGTATTTCAGACGAAAGAAAACGATTTTCCTTTTTTTTTGTTTCACAATTTGACTTTTTTTTTACTCGAAACCTTAGAATTAGGAATACTATTGCTCCAATTTAGACAAAACATCCATAACACTCAAAATAATGTCCTGTCGCCGTCTTTTCGTTAAGAGGGGATTAGTATCTCAACATTCCAAAAAAATGCGTCGGAAAAAAAAGATTACTCAGCCATCTATATACAAGATATAAAAAATCTTTTACGGTCATTTACTAGATAAATGTTCAGTCTGTTTACCCTATTTTTTTTTTTCAAAGCATATCTAGTAAGGTTGTCGAGATCTTATGTCTCCCGTTTTTTTAATGTCGATATGCCATAACTTTAAAGAGAACCTACGATTAAAGTGATCTTGTCGTTTTCTTTACTAGCCAAATTTCTTTGATGTGTTTAATAGAGCATAACTTTTCTAACATTCTAGGATCGCCTTTTTCAAGAAGTTTAAAAAATGTTACAAATGTAGACGGAAAGGTCACATTGGGTCATCGTGTTGAGAATATTATTACTGTGGTATCATTGGTTTAAGATCACCAATAGCCATTTCTCTTCACACATCTTCGTGATATGTCAATCTGACAATTTATTTTAAAGATATTGGTTTTCCGACTGTGAAATATATTGTGAGGCGCCATCGAAGATTTGTGAAAAAAACTAGACTGAATAATGTTCAATATTCCACTTCATAGGACAAGCATTTTTTTTAAATTCTAAAAAGATATGGTTTGGACATGTAGATAGGATGTATAACAAAAAGACAACAAAGAAAATATACTTAGTGGAAGGAAGCTCGGCCCTCCAACGACCACTTAGATCAATCATGTCAACTAGTTGAGCGATAACGAGTGCGTTTTGAATAAAAGGAATCGTGCAGTGTATGTATGGCGAATTTAATGAATCTATGACGGCAGTAAGAAGTGTGTGTCAAGATAAGTCTGACGGTCTGCGGTGTGAGTCAGTGTGAGTGAATAGAGAAGCAAGTAAGTACTTAAACGTATTTTTTTTTATATCTTGCATCATATAGAACTGTTTGTCTTCGTAGGCTTGAGCTAGACGAAATCTGATATATACGATCTAGATTTCTTTTCCAACACTCTTTCATACGATACCAAACGCGAAGAATGAAGTTAAATAAAATCTTGTATTAAAAAACATAGCCCCACAAAGCTGACAACAGCTAATTGTTCGATTCTAGTAATGAAAGATTTAAAAGCCAAAGCCGGTAAAAAATAGTACAGTAGAAAACAGTTCCAGGCTGGTCCATGAGGTTATTCATCATTATCAACGATTGATTTATATACATCGTCCTTTAGTGTCATGGATTTGTCCAATAACGCCCTTGAGATTTTTGATGAACCTATTCTAACTTATCACATTCACAAAAAAATATGATTATTTTTTATCCTTTTACAGGGAAGGGGTTCATTGTTAACATGAGGTGGTTGACTTGTTAGAAGTCATAGTCAATAAGTCTACCTAGCTATATGTATTATACCACCGTCATCTTAAGCGTATGCATACCGACATTTCAAAGAATTCTAAAAACAGGAGACCTTATATCTCGACAACCGTTACTAAATATGCTTTGGAAAATATAGGATAGATGCATTGAACCTTTATCTAGGGAATAACTGCAAAAGATATTTTATATCTTGCATAGATTTCTCAAAAAAATAATTTAAAAACACCTCTGACCTTTTTTCCGAAAGACGGAAACTCGTTTCCCGAAAGTCGCGGAGTATTTTTTATGTCATTCTTGGTACCAAGCCCTTAAGGGCATGGCACCAGGAATGACGTCACAGTCTTTTCCCGCGGCATTAAGGTTTAAAATCGCGTGACAATCGCATGATAAAATGGTAAAAATAGGGTTTTTTTCCATTTTTTGGGGTTGATTTCGCGTCTATCAAAAAACTTTTACGGTTATTCCCTAGATTTTAATGCATATTATCAGTACAAAAAATACTCCGCGACTTTCGGGAAACGAGTTTCCGTCTTTCGGAAAAAAGGTCAGAGGTGTTTTTAAATTATTTTTTTGAGAAATCTATACAAGATATAAAAAATCTTTTACGGTTATTCCCTAGATAAAGGTTCATTGCATCTACCCTATCTTGTACCAAAGCAAATTTAGTAACGGTTGTCGAGATAGAAAGTCTCCCGTTTTTAGAAATTTTAGAAATGTCGGTATTCATACTCTTAAGCGTAGACAATAAAAAGTTACCTAACAAATGAGTCTTGATTAAATAGGAGAGTTTATTTCTATGAGATCATTACTGGAGTCTCTGTCTGATTCGTTTTACTTTTGTTTTCAATGAATGAGACTTGGGAATTTAATAAAAGGGACAATAAATATCGGTTTTCTCACACTAATTTCTTTATTGGAGCATTCTTCTCCACCGACTTTTATTGGAGAGTCTATAAGGTCTCGTCGTGATTTTACCCTTTCTACAAATTTTCATATTTGTATATGTAGGAATATATATACTAAATAATAGGTTCCTACCTACATACTACTGCTCACCTTGGAGAGAAACCTGTAGGTATACAATTGCCCAATCCCATCAACTGTAACCTAAGAAGGAGACCCCTAAGAAATTCCCATACAAAAACAGAGATAATATTCTATTTATTGACACGCAGGCCTACCAACCACACCCTAATTCCATACGAAATGCAACAAGCAACTCACCTAGCCTGGGCAGAGATATTTGAGTACCTAACGTAGGTGAGTTGCGTGTTGCATTTCGTATGGAATTAGGGTGTGGTTGGTAGGCCTGCGTGTCAATAAATAGAATATTATCTCTGTTTTTGTATGGGAATTTCTTAGAGGTCTCCTTCTTAGGTTAAAGTTGGTGGGATTGGGCAAATGTCTGGTAAGAATAACGAACTGATTTGACGCGAGCTGACAATGCTTGTTGCTATCCGATTTTAGGAAAAATATAAGATGGTATGTAGCATATCAAAAGATAAAGGAGACTGTTAATTTAGTATTGAAAAAACCCAACGAAATGTAAATATCTCAAACTATAGGTAAAAATGAGTCATCAAATATGGCATAGCGGGCATCATCGAAGTCAATGGCTAAATGTGCGAAATTCCTGTTCGAAATTCAGGAGATACTATAAATTCAGGAGGCGTTTGTTGAAACGATCTTTTAAAAAATATTATTTCTAAGTCCCATCCAGCGGTGGAAGAACTAAGACTGAAGAAGAAGAAGATGAGTTATCTTATACTTATCATATTAAACGCTTTTAAATCGCAATTGCAACTGTTTGCTGCTTTTGCTAATACATTCATGTGACCCCTGTAAAACTTCGAATAGGCATTTCACACATTTAGCCATTGATTTCGATGATGCCCCCTATGCAGTATTATATTACTCATTTTTATGAATCATTTGAGCTACATTTATTTGTCCTGGACCTAGGCTTTTTATCATTTCCATTGAATTTTATTTTATACGACATATTATGTACATTCCATCTTCTAGCGGAAATGTGGACACATTGCACATCGTCTTAAGACTTTTTTAAAAAAGGCCCTAAACCTAATATTCCCTTTGCGACAATAATATTTACTGGACGAGAATTGTACGGAACTACTCGTAAGAATTTTATGATCACTTCATTTATCACACAGCGGCGACGGTTTCTATGGGACTATTTTTAGGGAGGCAAAAGGAGTGGACCTTATATTGAGGTCACCAATTCTAGGATTCTCTACAATGCTTGCCCTTGTCCTATTTTAACCAAGAATTTTTCACAAATACGATCAGTGCCGGACATGCTTCCCTTAGAAGTTTAAACACGTTGGCAAAATTTCATTAAAAAATTACTTTATTTCGTTCATGTTAAATTGACACTATTTTCTTGCCAGATAGCACACAAAAAAAAAACAGAAATATGAACACATTAATGTGAGCCAGGGACTGTATTGATAACTCTTCGAAAAGCAATTATAATAATGACTAAAGATTCAGCTATTTCGAGTGGGACGTACGCGGTCATTTCCTGCAGAGTTAAGGTTTAAAATTGCTTGAAAAATCGCATGATAAAATCTTAAAAATTGCGTTTTTTTTTAAACTTTTTGGGGTTAATTCCGCTCCATTCAAAAAACTTTTATGGTCATTTACTAGATTAAGTGCAATTTATCAATCAAAAAAAAAATCTCCAGGACTTTCGGGAAACGAGTTTCTGTCTTTCGTAAAAAAGATTAGAGGTGTTCTTCACATTTTTGTTTTGAGAAATCTATAAAAGACATAAAAATCTGCTACCCTAATTTTTTCCAAAGCATATTTAGTAAGTTTGTCGAGATCAAAGGTCTCCCATTTTTAAAAAAAAATTGAGATGCCAATATGCCTACTCTTAAGTTGAGATAATTATTTTAATCGCTGTGTTAATTAGTTCCTCGCCTCGTTAATAGACGATAATTACATATAATATCAAATACACCTTGTTGTGTTACAAACATCAGACAGAGTGTAACTCACTATTCAGTAAAGTTGTCTATCAAACATGCTTGTAATTACACTTTGATTACATTTCCCAAGACATTTAACATCTAGACAAGATAACACAAAGTATTTAATAAACTTTTACCCTAAATAATAATCATGGTTGTTTCCTATACCATAAGAGTATAGTAGCATGGAGGGAGGGGGGTTCGCCCCGTGCAGCACTTTTTAGGGGGCGGGATTTTTTGGGAAATATTTCAAAAATATCTGTTGTCACACTTGTTCTATTGTAAATTCTAAATTAATTCGCTTTTTCTCACTTTATATAGGTGCTATATCAATGTCTATATTTTAGTTGACCCACTCGAATAAGCTCGAAAAAAAATAGCTACTTTGCAGTGACGAAGAGTTAATTTCTGTAGGAGGGAAGCCGTGGCTAGGTATATTTTTTTCCAAAGGTAGCTCGATGGGGATCTTTTTATGCCATATCAATATCGTAATTTTAGTTGCCTCACTCGAGCCTAGAAGGTCTTTTCAATTGCTGTGAATAGTTTTCGAAAATATTGGATTTATATGCTACATAAGAGGGGCGGTGAAAACCCACGCTACGCCGCTGCTTATAGGTACCTAATAAACTTATAGGAACGGATAAGAATGAGACTTATTCATTGTAGATAAGAATTTACCCATGTGTATGGGGTCTATAGGGTATGAAACACGAAACAAAAACAGTTACAAAATCGTTAGTGATAATATATGGAAATACGTGCCACATGTGACAAACAAGTCAAGTTTACAGGAAAGCGAAAGATGTGAATATTTTTCATAAGTACGAGTATGATGTTGGATGAGAAACCCATATTACCATTCTTTTGAATCTAGTGTTTTGGTAAAGTTTCGGTTTGTCATGATTATTCAGTTGGCATATGCGGACCACTATATGGACATTATGGACCATATTTATTTAATATTTAAAAAATTCTTTGACTTCTCTCGTTTTTCTCTTGGGATTGCCATATACCATCTATGGGCCTACGCGATGGTCAGATGACATTACTCGTAAACGAGTTGCTTGTGATTGGATGCAAAAGGCGCAAGACATAGATATATGTATGAATGAGTACGGGGGAGACCTACGTTCAACAGTGGAGAGAGATGGCTGGATAAGTAAGTATTACCATATTATTAATAAAATCTATGCATTTTGGAGACATGTTTTTTTGCAAAACAAATGTAATTTAATCATCGTATTTATTCATACTCGCCCTAGTGATCTTGATATCTAAATTATGCATTATTGTCGTGTTCTTTTAAAGGATAAATAATAATAATATTACCTTAAATTTACACAGAAACGCCTTAATACTATAAATGTACTGTAACTGATCAGGTGGCCTTGAAGGAAGGGGTGTTTTTCTAAATATAAACCTCACGACCCCCTTCATTATAAATTAATATTACAAAAATTTAATTAAATTATCAAAGTGGGATGGCGGAAACATAAAGAGAGAGACTTTCATCATCTACATACAATTTAATATTATCTTTATCATTAGGTATTATTAGAAGCTATTATTATGTTCAGTAATGAAAAATATTGATTTCTGATAAGAAAATTATTACAATATCCTTAATTAGAATATATTATTATTATCAATCGCAATATACATGGGTACTAGTATATTTCAATCACAATATCCCATAACAAATATTTATGCTACGTATAACATCTTATATTACATAGATCGCTAGTAGGTCAGAAAAGCAAGTGACTGAAGAGGTCGAAATGTTTGAAAAGGGCCCAAATATCGAGATATTAAGACTGAAGAAGAACTAAGCCTTCTCTTCTGTTAGGTTTTATCACTATAATTTGTGAAAATTCTGTGAAAATATAATCAAAGGTAAATCATTTTCGCTTGGAATAACTCAAGCTGACCTTGTGAGATTAATTGCTTTTAATAGATCTAAGCTTAGTTAAGCCAGCCCAGTGCAGTGTAGGCACATTTTGTGGTTGATATTATTAGGAATATTGAGATTGAGCAATTAAGATCAAAATCCTGGGGTACACCTTTTGGGTTAACCATTGTCATTATTCTATGTGTTTTGAATCAATATACCTACTAGTGGCGAAGAATGGATTTCTGTAGTAGAGAAGCCGGGGCTAAGATTTTTTTGCTAAATCTTCTTCTTCTTCTGCGTCGATGTCCTCACTGCTGAGGGTCGTGACCATCCTCTCTCCTTGTCCGTACTACGTTCTGGATTGTAGTCCTACACCTCTCCCGACACACCGCCGTACGCATTGCTCCAACCACTGATGTACCTGTGGCAGCCTTGATTTGGTCAGTCCATCTAGTGGGGGATCTTCCTCTACCTCTTCTGCCTTCTACTCCTCCCACGACCATCAGTTTCTCAAGGCTATTGTCGTCTCTTCTGGCAATGTGTCCGAAAAACTGAAGGACTCGCTTTAGACAGATGGAGGAGGAGATGCTAAATCATGATTATTTATTTATTAACACTTTTGGTGAACAAAATATAGAATGATGATAACGTTACTAGTAGATATTGTAACATTCATTCGCTACAATGGGGCAAACTTATCGCAATGCTTCGATCTCCGATAGCTAACTATGTATATCAGATAAGACCTATCATTTTATCATCTTTTAAGAAAAGGTAACTCGTAGGGAATCGTACTCTTCGGTATATTCACGACTGAGCAAACTATACAACGTTTACTGAAAAATAAATGTACCTAACTAAATTAATTATTCTTCTCTCTGAAATCAGTATGAATCGTATGCATTGGTAACTTTGCCACTGGCAGCTCGATGTGAAACATATTCTTAGGTATCTTCACCACTGGGCGAACTACGAAGTTTACTGAAATATAAATGTATCTAAAGCTTATCTGAAATCGGTGTGAATCGTATTCACTGGTATCTTTGCCACTGGTAACTCTATGGGAATCGTATTCTTGGTATCTTCGCCCCTGATATCTACCATAGTTTTGTTTGAATAGGAGAATCTCAATACCTAATTAAATATCTTATTAACCAGTTCAGTTCATATGACACCACTCAACCCTAAATTAATTGTGTGTTTTGTACCTACGAGTACATTATGGTGTTTAGAGGTTATACCTAGGATTTTGGGTTGCTATGCTACGATAACCTAGAATATAATTACGTCTCTTAAAATGGAAAACTTCGTAACTGCAAAATAACGTTTGCATTACTAAGGTTGGTACGTATTTTTTTTAACACTTCATAAGCACAGTTTTGACTGAGAATGAGCCCGCAGCAAGATAGACCGAAGCACTTTAAGCACCGTGTTTACATACCCGGAAATGTGGCAAGACAGGACAGTGCCAGATGTGCACTTAAATCCTGAAGTGGAGGCCCTAGCTGGGAGAACAAACTAGGCGCAGGATGACCACAGAAAAGGTGGACAGATGTCATTTTCCAGCTTACGGGTCGTAGATGGCAGCAGATAAACCAAGATAGAAGACAATGGAATAGTTTAGAAGAGACCTATGTCCAGCAGTGGAACGCCAGTGGCTAGCAGTAAGTAACATACAGCGTGACGATAGCTATATATCCTACATTTTGACGTTCACATATACATAAATTCACACCCAAACACACACATACATACACCTTACTACACACTGGCAGAGATCTCAGCATTGCTCGCCCTAGTAAACATAACTCTGTATTTTGTTCACCTAAAGTGTAAATTAATGCTGCTGGTGTCGTTTATCCTCATGACTGAGGGTCGCGACTCTCACTCCCACAGTTGACAATCCTCCTCCATGAGCCTCTGTCCATGGCCAGATGTGCGACCTCGTGTAGAGTGGTATTTGTGGCTGCTCTCACTTGGTCGCTCCAATGTAAATAAATAAAATAAAGTAAGTAGTTAAGCACCTTAACATTTTCGGAGTTGTGACGTTATTGTCTTAGGTACGATAACTGTATTATATTATTATGTTGGTACAAGTAAGTTATCTTATTGTCCTTGGACGGTTCAATAAGGGTTTCTTGGAATTAGCACTTAGCACGACACAAGATTTTCTTAACCTCCAACTTCGTGTTGATCTAAAAGGGAAGCTATTACAATGTTGTGATTGTTTGTTACCAATGTGGGCGGGTGTCTCGACTTTCTACGTCTTTATTTTTGTTCAATACTAGATTTTGTACTTACTATGGTGTAATATTGACGAATAAATGTTATAGGCGAATAGTCAAATTACTCAGGTAACATTTTAGATCCAAGATTCGTTCTAGACACTTCTAGATTGGTTTTAGAACAGTTCTAGAACCTATTTAGAGCTAAATTGTTACTTGGGTACATAAAATGCTCAGAAAACACGTACAATAGGGTGCTTCTTAAAATCAAAATTTCGAAATGTCAACGGGACACCCTGTTATTCTGTTCTCCTATGTAAAAAATTGAACAAAAATTTTTTTTCAGAATTTTTAAACATGCCTTAGGGATCGCTACTCGGTGTTGAAAATTTAATAATCATATTAGTATTAAAATCAGTTTGATACACCGGCCTGGCTGGGGTACGCCTAAGGAAATAGACACTCAACTGAAATAATATTTTATGTTTGTTGCTGTATTCGATAGATATAAATATAGAGAAAAATTCAATTAAAAAAAAAATTGAAATTTGTTTTTCTTATACTTATTAAATTTTCTTCAAGTGGTAGCAACCCCTAATAGTTGTTGAAGAATTCTAAAAGAATAAAAAACAGGGGTATCCCCTCAAAATTTCAAAAAAAAATAATTTTTTTTTTGACCATATAAGAAGCACCCTAACGTACATATCTACCCGGAATTTTTGGATAAGAAAATGGTCCGATGTGCTATATTGCTCAATTAAAACTGAGAGCACATGGATTTTGAAAAATCCCGGACATATCTACGTTTGTTTTCTGGGCATTTTATGTATTAGATTCTGTTTATTTTTCAACATGGAGATTCTTTGTTTATTACAGGGTATATTTTTAAAATTTTATTTTTCTTTGTGGTGTTTTTCTAACAATGCTGTTGGTGAAACATTTCATTATTAACATATCTAATTGTTTACGAAAATTCATATTTTATTATATTCTAAATTATTGTAATATGAGAAGACTCATATAATATTTTTATTTCGTCTCTAAAATATTTTTATAAAAGTAATTTTCGTACGTAACAATGAAAATTCACAATCACAAAAATTTAATGTTTAACGTGAAGAAAATTTCAGCATACATTTTACATTTGTACTTACCATTTTAAAAGTCTCTGTTTAAAAAAATGACCGTTTTCCCGTGGGATCCCCTGGATTGTAGAATTGCACCCCCTTTTTCATATTGTTTCGAGAGTATTGTAAAAATAAAAAAAATGACCTGTTTTTTTGTCCAACATGTCTGGCAGGTGCGTCTCTATTGTATAGTACAACTAGTCAACCAGGTGCATCTCCATTGTACAGATTGTATACTGATACCCCGAGACACTAAATTTAAAGAGAGCGAAAATATTTTGATAACAACATTCCACTATACCAATTAAAAAGTAATTATTATTTTATCGAGCGGAATACTTATGTATTTAAATTACGTTTTCTCCAGATTATTTGGTACACAAACAATAAAATGAATAATTTAGAGAATTTATCATTAGACGTGGAGGCGAGGCGCTGAAGTTAAAGTTAATATTAATTTGTTTAATTCCCTGAAGACAATCAGTTTATATTACAATAATTATGTAGAAGTATATCTACCTAGGTTCTCAACAGTATAAACACTACGTTATGATTACTCTCTCTCTCCCTGTAAAATAAACAACACCTTATTTTCATAACTGAGTCGAGAATTTGCATAAATGTATATATAAAGTGATGTAGATATCAGGAGCTTGTATAGGTTTTTATTTCGGGGTAATCCGTTCTGGTATTTGACGTTGGGGCGGGAGGGTGCAAAAATTCTGATGACATAGACGTATAGTAAAAAAAATAACGATAGCGCCGCAGGCGAAATTTTTCCGTGAAGAAGGTTGTGTTTTGGTTGGTGCTAAAATTGTGTGCAAAAAGTACAAAAAAAGAATAGCGCCACAGGCGAAATTTTTTTGAAAAATTGTTGAAGGGTGATTTATTTATGAATATGGTGTCAGCTTTAAATTATTAATACTTAATTTGTTTTTCAATTACTAGTAGGTACCAACTTTTAAAGGGTAATTTCCGGATGCCGTGCCCTTCCGGTAAATCTTGAGAAGTTTGAATAAAATGCGAGATATGGAATAATCACCTTACTCTCTTTGTAATATTTTTATATTATGCATTAAATTATAAGAAATTAAATTCATTTTGATATCATTTAAATGACTGTTGTATTATCCTGACCGAAAATAATAATTCTAGTCAAGTTAAGAGTATATAGGGAACAACATCTTGTCCCAAAGGCACAATACGACATGAAACATAACACACAGTAAGCACGTGTGGTCTCATTTAGGTAGTAAGAACGTGAGGATAATAGAAGGTAATATAATTTATTACCTTCTTTACTATTATACTGGACGACATTCTCTAGAGATGCTGTGTTAAAATGTGCGATTAATTATTTTATCTAGTTAAATAAAGTGCCATCTGTAGAATTAGTGTTTGTGTCATATTCTCTGAAGCGGGTCGCATGTCCCTAGCGACCCCTCTGTATTTGTCTTGTTTAAAATAATAGTACATAATATATGGACAACCTTCTCGTACTTACACACTCATTACAGTCATTACCTTTAATTTTGCTACTAATATTTCACCATCTTCCCTTTTAAAAAAGAAAATAGGTATCCCACAAGGTTTTGATTTAATTACACAACAATTAAATTTTAAAATTTACCAATTGAAAATGTTTGTGATGAAGCAATAAGTACTGCATTAAGGGTAAACCCACCTCCACCCCTATATGTCTCAGGAGCTTCAGCTCCTATGTCATTCATGCCCGATCCCACCAACTACTACCTAGTAAGCAGACCCCTAAGGAATTTCCATACAAAACCATAGATAATTTGAGTGATTATTATAACTGTCATAACCTTTAAGATATAAATCCATACAAAATACAGCATGCAGCTACTTAAGTGAGGGAGATTCTGGGCGGAGATATTTGGCCACCTAATTAAGTAGAGCTGCATGTTGTATTTTGTATGGATTTATATCTTAAAGGTTATGACAGTTATAATAATCACTCAAATTGTCTGTGGTTTTGAATGGAAATTCCTTAGGGGTCTGCTTCCTAGGTGGTAGTTGGTGGGATCGGGCATCAGTCTTTTACGCAAAATCATTTTTTTCTAAAGAGGCTCAAGGTTCGCCGGAAGGGCTACCCTCTCCTAAGTATTGCAATTAAACTAAAGGAAATCTGTGCGCAGAATTTCAAGGTGCTATAACATTGGGAAGCCATTAAAATTTTAAGAGGAAAATTTAGACGCAGACAACAACAAAAACAAGTAAAGTTAAATAAAAGTGTCATAATAAGCTTTAGGTATCTAGCTGGGAAATTCAGGTAATGTTAGCAATGTTTGTAAAAATTGTAAATATGTATACTGTATATAGGTACTAGGTAGGTACATTTACGGGTGCTTTCCGGTTAGAATTTTCACTCTGACCGCAAGCACCCGTTTTACGGTCATTAGGTAATACTAATTAACTACTATTTCAACGTACGTACTAAAGCAACATATTAATTTAGGTTACAGATTCCGCTAATGACTAATTTGACTAAAACTAATGGTTCACTATTCTAAATAACTATTCGGCTGTAACAGTGTAAGTGTAGGTACTTACATCAATAAATATTAAAATATGACTGTCATACTTCAGTATTTTTTATCAAATGGACTAAAGTAGTACTTTTATGCTTTGAGACACATTAAGTTAGATCTATGATAGTATGGCGATGCGAGGCGGAGATCAGAAGACGGATTGGGATGTCGAAGAACGCTATGACACGTCTTGATAAAATATGGAAGGACCGAAGTATATCCAGAGGGCTAAAAATTAAATTGGTGAGGTCACTTGTGTTCTCTATTTTCCTCTATGGGGTGGAATCTTGGACCTTGCGAGCGAGGGACAAAGCTAGAGTTGACGCTTTCGAGATGTGGTGTTGGAGGCGCATGCTGCGGATCCCATGGACTGCAAGAAGGACAAATGCCTCTATCCTACAAGAACTTGGAATCACATCGAGATTGTCATCTCTATGCTTGGAAAGAATTCTCCAATTTTTTGGACATCGCTCGCAGAGGGGGAGATAGTCTCGAGAAGCTAATAATCACGGGAAACACGCCGGGACGGAGACCCAGAGGGCGATCACCTTTGCGATGGACGGACCAAGTTACGCAGACGGTTGCCCCCTCCATCTACAGGGCAGTGCATCTTGCCGAGGACAGAGCTGCGTGGCGGGGATTAGTCAAGCAACGGGTGTTTGGGTTTGGAGATCGCGACCCTCAGCAGTGAGGAAATCGACAGGAGAGAGAGAGATGATAGTATGAGCTTTAGCAGTGTCGAAATTCGAAAACGTGCCTATCTAGGTATTTTACCAAATAACCCTATAACCTAGAGTAGCTATACATATTATACAATATATTTTCATACACTTGTTGAACAAACAGATTCAATTTTAGTCGTAATTGCCATTAATACTTGATTTTTACCATATATCGTTAGTGTCTAACCTACGCAATTTCTAACATATGAAAATACGAGTATAATGAACTTTGTGAAATTATTTTTTTTGCCTTTAGGCACGTTCAATAATTTATATCGAAATCATCTTCTCCACTCTAATTAAATCTCTAATTTGATTACGATTTTCAACAAAGGAGAATGCTCAAAAAAAACCCAGGCCCGGCGCAAACGAAATGTAACTCAAATGATAGGTAAAAATAAGTAATTAAATACTGCATGGGTGGCATCATCGAAATCAATGGCCTAATGGGTGAAATACCTATTCGAAGTTTTACATTGGTCACACGAATATATAAGAAAAGGAGCCTTAGACAGTTACAATTGCGGTCTAAAAGGGTATAATATGATGAGTATAAGGTAGCCCGTCCTCTTCGTCTTCTTCTTCATCAGCCTTGGTCCCTCCACAGCTCGATATAAGCCGAAAGGAAAATGCTCATGAAATATGTAAAAAAAAATCATGTCCGGCGCAAACGAAACCTAACTCAAATGATAGGTAAAAATGAGTAATTAAATACTGCATAAGAGGAATCATCGAAATCGATGGCTAAATGTGTGAAATACCTATTCGAAGTTGTATAGGAGAAACTTTGAATAGGTATTTCACATATTTAGCCATTGATTTCAATGATGCCACCTATGCAGTATTTAATTACTCATTTTTACCTATCATTTGAGTCACATTGCGTTTGCGCCGGACATGTTTATTTTTTACATATTTCATGAGCATTTACTTTAAGGCCTACATCCGGCAGTGGAGGGATCAAGGCTGCTGAAGAAGAAGAAAAATCAGACAGGCTACCTTACACTTGTCATATTATATACTTTTGAATCGCAATTGTAACTGTTTAATGCTCCTTTTCTTATATATTCGTGTGACCAATGTGAAACTTCGAATAGGTATTTCACCCATTAAGCCATTTATTTCGATGATGCCCCCTATGCAGTATTTAATTACTAATTGTTACCTATCATTTGAGGTACATTTCGTTTGCGCCGGGCCTGGGTTTTTTTCCCATACAAAATGAGCATTCTCCTTTCTTATTTAAACAATTTACACTTCATCTACCTAAAGATCCAACAATAGCTGGCAATATGTTTAATCTCACCGAACTGATTAATCAGTATTCGGATAATAATTTATTATTGTAAGAGAAGTACCTATCGCGAAAACATTTGCCGTGTCTTTAACGATCAAAATCGGATGCGAAAATTACGGACTGTACATAAGAGATGAATACAACAGTTTTTTTTTTTTTTTCTTTAAAGGATCTGGGCTTGCATACACAAACCCAAATACTTTCCTGCACACTTTGCACTAGGCTAAAAGCCTGTGTCGCAAAATGTGGAATACATCGCTAGAGCCGGGGTTTGAACCTGGCACCTCCCGCTTGAGAAACTGCCGCCTCAACCAACTGCGCCAACCATGCATTCATGTTACAGAATAACTCTGTCAAATGGCGGGCATATTACATAATATGTAATATCTTACAACCAAACCAGCTGTACTGGTAGCTCGGGATCAAATTTCAAAAAAAAAAAACCGTTTTTATGGGCAATTCTGCTTTATTGAAAAACGTCTTACGGTAATTAAGTAAATTTTCCGTATCGTATTTACACTACGAGATAGAATTTTCCCTATTTGACATTCGCAAAGGGAGTTATTTTCTTTGAAAAAAAGTATTCTGAAAATGTTTTCAGGAAACTATACAAGATATGAAAGATCTGTTCAAGTTATCTACTAGAAGAATTTTCAATATTATGTGTACCTGCCTTCTTTTTTACAACGCATATTTGTAATAAAATATCAGAAAGAATTGCATGTTCTCTATAATCCTCGTAGTAAATACTGTACAAGTTCAATATACTTCCCGAATACCAGCAAACTTCTAAGTATTGAAATATCCTCTCGATAGTTATCCTGAATAATGATATTGTCAAACAGGTGATAGATTTTGCTCCTAACTTTCATGACTCGATATTCTTTAGAAGATAGTGAGACATGAGTTCACTGATGCAAGAAATATTATGGATTCAAATTGTAAGACGGTGACGCATATTGAAATTCCACTTGAAATAGAGAATATCTTTAGTGCAATGCATCTTCGTAAAAATGTTTTTTTTTCTGGTATTTTTGATGTTACGGGTATTTCGTATCGCTACGACCATTGTACATTGTACAAGTTTCCTGAGAGTTGAGATATACTTAAATTGTTTTAGGTATTGAACTGGATTTGTCTGCATTGCACAGACGGAAATACATTACAGTTTTTTCCTCAACTAATGAAGATGCCTCTCGTATCTGTTGAGGAAAAAACCGTAATTATTTAGGAGTCATAGATCCGCGTCAATATCCTTCAAGCAATCTACTGTCCTTGGCGTCACCTTCTGGATTTCCTCAAAAACACTTACAAACTTGTATTGTCAGGGGCACTATACGTTCGACAGTCTCGATGATTTAATGAATAAACGAGATACTGAAAAGTGGACGAGGAAAGAAAGTAATGTTTGTTGATAGATGTGCGACAGAAAAGTGGAATCTAGCTAAAGAGGACGAAAATGGATTAGATATATTTGAGAGGCGTATCCTGCAACCAGTCTGCGAGAATGGTGTCTGGAGACGGAGGCACAATACTGATGTCTATCAACTGTACATTAAGTTATGATAGTGTAGTCTGTGTTGCTAAAATTGCCCGATTCTGATAACTCGCTCACTTGCAGCGCATGGGGAAGGGGAACCAGCAAAGAGAATGCGATGACTACCATTTCAGTGGGAAGTAAAAAGTCAAAGGGGATGACAATAGCATGATAGGCAATATTGACGATTAGCATAGTCGTGGTATAAGACAAACTTCGTGGTTGATCAACGTAAAAAATTGGACCGAGGTGGAGGTATTGTTCCGTGGTGCTTACGACATAGAGAAGCCATTGCCAAACTGATAGTCATGTCAATGTCGCGGGGGATGGGGAATAAATCTGATATTTAGATTTCATATACATACTTCCATGTAGTGAATGTTTAATATGGAAATAATACCAACACCCACACATTATGACATGACGTAGAAAAGATTAGTAACGTAGATTACTGTCGGTAAAGTATGATGAAATATTAGTGCAATTTTTACTCAAACCACAGCTGTCCGTTGGTATAGTATACATACTCGTATCTTACTAATCTTAGGGATATTAGAAAATCACGGAAAACAACTAAAACGTGCTTCTCGACTATTGTAATTAATACTACAACGTTATATTCAATTATCATGCTTAGTTTTTCAATGTGATCGTAATGTTTCAACGGCCATAAGGAAAAACACCTACGAATACCTACATATTATTTTTAATTACCCTAATAATTTTCAAGAGTCTCACGCCGCGTTTATTGCGTGGTAGGCAGAGAAAAGAAAACGCTAGGCCGCCCGATCTTCAGACGTACTATTTGCATTGGTCACATTCAGGCAATTTACGAACCAAGGACCTTGTAGGTATATTCTGAAACAACGGAATTCTACTATATTTATTGTACAAGACGAACCAATCGTAGTTTTTTTTTGTATTCTCCTCACATAATATCCAAACCACTATCTCCTTTGTTGCCTCCTTCATCTGATAACATCTTTAATCTCCCGTATCTCTCTGATTCTTGTGAATAATGTGTGTTCAAAATAACATGATAACATGATATTATCTATTTTTGCACAAACATTTATAGGTATCATTTGTTTGCAGAAAACGGATTACAAGTCTTAACTCACATTTGGCGGGAACACCGATCGAGGCGGCCATGTTCAGTTGCCTGTAACTCGGCTGCGAGTGAAGCATTTGATATGAAAATGGCAGATGTTTCGGTGGGAGAGTTGTGTGATGTGCAAATCTTACTCTTTCGTATTTCTTGCTTACTTAGAGGCACAAAAGGAAATTGATTAAAAAACAGCCCTCGTATTATGAAATTCAGAATAGTGTAAAAATGTGAAACAGAACACAGACAAAAATATGAAAAAAAAATATAGAGGGCAATTTCAGAATCCGAGGATCCCATGGGCTTTTCAAAATATTATAATTTGACAATATGTATGAGCTGATGTTTTTGACAAGTTTTTTTTTACTATTTTCTATTGACAGATATGTATTATTTATTAAATAAAAAATAACCCTGTGACCTTTATTCAAACACATCGATATTTCATTGTTGAGAATTTCTTCGCATGTCAATCAATATGTTTGCAGCAGGTAGACACGTACCAGAAAATATAAAAATCTCGTTTGCGATTTATCTGAGTATGAAAATCGACAGCGGGTGCTTTAAGAAAGAAGAATACACTATGTAGAGATTGAAAATAATAATATTATGTTTCCAAGACTGGTATCAACCTTTATTAAACCTACCTATACTGCTGTTCTAAGTAATACCCACGTATAAGATAAAAAGTTGTAACGGATATAATCGCAAAAAACATCCGGTATCAACCATACAACCATAAAATTTCGTGCATATGTGTTGAAGAAAGGGGTTGGAAAATATAAATTATGTGTGGAAATTTAGACTTTTTATGGTTGAAATAGATGTACCTATCTAAGGTTCAGATACCAATTTTGATAAAACATAACTCAAAATAGCTCCCTGAAGATGGTTTTTACATCGTTTATTTTATTTATTGGATGGCTATTTATATCACAATGAAAACGTTTACACATGTGTGGCTAAAATTTAAACACAGGGTCATGCTTTCTGATTATTAGATGCTTAAATCAAGCTCTACTTAAAAGGACAATGGGCAAAAATGTATGGAGCCTGGTCCAAGAGCCTCCACAAACAAGACTTATGGGAAACGAAAGAACATACTTGTCTTACCATTCTGGCAAAATACTATCAAATTCTGTACCGGGGTATTCTCGCTACGGTCGTTTTTGTCCCAGGTATTATTAGTATATGAGTTTACCAAAAAAATTATTTATATATTTTCGAAGTAATAGGAACTTGGTCCAAGAGCCTCCACAGATGTTGCTAGCGGAAAATGAAAGCACGTACTTGAGTTACCATTCTGGCGAAATACCATCAAATTCTATCCCGGGACATTCTCGCTATGAATTTTTTTGTCTCGGGTATATAATGATATGATTTAAAAATTAACATGATTCACAGATTTTCTAAGTATTTGGAACCTGGTCCAAGAACTTCCACAAACAAGACATACAGGGAACGAAAGAACATACTCGTCTTACCATTCGAGGGCACTTGGATGAAGTTCCTAACATTTACTAAAGTATATACCAAGTTTTTCGTAGGAGAATCCTCATTTAGTATGAAAGAAACACCCAGGCCCGGCGCAAACAAAATGTATCTCAAACGATAGGTAAAAATGAGTAATTAAACACTGCATAGGGGGCATAATCGAAATCAATGGCCTAATGTGTGAAATACCTATTCGAAGTTTACAGGGGTCACATGAATGTATTAGTAAAAGGAGCATTAAACAGTTACAATTGTGGTTTAAAAGCATATAATATGATGAGTATAAGGCAGCCCATCTTCTTCACCAGCCTTGGTTCCTCCTCTACCGGATGGAACAAAAAATAATAATTTTTAAAATATCGTTACAACATTATCATTCCTGAATTTACACAATCACTGTGTCTCCTGAATTTCGAATAGGTATTTTACACATTTAGCCATTGATTTCGATGATACCCCCTATGCAGTATTTGATTACTCATTTTTACCTATCATTTGAGTCGCATTTCGTTTGCGCCGGGCCTGGGTTTGTTTTGAGCATTCTCCTTTATAGCTGGGACAAAAACGATCATAGCACGAATATCCCGGGACAGAATTTGATAGTATTCGGCCAAAATGGTAAGACATGTATGTACTTTCATTTCCCGCAAGTCTCGTTTGTGGAGGCTCTTGGACCACTTTCGCCCATTCTCCTTTAGATTTCTTACTTGGTTAGGACGGCAGTGTATTCACTCGTAGATAACCAAGGTAGGTAATGATTAGTGTTATTCGACTCAGCTAAGCACATAACGTCGAGTACGACCTGCATTGGAGATTTATATGCATCCATGTACGAGTGGATGCATATAAATCTCCAATGCAGGCGACTAACGACTTGCGACTTAGAACGGAAAGAAATCACGGTTAGTTTGATCCAGATATACTGTGGACTATATCTGTATTACCTGTAGAACGTAGAAGACTGTTCATAGTAGAATTATTTGCTGGATTAGCCTAACGAACAGGCGAGTTGAGGTCCTTAAATAGAACAGTCTAATGAATGTCCGTTGCACGAGTTGCACAATGCACATCTTGGCACCATCTGAGACTAATGATGATGACGCGAATGAAAAAGGAATATTTATGAAATTCACAATGCATGTTTTGTGAGACTATCGGAATTTTTCTACATGTCGTATTTGAATTTAACAAGTAGTTATATCTCAACAGATACACAGCAAAGGGTGAATCTTCCATCAAGCTTATGACTGATCGTCGGCTGGATTAATGTGATCACTTTACACTTAAGTAACATTCACCAATTCCAGTGCATCCATCTGCCGCGGCCGGGAATCGAACCCAGACTTCCAACCTGACAAGCCGGTATTTTACCGCTACGCTATGAAGGCTGGTAGTTGAGTCGAGGTGGAACGTGTATGTATGTATTGTATGTATGTATCTGTTGAGATTATTTTTGGTATTTAGCATAAAAAATAATAAGCTTGCGACACGTTTGTGTTTTGCGACAAAATGTAATATACGACTATGTGATGGCATATCGTTACAAAATGATAAAGTGTAATTACTTATCATTATGACAGACGGATTGTGTTTTACTTTAATTAAATATCTATATTGCGCTGACTCAGATACTGATGTCGAGTAAGGGTCGTTACCCCTTAATCCGAAAGAGATCAGTGTCATACACTTTAAAAAATGTCGAGTGTGAAGGCTGTTTTTTCAACCCCCAGAATTCATAACGCGCGGGAATATTCTCTCATATTATCTACCACATATTTTTTCTTATGACAATGATATCAGATGTCAGATGACAGCTAGAAAGGAATAAGGCAAGAAAATTATATGGGCACCTCGAAGAATTGCTTATGAATCTCCTGCCTTAACTTAAAAAAAATATCGAAGATTATGTAAAAGCTCGCGACCTAACTATGACATCACGGTCATTTCCCACAGCAGTAAGGTTAAAAATCGCGTGAACAATTGCATGAAAACATGGTAAAAATAGGGTTTTATGCGTTTTAAGGAGTATTTTCGCTTCAATAAAAAAACTTTTACAGTTATTCCCTAGATTTTAATAAATTATCAGAATTTTTTTTTCTCTGAGGCCTTCGGGAAACGAGTTTCTGTCATTCGGAAAAAAGATCAGAGGTGTTTTTACAATTCCTTTTGAGAAATCTATACAAGATATAAAAAATCTTTTACGGTTATTTTATAGATAAAGGTTCAATGTGTCTGCTCTATTATTTTCCAAAGCATATTTAGTAACGGTTATCGAGATCTATGTTCTCCAGTTTTTAGAAATTATTGAAATGTCATCAATATGCCTACTTTTAAGCAGGTGTGACAATAAATGACTCTGAATTTACTCTCATACAAAATTACTGTTGAACTTAAGATTTCCCATTGCCATTTAGTTTTTCATGTATTAGTAATTAATATATTGCAAAACAGAAGCTAATGTGGAGTAGGAAGGTACGATGGAAAAGACGTTAAGACTTATCGTGGTAAATAACTTAGCAGGGTCTTATAAAAGTAATTTACACCCCATAAATTGACGAAGAATTAACGACCTCATTCACCCCTTCGAACGAACGCCATATTTACGAGTATACCCCCTGAACATCCACACACAGCACCTCCGCCATTATTTATCAAATTATGAGGTTCCCCGCCTTCATTTAACAAGTTTATCAGACGAGATTATGGCTAAACCGTCGTGGGATGTTGATCATCGTTCTGGTATTTCGATTATAATAATTTATTATGCAAGTATAGCTGGCATCATGGGCGTCGCCAGGGAATCAGCTCTAGAGATAAAAATGGGTAGGTATATATTTTTTCATACTAAATGATAAAACCGCACAAAAAATCACATTACCACCACACATTTTCTCATCAGATTAAAAAAATTCTAAAATTAGTATGAAAATCCATCACTTTCTAAATTGCCTGCGGCGCTATTTTTTATTGCTTTTTTATGAAAAAACATCTTTCATACATATTATTGTACAAAGTATTATATACATTTTGAAATAAAAAAACCACATTACGACCTTCTTCAATATGTCTCACAAAAAAATTCGCCCGCGGCGCTATTTACTAATTTTTAGGCTATACCATTTTCCAAAAATTTTGTTGCTCCCCCCCCCCCCCCCCCTCAACACCGAGGCTGGTGACGCCCGTGGCTGGCATACTCATAGCTAGTGCTTACCTACATATTTTGTACCCCTTCAAAGCACTGCATAGCAATTTTACCTAATAATATCTCATTTAGTGAAGTGGATTATTTTTGTAAGACCAAAAACTAAGTAATATATCGAATATGAATTTATGTGTTGAATAATACTGGCTTCGTTATTAAATTTCGTTCGCATTTAAAAACATTCATTGAAGGTTTTTCTCCTGTCAATTAGTCATGGTCAGCCTATCCTACTATTTTAGTCAAAGGGCCAATCGAGATGCAAATAAGATGGTGACGTATCTCACGCAGGCATCGTATCAGCCTTTTTCATAGACAGAAAGCTTTTGAACAAATCCAAGGGTAAATAAAAAAATAAATAAATCTTTATTGGCCAGTAAATATATATAATAACAAAAACAAAACAATGCAGTGTGCCAAGAGGCGGACTTATTGCAAAACCAATATCTAACAGTCAACCCGAGGGTAGTGTGGAGTCATCTGTAGTCTCGTATTAAAGGGCGTTGGAAAATAAAGCCAGCTCGAAAGTCAGATTGTGTCCAACTCAACTCAAAAAAATACTTAGTTTTTAGATTAATACTTAATTTTTAGTTTAATACTTAGAGTTTTGGTCTTTGATATGCAATGTTTCAAGACCATCGTCTATCTTCACGTCACACCACTACCAACTCAATTATGAAAATTGTGCATACTTAATTAAGCGATGAAAAGCTTCACTTAAACACGTGTACGGAATCATTCATAAACGTAATATGCATCAAGCCAGATGTTACAGTGTACCTCATGTATGAGGTATGATGTTGGTGAGATTACATAGGTGAATTATGAATACTATATAGATACAGCAGTGAACACCATACAGATGTTGGTGAGATTACATAGGTGAATGGTGAATACCATACACGATGAAACATAATAGGACACAGTGTAATAAAAACTAAATTTTGTAACCCGTTGAAGCCCGGTTAACCAAACAATCAAAATATGTTGATCATTAATTAAAATATTTACGAAATACAATGTTTTCTTATGAAATAGAATCAATCAACTGAGTTTAAATATCGTATTTCTGAATTGAAGAAAATAATATTGTTATTCGCGTATTTTTAATGGTGAACTGAATTAGTATCTATGTGTATATTGAGGAAGTAGGTATCTCAAAATATTGTAAGGGTAAGATTTTTGTATGTACCTCATCATCATCATCATCATCATCATCAGCCCTCCCTCGTCCAGTGTTGAACATAGGCTTCCCTTTCTGACTTCCACACTTCCCTGTCCATCGCCTTTCTGTGCCACTGCTGTCCTGCCACCTTCCTGATGTCACCAGACCATCTCGCCTGTGGTCTGCCTGGATTTCTGTAGCCGGTTCTCGGTCGCCATTCTAGGGTTCGCTTGGTCTATCTATCATCTGTAGTTCTTACGATGTGACCAGCCCAATTCCATTTTAATGATTCCATTCTATGTGCTACATCCGTGACCTTTGTCTTGTCTCCTATGTAACTAATCTATGTAAAATTTATTTCTGAAATAGGTAATACTCGTTGGTCCAATTCTGTAATAGTTTGAAATACCTATTGTAGTGTATATACACAGTCCCCACTCTAACATTTATAATGGATAAAGTGTTTTAAATTTATTTTACTATAAAATTATTGAAAAAGAAATTTAAATTTATTTGAGTTACCTATGCACTCAATTAGTTACAGAATTGGACCTAATAAACTTGAAAATCAAATTTAAAATTGAAATACGAGTAGGTAGTAGGTAGGTATCACTCGTGGACGCCGAACGGTTGAATAAGACTCCGAAGAAAGGATGAAGAAGAATTTTATCATTACTTACTGTATCAACGTACTTTTACTCAAGGGTGCCTTTATAGTACATAATAAGTATACATATAGCAATGTAATCCAAACTCCGTTGATAGAATTTGTTTACGTGCCGCGACATACGAAGGTATTATAGGAGTACAACACCTCCCTCATCAGCTGTATTATTCATTGCCCCCCCTGGAATCGTAATGAAATATAATATATTATGGAACATACATTATACTGCTTGTGTATGTAACTTTATATTGATGAAGAGCATTGAACCTCTAAAACGAGGTCGATCTAAAGAGAGAAACCTTTCTAGTTGGCATTTCATACCATTACCTACGAAGATTATCACCTGATCTTAAGAAGACTTGTTAGAAAAGCCGTGATGGGTATTTTTTTTATATATATTTTTCATTTAAGGAAGAACTTAGTTAGATAAACCCAAATACTATCCTTCACACTTCACTGTAAGCTGTAGGATAAGCTGAAAACGTCCTACAAAGGGAAGGCCCAATTTAATCTATCAGTTTGTGCGCTAAGCTAGTGGAATGTGGCAACATTGTTTTTAAATCCCCGTGTTGTAGAATTGCCCCATCCTTTTACATTTTTTTCGAGTATCCTGTAAGATTCAGGTATTCGTAAAACCTGAGGTTCGCTAGCCATCCTGAGTGTCACATTGATTTTGCGAAGAAAGAATGTTATGTGTGTGCGTTTTTTATATAAACGCAGCTCATACTGGTTACCACATTATTCTCAATCACGGGATACCTACCAGGCGCGAATAACGTTAGACGCAACCACTATTGCTATTATTTTTACCGTCGCACACTGACAACCTAGCTGGACAAAAATATTTTATCTGTTTTTTATTAACGTGAACAGTTTTCATGAATACACAGACATGACAGACATATCTATCATAATTTGTGATGAGAAGGTTTCTTCTTAGTTCTACCTACCTTAAAATATAAAAAAAAAATAAAAAAATAATAATAATAATAACCAAATACATTTCATATTCAAACAACCGTCGCAGAAAAAAATCGTAAATATACAGAATTAGCAGGTGAAATAAAAAATATTTGGCATTCTAGGTCGGTATATATAATCCTATTAGTATTATCAGCTACAGGTATAATACCAAAATCGCTAATAAACAATTTAAAAAAATTAGATTTACCGGAAAATTTATACATAAAAATGCAAAAATCGGTCATTATTAATACTTGCAATATTGTAAGACGATTCCTAAATACTGATATTTCAGGCACAAGCTTGTATTTTGGCCCCGCGCATCTGAGCCTAATCCTGTGATATCCGTGATATCTGGATAGGTGAATTTTTCCCAGTATTAGGCTGATGAGTTTATATGTGAATCATGAATGATAATATGTAGACTCTTCTGGCTGATAATACTGAGAAGTGTGTTGGCAAAGTCATGCCTCCGCGTAAAAAATAAAAAAATAAATAAAAAAATTCGCGAGCGTTTCCGAGGTTTACGATTTATTGCAATCGATAGTTAAATGATTGAACTATAAACTGAAGGTAAATTGACAACTCGACTGTACTCGACTCTAAACTTTATGCCCCTGACAAAATAAAAATATGGATATCTTATTGATTAAGCTTCATTAACCGCCTAAAACATTTGCAAATAAAAAAAAAATACTTCCTGGTGTTCACCGAAGCCATAGTAACATACAGAAAAAGAAACAATTGATTCAATACACACGTGACGACTAATACGAGAACTGTTTTGAAGCCGGCCGATGCTGGTCAAACTCATTGAGACTTGACTTTGTCTCTTTGTCTGTCCGATTGCAATCGGTTTCCTGTTGTTTAAATGATGTAACAAGATGCCCCTGTGTTTTTTAAAAAAGATTGCATGCTTTAAAAAAATTAAAAAAAACATTTTTTTATGACTTTTGTCCAGCTAGGTTGTTCTACGCTCAAACAGTGTGCGTCGTGTGCGTTTGATTTTTAAAAGTTTATGTACTAACTAGGATTGTGATTGTGAACATTCAGTTAACTGAATCGACCGTTTGCAAAAAAGCTTCGACCAAAACCTCTTTCTGAATTCAAAATCAGGGTAACACTGAATTCAGAGATAAGTTTTAGTCAAAGCTTTTTTGAAAACGGTCGACTCAATTAAACGAATGTCGGATAGTGTGTGAACGCAAACTTACGAAAATAGTATATTGAAGATGATACCGTGATGATATAGTAGTATAATGACTTTAAATTCATTTACGTTCACGTAGATATCAAAATACCTCAAACAATTTTTGTAATCAAGTTTTCTTGAAACGAAAAAGCGCGTAGAGTAGATATTGAATTTGAATAAATCGCTTATCCAAAAAATACGTTGTTGAGAAAATGCTTTTATGTGTCGCTTCGAGCAAAATCTTTCGCTCTAATCTTAAATTCAACAACATTAAGCAAGATTTTCAGAGAAATTGGTTATGAATATTATAGTACAAAGGTATGTAAGGCATTCGAGATGTAGGTAAATCTTATTACGTATTGCATTGGAACGCCGCTAAGCGTGTAATACCTATTATGCAAATTTATAGAAAATGATGAAAAAATGGATAGCAAAATTTCAAAAATATGATTCTTATTTTTTATACGTTGAACGCTCCACAACAGATTACTCATGTTAGCTTTATTGGTTTTAATTTGGCTTTAATATTAAATTTATATTTCTTTTAGGCATCGGGTTTTTTCGGATCGGATTTCTATTGTCTTGGTTGACTCAATTAAAGTTGATGGATGACGAATTGGATGGACTAGAATTGGTGAATCGGTGATCGGTTAGAAGCCTGATGAAAAGTCCATCCTTTGGTGTATATCTGTTAAGATAACTTCTTGTCTTTAATATAATCAATTTCATGCTTAATATTCCCATAGACCGTGAGCCACATTGTGCCTGAGTGCAGCCTCCGAGCATACGAAGGGAGCTTCGAAGACTTCTTGTACCTGAATGAGCCAGCGACTGAATATATATAAAGAACGTTCAATTCAATTTCTGATGACCAAGCTTGCTTGCGAAATATATCATTGCCCAATGTCCAACCTTCAAACTTTTTGCTTTGAGGGATGTGATATATATGTACTTCTTTTGACCATACGATAAATAAATAAATTCCCTAAATGTATTCAAAAAAGAGGCGAAATATATTTGAAGTGACCTGTGTTCGCCACTTGAGAGGTCAAGGCTGATTAAAATATAAAAAAGATGACGTACTATGTAGATTGAATTCATGTAGTACCTGTGTATTTCTACTACATACTTAACAAAAAGGTAAGCAGTGTGTTTATCGTAGCATGAAAAAGTATGTTGTGCGTATAATCATGTAGGTAATAACATTCAGAGGAAGAACGTTTATAAAAACATACAGAAATTATGAAAACAAGATCGATAGATTGAAGGTAACGATAAAGCTCCGACTTTCACAAAGCTGAAAGCTCATACGAAACAGCGTACGGTCGTAAACATCAACCGTAGGCAATAAAACTAACAAAAACGTTCTAATTCATACAATGAAAACATTACTCATTTGGAACAAAAAAAAAATACATTCGCGAATAATCAAATGTTTGATGTATGTGTGTACTGCTGTCTAAATAAATAACCAGGAATAAACCAACTTTAGGTATTTTCAGTTTTATTTTATCAAAATGGGAATTTTAAACTTAGATCCATATATTATTTCAATCATAAAAAGTTTGAATTTCCTTGCGTTACCCCTATTTAACAACCCACCCCTCACATCTATGAGCTATATTTAGATGATTTTCAAGATTATATAAGTTTTTTGGCTTATTCGTGGTTCTTGCTTATGATGGCAGTGTGTATGAAATAAAACCGAATTAAGTAGTCGGAAAAATAAAAATAAGAAGAAAAGGTTAGAATACTCTAATACATACATTCGTATAATAAATTGTATTACGTAAATAAGATAGGTTACAGAGAATAATCAGAATATATTATGTTGTGATCAATATGTATTTACGCGTTTTGATCAATAAGTATTTTCGTATCGTTTATATAGGTAGAGTTCTCCGTCTTTGAAGTATTCACAAAGTAAAATATTCTAATGCTGTAAAACTGTAAGAACTCCTCAATTTATCCTCTCACGCCGCGTCTTTTGCGAGATAGGCAAAGTGACCAAAATAGCAGATTGATGGCCTATCTTTACAATACGCATACCTTATACTTAGAAGGTGCCTACATTACTTATATTCTATTATTCCCTGCTTCCGTCATTTTTGCCGTTGGTCATACGCGCTAGTCCCTTCCCTTCAAACGTTTCTCGACAGTTTATTTAATTGCATTTCATTCTGTCTTCCTCTTTTAATTACTTACTTACTGCTAGCCACTTGCGTTCCACTGCTGGACATAGGCGTCTTTTAAACTCTTCCGCTGTCTTCTATCTTGGGCTATCTGCTGCCATCTACGACCCATAAGCTGGACAATGTTATTTGTCCACCTTTTCTGGGGTCTCCTCTTCCTCCTGTTGTCTGCTTTTACATGCTTTTGTCTGCTGCATGTTATGTTAATTGATCATTACGCATAGAGTTTTATAAGAATCGCCATTTCAAAAATAGATTTTGCATGACACTTTATTTCTCCCATACTTGCTCCATGTCAATATATGATACATACGAGTAAACAACTAATATTACAAGTCGTAGTGTTAGTAGAAGCCGTGTGATTTTATTAGATCATAAATATTAATCTTTCAATATTAATAACTTGTTTTAATGGGAAAACGTATTAATTTTACGATATTATTAGAAATACCAACTTCACTCGTGTGATGAGTGTAAAATTATGGTTTTCAAAACAGAACTAGGTACTTACATCTAACTAATAAGATAAAGATTGGAGGTTGGGGTTCCAGGGCTGAAACTAAGAACTAGGTCACTATTTGAGGCGTCTCCAGAATCCGGCTCATTTGGTGAATGTCTCCACTAAGAAGAATATCTTAACTAATGCTGGTCTGAGGAACCCTCTCTACAGAATAACAAAATGTTACAATGACAGATTCACCGAGGTTGACATATTTTCTACCACTGCTTGTAGTTATAAAAAGCAAATTTTAAAAATTATGCAGAATAGCTTATAATGTTAAAAAAAATAGTACTCCCCTAATATTTTTTAAAAATAAAAATGAAGATGGAGAATAAGATAACGATGAATAAAAGTAAATATATAGATATAGAATACAGTATCGTCCCTTATATGAAAAAGTTGAATACAACTGCCTCATTGAATGCTGGTATATTGTGGGAAATGCAGTTATGGACTTATAGATATATGGGAAATGATAATTGAAGATATCAAAAAAATCTGTAATATGCAAATTGTGTAGGTATAATAGTATGTAATGTGTATTCTCTTATGTATAGGTAAGTAAGTAAGTAAGTGCACCATCTAATGCAAATTTTTACACACGTAGTTATACGTATACCTACAATAACATATACTTACATAATAATGTTATGCATGCGATGTTTAAACTCATGAATAATCAAAATTTATGACCACGCTAATGTATGTGCAGTGTATTACTATGCGCTGTCATGTAGAGCTGTATAGAAATACCCAACTTATGCGATATAATGCAGTCTTAATAAACAATACTTAGATTCCCAGTGTTGTGAATGTCTTCCATTGTGCTGCTGACCCTAGTGAACGGATATTCTTCTACAATGTGGTTAATGGAGTCTTACCACACCATTTTCTTCTCCTGAAAAGTCGCGAATGCAACATTTTTGCGGTCTAACATACTGAACGACGGAAAGCTCTTTGGCACACAGGATCTAAAAACACACACACACAAATATGCGTTTACATAACTTTGTGTTTCTATAGGAAATACGTAGGTACTAAAGCAAACAAACATTTTTCTCTTATAAGTACGTAAGTATTGAGTATTTTCTCATAAATATTTTAATCACGCAGGAGATAATGATAGACAACAGATGGGCGAAAGAATGTTCTAAAATATCTAGAACAATTATTATTTTTAATAACAATAATATACAATTTTATTTTGCTTTGTTATTTTAAGACCTTGAAATACTCTGAAGTATTTCCCTGAATAATTGGAATAATAAAAACAAAACGTTTCTAATGAATTCAAATACAGGGTAGGAAAATATATAGGTACAAAAATATATTTCTTAGCATAGGCGTTTCAAAGCTAAGATGGAAGGCAAAAAAAAAACGAGCAAATAGTGCCGCAGGCGAAATTAAAAATGGGCGAAGCGATGAACCTTATTTCAATGCTATCTAATGCATCTTAACTAGCGCCGCAGACGAAAATTTTGGCATAATTAAGACATACTTGTAAGTAGAACTGATAATAATGTGGTAGGTTTTTCCAAAAGATATTGGAATCAATAATAATGTTTGCACATAACTTTACTATTCAGATACCGTTTAAAAATCAAGTGTTGACACCGAAGTTTGTAAGACTTCCGGTTGATTTTAAAAACAGGAAGTAACACGTAGCATTGCAACCTTTCAAGTAGATACAATGATAAATAGAGCATTAAGAAACACCATGTATGCCAGGAAAAGGACGGAAGTCAGACTTATTCACCCTCTAAGTATATTCTATACAAATGTAGACGAAATGGTCTATAGTTAGTAGGAATTTGTCTCTATTTTTCGCCAACTTAATACAATTTACCCATCCTCCTCCTATGTCCTCGGGGAAGGACATAACAATGATATTGTGTCGTAGCAGTACTAAATCTAATTTGATTATCACTTTTACAGTTTCGTAAACAACTCGCAATAAAGAGAATAAAATAATTTTGTCTTCTACTAATCTTCTTCTATACTACCTCATCTCTTTATCGTTAAGCGAGGCTATAGTTTGTTGCCATTCGGCTTTGGCGTTTAATCATTTACTCAGCCAATACTGAATGTATCGTCTTGAAACTGAAGAGAGTGAAGTACTGACATCTAGTTAACAACTGTCCAAGAATTACAATATTGGGAAATTCCTTGAAGTAAAAATAATTCAGAATGTACTTTTGAAATTTACAAGAAGAATCCATTATCCGTTCAGTTTTTCAGATGTAGAAGTACCTATGGTAATTGTAAGGTTAACAAGTTGACTGTCGTAGATTTGTAAATTTTTTTCAAAAGCTATAATTCTCATTATCGCTTACGCTATTCTTATTTTGCGCTTACATTCTCATCACAAATTGGAAAAAGTGGTAATAGAACGTTTTTTCCCTGAGGAACATAACGATGACTCAAGGCCTCGGAGCAGATTTGGGTGGCGTATTTCACCCACGGCATCGATACGCACTTATTTTTTTTTTTTTATTTATTTGTTTCCAATAAATATGATAACAATAATAGTTTACAATTTTTGCCAAGCTGCGTAATAATTTGTTGGCAATGTTAATATTGTTCACGTACACATCTATTTTTATTTTATTACAATAACAGTATAAAAATTATGCCAACAAATAAACAATTGAGTATATTCGCGAACTATTTTTCCAGAATAATTTTATTATTAATTTATTTTGTTCTTTTGGGACTTTATTTATCCATTTTGGCAAGATAAGGGCCAGAGTTCGTTCACTATAGTACCTAATTAATTATCTATGCGAGGAATCTTCAAGACACTCCTACTATTTCCTCTTGTTCCGTGATCTTTTATTAATTTTACTTAAATTATTTTGTTATGTTGTAAAAAGTTACACAAAATAAGACATTTTTAATCTACTGGTGATTTAATTTACTTATGAAGAAATTTGCCTTCTCTGCTCGTCAAACACTCATCAAAAAATATTTCTTGAATTGAATATGAATTGCTCAGATTAGGATAACATGAAATTTATTAACTAGGCAAGATCACCACGATACTGAGATTTTATGGTTATTGGAGCATATCCATATTACATTTGTTTATTATTAAATTATTTCTTACGAGTTTACTATTTGTCAACATTTATAGATTTAATGTTTACAGAGAAGTTAGTTACTTCAAACGTATTATACATAAGTACTAAATACTAATTACATATCCAAACAAATTAGGAAAAGGAGGCGATGTGAGGGGACAGATATACATACTCGTCAATAGCAGGTAAATAAGTTGTCGATGATAAATGTTTGAGGAAATTAAATTTTTTTAATACTATATTGGATCCGATAGATTACGATAACAATAATTTGACGTAGATATCCAACAACAACTACAAAAACTCCCACCAATTAAAATAATTGTTAATATATCTATTTACCGTTATGGATATACAGTATAAAATATACGAGCTTTGATACCTGGGTTCTATCTGATACCGAATTCTAGGGCCCATAATGATTATACGAGGGCTGTTTTTTTATCAAGTTCCGTTTGTGATTTTAAGTAAGCACGAAATACGAATAAGCAACCTCTGCACATCACGAGATAGCGCAACTCTTCCACCATAACCTATGCTATTTTCAGATCGAATGCGTCACTCGCAGCCGAGTTACAGTCAATTGAACATGACCGCCTCGATAGGTGCTCCCGCCAAATGTGAGTTTACGAAGGTTTTCAATCACAGAACATTCTGATTTTAAGATCCGCCCTAAGGAACATTTTCCAGAAATTTTAAAGTCCGCTTTGTCAACAATTATCAACAAAGCTTTAAGATACAAGAAGGTGTGTGATCGTTTGCCTCTGACCACCTAAGGTGGTCACTGGTCAGGTCTACCCGAGGTCCGCGAGTTTCCACGAGCCCTACACTAAGGGCAGACTTGCGCCCTTGATCATATCTTCATCACGTACGTCAGCTTGATTTTCTTTAAATTCTATGCAACAGTCCCATACCTATCTACACTACCATCACGCATGAAGTGTTCACTGTAATTTTTTACCATTCTGCAATGGGTTTTAGCAGAAAACGGATTACAAGTCGTAACTCACATTTGGCGGGAGCACCGATCGAGGCGGCCATGTTCAATTGCCTGTAACTCGGCTGCGAGTGACGCAATCGATCTGAAAATGGCAAAGGTTGTAGTGGAAGAGTTGCACAATCTCGAGATGTGCAGATCTTGCTCTTTCGTATTTCGTGCTTACTTAGAAGCACAAACGGAACTTCATTAAAAAACAACCCTCGTATTTTTTAGGGAACAACAAATATATAAAAGTGTCCCAAAATTAAAAGCAAGAAGAAATATTGATAGGAAAGACGAATTTTTAATTGAAAAGTGAAAATGTTTTATTGATTCCCAAAGTATACGGATAAGTATGGAATAGTACAGGAATCGTATTTGTATGGAGCAGCCTTGTCCAATGTATGACAGAGTGTGCTAGTCCAGAATCGGCCTCCACAGTCACCTCAATGGCATCGTCGGAAGGACCAACAGCAACGTGACAGCGATTCTTCTGAGTTAAGGACATGCTCGGCAACGGGCTCTTGGCATTATTATTATTAGTACACGTATATCGGGTAAATGGACTCCATCCTTTGCTGGCACATACGCAGTTTTGATAATTTTCAATAAGTGTTTTTCATAAATGTGGCGAAAATTCATTGATGCATAATACAATTAATAGTATGTGTAGTAAGGATTTATACTCGGATTCCTATACACTTTCATTTACTTAATTTATTGATTTTTGTGCAAGTGTGAGCTTCCACTAAAAACTTCGGTAAAACACTTAGGATTATGATTACTACTGTAGGTATATGAAATGTATATTCCAAATGAAGCTTTTATTGCTTTCTAAGCATTGTGTAATACTCGTAAAAGGAACGTCTTGTTAATATTCTCAAGTTTCATCAAAGTTTCGTGCTGAAATACAGTTAGGCAATAGGGCAATTATGTATTACTACCTTATGTGGTTGGCTTTAGTAGCCAAATATTACAATATTACATCAACTGGATATGATCTGTATTGCGCAGTTGGAATCAGATTACAACGTTTTTCTGTAAATAATTGTAAATATGTTTCCATTCCTGGAAAAGAACACTGAAGGAATGTAAGTTAGGGGTGGGGTTTGTCGGAGGGCTCCCTTTTGGCCAACCCTGAGCCCACTTAAAATATTTTTCCAAGATGTGCGGGTAAAAAGGACGCTATATGCGCCTGTGCTACCTGTGGATGCGGAGGGCCTTAAACCCGTGAGAGTCCTTCAATGTATGTACAACGTTTTTCTCAACAGAACTTTCTACCGTCACTCCGTGTAGCATAGTGTTAACTCCCTTTGGAAGAATGCAGGATCGACGCTTACGTGTCTGTACTGACTGCCAATTTTAATGTCAATTTTTCCAATTCAGGTCTTAGTAGGTACGGACATAATAATTTACAGAATTGACCCCTTTGTTTGGTAGTTTGCGTTAGGTTTTTATGCATACAAATTAATAGTAGTTGCAGGTGTTCACGATGATCCATATGTAGACTTGTTTTTTTCGGATATAATCGTGTGAAGATCTGGTGATCCGACGTTACAATACAAATACAAATTAGTAGTTTATACCTACAGATACACACATTTTATTTTTTCTATATTAATTTGTGGATCGATAATGTATGTATGCATAGGTAGTTTGGTACTGTCGGTAATATACTAATCCTAATTAATTTATAACATTTATACGTAAATCGATACCGGGAAATGAAAACAAAATTACAACAATTATTATGATAATAGGTTTAACCTTGAGAATTCAATTGATCTGCTCAATGCAATTTCACTGATGTTTTCGGCATTAACGATGTGACAGTTTTTTGACATTTTGAAAAAACGTGAGTTTCACGTGACTGATACTGACGTAGTGATACGTAGAGTTTATTGTTCACGTGACGTGACGTGAACAATAAACTCAGTCTGCTCAATGCAGGTGATATTTGGACCGTTGAGTTTTCTTCTGCGTCTTTTGTAAAATTTTCCTCTTTATAGTGTCATCCGAAAGATGAACAGAAGAAACCAATAATTGCGATATGACGAAATTTTTCCTGTGATGAGTTGGCTTTGACAACTTTAACCTAACATGAACCAACCCTTAAAAACTGTGTGTTATTGTAAATTAGAGGTAGCGTAGTTTGGCGATCTTTTTATTTGTCTACATATTATTATTTATTTATCGTATGGTCGAAAGAAGTATATAACATCCCTCAAAGGAAAAAGTTTGAAGGTTGGACAGTGGGCAATGATAAATTTCGCAAGTAAGCTTTGTCGTCTGAAACTAAATTAAACGTTCTTTATATATTAGGTATCATTGCAAAGGGATGCGGCCTGAGGAGGACAAAGATACAATATCTTGAATTTGTTTCATAGTTTCGTTTATTTTTGTAATAATATGGGTTGGGTGAGTAGGTATATTATTAATTATGAAGAATCTAAAATATCATCTACCCACCTTACCCCGAACACCACTGGCGGATACAGAGGGTGGGGGCAAATGCCCCCTTCCCTGGTTTTGACATTCCATTTAAAAACACACAAATTTTCATGAAAACCTTTTCAACAAAAATAGTTTTCAACGACAAATTTGTAAAAGAAATTCGCCTGGGGCACTATATTGGATTGTGAGTATTTTCTTACCCATTTGTTGTCGGTCGACTAACTTAACGAGTATTGGATTACGTATTGTTTTCACTAAAAGAAGATCGGCATTCTGCGAACATTACGTGTAAAAATAAAGCATTTCTGTTCACAAAGTTTTCAAGCGACGAGTGGATTGCCCCAGGGAAGTCACTTCGGTCCCATCTTGTTCCTAATTTTTATTAATGATTTGATTTCTGAACTTAGTAATGTTAATTTCTTGCTGTTTGCTGATGATTTAAAAATTTTCAAGAGTGTCGTTGATGAACGTGATTGCAATGATATACAGAGTAACTTGGACAGATTGTGTGCTTGGTGTCAGAGAAACCACCTCTTTTTGAATGTACAGAAGTGTGAATTTATTCGATTTGGAAGGTTTAAGAAAATGCTAAAATTTGATTTCTGTCTTGAGGGGGAAAAATTAAAGTCAGTTAACGAAATTCGCGACTTGGGTATAATATTTGATGATCAGTTATCGTTTGTGAACCATATTGTAGAGATTACCGGGCACGCAATGAGAACCCTGGGGTTTGTCCTTCGTACAGTAAGCGAGTTTAATAATATTCACGCGATAACCCTGCTGTACACATCACTAGTACGAAGTATATTAGAATTTAATTCGTCGATCTGGTCCCCCAACTATAATATTCACATTGAAAACATTGAGCGAGTGCAGCGTAAATTTCTTCGATTTATAAATTACAAAATGGGAATACCAAGGGAAGAACTAAACTACGCTCAATTACAATCATATCTTCACTTAGAAACACTAGTTGATAGAAGAATAATTAATGACTTGATTATGTTATATAAAATTGTAAATAATTTTTTTGACAGCCCTGAATTGGTACAACTTATTAAATTTCGAGTGCCAGGTAGAAGTACAAGGAGTCGAGATCTTTTTTATTGCGACAATTATTCCACTAATTATATTATAAATACAATCGTCCCTCGCTTGCATCAACAAGGCAATAATTATTTGACAGAAATAGATATTTTTAACATTGGCATTTTATATTTCAAAAGACTCATAAAAAATAAATTTTGCCCTAAAATTACAAATGATGATCAGGATCACAGATAGTTTTTATTGTTATATTATTATTTGTTTTATTTATTATTATATTTTGACAAGTCTTTGTTTTCGATTTATAAATCATGCTCTTGGCTTTTTCATGTTTTGTGAGCGAAAATCTAAAAATTTCTAGTTGTTTATTTGTTTTGTCCCGAGCTAAGTTGGTATATAATTTTTAAAGTATTGTTTTTTTCTTTTTTTTTTATTGTTTTTATAAGTTGACATATTATTATTTATTGTTTACTTTTGATTTAATGTGATTGAAAGCGACATTGAATTTTCGATGTACCTAGAATGTAAGCTATGTTGCGATATTACCACGATGAAATTAATATTGATTTTGTACTAAATAGTTTCCTATAATGCGAGTTTGATTGTATCTCGCCACCTGTGCGGTGTAATATTATTGTTGTAAATTTAATGTTTTGCTGTGTTAATGTACTGATGACTATATATTGATATTTTTTCACATCTGTTTGTTCAATATTATTATTATTACTCGAAAACGCTTTGTAGATTTGTTTATGTAGATTTATATAGAATTTTAATTTTTAATATTGTATTGTGTAATATTTTGATAATTCAACACTAATTGTAATGAAATGTAAATGGCGTATGCCGTAGATAGATAAATAAATAAATAAATAAATAAATAAACTTCAACCTTGGCGCTGATTAAATATGGTAGACTGGCTGGACAAAATGTGATCTTTTAAGGAGGCCCTTGTAAATTCCGCAGCGTGTGTCAGCCAGCCCTTGAAGTATCAAGGGGTGGCAAGTCCGACACTGATCATTATTATGAAAATTTGTTTACGAAAATCGTATGAATGCGACCGTCCGGCGTCCACCCCCTACGACACCCTTCCCGTGGAAAAAAAATCTGAATACGCCACTGCTGAATAGTCCAATATTTAATACTAAATATAAAACGAATTTTTGATGTGGGTTACTATCGCTTGAGTTAAGAATTCTTCTCAGGAGAAAATTCCGAATGGATTCCTTCCTCTTCTCTTTGGGAAAACAAAGAAAAATCTTTTATATTGTTCTTATTGTTTGTTATTCACAATACTATAAAGTACTAAATCATCCTTTATTTTATAGACTAAAAACCTAAAAGGGCGAACTTTTATTCATTATATTAGGTAAACCTTTTATTGCTACACTACTGTTCTAGCTAAGAAGCGCGCATAAGGCAAAAAGTTGTAACCGAAAAAAATGCGAAGTATTGCCCATATTATTTCGTGGAATAGGGCGGTCGGAAATCGGGTCTGCGTATGGAAATTCGGACTTTTTATAGTTGTAGGAAAAGTACAGTCTAGATACATATCTTTTTTTTTTATTTTTTACTTATTGCAGATTATTTAACAGAGTATAAATGATAGATGTGGTGCCTAATCCAAATGAATTTTTGGCTATATGCTTATTCTAACTTAAAACTAAATAGGTATTCTACTTTAAAACTAAATATTCTACTCTATCTCGATGGAAAGTTGTGGGGTAGTCTGGATTTCTTTCATTCTACACGTATTTTGGGGTGCTGAATCCGAATCCGAGGTTTGCCAACAACTTTCCGCCGAGGAGCTAGATTGAGTTTAATTTTACTGGATTAGTAATCGATATATTATGTAAGGTTGATATACCCATTTCGATAAAAATACCTGAATCTGGCTTATTCGCGGTTCTTGCGGTGTTAGGATCCCGCGTTTGCTTAGAACACTAGTATTTATATTTTATGTGGCAAGAATGAAATTTATCTTAATAAATATTCATTTTAGCTCCAAGATTGGTTCTAGAACTTAAACAACTTTCCTTTAGTCACTAGAATTCTGAAAACCTTTACGCTTGTTTATTTTTGATGACAAAATGCTATAGGTATTCTACATCAATACCAATACAACTATTCCGACCTATGATGCCCCGTCGTTCAGACCGAATATGAGCGAAGCTTATTTAATTACCTACCTATTTTAAACCTTATTGTAGCGTAATTATTTTGTACATTTCTCTCTAAATGAATGTGAAAAATATGCTTTCGCAATCTTATCTCTCGTTAATGAATATAATAAATTTAAATACTCGTTTATTTCATACCAATAGTCTTGAAAGCTCGCATTTCATGAGTTGGTTCCTAAGAAATTTCTGTTATGATTCTTTGAAAATATTTGGTAAGTTCGTATCAAATTATATTTTAGGAACCCACCTTATCAAAGCATGTTTATTTTAAGTAGATACCTACTCAACTTATGGTGTTGCCCGTACAAACAAACAAACTAACCAAACGTATGTGTTTTAATTACCCTTGAAAGCAAACATTTTTCTTATGTCCTAATATTCAGAGAGAGCTCGTTCCAAGCAGAAGGACTAGCTAGGTATCTAGGGTTATAGACGTTTTTTTAAAATGAATCTGGGTTTATCGAAATAAACCCAAATACACCCCTGTACACTTCACAGAAAGCTTGAAAAGCTTCTGTCGTGAAGTGGAGTAGGTCGGCATCGGGGATCGAACCCGCGACCGCTGGATTGGCAATCGAGCGCGTTACCAACCAGACCACCTCGTTGTTAAGTAACCCAGTTTTTACGGGAGACCCAAAACGATATTATTTTGTTAAAAAGGGTACCATTCTATGCGCATTGGCCCTACGGAATTTTTTTTACAGTTGCTTGGATGATTTCGTCAAAAACATTTACAACAATGTATGCGAATTGAATGTAGTCTGAGGTACACTAGTCTCGCGAGTTGAAGACCCTTTTTTGTAGTGTTCGTAAAGGACGGATATACCTGCCTAACGCTTCTGTGTACAATATTGTACATTCTTGTTCATTGTGCGCTCACTAATACTACTATAACTGCGTGTACGGACTTGCGCGTAGTTACGCTGTCTCACACTACAAAAAAGGGTCTTAACCTCACACGACTAGTGTACTTGTACGAACCACTAAAGTATCTAACTACCTACTTGCAAATAAAATTATCGCTAACTAACTTCATTCAACCCTAGATGGCAAAATTGTAATACAATAATTTACCAAAACAGCTCGGTGTTGACTATAGAAAAGTGTGACATAATAATCGTATATTACAAACTCCCTGGGGCAGTGTTTTAATTCACGTCGTTTATTCTGTTTTTGACACGCGGAGTTTCAACCCTGGAATGCCATTTTTAAAATACGGACATCCATTATCGCGTAGTATATTATACGAATAATTCATTATTAAAATATTACAACCACTTTCTTTGACTTCCACTTGAGATATTTTTATAATTAGATTCTTGTAGGCTTTCGCAGCGCAATGAATCCATCTCTTTGTTGTCAGTTCTTCGGGTTTCACTGCGTGTAGAATGGTTGATTGACCGAGCTTTAGGCAGCGATACTACTGACATCTTCAGGGTGTGTTGAAGCGTGACGTGTTCTACACGCAGTGAAACGCGAAGTACTCACAGCGAAGATATGGATTACATAATATTATTCTTGTAACATTTACAGACTATGCATCCATATTCAGTACCTATAATATTACAAGTTATATCGTCTAGGTATGTAAGTTTGTAATATGATAAAGTGTTCTGAAAATGGTACAAAGTTTATACATATACTACTAAAACGTCATAACATTAATTAAACGAAGTGGATAATTTATAGGTAAATGAAAAAAAAAACATAATGACAGTCGTAAAATTTACGATGCTCAGTATTCCAAGGATAATGAATGATACTCACCTACTGTAGTACTCTGTTATGTTTTGGTATTTTGAATGAGTTACACGAAATAAAATAGCTTGAAGTTTTAATCCATACGCCGGGAGTAAATTGTAACAATGTCAATGGAAATCCCACCCTAATGATGTCAGTGGGACTGTGTGACGATGTATACCTACTCGTATTTTATACGACTGTTTATTTCTTCATGGGTTAGGCTATATCGGGCACCTGGAGGTGTAAATAAATAAATACCTTAATAAAATCTTTATTGAAAAAATATTTTTCAAATGGCGGGTTTATTGCCGTAGAAAATGTCTGTCAACCAACCACTTGTGACATACATTTGATATACACAATACATACATACAAGTGTATGAAAAAAAAAGAAAAATGTAAATAATAATACATACATAGATACAATACTTAAACACACATATATAAATAAATAGGTGGATGGGATGAAGGACAAGGAAGGAACCACGGGATTATCAGTTAGATGGATTATTTAAACAAAGGTAATGACGCTCAGTTTACTTTTGAAAGAAATAATATTCGGAGCTAGTCTGATAGGAAGTGGAAGGTTATTCCATAATGTAGCCGTGTGTAGTGAGAAAAGAAGTGAATGAAAGATGTGTGATGTGAAGGTATGGTTAACAAATGGCGTCCACTTGTGAATGTAGAGGTTTGACTTGAGGTAATCAGGTAAAGCAGGATTATTCAGAACATTGAAAAGGAGAGAGAGAGAGAGAGAGAATATGGAGATGGCGACGCTGAGTCATCCTTAGCAAGGCGTAAGTGAACCTTAAGACTCTAATCGTTTTCAATTATGAATTACGAATTTCAATTTCGATATGATTTTCAAGTTCAAATTCTATAGTTCAAGAGCCCGCTGCTTAAATTATGACGTATCTGTTTTTTGATCGAAATGTGGTATAAATGATAGCTTACCCATAGGGTGTTACATCGTACTTGGGTTGCCTATCAAAATCTTGCCGCAACCTCCCCTGCCCCCCCTAAAAGGTTCGGTATTTGTTATTATCAATATTTTTTTTTTACAATTGTAGTTGCACAATTATAATCTTGTTTTAATTATCCACTTCGCGGTTTTTCGCAATTTATAGGAATATGGTAAGAGATAGGAGAAAGTAGTCAATGACAAAAATAATCATTGCTGAATTCTCTACAAAAAATATTAAGTCAATTTTTTCGTAGAACTAGCAGTTTATCAGCTTAGCACCTATCATTTATACAACATTTCGATCAAAAAACAGATACGTCATAATTTAAGCAGCGGGCTCTCGGACTACTAGTTTTAGTCGGTGATGAGGATTCCATTCATTCATTCTTTTTTATTCAAGCAATCTCTTTTCGCGGCTATTTTATCAATGAAAATATGTAGGTACGTAAATAATAAATGAAATTGGGTGTTAAATATTATATAGGTAAAAAAATACATTACTGAAACATGGGTACCAAAGCAATCTTTCAGAATGTCAGACAGTTGATAGATCGATAGGTATGGACAAGCGGGACGTTGCTAAAGTTTCTGGAAAGAGGGCATTCTTGTGTTTAGTCAAAAATAGTCATGGGATTACTTGGTTATTACAGGTGATTACATGGTTAACACGCTTTTTTATTACATTTATCTAAACTCTCAAATATTAAAAAAAAATAAGTGAAATCTAATTAAAAATTAGAATATATGTACCTACTTTTTTATTGAACATTATTTTGCGATAAATTACAGACGTCTGTTCCAAAGCGTTTAGACACAATACTTTTGATTTTTTTTCTTAATAACATGGTTAACACGCTTTTTTATTACATTTATCTAAACCCGTTAACATTTAAAAAAATAAACAAGTGAAATCTAATTAAAAATTAGAATATATGTACCTACTTTTTTATTGAACATTATTTTGCGATAAATTACAGACGTCTGTTCCAAAGCGAATTGACACACTACTTTTGATTTTTTTCTTACACACCCGAGCATAGGCGTGCGCTTTTTCTAAAGGATTCACGATACATGGATGCGCTGTTCGAAAACACATCATATAGTCCAGGAAAATTAGGGTCTGTAGCGTAATTGATTCTCAGAAAGCTGTAAACTGTTTTAATATTTGCGTTGATTGGATTGGAATCTATTTCGAAATCCAAAGCAATGTTGGAACCTTTGATTATTTATCGAAGTACCTAATCAAATTATTTTCATACATTTTGGTTGGAACGAAACATTTTATGGAATCAGAGATATAATACTAATGGTTGTCTGATAGTACCTGCATGTAGGTAGAGGGTACGTACCTATAACACCTCCCCTCGCTAACGATGATAGATGAGTGTTGTGGAAATATTAATATCTATGGTGTGCAAGTACTAAGTAGGTACCTACCATTAATATAGATATCTAATTACATGATTGCCATTAATACTTCTCATAGTTTTATTTTATGTAATGGTACTTTTTATTTAATTTTATTACAAGTACAAAACAGGCAACAACTAAAGATGTAATTTAGAACACGAAGATAAAACGTTTAGTCCATTCATAATTCAGCTGTCACCCACAAGCGCATGAACCACAGTTAAATTAAAAAATAAGTTCATTCCGCTCGTTTCACATACCCACACTCAATCTCGCTCACACACTCACCTTTTGATAATAGAGGAGTTTTTAGGCAAAAATTTTAATTTCTTTTTGCTTTTCGCCTTGTGATGTCAGTGACCGCACTCTCTTGGGCAAAGATCTTCACGATTCTGGCGATTTAAAATAATATCATAGATCTTACAAGTTAACCAGTCCAGTTCACTGTTCACCTGTTCACAGTCTATACCAAGGCCAAGGGTTAGTAGGAGGGAGCAACCCTTAACGACCACGCGGCGGCACTCTATCGTTTAACTTGGTGACTAGCAGATTTTTTACCTCTCAGAACATTTACGCGCTACGTACCAAACCGCTCTGTGCGGCGAAACTCAGTAACTTCTGTGTTCTTGCAAGTAAGATAAAACGCAATATATTTTATAGGTAGGTTTTAGTAGTTCTATATAAATCTAGGGTGGCCAACCCGCGGCTCTCGGGCCGCATGCGGCCCGCCGAGGGTCTAAATGCGGCCCCCGAAGCCGTCTTACAATATAACCGTATGCATTGCCTGTTATAGAAAGACAATCAGATTCGTCACTTCACCCATTTTCCCTTGAAAATTTCGCCTGCGGCGCTATTTTGGGTAATCTTTTTAATTAGAAAATGTTTTTCACACATTTTGTTGCGAGCCTCCTCCACCCAGTTTTGCAAGAAAAAAATCGCCTGCGGCGCTACTTCACTGTTTTAGGTCATAACAATATTTTAATTTCTGTTGCCAACATCCTCCCCCCCCCCACCGAGACGAACCTGTGTCTTATTTTTTTTGTTTCAAAAAATTGGTTGTGCGGCCCGGTAAGCCATCTCATTTTTAGAATCTGGCCCGGCTGCTGAAAAATGTTGGCCACCCTTGATATAAATAATCAATCAATGACCTACGCTAAAATTAGGCTACGAGTACTAATGGTTATATACCTATGGGTAATATGAAAATAAATTATTCAAAACGTTGCAAATAAGTACGTAGCCATTGCATGAATGCGACACATTACGTGTATGCTAGGGTGATATATTGTGGTGAATATGTACATAGGTACCCTATAATTTGCACGGTGAATGAACGATGCATTATCCAACAGACAAAAGACTCGAAGCGACTCCACTACATAAGATACATATCCAATAGCATGGGCGTCGTCAGGGGCTAGGGGGCTGAAGAGCCCCCCCAAAACCATGAGTAACAGTACTTTAAATACAACAAATCTAGGGGTTTCAGCCCCTTAGCCCCCCCCCCAAAACGTTGAGTGACAGTACTTTTTACCATGTGACGACATTCAGACCCCCCTCCCCAAAATTGAATCCTGGATCCGCCACTGGTCAGGGGGGTGCAGACATAGGCTAGATATTGGAATGGGTATATAATTTTTCATACTAAATGATAAAACCTCAGAAAAAATACATTATTACGACTCATTTTCCCACCATATCAAAAGTTTTTTGAATTTAGTACGTATGAAAATTCATTAAAGTACAATTAATTTCACAAAAAAAACGTCTGTGGCGCTTTTTTAGTGCATTTTTTATAAGAAGATAAACCAAACTACAACCTTTTGCACTAAATCCGACCAAAAAAAATACGCTTTTTCATACTTTACCAAAATTTTGAATCTTCATTGTCCCCTGCTCCTAGCTCCTAAGTTGGCGACGCCCATGTCCAATAGTATGTTCCGAACCTTTAGTATTTTCATATAAGACGACTATGATATTAGTGCACTAACTATTAGAAATGAAAATGAGATGGTAAAAGTAATGGCTTAAGTTTGCCCTCAGACACGATTAGAAGTAAGTATAAAACTAACATAAAAACTAAAGGTAATACGATAATTGTGTTCTGGTTTACTTCTTATTCTATACCATCAAAGATTCTATACTTAATCTAGGTATACCACCATTAGATTAACAAAGCGCCCTTGTCACAAAACGACGCTATAGAAATTATCTTGTTATTATTATTATTTCAAATCAATTTTATTATCACAAAAGTATACAAAAAATTCTCAGCTCTATATAATACATTCATATAAAAAAATACAAAAAGATTATTATTATTATTATTATTATCACGCCGCGTCCCTTGCGGGGTAGGTAGACCGAACAGAACACCACACTACCCCATTATTTGCAATTGCTGCGTTCGTTCGTGCAATTCGTCATTCACACACGTTTTTTCCTGTTAATCACTATCGTCTGTCCTTGATCATGGGTTTTGTTTAATGATATCGCTTGTAGTAGAAAAAGTGCTTGAATCACCGATAACTGCCTTATTATATTTAGACAGCACGTGTTTGTCATAATACGTATTTAGCTTATAAATACGGGTGAGTAATAAGCCATCCTCCTTCAGAAGTAAAGTGCTTCACTACGTAGTATGTAGCTAAACTAGCACTTAATACTTTTTTCATCGAAACGTGTTTATCGATTGGTTTATAAGGCGATATTTTCTACTAATAACGTACCTACAAATTGACTGCGCTAGAACTGCTAGTGTACCTAATTCGTTGAGAATATAACCAATAGGTAGATTCTACTTTTAAGCTCGAATCATTCTTCCAAATTGACCATTTTATGAGTATTAGTCTGCGACCTCTCCTGCCTTTAATTTGTTCAGGGATTAGGTATATTTTTTTTCCAGATTGTTCGGCTCACATCTCGCAATATTCCCAAAGAAAACAACTATTTGTTTCAGACACACTGCTGACAGACGAGTTGTAATTGTATAGTTCTGATAATACTGATGTATTCGTTTTCCTTGAATTCCAATGTACTCGGAGAAAACATCTCCAACACCACATTTTAAATGCATGAATTGTCTTCTTAATCTTGCAGGCACGAATTATCCATGTTTTCGCTTCGATCTGCCCCGCAAATGGTGGTTGACCTTAGATAGGATCTGAATTGGTCACGGCAGATGCGGGCACTTGCTTCATAATAGGGCAAGAGGGATCACCTTCTTCGTGAATGTGGTCAGATCAAAATTCAGATCAGAGGTGTCCTGACAAGAAGTTTGTAGGGGTTGTTGAGGAAATCCAGAAAGTGACGACAAGGGGAGAGACTATTTGAATGACGCAGAGCTATGACTCCTGGATAACTTGACCAATGGTCGTAGGCATGCGAAAGAAAAAGAAGAATGAACACGGAGAAAAAGTAGCTTTACTTGAAGTAAAAAACATAGAATTTTCAATCTTATATTGTGTAATAAAATTACGGTTAGAATGGATCATATTATGAAGTTAATTTCAAACGTGGAAATATCTATGATAAAATAAATTGTTGCAAACTTCATCCACTTCAAGTGTTGCGGAATAATAGTCCACCTGCAGGTAGACGACTTATTCTTACCATCCGCATTACCATAATATTATTACATGTAACCAGCTTGAATAAGATAGAAGATGTTCCAAGTAACGAGATTTTTCAGTATACCTAATACGAATAGTATAGCATAACAAACAACGCTGAACTATTTCTAATGAAACTTTCAAGAGAATGCCAATGAATGCAGCACTGGAGATAGTCATCCTCGCTTTTTTTTTTATCTATTGTCGTTTAAATTTTAAATGATATGACAGTAAGGTATCTACATATTATGTAAGGGGAAAGGAAAAATGTGGAGGACAACATCTATTTATTTTTTGGTCGTATAATAAGATCACATTAATACACATCAGACAGACAATAAATAACAGAAAAAAGTTTGTCAAAGTCTTTCAGACCATTGTTTTCTCGCATTTTACTTTGAAGCCTCATCCACATGCTGGTCGAACTGTCACGTTATTTGTGTGAATGAGTAAAAAGGCGTTAACCGTAACACGGTAACGTATACAATCCAAGACAATCACCCCGTCCGCACGTCTTTTTACTCATTCACACAAAAAACGTGACAGCTCGACTAGCATGTGGATGAGACATAATATATTCTTGATGCTCTCTATTGCTTTCGAGTTTCAATTAAGGTTCGCTTACAAGAGCAACTTTACTATTCCCCAAATAATTCCGCAATTTATTGCTCCAGTTGGGGCAATTAAGTGGAGCAATAGTATTTCACAATATTTCGGCAATATTTATTCCGTTTCTTTATTCTGGCGACACGAATTGCTAAATATACAATCGGCTGGGAAATTTGTATCAATTCTCTTTCTCGTTTACACATCTCGTTTACACGTTTACACACACTTTCATATTCTTCCACCCATTATTACTAACATTTTATGGAAAAAAAATTTTGGCCTGCGGCGCTATATCACTGGTCATTTTATGAAAAACTAAATTTTAAGAATTTTCGTCACTGAGTTTTATTGTAATAACTCCTAAATTATTAGATGTATGAACATAAGTTATAGCTCGTTTTGTAGCTAAGACTATAGTAATTAATTCGTTCTCTGACTATTTTCCTGTAGCTCTTATCAATTTTCAACCAATTTAGTTTAAATACATTTTTTTTGTATTTTAAATGAATTTCGGTTTTGGACCGGCCATTGCGGGTAAACTGCTAGTTCTACAAAAAAAATGACTTAATATTTTTTGTAGAGAATTTAGCAAGAATTATTTTTGTCATTGACTACTTTCTCCTATCTCTTACCATATTCCTATAAAATGCGAAAAACCGCGAAGAGGGACCTTTTCGGGGGGGGCAGAGGGGGTTGCGGCAAGATTTTGATAGGCAACCCTAGTGCGATGTAATACCCTATTGGTAAGCTATCGTTTATACCACATTTCGATCAAAAAACAGATACGTCATAAATTAAGCAGCGGGCTCTTGGACTATTATACAAATAACACATTGTGACAACCAGAAGAGACACGGTACCGACTGCCAAGTATGTAAAATGAAAATAAAAAACGTGATTGATCTTAACTACTTCTATATCTATGAAATTTCTCATACTGAATTCCCAAACTTTATATTACTGCACATATTGAATGTAAAATCATATGCCTAGTATTTGGAACAAATTCATTCAAAGAAATGGAGTACGTAATACATTATGTATGGAACCGGAAGATGGATGATCTAGTACATGGAAACTGTCACATTAATATTTCCTTGAACATATGTACCTAATATAAGTAAGTGCTATACCAACTTATATTTAAGAAATCCTACAAAAACAATTTTTTTCTTCATTTCTCACGTTTTGCTTTCAATGTAATATAAAAAAAAGCAATAGAATCTCACTCGTACTGATGTGAATTTATTTACCTACATTAGTATTTTTTAAATGATTCAAACTGAATATTACCATATATGATCCATATGTAATATATAAAAAATAAACATTCATCGTAAAAGGGTTTGATCGATTGGAAATGAAAAATAGGCACGAATTTGTTTCGAAATTTTCAAGGCAATTTTACTTAGCATACAGAACTTTCATCATTTACAGAACAATCTTTAAATAAAATAAATAAAATAAAATAATCTTTATTGCACTGAAAATAATCATACAATGGGCGGACTTATTGCCAAGTGGCAATTTCTGCAAGCCAACCCATAACAGAGACTAAAATGAGATATACCTAATTATATTAAGTACCAAAAGGGTACCTTAACTTAACAATAATTGAATAATCTTTGTTCTTACAGAACAGAATTTGGAGAACTCCTTTCGATATTAGTTCGTTGGCGTTGCGTTGGTGTGAAGATGGAATGCCAACCGAAGTGTTCGTCCAAATTCTCTTTTAATTGATATCATTTGGATAAGTCTGTATTAGATGCTGGGATATTAAAACACATCGCTTATATTGTAGCCCAAATAGGTACAAAAAATGAAAGAAATAGATGTTAAGTCCGTGAGTACTAATATTTTTATAATTTATTTAAAAAATATATATTAATTTGGGTTTATCGAAATAAACCCAAATACATCCTTTCACACTTCATAGTAAGCTTGTGTCGTGAAGTGGAGTAACTCGGCATCGGGGATCGAACCCGCGCCCGCCGGATTAACGGTCGAGCGCTTTACCAACCAGGCTACCGACCACCTCATTATATGAACTTCATGAGATATAAGTGATCAAAGTGTGCAACTGTGATGCAATCTCTAAATATTATCCAATCTTCTAACGTACCTAGTCTTGGATAGCAAGCGAAAACTGCGTAACTTTTACATTTTATTTTTTTCTCAAAAGGTATACAAAAAAATTTAGTTAGCGTGTTTAAGTATTCATATTTTTTTTTGACGACATTCATCCAATAAACCACTGAGTAATGTTGTTTACAGAGCCTCTTAAAATTTAACGATTTTTGTGTCGCGAAGAAATACGGAAAATCCGCTACTAAAAATAATAAAACGGGCTGTTTCAATAAAATAAATAATAATTTTAACCAGTTAATTAGTAAAAACGTATCTGAAGAAAAATTCACGTTCCTTTATATTGTTTGTCTTTTTGTAATAAAATAATATCTTTTAAATCTCTCTTGAGAAATTTAATGATATTCAGTTTTTTTATTCAAAAGGATTCCTCGATTAAAATTAACGTGAAATTTCCATTGGGAGTAATTGTAAAAGGCGATATACTTACCTAGTACGACATTGCTCTGATATTGAAAAAAGGATATTAATTTTAATTTGTAATTATTAAATTTTTAATTAACTTTGATTTTGAAATCTATTTGGATTCCTATTATTTTTCAATATACCCAAATCAATCGTATGTTGATAGGCTGTTCAAGACATTCATTTTCTTTAATAAATTATTATAATAAATAATTAATAATTTTCATTAGATTGGACCTTGTCAATATTTTCTTTACTTGCAAAACATACCCATAGGAACAAAACTGGGAATGGTGAAGTATTTTAAAAATCCGATTTACCTACTAAAACATAATATTCTTATTTATCCAGGTTTTAAGTCTTAGGTAGGTATACTCCTTTATGGAGCGATAATATGCCCTGAGTAAATATCCTCGCATTATGGCTTCAAATTTTTCGTTTTTGGTATGAATGTGCAAGCGCAAATTATACTAACGTGAGCGACATTATCGACTTTCACTTGTATAAAAAGGGGTCAGTTACAAAAAAAAACATATTCTTTAGTCACTGCGGCTTACTTTAAACACTTGATCAACCAAATTACATCATTATATCTAACAAACTACGGCAATATACTCAGGTTTCAGCGAATTTCTGAGGAAACATGAGAATTAATTTTAATTGAGAAAATATACATATAATATCTAATATCTAACCGCTAGAGTCACTAAAACATATTCTCATTTATCCAAGTTTTTTAACTTTTCCCTGCGCAATTTTCGCATGTCAAAGTACCATTCCCCTCCCCTTAATATTTTATCATCAACTGTTATTTTGAATTACGAAGTTATTTTTAAACTGTTTATCTGACATCGTACCCAAATCAAAATGGATTATTAAATGATATTATTTGTGTGAATCTCTTGAAACACACCCACTCCGAAAGATCAGAGGCGTATTAGAAAATTCAATGCGTCAGGCAGCAGAGATTTCAGAAGACATCAATTAGTGGTGTTATATTGTAGGTAGGTATAATATACCTTCTGATTCCCAGCTTAAGGGCATTGCTACTTTGACGTTGTCTGAGAAAACTCAAATTTCAGACAAGAGTTCATACGATTCCAGTTAATTATTTCAAACGCTAGACGAATGCAGATTAGGGTGAGTCAGTGATGTTTATTTTTGAATTACGCAGGGTTTAAAATAAACACGTTTCTTTTCTACGGTAAGTTACTGAACTGTACTTTTTATTTTTGTTCTATTTTATAAGTTAATCTTCTATCAAAATATCTAATTCCACAGAAAAAAAAGTACGAAAGCGAACTGTTATTATATTTTTCTTTATGCCTAATTGATGTCGATTGCTTGCTTCACGTACCTAAATAAATAAATAAAAGATATATTGCACATAAATTTACACACAAAGGGCGGATTTATCGCCTGTTGGCGATTTCTGCCAATCAACCCAACTTTGACATATACAATGAAAGATAAATTAAAAAAAATAACATTCTAATGTACTTAATGTACCTGTACCTATATGATTTTGTAAACATAAATTTTATGAACATCTCTAATAATAAACGAAAGTGCCTGACTGAATGAATGACTGAATGACTGACTGAATGACTGACTGACATACTCACTCATCAACGCAGAGCCGAATTGGCTAATCCTAGAGAAGTGAAATTTTGAAGGCAGATAGGTTTTAATACAAAAGCTTCCACTAAGAAGCGATTTTTGGAAATTCCGCCCCTAAGGGGGTGAAAAATAGGGTTGAAAGTTTTTCAGAGTATGCGAATATCTCGGAAACCAGACATTGTACGAAGTTGAAATTTGGCACATAGATTCTACTATTAAAATTAGTAATAGGCTGTTTCGCCGTTTTTTTTAAATTTTTATTTAAAGGGATGAAAAAGGACATAAAGAAAAGGGGTGATTTTTAAATGCCTCTTAATACGGTAAAAAATAATTTTATAGGAATTTCCAAAAAATGGATTCCTAAGAAAGGGTCAAAATATGATATTCTGTCCAGAAAAAGAGTCAATCCTTAAGGGTTAGGGCGTGGGATTAAATTTGCTTTGATAGTAACGTATCTCGGTAAACACTGAAGCTACAAAGCTGTAGTTAAACAGTTGCATACTTCTTTTAAAATGAAAAAAATTCGTCTTACATTGTTTAATCAAAAATTGAGGATAAGGGCATGAAAAGGGTACTTTTATAGTTGTTAGTTGATATAAGTACTCTCCTGTATACGTGAATATATACACGTTTTTATAGGTGGTGAAATAAGTGTATTGTTATGCGCTCAGTGAAGCATGGACTCTGAGTAAAAAAATATTTGCAATTTCGTTAATTGTATTTTTTTCATAAGCCGTACTAACTGTATTGCCCAGCATTGCCCGTCTAGCCAAGTTCTACTTGTGAAGCTCTTTTATGAGACACCAAACAATGTGGTATGTGGTGACTGGATTCTCTCGATCACTCTGTGTCTCCCGATGGTCTGAGGACGCATAAAAATGACTTTCTGAAGATTTGAATTTCTTTTCTAACGCCCTTTCATACCATACCACACATGCTCCACACAACCCTTGAATCCCCTCATCAAAAAAATTTCACAGAAGGTTCTCAATTTCCAGAAGTTTCTACCACACAGTATTGGTTTCCATATAGCAAGGCATTTGCGAATATTTAACGCAAATATTAAGTAGTAGTTGTTATTTTGCTGGACTGACTATACTATATTTTACCGTACTACACACTTCTATACTTATGTACACAGGTGGGCACACAGTCATCAGTCTGTTTTTACATACATAATATATTGCATAGTGTGTTTTATCGATTGTGAAATACATATTATTAACCCCGCCCGTTGGAACACCAACGGCGCGAAATTTAAATTGCAAAATATAAACTTTTAAGTAAAATAATATTCGTAATTTTGTTAATTTCAGAAAAAAATGTAGGTATATAAATTTTGATGATACGTATTAATTAATTCAGACAATTTAGATGACAGATTGTGATGATTCCCAATAATAAATATTTTAGTTCGTACCTATGGTATATACCTAACATTTTTCACCTTCTCCTTTATAGACACCTAAACCGTTCATCCGATTGAGATGAAACTTTGGAAAATTATTGTGCTTGCCCCAGGGAATGTTCTTATTGTGGTAGGGGGTACGAGGAGGGGGACACTAAGGGGGCACGAAGGGGGGGGGGGATCCACACAATTTTTCCGTAGCGAAGCACGGGTAATACAGCTAGTATTGTTATAAATGGATGTTGGTAACTTTTGCTACGTTTCCTTTAATTGAGAGACATAGTAGATTAGATTAGTAGATAGATAATTAACATTAATCGCATACAATCTATTTTTCTTATATAGTTAGTACACTCTAATGTAAAACCGTCATTTAATAGATATACTCGAATTGTTATGGATCTATTACATTTCTTACGAATTCATAAAATATGTTGGAAAAGTTGTGTAGAAATTATAATGAAGAAAAAATAAATATTTACGTTGAATAATGTAATGAATATAAGTAAACAACCCACCCTACTTATATAAATTTACAATGGTTGAACAATCTTTCACCTTAATTGGAGCAGTTTGGAATATTAATTAAGAAGTTAGACCGGTGAAGTTACATTAAAAAAGGGGGTATAGCGTAGATAATTGTCGGAAAGCTGGAAACTGTTTTAATCCCTTCATTAACATGCAAAGAAGGTTTCTTGAATTTTGCACCAATTTTCCGCTTGTGCTAAGTACAGGGTGACCCATAAACCGAAAAAATAATGTACTTTTTTCAGTTTTTCAGTAATAACTTCTAAACGATGCTTTCTAGGAAAATTGTGTCTTTTTATAAATTAAAGTACATAATATTCTGCGTCGTTTGAGTATAAATACTCATTTGTACCTCAAAAATTATTGTGATACAGACACTGCCAAATACATATTAATTTTCGGAACAAATTGAAATATTCGTATTTTTCACTTTTGTTGTTGAATAACTCCTCAACTCAGGTATTTACGGTAATATTTCACTAAAAATATTTAATTGTGGGTCAATCTTCTCAAACTTGTGATTAAAAGTTTAGACCTACGGCACACAGTTCAGGATGCACAGGTGCTTAAAGAGAGATGAGTGAAATAAAGAAATTTATTAATTGATAGATTTAGATATGTTAAAGGTAAGCTAATTTAAATTTTATGATTTCATTTTATTAATGTATAGATTTGTCACGTAAAATCTGATTTTTAATACTGTTACGCCACTGCCTAATATTTTATATCGAAAAGAGTATTTTTTTACATTCATTGGTTTTATTAAAATATCTCCTAAACGGTTAGTGTTAGGGAAAAATATTTATCTCACAATTTATCTAGAATAATTTCTCTATATTATACTTGAAAAATAATTTATCTAATTTAAATACTAAGTGAGGTAGAATTGATTAAAAATGGTATATAAAAAATAAGTTCATACATGCCGTCACTTTTTGTTAAATTACTTCCAAACCAAGCAGTGTAGCGTAAATCCATTAAATTGAATTTAAAGCGAAATAAATTTCCTATAAAATAAGTGTAATAAAATTAATTTGGGAGTTATAATAAAAAAGTACTAGATGATCAATATCAATATTTTGTAAAATAATTCCACGCTTCCCATACAAAATGTTCCTGCATAGCAACGTGCCTCTACACAAAATCAACTTTGATCATCTAGTACTTTTTTATTATAAATCACAAATTAATTTTATTATACTCATTTTATAGAAAATTTATTTTGCTTTAAATTTAATTTAATTAATTTATACTGCATATCTTGGTTTAGGAGTAATTTAACAAAAAGTGACGACATGTATGAACTTATTTTTAATATACAATTTTTAATCAATTCTACCTCACTTAGTATTTAAATCAAAGAAATTATTTTTGAATTATAATATAGAGAAATTATTTTAGATAAATTCCGATATAAATATTTTTTTCCGAACACTAACCGCTTAGGAGAAATTTTAATAAAATTAATGAATGTAAAAAAAATACTCTTTTCGATATAAAATATTAGGCAGTGGCGTAACAGTATTAAAAATCAGATTTTACTTGAAAAAACTATACATTAATGAAATGAAATCGTAAAATTTAAATTAGCTTGTCTTTAACATATCTAAATCTATCATTTAATAAATTTCTTTATTTCACTCGTCTCTCTTTAAACACCTGTGCATCCTGAACTGTGTGCCGTAGGTCTAAACTTTTAATCACAAATTTGAGAAAATTGACCCACAATTAAATATTTTTAGTGAAATATTACCGTAAATACCTGAGTTGAGGAGTTATTCAACAACAAAAGTGAAAAATACGAATATTTCAATTTGTTCCGAAAATTAATATGTATTTGGCAGTGTCTGTATCACAATAATTTTTGAGGTACAAGGAGTATTTATACTCAAACGACGCAGAATATTATGTACTTTAATTTATAAAAAGACACCATTTTCCTAGAAAGCATCGTTTAGAAGTTATTACTGAAAAAAGTACATTATTTTTACGGTTTATGGGTCACCCTGTACTTAGCACAAGCGGAAAATTGGTGCAAACTTCAAGAAATCTTCTTTGCATGTTAATGAAGGGATTAAAACAGTTTCCAGCTTTCCGACAATTATCTACGCTACAAAGCTAAATTTCCTGGGCTAATAAGAGTAGGTAAATATTTGTTTTGTATTTTTCACCGTTTTTTTTTCATCAACTTTGATTTTATTTCTTGAAGAGTTAATAATGATTTGAGAGTTTTAATAACCGACACCGTAAAGTAATAATTCTGGTAGACTCCATTAATTGCTTTTATTCAGTTAATTTAGCGGTAAGTAAAAATATACTTGGATTTTATAATTGAGGGTTATTTTTATAAAAGGTTATTTTTATACTGGGCAATTCTTTATTTAATTAATTACACAACCAGCAAAAGTACACTACTTGACATAAAGTCAATATGGCGCTAAGTGAAAAAAGGAAACAGGAAAAAGATCAAAAACAATAATCTATGACAGTGTTGCCATATGACGGAAACAATTTCATTGTCTGTTAACACTCCCTCTCAATGGAATTATTTCAGTCATCTTTTAAAACAAAAAATGAAACTACATATTACTTATTACTAAGTACATATTTCTAATCAGTAATCACACATTAAAAATCTTTCCCCTGAATTTTGTAAGTTTTATGACGCCCAAAGGCTTTGTAAATAAATCCCCAAGTTGATTGTCTGTATCTATATATTCTATCTTAATCATCCCCTTATCAAGTTTTTCTTTTATGAAGTAATACTTTATTTCTAAGTGTTTTATCCTACAACAGGCCGGGTTTTGAGCGATTCTAATTGTTGATTGATTATCTTCATACAGAACTACATTTATCTTGATTTGCAGCCCTGCCGACAGTTGCTTCAACCAGCATGCCTCACTGGTAGCCTTACTCAAGGCCGCCAGTTCAGCTTCAGCTGTCGATAAAGCCACTGTCTGCTGTTTCTTAGAACCCCACATAACTGCTGAACCAAAAAATTTGAAACAATACCCGGTTGTAGACTTCCTATCGCTGGGGCAGCCTCCCCAGTCGCTGTCCACATAACCCTCTACTAGGTTTTTCCCATCTCTCTTATAAATCAAACTCAAATCAATTGTCCCCTTAACATATCTTAACACATTTTTTAATAGTTTAAACAATAACATTGATGCACAACCTTGGAATCGGCTCAGTAGTGTTACAACATTACATAGATCCGGCCTCGTTCCCATGACCGCATACATCAAGCAACCAATTAACTTTCTGCAATTAGTTTCTATTTCTACTCCCTCTGATTTTTCTCGTTTTAACAATTCAAATTTGAAATTCTTATCTATTGGTAAAGACAATGGTTTACAATCAGACATGTTATATGATTTCAATACATTTTTTAAATACTCTGTTTGATTAATTTTAGTTATACCATTTTTAAAATCTTGTACAACACTTATTCCTAAATACTTTTTTACATTTCCCATATCTTTCATCTTAAAATTATTACATAACATTTCTTTTAGTTTCATCAACTCTTCCTCTGAATTTCCAAAGTATATAATATCATCAACATATAATAACAAGATAGTTTTTACATCTCCATTAATTTTAGTATACAAACAACAATCTTTATCTGATTTCTTATAACCTATGGAACACATTAAGTTATCAAATGTTTCATTCCAATATTTGGGTGATCTTTTTAAACCATACAATGACTTATTTAATTTACATACTGCATTTTTATCCTTAACATTAAAACCCTGTGGAATTTTTATATAAACTTCTTCTTGTATGTCACTGTTCAAAAAAGCACTACATACATCCATTTGTTTTACCTGCAAATTTAATCTAGTAGCAATGGCCATACATATTCTAAAAGTATTCAACATAGCAACAGGTGAGAAAGTATCATCAATACAATTAGTTTGCTGAAAACCTCTAACTACTAACCTTGCTTTGAAAGTATTACCTGGTTTTCTTTTGAAAACCCATTTCACGTCTAGAGCTTTTATATTATCTGGTTTTCTTACAATATCCCAAGTATGGTTTTCTTCCAGAGCATTCATCTCTTCCTGCATAGCTTCCTTCCATTGTATAGCCTCCTTACACGTAGTTGCATCTTCGTAAGTGGTTGGTTCGCTGTCCAGGTTCACCACCATTCCAGTCTCGTAGTCTTGTAGGTACGTTGGTTTTCTGACTATTCTACCGCTCCTTGTTGTTCTCGGAGGCGTATTTTCTTCTTCTTCACTTATTGTTTGCTCCTCATCATCACTGAAGTATTCATTATTACTTTCTCCCTCTGTTTCGGATATTTCTTCTCTTTCTATCTCTTGTTCATGATGTATTGTTTGATCCATACTGGTAGAAGGCTGATGGTTATTTGGTTCCTCTTCATGTGTCGACTCATCAACATTTACCTCTATTACGACGACATGGTGTTTATCTTCATTATTAGGTACATTATCAGGTACAAATGCGAGTTCCCTGTGAACTGATATTTTGTTGGTCTCTGGAAAATATACTCGACTTCCTTTTGTATGTTCACAGTATCCGACAAACAATCCTTTTTTACTTTTTATATCCAACTTTTGTCTTTTCTCTTTGGGTATATATGCCCATACTTCTTTTCCGAAAACTGATGTAAGCGATTGAATATTGAACTTATCTTTATTATACCAGAGTTCATATGGAGTTTTATTAGCAACTGAACTAGTACCTGTACGATTTATGACAAATGTTGCTGTGGAGGCAGCTTCAGCCCATAATTTTTTTGGTAATTTGTTTGCTGCCAACATGGTCCTAACAGCTTCCATTATTGTCCTCATTTCACGCTCAGCAGCTCCATTTTGTTGAGGTGTGTAAGGTACGGTTAACTGGTTTATTATTCCATAATTCTTCATCAGTTGTATAATCTGTCGATTAACAATTTCTGTACCATTGTCACTTCTGAAGATTTTTATATTCTTGCCTGTTTGATTTTGTGCTACGTGAATGAATTCCTTCAGCTTCTCATGAACTTCAAATTTATTCTTCAAGAAATATACAGTTCTATAATGCGAATAATCATCCTTACAAACCAGTAAGTATATTGACCCACTAATTGATGGTACTTCCATAGGTCCACACAAATCAATATGAATTATTTCACATGGTTGTAGAGACTTGTTTGTACTAGAGGGAAATGGGTCTCTATGTTGTTTACCTTGAACACAAGCTTCACACAAATGTTCCTTTTCATCTCTATACTTTATATCATATCTCTTTAATACTGATTTCACATAATTTATATTCTGATGAGCGAGTCTTTCGTGCCACCACATCACACTTTTATTCTCTATACTTTTTGACACTCTTGCAAGTTCATAATTTAGGTTATCATAGATTTTAAAAAGCATTTTAAACATTTTGCCATCCCGAACTGCCACTGCAATCGTTTTACCATTTGAATCAATGAATTTTGCACTTTTATTGTCTGATACCATCTTAAAACCCTTGTCCAAAGCACTTCCTTGAGAAAACAAATTTGCATCTAATTCAGGAACATACAAAACATTATTAAGAATTACTTTTTTATACTGTTTACCATTGTGTGAATATAGTTCTATCACACCAACACCAATACACGTAATTAAAGATCCATCACCAATCTTAACACGTTTAATGTCATTTAATTCTTTGTAATTCTTAAACAAATGTCTATCTTTGCACATATGTTCTGATGCACCACTATCCAGATACCACTGAGTGTTTACACTTTGTAACCTGCTGTCACAACCTGCTAGCAAAGCAGTATATGCATTTCTATCACTATTGTTTTCTTTACGTTTCTTAAACCAGCAGTCTTTCATAACATGACCTCCTTTTTTACAAAAAAAGCATTGCACTTTCTTCTGACTATTAAAACTTCTTTCACTCTTGAAATCTCTTCGTGTCATCTTGGTAACTAATGCGACATCTTTTCCTTCGCCGCCTAACCCACCTAACCTTTCTTCTTCAATTAGGAGTCTTGCTGTTAAGGTGTTAATCGTTTGTTCCTCGCTGGGTACTGACTCACAAGCTGAACAGAAATGTCTGTATTGGGTGGGTAGCGTCATTAATATTTTTGTTATAATCATCTTATCTGAAATCTGTTCTCCTTGTTGCTTTATTTGTGTCACTAAGTTTTGAATTCTAGTAATCAAACCATGCACATTATCTTCATATTTTATCGCGAAGAACTGTTGTTGCAAAAGGTGGAGGCTTACATTCGATTTTCTTTCGTACACACTTTCCAACTTCTCCCACATTTCGGCAGCCGACGAACAGTTTAGAATATGTACGACGGCACACTCCTCCATTCTTGTAACTATTATTTCTTGTGCGCGTGCATCTTCTTTCACCCATTTGTCATCCAACAGTTTTTCTGTTTGTTGAACGATTTGGAGCAGTCCCTTAGCGTTTAAGATGATTTTTGTTTGAAATTTCCATGTACTCCAATATTGCTGTTATTCAATCTAATCGTGGTTAAATGTGAGTGATCCATTTTTTTTCGATGCCAACCGCAATCGCGTATAATCTAATTCACCCAGTATTAATTTTATAATTATTTCAATTTCTAACAAGCCTGGGCCCATAACCTGATAAAATAAAAGGTTATTTTTATACTGGGCAATTCTTTATTTAATTAATTACACAACCAGCAAAAGTACACTACTTGACATAAAGTCAATATGGCGCTAAGTGAAAAAAGGAAACAGGAAAAAGATCAAAAACAATAATCTATGACAGTGTTGCCATATGACGGAAACAATTTCATTGTCTCTTAACAGCTTGGTACCAAGAATGACGTCACGGTCATTTCCCACGGCATTAAGGTTCAAAATAGCGTGCACAATCGCATAATAAAATGGTAAAAATAGGGTTTTTTCCATTTTTTCGGGCAAAATTTTGCGTCTTTTAAAAAACTTTTACGGTTATTCCCTAGATTTTAATGCATATTATCAGTACAAAAAAAAATACTCCGCGACTTTCGGGAACGAGTTCCCGTCTTTCGGAAAAAAGATCAGAGGTATTTTTAAATTTGTATTTTTTTTTGAGAAATCTATACAAGATATAAAAAATCTTTTACGGTTATTCCCTAGATAAATGCTCAATTCATCAACCCTATTGTGTTACAAAGCATATTTAGTAACGGTTGTCGAGATATTGGGTCTCCCGTTTTTAGAAATATTCGAAATGTCAGTAGAATACTCTTAAGAAATATTTTCAGGAAAAAATAATGGTTACTCATACTCGTTCGATTATTATTAACCGTTCTTTTACCGACGTGACTCAGAAAGTAATCGGCTTAGTAAACATATCGATCTATAAAATATTAGTTGTGTATCTACACTCTACAGGTCAATAGGTTATAATGCTATCAAGTATGATTGCATCAACGATAAATAAAAGAGACCCAATCATAGACAGACACAGTACAGGATAGATGGTCGACTTCACCACTTGACCAACCGTAAAGAGCACAAGAAGAAAATAAACTGAACTACATACCTCCTTGTAAGTATTGACGATGAACTTAATTCTCTGTTTAGGTATACATTATATTTATTACAGTTCAAGTGAACAAAGTACAGAAATATGTAATTAAATAAGCAATATTTATTTATTTATCGTATGATCAAACTAAGTATGTTAGGTATATCACATCCTTCAAAGGAAAAAGTTTGAAGGTTGGACGTTGGGCAATTATAAATTTCGCAAGCAAGCTTGGTCTCTGCCAGCATACATGCACCAGATAGGTCCACACCCTGAAACCGTCTGTTGTTTTTTTCGCAGGAACGCCGGGCATGAAAGTTGAGTTGGCTCATTTACTTTGAGAGGGAAATTTTTGTCCGGTTCAAATTTCAGTGTTAACAGCCTGTACCCATCTCACGACAGAAACGCAGCTTACTTTGAAGTCCACGACAAGCATTTTGGGTTTATTGATACTTATTTACAAGAATAATTCCTGTTTTAGAAAAGAAAAAACTTCTCAAATTGAAGTAGGTACTTCCACGTGTATTATACATTTTGGAGGGACCTAAAAAGTGTTTTATCTGCAGTAGTAATTGGTGGGGGTAACACAAAGGCTCTAGAAACTTTGTTCATTGAATTAAGCATCACAATTATGTTATCCAAGAACACCAGATGGTAATCTTGGAACAACATAGGAAACCTTAATTTCAAGTTGTTGGCGTTCTTTGTTGAATGTGAGTCTGAGCGAAATTGGGCTAATGAAGTGATACAGACAGAAAACGATGTTCTCTCTCTATTTCTATTACCGAGTGATCTATTTCAACCATATTTTGTCTGTGAATGGGTATAGATTATGTACATTACTAGCTGTTGCCCGTCAAAAATGACGCGGTTTGCAGGGTAGGTAGAGAGAAAAGATCGCCAGACTTTCCCACCCTTACACGTTGTTGTACGTACATACTTATGTTTTTTTTTTTATATACCTGATTAGGTAGTTAAAAACATTTGTATTTTCTATAATACTTATTAATATTCGTACTACAATATTTACCGATTCACTTTATAAATCACAATTTACAAATTAATCGTTCCTGCGCTTCTATAGTCGCGATTTAAGAATATCGACATCTATCGACAACCATTCAAAATATTTGTAGGTTCGCTGCGCAATAATATTATGTCAATGAAAAGTAGTATAAGCCGAAAAAATCTTGACTCCAGGTGAGAGCGTTGGAAACACGAGCTGTTTTAAATTCCGTACCTAGGTATATACCTAATAATAATAAATTGTTAATTTTCTTTTTCATTTTTACAATGCAATTATCACAATTTAATACAATGAGACACCCCACTAGGCCATGGCCTGTCTCGGGGTGTCGAAAATTATAATTCATATAATATAAACAAGACAAATAGACAATAACAGCATAATATAAGTATAAATGCATCTGCACACTCATACTAAAGCAGACATACAACAAACGTATTCATTCACATTCTCACTCTCTCCTCCACGCACAACACACAAACACAACATACTCGTACATACAAGATGAAGATTGATGTCGAGGGAACTTTCGATTAAGGAAATATATGTATTTGAACAACTTCCAATAGTTCTGGTACTGGAGTACTAGTACTGGATTATAAACACACGCGATTTATGTAAGTTGATTGATTATGGAATACGTCATTCGATCTCTGCCTTTGTTATTAAAATCGTAATCAATTTATCCATTAATTAATAGATACCTATGTGCAATGTGCATCCCTTTTTATATTGCATTGAAACCATACTGTCGAGTTATTTGTATACATTCTATCAGCATTGTTTACTCGTAAGTGCATTGTGCAATTTATTTAATCAAGGCATCATTGTCCGCAATGACAATGAGTCGACTTACTGATATCAATATAAACTAATGGTATGATAAAAATTATCACGTAGGCATTGAACAGTAAGGCAGTAGCTTTTGATAGAAATGTGAACAATATAAACGTACTTTTCTCTCTATATAATAATAACAAAATGAACTTTCATCGGATTTTATCAACACAATTAAATAATGCTACTGTAATCGAGTTCGAGACTAGGCAATCTAGGCATATCGATATTTTTTTTTAAAAAAAAGGAGACCTTAGGTCTCGACAGTCGACAACCTTGCTTAATATGCTTTGAAAAAATAGGGTAGATACATTGAACCTTTATTTAGTAAATTACCGATTTTTTATTTTTTATTTATGTTGTATAGATTTCTTATATAGAAATGTGAAAAATACCTTTGATCTTTTTTCTGGAAGACAGAAACTCGTTTCTCGAAAGTCGTAGAGATTTTTTTTTTCATATCTATAAAATGCATTAAAATCTAGTAAATGACCTAAAAAAGTTTTTTGATGTAGCGAAATTAACCCCAAAAAATTAAAAGAACGCCATTTTTATCAAATTTTCATACGATTTTGAACTTTAATGCCGCGGGAAATGACCGTGAAGTCATAGTTTGGATCCGAGCCTTAAACAAAGTTACGGTAAAACAAGGTGTCGGCCATTTTCATTCTTAATTTACTATGTTTGTCTCGGTAATTTTGAGGATTTTTATTTCACACTTAACTGAAGGGCAAAGTGGCGTAGTGCGTTTTATAGCTTAATCAATAGTCATGCCTTTTATACACTTCAGGGTCTGCTAGGTAGACTGACCGGAAACCTAAAGCGTTCCTGAATACTGAGAGGTACATTATTATTATCGCATGGAGTTAAAATGGTAAAATAAATGGCCCAATAAAAAAACACTTTAATGATTAAGTAAAGAAAAGTGAACTTTTTCACTTATGCTTAAGTACCTAATTAAAAATTTCACTTCGTGATTTTTTAAGTTGATTGGGTAGGCTCTTATGTTAATTACCTACCTACTGATAGTATGTCTCACTTATGCCTCGTCGACACGCTTGTCAAGCGCCGGGCCGAGCGAGAGTTCATGAGTTAAAGTATGTGTGGATGGGGCGTTTTTCTTGGCTCGTGTAGGTAACCGACGTTCACGCCTCTTTACTCATGAGCACCCGCTTGGCCCGACGCTCGCCAAGCGTGTGAAAGAGGCATTAAATGTTCCTTATGAGAATATAGGCAGAAGGTGTGTCGGTTTTGTCCAGTTTTCTCTGACCTTATACGGGTGTAAAGTGTGACGTCACTCACGAAATACGGTCCAACTGTCAAGTTTTGACAGCGTTTTCCCATACTAAACGCGCAACTTTATAGTCATATATCGGTGTTAATTTTATGTAAAAATGTTATAAAATTTTACGAAATATCTTTGTTTATTAAAAAACGTTAAGTAGTATGAATCTGTAAAAAAAAATGAATGGGACAAATTGAACAAAAACTTGTATAAATTTGTCAGAGCTTTTTGGACCGCACCACTAGGAGTGATGCATACACTTTACACCCATGTAGTTCTCTAGAAACGCTATTAATTCAACTCCCTTTTTTGGTCTCTCAACTATGAGAGGAAATTCCCAAAACATGGTTCAGCTAATTTAGATAGTTTATAGATAGTACTGAAGATGCTAGATAGAAAATAACATACGTGGTGTGGTATGCATTTCATACTACAATGTCAAAAACATAAATATGCATATTTTTCTAATAACACAGCTTCTTCGACATGTTTAGTAAAGATTGTATTTTTTGTAAATATTACGATTCTTAATATAGCCCGATGCCTAATATTGATTTTCCAGCATTGTACAGCCATATTACAAGACGTTCACAAAAGGGTGAGCGAAGCAAAAAATCTTATATTGATAAAAGAAAATAATATGACAATCTGAAAAAAATATTATTTTTCAATATTATGAAGACCGTGGCGTTTCTTTCTGATAACTTGTGAAAATACTTACGTACTTTACGTATAATATAGCCATTAGGTACATATGTTAAAGTAGTCAATGTTCTGTCAAGTCAAGTTCTTAATCAGCAATTTTGTTCAACACACTTACTGACTGTCTTATTATTTTCTTTACACACATTAAGGGTTGCTTCTTCCTACTAACCGTTGGATGGTAAAGAAACGTTGGTCATTAAATTTGAATTGTATTTAAAAAAAGTGTGATGGTTTAAAATAATGTTCAAATAGCATTAAATAAACTTGCCTACATAAACTCAAATAGGTATTTCTCTATAAATTTCACGCTAGGCTTATCGTAAAATACAGAATTCATCGTTAGCTCTGGGATTCGAACCCAGTATAAGTTTTTTTTTTAAATATACAGCTACAAAGCCTTTTAAGATACAAAAAACAATGTATTATTAACATGTCAAATGAAAGTCTATGCAACTAAATACAATTCAATCAATATAAAATAAGGAATTCCCAGGGTTGTGTTCTACCCAACAAACTCTTTTCCGATTTTTAAAAACTTGTTTTTTTTAGCTGAATTTGGTACTCTTTTATCGGCTTTCGCTGCTAAATAATGTCTGCAGCAGGAAAAGTATGTCCAAGAGAATTTTAAAAAGAGAAAAGCGGAAACAGAAAAATGGAACCTTATGTTGGATTTCACCAACTTTTTAGGTGAGGAATTGCGGAGATATGAGTTACCTATTAGTACACATTTTGAATGAAAAATAATGATAAGTGGCTCCTATCTCCGTTACTTCTCACCAAAAAAGTTGGTAAAATCCAGCATGAATTCTAGCTATGAGAAAAGAGTAACGAATTCTCTAAAGTTATGTACGAAGATATTTCATAGGTATTTCAAGACAGAAAGGAAGCCCACATAGAAAATCTAATTTTTCCAGGTCAGACTCCGATTTATACTCCATGATATATTAACCATTATTATTATTATCGTTTCATTATTACTGGGTACTGATATTTTGATTACGCCGAGGACAAAGGGTGAAACATAAACTATTTTTAGTTATTGTCTCTGATTTCAGCTCAAAAATAATTATTTCCCTCAGACGATCGTTAATTCCTATTGATGACTTAGCTCTTTTTGGTTTAACAATATGAAACGCGACGCGTATTCTGAAAGCTAATTTAATAATATGGCATTATCTTGAAAACTTTTGTTTCCCTTTTCCGCATTCTCTACGAACTTTGTGCTTTCACCCTTAGTGTTTTTAGGATGACATATAATACAATTTTCCTTACGTTCTTCGACAGGAGATTACCCATTTGAAAATACATTAAATTCTCTACATTTAGTCGTAGGATGATGTTGTCAAAAAAAATATTGCGTACGATATATTTTAAGATTCAATAATTTTGGAATTTGGATTTAATTTCCGTCCTCTAAGTACGATATTTATCCAACCGTGATGATCAAGCCATCCATCTTATGATATATTATGGATTCCAAGAAAATAATAAGTAGCTATTTCTTCTCCAGTTCCAATCGTTACGGTTGGTTTGCAGCAAACCCCCATGTCTTCGTCTCCACTCATCCCTGTCCTGTGTGGTTCTTTTAAACTCTTTATATGAGTGAAACTCATATCCTGGTACAGGTCGTCTAGGTATTTATTCTTTGGTCATCCTCTGTAGTTTGTCCCCTCGTTCATTCCTTCAATTAATCCAAATAGGAGACCCTCTTGACGCACTATGTGGCCGATCCATCTGGCACGTCTTTCTGCTATTGCATTGAGGAGGTGTCTTTCTCCTTTAATTTTTTGTGAACTTCTTCGTTCGTTATGTGAACCCTCCAATAAATTCCTTAAATTTTCTTGTACGACCACATCTCAAAAGCTCCCATCTCATAATTAGTTATTTCAACAGATATACCTACAGCAAAGGATGGACTTATGACTGGAGATCTGAAAAAACTCCTCTATCCTACTAAGCTTTTCCAGACTTCTGATTCCGACTCTATGAGAAATGTTGTACTATGAACAAAAGCCTCATTTGTTGATGCATGGTCGAAACCCGGAATTACTTCCATATCCTGAAGGGAATATTTGATTATGTTAAAATTTATTTTTATAGGCCGAAGAAAGTTAAACATTTTATTATTGTATGTAAAAACCTACGCAAGAAGCTTTCTTTGAAAAAATACTGTTTTTAATAGACATCACGGGCATGGTAATATTGTCAATAAAAAATGCTAAAATGATCCCCCAAATTGGATAAACTTTCACGATGTAAGTACGTAAGTAAATAAAAATCTTATTTAATACTAAATAATAATAACCTTAGGACCAAGGATTTCTTTTAATACGGACGCGTGGAATTTTTATTTTTTTCCTTCAGGAAATTTAAGTGAATTAAAAATTCTCTGCGTTGTAAAAACTGAAATAAAGTTGGTTGAACTACGTACAGTTAGTCCGGTAAAAAGAGAGATTTTTCCTTCAAGATAAAAAGTCAAATTTTGAGCCTTAAAAAAATCTCATTTTAATATTATAACGTTGTTGTTTCCCATTTCATGGAAAATCGTTGTATCATTATCATGATGAAATCTTCTATAAAATTATCCTTATAAAATTTTGCTCTAAAATGAGTAGCAGCGGAGCTATCGTGCTCCAAAATAATGTAATTTTTTTCACACGTTCGTGAGCCTAATAAAAAAAATTAGGCGCGCATTCATTATGTATTAATTTTTAATTACCCCTTCCCTAATTTCGAAGTTAGCGACGCACCCGTTTCTCAGTATCTAATTACTCATCTTTGCTTTTCAAAAACAAGACGATAACGCCAAGCTTTGTTAACCTAAGAAAATGATTTAAATATTGAGATATTTATAATTGAATAAGCGTGTTGCATTATTACTAAGAGAGAAAACAAGTTAAAACGTGTTTTATTACGTATTTAATAATATTAAAATAATGTGTCTGACAGTTCCCTACAATGAACATCAAAAGAGAGTGTTGGGGTGGAAAAGTCTTTAATGTTTTTATGTTACTCAAATAGATGTGTATATTATAATGTAGGGTATAAACCATCTATTCACTGGGAAACAATTGTTTATAAACACCGTTTCAGAAACAAAATACAGCCTATGTGTTTCTGAGGTGGTCGGTAATTGGGTTGGTAACGCGCTCAACTGTGAATTGGGTTATCGCGGTTTAAATCCCCGATGCCGACTTACAGCACTTCACGACACAAGCTTTTTTTTTAGCTTATTGTGAAATGTGCAAAAATGCATTTGGATAGACTCAGATTCATTAAAAAATATGATGCTTCAGAAACAGTTGTAATTGTTGCGGTAAACGATAAGTATACATTTACCGAAATGTTTGGCAACAGACGTTTACGACTTGGGACACGTCGTGTTTCCTTTGTTTTTAAAAATGACGAAAGTGACCGATTTCTATATTCGCAGAAAATTTGTGAATTATTCGTCAAGCAAGCCCAAACCATTTAACACGTTTCGTCCTCTTAACAAATATGTAGATGTGTTTTTTGGGTTAATCATGTAGTGAACAGATGCTGCCAAAAAGTCGGAGCATCTCTTCACTACACGATTAACCCGAAAAACAAATCTACATTTATTATGGATCATCGTGAAAACCTTCAACAACTATTCTTAAAAAAAAGTTTCTAACCCAGCATCTATTTCTTTTCCTTCGACTAGACATCATCACACAAATGTACGCAGAACACACCAACATTATCTCCTCAGGCTACATATTATGAGATGTTTTTTTTCAGGTTCTGTCATGTGTAAAAACGGGATCTTTCACATCGTTGTACACACGTAAGAACCCGAAAAACTCTACACATCATGGAATATAGCGAATACCTCCAACAGCTATTGATGTGGACAAACTCTCCGAAACATTGTTTCTGTAAACATTCACGTAGTGTTTCAGAAACTGTGTATCGGGAACATTGTTTGCAGTGAATATATAGACTGGCATCATCTATGTACTAACTATACCCATTATGTTTCGTAGCATCGCTCGGCTCTTGCGTTACCCTCAATGTTTTTAGAAAATACATTAATTTTGTGTTTCTTTATTTTACCTTGTTTAAGTATACTTACTTAGTACATACTTTGAAAGCTTTTTTAGTAAGAAATAATACGCAGTCATTGAATTACGCAGGTACTTAATAACATTTCAATTTAAAGTCCTCTATTTTAAAGTCCTAAATTTCCCCCGCAAGTTGGGAACAAAAAATCATTAAACAACTCCGCAGAATTGTATTTTCATGAACAATGAATTTCCACGTCTTTCAGACTATTGCAATAGATTTTCATTAATAAAGTAATATGTGAAATTTAATGTACAAACTCAAAACATTGTAATAAAATAGTACCTTTGTTACAGTGGCCAAGAGTAGATTTTTGTAAAAGGGAAGCCGGAGATAATATTTCTAATTACGTCAACTAACTAAGTTTTATTTTATCATACTAAACTAAAAAGGTTACTCGATGCTCATCGTATTCCATTTCGCCACTGCTATCTTATCATTCTTATCAAATACCTTGTGTTTTCTTCTTCTTCTTCTTAGCAATTATTAATCTCACATGGTGGCGGGGTCTGCTTTTCTGGTCTTTTGCCGCCACTTTGCTCTATCTTCCGCATTCCCGGTACAACGTCACGCCTCGCCACTTCTCCACCTGCGCTGCGCTTGGGTCTTTCTCCGGATCTCCTACCGGGGACATTAAGTGTTGTGATATGTGCAAAACATCTATCGGACAGCCAGTACATGGCGTCTTATAGATCTATAATTATTCGTGTTTGAATAATGTATATACGTACAAGCGTTGTACCTATATACGAGTACATTATTCCTATATACATTATAATGATTTCTACCGCATTTCATCTAATATATTATTATGTTGCTTTAAATTATCATAAACGTGATGAATCTTCTCCCCTTCAGTCGTAACTCCAAGAGAAATAACAAATGTATGAATAGGTATTATGATTATTAATAATTTTCATATCATATCATTCCCTCTATGGCGTTTTATTTTGATTTAATTAATCAACTACATACCCATCTACCTACGTAGGTACGTTACGTATGTTTTATTTTGATATTGCGTTGAAAATGTAGAATTTATTTGCTACATACCTAATTAAGTACGCAATGTAATATTTTTTACGAACAAAATCTTATGTTATTAATTTTCTCAGAGCTTCAAATCTTAATGGTCATAAATTCATTTAATTACGAAACCAGTGAAAGGCTTTCGCTAAGCCAATAAATTGTCACTGTTAAGTGACTTAAAAGAGACCGGGTTGGCTGTTAGAGATCGCAGCACTGCGATAAGCTCGCCCTAGTGAGTAAATATTGTAACATATATTTCTTGTTATCTTGACATTTTTTTTATTTTCTAATCAGTGTAAATATATCAATTCAATTCAATTTCAATTCAATTTTAAAATTATTTTTATTTTTCTTCAATATTTTACACATACAAATATGGTTCCTTAAAACTATACATGTTTCGAGATACCTCCCCAATAGAGACAAGTCTCGTGTGTGGGGAGATATTCAGATTACCCAGCGAAACTCATTCCTGAACTTGAAACAATACCACACAATCAATTTTAGTAATCAATGTATAATATACTATTAGGTATTCATACCTATAATCAATAGCCTTTGATACATTACCCTAATATATATTAATATAAATCAGCTTATGACAGTTCAGTCCCCTTTCTCTTTGAACATAAAACACCATTGTATTACCCTTTATTATAATAAATTCATATTATTTCATAAAGGTAAATCGACACAAAGGAACGACAGAGTCACCCAACACGACTCTCTTTATTGTAGCAACAAATTGTATGGAACTACTGTAAGCAGAAAGCAACAATGAGTATTGATTAATAATTAATTACTACTACGATTATTACTATCCACCCTGTGGTGAATAGATAATGTGAAAATGCAATTATTACGACAATATAGAGACATTCATAGTAATGGATATCATGTATACTAATGATATGAAGCTACCTAGCAGGTTGAATCTGTTTTAAGACAGCTTGAACCAGAATTACAACCCTAGATATCTACGAGTATACCCAACTAGCACAAAAACTGTAGAAGTATAAATATATACTTCTACAGTTCTACAGCAACTAAGATGGTTTGGGCATGTTGAGAGAATGAATGATGACAGGATGACAAAAAAGATATATCTGAATGAGCGAAGAGGGGTGAGAAAGCGCGGCCGTCCGAGACTGACCTGGTCCGATCATGTCGACCGGATCCTCAAGGATGGACGCGTTTTGAGTAAAAGGAATCGGAGAGCGTGTATGACTAATTGCATGAATGTGACGGAAGCTAGGAGTGTGTGTAAGGATAGGGCTGTCTGGCGCTCTGTCCTCTCTGCCTACCCTGCAAGGGATGTGGCGTGAGGGTATAGATAGATAGATAAATATATACCATTCTTTTGGAGTTTTGAGTAGGATAAGCGATCTTTAACAGCATTTGCATTATCTTAAAGTGATATAACATAACATAATCTCCTCTTATAACGTCTTGAGTACTATAATCGCGATATAACATTGATTAGATACGTCTATATATCTATAAAGGTGGTAGAAAGAAGGTGATGACACCTTAGGCTGGATAATAATTTGTGCCAGTGTATGCTGTTATAAATCCGTTATAGTTCTTGTTATAACGCTTTTGTGCTAGTTGAGTATGATACAATGTTTTGAATGAGTTCAAATTTTCTACACGCGTAGCAGAGATTTTATACATTGTGGTTTATACTTACTCTGTGCAGTGTGCAAGTATAATAATTATGATATGTTTGATGAGATTAGGTGGATGTATATTCATTATTAATTTAATGATATACAAATAAGAGACTTTCGACTGATGGCAATGGTAAATGGTATGATACCAACCCTTCTACATATTTTCTTAAAATCCACGTGTTGAATACGTACATGACTAATGTGTAAGTATTCTCATCCTTAACACCTGGATGAGCATCCTTAAACATTACAGCCAGCATAGCTGAGGTAATTAGGTACGTCTTTCATTTATATATTATACATCGATCTCGCCTCATTTGCTAACCTACATAGCAAAGTGGGTAGAATTCAATCAGTTATTTAAGCTTGACGGAAAGTCGATCTTTCGCTGTATATTTGTTGAGATAACAACTTATTTGAGTGCTGTTTTTTACATTGCGTTGTTTTCCAAAAAATAAGGTAGGTATTAATTACCTAAGCAAACAGTTTGAACTTAAGTCCCTAATGAAGAAATTTGGTTTAAAATTCAATATTCTTGGCTGTTTTAGACAAATTCGTAGAAGCTTTTAGTGTTTCCGTCTCTACAAAATAATACTTCCCACGTTGGTGCTGTATATAAAGGTATAATACCCCAAAACTTTGGATAAGTTTTAAAGATCAATTATCTCTTTGAATTTAGATGTGATTTCCTGTCAGATTCAATATGAACTTCGACCCGTTATAGCGGAAGAATTTATGCAAATTAGATAGCCAGACTACCCCAATGTAGATATTTGTTTACCCCATTAAAATACCTAATACTAGGTGTAATCAATGTCCTATAGCAAGATCGTTCTGGCACTTTGATTATTAAGCAATCAATACGTATAATGTTATTCTCGCCATTCATCGCCTACGTCGACAGTTTCTCTTTGAAAACATGAAGAAGTAATCTGTTTTCAATCCAGATTAATGTTGGAGATTTCTACCGATATCGAAATGCTTTTTTACATGCTTTTATTTACATCACTTCTAAAAATTAAAAACTACTATACGCATATAGTTTAAAATCTACGGGATGTATTTTTATACACGAAACTTATAGTGTTCGAGGATTCTTATTCTATGATCATCAGGCTTTTGACAATAAAGTACATTTGTTGTCGTTGTCACCGAATCTTGCTTTTAACTCATTGAGGTATAGACTTTAGATAGAGCTCTGAAACTTACACCAACTGTCTATACTAGATTACAATATGATTCTGTACCACATTGGCTCAGCTTTCTTCAGAGACAAAAAATGTAGAGCGTTTGGGGGATCCAAGTGTTGTAAGGGGTCATGTGTAGTATCTTGTGAAAGGACGTAGAAAAGTAGAATGTACAAAGATTATAAAAGGGTGTCAAATAAATATTGTTTTAATTTTTTTCCATATCGGAATAACTTCACAATAAGTACCTAATTAAAACGTTGTTTTATACGTACCCCGAAGTTTCACCGAATGTATAGTAAACCTGCATTGTAACTTTTGATAATGGGATCGATATAATACGTATGACGTTTTAATAACCCCCGTTTCTGTAGTTGTTATACCTATATTATTCTGTCTCAGGTTACAGTTTTTGTGAACAAAGTCAAAAGAATAATGTCATGTTTGTATAAGATGAGTTTCCCCTCTTTTAGAAGGGAGCGAATGAGTTTTTCGATAAATTTTCAGAAGTTTTAATGTACTTACGCGATATAATAGGTATGCATTTTCCAATAACCACAAAAAAAAAACAACCGCCAATATTGTAAGCAAACAGATAGAAAGGTAAACATTTTTCACAAGTTTTGTACTGTTATCCAAAAAAAGTATTTTAAATTTTCAGAGGTATTTCTCTCATTGTTGTGGAAATCAATCCTTACGTAAATTATTTCAATTAATAACTTTGTTTATTCCACTAATTTTCTTTCTCTCAACGTTTTCTATTGTATTTGCACAATCATTTTCAGTGGGCGTTTTCTTGCTACCAAAGTTGAAAGTCAAGGCCGCTAATAGTTGTGGGAGGGGGGGAGTTTTGTATGAGGATGTTTGACAATTAAGTATTGAAAATAAAATTAGTTTAAAACAAAGTTGTTAATTGGAATAATTTATGTAAAGTATTTTATTCTAGATTTTCTGTTCCTAATTTTGCTTAAAACTGGTAGATTTTAGAGATTCCCTATTACAGAAGAGGGTGGACAAATAGTAAAAAAATAGAATAATAATAATAATAAAAAAAAAATAAGTGAAATAGGGAAGCATAGCTAAATATAGACCCTTCATTGCATGTATGTTTGTGTTGCGTTTGTGTCTGTCTGTTATTGGGTTCTTTTGTATTATTTGTTTGAAATCATATTTTATTATTGTTAACCTGTTGACAGTGCATATTTTGAAAAGTTAAAATAAAATAAAAAAAATAAATATGTATATCCGAAGATTCGTTGATTTGATGAAATATATGTCGTGAATTAGCGTGAATACAATGTAAAGAAGAGGAGTAGGAAGATCAAAGATTCGCTGACTTGATCCGGTCGTAGCTGACTGCAGAGTGCTGGATTTAACCTAGAGGAATGCTGATCTTGATTGGAGAGGATGACACCAGATTTTGGAGGCCCAATAAGAATTATTGTAGCACTATAGAGAAGATGGATCGGCCACATAGTGCGTCAAGAGCGTCTCCTATTTGAATTGGCTGAAGGAATGAACGAGGGGACAAACTACAGAGGACGAACAAGAAAAGAATACCCGGATGACCTGTGCCTGGATATGGGCTTCGACTCATATAAAGAGTAAAATGAACCACACAGGACAGGGATGAGTGGAAAAGGAAACACGGGGACTTGTTGCAAACCATTCGAAACAATTGAACCTTGAGAAGGAGGTTAGAGAAGAAGATTAGCATATCGCGCAATCGAGGGAGATCAGATAATTGAGTAGGACGTAATGTTAATGTTGAGGGTTACCTATGAAAATCTTAGAAGAAGTAAGTTTTTGAAATAAAATAGTCAGTTCATATTCAGTCTTAACCTAATCAATAAAAGGTAAATTCACGGGCTACATATTAAAGAGGGCAGAGTTTGTATTATTCGTTCTTATTTTTACGCGTCCCAAAGCACTCATTCCAGCATAAGTAGGTTCTTATTATTCTTCTTACCTATTTCATTTCACTTGATATGACAGAGTTTCAAAGAGTTGGAAAAAATAATTGGTAGGTACAAAATCTTAATCTAAATAATATGAGATGCAAGATGGTCTGACGATGTGAGGGGAATCGCGGGAAGCAAGTGGATGCAGCATGCCCAGGATAGGGATCTGTGGAAAGTCAAAGGGGGGGGGGGGGGGGCTATGTCCAGCATTGGAATTAAAACGGCTGAGAAAGTAGAAGAAGAAGATGCCTATTATAGGTAAAATTTCTACGCGCTGCTTATAATATATGACGTCTCATATATTCTGTCATCTGTCGAGATATGTGGGCCTTAATATCCACTTTTGATGAAATATAAATACATAAGTCACGTTCTATTGTTGGTCTATTTTATGCTTGGGAGATACTACACGTTCATCCCTAACTCGATAGAAAATAATATCGAATATAATATTATAGTCACACGTAAAAACGTAACAATACCAATCACGTCACTTCAAGTAGTAAATTCCCTACGTCACGTAATAAGCTATTTGTTTTTTTTTTCTGTGTGAAGCTGTGACGATAATATGGACACGTATAAATAATTATGTACCTTCATAATATTGTTGTGGGGGACAAGGAAGGAGCCTCCACGAAATATTGAGATCACGGTTAGCAATCTGGCGTCCACAGATTGAGATCACGGATAGCAATCTGGCGTCCCCTGGAAACGACTGAAAGTCGGCAGATTCTTCCACCACCGGCACGCTAATCTAACTCAAACGTGTCAAGAATACAAGATTTGATAGTGTTCCGGACACGGAAAGTAAGTAAGAAGTATTGTTGTATCAAACAGGAATATATTATGTACAGATCGAGAAACAGTGAAGTTCGATCATCTATATTCATATACCTACGCCCTCAGGTTAAAATATCTTAGGCTATACACATTTTTCTGAAAGATTTGTTTTAAATATTACAGTTTTTTCCCCAATATAACCGATAAGTATCCACATTCACACAATACAGCATTATGTGAACTCCCTTATGGATGACGCAGTGAGGGCTTTCTGGCGCTTACTAGCAGCTTTGGCTGGCATAAGAGATCGCTGGGAAAGTTTAGATCCTGTTGCCAAAAGCGTAATTTTTGGAAGTTATGTTATTCTACAGTTCGAGAACGTTTCACAATGCACAAAGTTTTCGATCCTATCACTACCTATTGAGGAGTGGGTGCGATATTTAGCGACTACCCTTAACTTTATGAAGGTACCTTGAGTAGGAACGGTAAGGTTATAGTAAGTATATTTTACAATTACCAGTTAGTATTGAAATATTTTTTGGGATATACCAAAATTATTTAGGGTTAATTTTAGCTTAGCTGACCATCTACTACATATATTTAAGATTTTTGAGATTCCAATCTAAACTTAATAATAAGGGCATTCCACCCTGTGCTTTAAGATAGTGGATCGGTAGTAAGTTGTTTGAAAGGTTACAATATAATATATTGCTAAACTTGTTATGTCTCAACTAAGTTGGAAGCTCCCCAAATACTTAAGATGAAGTGTTAGCTTATAGCCATATTGACAAAGCATTAAGTTGTCATATATATTTGCCATTATCAGCTACAAGCTTTGAATTAGATACTAACTTATGTATACTGCTTTTATATAAACCCTTTCTATTTAACATATGTGTGATATTTTCGTATTAGATTTCCCAAGTAACAATTTAGCACCTAGATAGTTTCCAGAACGCTTCTGGAACTACTCTAGAAGAAAATTGTGGCTTCATTAAGCCACAGAATTACACGCTGATTAGTGTTTGCATTTTAGTCCTAGTTCTTATTGCTCTTAAATTGGGCGATATTCAATAAAAATCTCTCTAATATCGCCTCAATTTCCTAAATTTTTTTTTACTATTAATTGTGACAAAATCGATTTTGGTTTATTGTGAAAAAAGGGACAGAATATTAAAAAAAATATCGGCTAGTGTCACCGCGTCTTACATTAAATATTTTATCAATCAAATAACAGATATTAATGAACTACGGGAAAAATTCAATGTTTCAGTAAATTTCTGAGGTAACTTTGGAATTATTTTTTATCGAGAGAATTGAGAATACTTACTTTAATTTTAAATCTCTTGAAACCTTAAAACATATTCTCATTAAACCATAGTTCAAGTCTTATTATATTATGATACCTTTAGTATAAGCTTAGTAATCCTCCTTTTCCGGACGATTTTTTTGCGTGTTCACTGTTCACACTATTCACGTGGCTATTAATTATGCATCGCCTCTTAATAACAAACTTGTTTAAAGTTCCTATTGTTAAATAATTAGTGTGATGATCCTATCAATACCGAATTGCTTAAGTATGTTCAATATTCACACAGGTCACTCTGTATTACAAAAGTTAATAAATAACCGTTATTAATGGATGATGTTCCATTCCTGTCCATGTCCATGTTTTGGAGTCATGGGGTTAATAAATTTGTAATTATTAATGCATGGTTTTACCCTTCCAAAGTCCATACACGTTACAAACTTTATTAATAATATGTAATATGTACCGACCTTTTTAATGAAATGTATTTAGGTACATATTGTAAGGGTATAGGGGTAGGATATTGTAGTTAAAAGGATAGCTAATTTTAATATCATTATGAGGAGGGATTTGAAATAAAAAAAAAAAAATTGTAGTTATGAAAATGAATTCAATTTGTGTAGTGTAGAGTTGAAGATGAACATTGTCGGACTTACGACCGACCTCGTCTGACTTACTTACTTTACTTTACTTTTCGTGTGGCGCGGTGATTGAACTAACTTCACCCATTCGGGCTGAGTCAAAAGGTGCTCGCAGAACTACAGTCTTGGATCCAGTGCTGTCAACCAGTCCACTGCCTCCGGCGTCGCCTCATGGATGTCCTGGAGGCTTCCACTGAACTTCTTAATGTGGCACTCTTGCACTAAGTGTATCACAGTTTGCTCAGCTCCACAGTCACTAAAGTGAGCGTTTTACACACGAGGAATATTCGCTATTTTTCGTCTTAAAAGTCTCGATTAAAAAGATTAGTATATTACAACACCTGATAGTCAATCAATCAAGGATCAATAACATCAACTGAACAAATTGTTGAATTCAATTACATACAGAAATATGGAACCTTCTGTTAATTTGTTTTTGTTGATTTGAGTTCTGTTAGTATCATGTTAATAAAGATGTTTAAGTTAATTACTTTCGTCTAAATGATGGTAAACCCTCATTATTGCCTTGCACAGTAAGGGAATTTTAATTTGATCATGTTGGTATAATTATAATATTGTGTATTAAATACAAAATGTTGAAGTGTAATATTATCTTCATCTGAAATTAAATCATCATTACTTATACATTACTCTGTTTAATTAAGTTTCATTATCTACTTCATTTACTTTATTGTTTTCAAAATGAGACATCAAAGTATTATTGTGGATGATGTGGGTTTTAATTTTATTCATCTTTCTACCTGCAGGCTATGACGTAGGTTTATCTATTATTTGACTAATCTCTATCAAATAACACGAAACATAGTGAAATGTCAAAGATATAGATAGTATAAGCCAAAAATAAGAAATGCACTATATGGTATCCGGTAAATTCGACTCGTACGAATTCGACTAATACTAATTTAATTTACGATCGATTCGACTAAATTCTTACAGTTTACATTATTTTGAAAATTATGAACAATTGTAATTATTATGATATGAAATGAAATTATATGATATTCACTTACCTGTATAGAACAATGTACGAAACTGATTTTTAAGAAAAACTCGTGAATATTTTAGGATAATTATTTTATCTTCAATAATAGTATCTAGCTAGGTATTTTTAGTTTATTTCACGTGTAAACGAATATCATAGGTAGAAAATAATATTAAATTGACTACAAAATATAGGTACATAATAATTACAATTATTCTGAATTTTAAATTAATGTAAAATGTATGAAACTAGTCGAATTAGCTATTAGTCAAATCAGTATTTATTAGTCGATAGTATCTATTAGTCGATAGTATCTATTAGTCGAATTTACTGTAAATGCACTGTATCAGGTGACCCAGACCATGAAAACCCCTAACTACTTGTATTGATCACTATCTACAAAATTAGGCCATGTATTGAATGTTAAGAACTAGATAAGTTAGAGTGGATCTTATATTCTTTCAGTTTTTATTTTTATGCGAATTGTAAATTTATATACTTGATGCTGGCGCTACATGCTTGCCAAGTTTCCACGACTGTTCACAACCTCCGAGCGTGTGGATGGGCGTTTGCCTTGTCTCGTGAAGGAACGTGAACACTTCGACTGAGTGTTCACGGTACTTCAAAGATCAAAGGAAGCTTGCGGCAAAAAACTTGCGAAGCGTCCACACGTTCGTGCGAACTTAGTAGCGTTTGTACATTAGCAGGGGAAAGACGGACGTCTCGTATTATTGTTGTAATAGAAATAGCTGCATTTTACCTCGTTGTTATCAGTAAATATGAAGAGAGTTTTCAGGGTAAATTTTATTTAAATATAGGTAGTGAAATATTTAAACAAAAAAGGTGTAACCATTTTCAGCCTAAACAATTCACTACATTTTAAATAAAGTTATTTAAACATTTCTAGCTTAAATACTTCACGGTGTTTTTAAATGTTTATTTTTTTTGTTGAAAACATTCGTTATGTTTACTGATTCCAGCAAGGTAGAGTGTGACTCATAAATTTAAAGAATAATTGTTTAAATTTGGTTGTGAATGAAACAAGGTGAACTTTCTCAATGCATTTTCGATTCTCGTAATGTACGTGTAAAACAACACAAAAATATGTTTTTTGGACTTTGACAGCTCCGTTCCCATTTATTTTAGAGAAAAATTTAATATGCCTTTGTAGGAAATTTTATGTACTTTCATTCTGCTAAAAAGATAACCTACAAAAAGTTGATAGTTGTCAAGTTCATATGCAGAATTCGCCAGAATATGGAAATTTTGGCCATTTTTCCCATTATTAATGCCACGTTCCGTCAAGAAATTTTGTTGGCATTCAGCACCCCAAAAAACGTATAGCATGAAAGAAATCCAGACTACCCCACAACTCTCCTTCGAGAAACTGCATTGAGTTTAATTTGACTGGATTAAAAGTATACAATTAGCCTCATAGTAAAAGAATAAGGAAACTAAAAGAAGTATATAATATATACTTCCTAATATATACTGGCATATTATGTAAGTATAAGTACCTACATAATGCATTTTCACAATGCATATCACACATGCAGAGAGAAAATAACAGAACAAAAGTAAAAATATATAGGTATATAAAGGTAAGAAGGTATTTTATGATTATTATCGAATTTTAATTATAAAACGAAAAAATAATAAAAATATGAGATACACACATGAAACTACATAAAAATCATATTACATGAATGAAGTTATAATAATATAATAATTAAATATTAAACTGGAACGGTTTCTATGAATTTTTAACATCCACCATCTCTTTCGCCGTATTTTTCGTTTTCTTTTCATTTTATTTTTATTTTTACAATAAAGATACGCTATGCTGAAAGTTATAGCCGACACAATCCAGACGTCCGTCATGCTCGCTTATCCATAATATACAAGCGCGGTCGGGAGCGTGTGGATGGTTTTCCAAATTTACCGAGCATCCGTGAATGATTGGTGCTCGTGAACAGACGCTGAGACTCGTCGAACATGTGGCGCCAGCATGACGAACCCTGAGCTCTAGTGAGCGTGGGGGAAAATTATTTGCTCAGTGGATATTTTGTGGACCTAGGCATTATTTATTTTTTTAAATTCATGACGAAATGCCAATAGAACACTTTACATTCTAATGGCATGGATTTTTTCTTCATTATTTCATACTGTATAATATGGAATGTAACCAAATGACGTGTATAAGTGCCCGAATCAGGGCCTAGGGATGAAAAAGAACAATAAACAATATTTTTATTTAGGTAGTCTTAATTTTTTCTCCAATAAGAAAAATGCATGTATGATTTTAGATCACGGTTTATCATCATGATAATATTTCCATCCGTCCTTAAATTACTTTCTTTTATAAAACTCTCATGAAATATGAATATAAATTATATTACGAAAAAAGCCTATTATGAAAGATTTTCCTGATATAACCTCCTAACAAAGTCTCATGCATTGTTGATCATCCCCTATTGTGCTTAATTGTTCCTTTTGAGGGTCACGCACGTAGGAAATAATGCTGAGAATTTATTTATCATACAAAGGTCATCTTTGTTAGGCCTGGTAGTACTCGTATTTCCGTATTGTTTTTCTTTGTCAACACCGGTTTTATTTACTTTCTTAAAACTTTAACGAATTAAAATTAAAACAAAACAAACCTTATTTTTCTGAAGAAATCTTAGAGACATAAATATTAAAGATATTTTGAAATAATTTCCATAACTAAACAAAAGAAACTTTTGTTCTCAATGTCACAGTTAATGTTTTTTTTTTTGTGAGTACATCGAATTTTGTATATGTGAAGAATGGACTTTCTATAATATGACAACTTATGACCGATCATCGTGATAAGCACAGCGGATTGGAGGCCAGATAACTACTTACTTTCAAAAGAAACAGTTTCAAACTCTCGTGTTTATGAAATTTGTATTTCCTATTTTAATAATAATAATAATAATCGGACAACTTTAGGCGCCGTTTAGCGATAAAATCGCCCCAAGGGCACCGTACATTTTTCTTTTCACCATATAGGATCGTCAGAAACAGTAAAAATGATAATTAAATCACCACATAGGATCGTCACAAAACAAAATATTAAAAATGTATTAATCTAATCAGTTTCGGCTAACTTGACCTATCATTGGCTAACCAGTGACTGACCCGTAGGTACGCACAAAAAGGTGAGTCTTTAGCAACCTCCTGAACTCCTCCAGGCTTTTGGCACACCTAACATCGAGTGGAAGGGCATTCCACAGGCTTGGGCCCGCTGCACAGAATGCACGGTCACCATAACCCGTAGAAACAGCCCTCCGCGGCTCTTCTAGTTCATGTGCTAGACTCATAGCCGACCTCAGTGTCCGATGCCTCCAGCCCATATTCTTTTTCACACACATTTCTTTAATATAGTGGGGCGACTCACCATGGATAGCCTTATATACCAACACGCATACTTTGTATTCAGTTCTGGCACACACTGGAAGCCAGTGTAGTTCCCTGAGTAGCGGAGTTATTCTACAATATTTATTACCATCCATAATGAGTCTAGCGGAGGCGTTCTAAGTAAGACACGTGTATCTATTTTAAATGTACACAAAACACGGAAACCTTTAAATACTCTTCAAACAAATTTTATAAGAGTAATATTTATACGTTTATGAATAGTTACGTTGTATAACTGTTATTTGTATTTAAACTTCATAGGACAATAACGTGTCATCAAGATCTGACCTTTTACTTAAAATAGAGTCATGCTTGTATAGAGCACTCTACCTAATGAATTACTCAATGTCTATTTTCCATACATTTATAATACAAATAATAACATGTTGCTTGATATTATGTTGTCGTTAATAATAGATTATTATATTGTCGGAGGTAAATCATATATTATTTAAAGCAATTTCAAATGTAAAACAACAAAATAGTTCATTAGGGACTCGTACGACACCACACTACAGGCGCACTGGGTTATGAAAATCAGTGGGAGTTCTGGGAACTACATCACTTAACTCACTTGATCAGTAGATTTATCAACTTTTCCCTTCATCAGACAGTGAGGATAGAACAGGATCAGACCATTCTTTCTTCTATTTTATTGAAGGTGGTCGGTAGCCTGGTTGGTAACGCGCTCGACTGTTAATCCAGTGGGCGCGGTTTCGATCCCCGATGCCGACTTACTCCACTTCACGACACAAGATTTTCAAGCATACTGTGTACAAATGTGTATTTGGGTTTATTTCGATAAACCAAGAAAGGAAAAGAAAATACACCTATAATAAATCTATTCCTTTGCACTTCACACTAAACCGAAAGCCTATTTCGTCACTGCGGAATATATCGTCAATACTGAGATTCGAACCCGACACCTCCATATTGGAAATACCCATACCTGCTTCTCTATATACACTGATCCTTGCTTCTATCGCTTTCATGCAATTCGTCGTACATGCTCGTCGGTTTCCTTTTCATTCCTTCCTTTATTCCTTTTATTTCCTTGAGAAGCTAGTCGACATGGTGGAGCCAGGCCCTTTTTTTTTCCCTAAACTCCCTCTTTTTGTGGAAAGGTCTTTTAAAGGATTGTAATTAATCAATCAAGAAGTAAGTGCCTGTATATAGTGAATCTGAAATGGTACACACCAAATGATGGGGGTTGGCTGGCTTTTCATATGGTGAGCCAACCACCGACAGGTATGCGTGTGAGCATTAAAGTATTTATAAATTTAATTTACCTATGTTGTTACTCACACATATGCCTGTTGGTACTATTTGTTTTGTTCTAATACATATTATGTTTACGGGTTGTGGTGAGCACCCCTCGGAATCGACACCCCTGAAAATCACCCACAATACGCTGTGTTACTCAATAACGTAATTAATCATGATTTGATAGACAGACATCCATACGTTGGTAGATAATTATTGTATTATTATGATGTTCGTTGAGTATTACGATATGACGTTTCGTTAATTTAATTAGCGGAAATATTATAATCTTCCGTCAATTTTGACGAGCCCCCGGGAATAGCTTGTTTCAGCGCACATTATTAAAGAGAAAATAATCTGAGCTCATTTATACAAACCCAAATACTTTCCTGCAAACTTAAGTCTGTGTCATGAATAGCAGAATACATCGTCAATACTGAGATTCGAGTCCGCCTCACCCAGGTTGAATGTCCGCCCTTCAACCAACTCCACCGACTACATAATGTACTAATGACAATGACAAAACCGCAACAATTTGATAATATTGATATTTCATGACAAATGCTTGTATTTTAGGCTCCGCTCATCTCAGCCTAATTCTATAATTTATGATACCATAGGTGCATTAAGATAGTCAGATATTGAAGGTCTTTCCTCACACCCGAATAACACAGGCGCCTAACCGGCGCCTGTGTTATTCGCTCTTTTAGCCCAAAGTTACTCAGACGGCCCCAGGGTTAGCCGGAAGGGCACCCCCCAGCAACTCCGTCCGGAATGACACCTTCAATATCCCTGCTACAAGGAGGATAACAAATAATGAGCTACATTACATAATAACGTAGACTAAGATAAGACTTAAGATAGTCAAAAGGCATGTATGTAAATTTTTACCAATAATCACATACGTACATAGATTTTTCTGGCAGATTTTACCACTACAGGTCCGCTCGCTATGTAATAATTGAAATGTACTTTGATAGATACTATGAACATCGGTAAACAATATCATAATAATGGTCTAATAACACCGACAATGTATTAATTGTAGTGGGATTTGATTGATGGGATTATTCAGTGGATTATTGGATTTGAATTTAAAAAGTAATAACGTGTGGCTAAATAGGTATTTAGGTACTTACGTAAATAATTATGTCTCGATGTATTTTTACATATAGGATAGGGATACGAGATATGCTTTGATATGCGGCGGGTTGCACAGGTTTTATTACATTTTAACAAAGGAGAATGCTAAAAAAAACCCAGGCCCGGCGCAAACGAAATGTAACTCAAATGATAGGTAAAAATGAGTAATTCAATACTGCATAGGTGGCATCATCGAAATCAATGGCTTAATGGGTGAAATACCTATTCGAAGTATACAGGGGAAAATGAGCAATAAACAGTTACAATTGCGATTCAAAAGTATAAAATATGATAAATATAAGGTAGCCCGTCTTCTTCTTCTTCATCATCATCAGCCTTGGTCCCTCACTGCTATATGGAACTAAGAAATAATATTGTTTAAAACCTCTTTCAACCTACCATTCCTGAAATTATGCAATCTCTGTGTCTCGTGAATTTCAAATAAGTAGGTATTTCACGCATTTAGCCATTGATTTCGATTATGCCACTCATGGAGTGTTTAATAAATCATTTTTACCTATCATTTGAATCACGTTTCGTTGGCGCCGGACATATTTATTTTTTAAATAATTCATGAGCATTGTCCTTTGAGCCTACATCCGGCAGTGGAGGGACCAAGGTTGATGAAAAAGAAGAAAAATCAGATGGGCTACCTTACACTCATCATATTATATACTTTTGAATCGCAATTGTAACTGTTTAATGCTCATTTTCTTCAATATTAGTGTGATCCCTGTAAAACTTCGAATAGGTATTTCACCCCTTAATTTAAATTATTATTATTATTATTACTATTTTATTTGAGTACACACCCAAAGATCTTTTAAAGCTTATAGATTCATATTCAGTGGCTTTTTATGAACTGAAAGCTTCGAAAGATCTTTGGAGTTTGGAGTGTGTATACTCAAATAAAATAGTGGAACTAAAACACAGTGTTTTTATTTTATGTACAAAATTTGTTAAAATGTACTTCCATAACGTTAATATTCTAATATTCTAATCCTACAATGACTGAAATTTATATTACATTATTCACATTAGAACCTACTGATTGACAAACCGGTTTTATTGAAAATGCTGTTATTTCAATAGTTTTCTCGCTCAATAAAACTACTTGAACTGTAATTTTAACAGATTTTAGTCTTACCAATTATTTTATAAAATAATGTAGTAGGTATGTATATTCTCTCTCTATATTTTAAAAGGCAAAACACCCTTTTACAAGTGATACATGCCTATACGGATTCTCTTCCGCTTTAGGCAATATTACGCGCTTCACTTTTGCATGGATATCCCGAATCAGGACATTCTCCCGTACCTAAATACTCGTATAACAATAGGGTACTTGCATTTTTTTTATTGTTCAAAAAATTTATTAAATCGATAGTTCTACTTAATAGAATTACAAATAAAATAAAATTATGTAATTTTAATTTTTCGTTAATTTATAATAATTAATTGAAAATGTTAATTTGACGAGTTTTTCTATGGTGCTCTGAAACGAGCGGCCATTGTTAAACGTGACTGTGACGTCACGACGCGATGAAATTCATAGAAAGAAATTTGATTGTTTGTGGGTTATGTATGGAGGAATTGGGGAAAGTGACGTCACAACATGGCGGCCAGTCAAAAACCTGTTTTTGCGCTAGAATCGAATATGAGACTTTATTTTATAAATATATCCACAAAGACAGAGAATTAAAATCTCAAATTTTCGGAAAACCTTAATTTATAGTAAATGTACCGAAAACCAAAATAAAAAAAAAACATGCAAGGACCCTATTCGAATGGTGTTCGGATCGCATCACTTCCGTGTTTATACGGTTTACCATTGAATGTTTTCACTTTTGACTGGGGTGTAACTCCATCTAATATTCGCTCACCTATCAAGTGAGCAAACCTATAATGACAAAATAACATAAAAGACATTCAAATATCAAAATCAGACATATCAAAACAATTCAAATACACATCTCTACACTTTTACAAACATCCACATCATTAAAACTTTGCCATACAAATTAATTATCGATATTGAACTGATAATTACTTAGTTAATTGTTTTTGTGCGTGAAATTTGAACTTATTTTTCTTACCTTCTAAACCCACACATCATTAAAACAAAATGTTAATGATTGAAATTCAACCCTTGTAGGTACTTATATTATAATCAAAACAATCATTATTAATTAAAATCTATTATTTAATAAGAGAGTATAGGTGATGACGTCATTCTACCTACGATATGAAAAGCTTAGAATATTTTAGAGCTTCCATAGCTTTCTTGTTCTATTACTCTTATTCAGTGAGTTGGTTGTTTATTTTTCTGCTTTGGAAAAAGAGCTTTGGTACATTGTGCTAACAGAAAAAAAAATATTACGAACTACATAACTTGCTTTTAATTTATTTAATTAAATATAACTTTTGTTAGGAATAACATATTAAATTATATAAATTATTGATTTAAAATTTATCTTTCATACTTAAAGAAAAAAGTATTAGTCATTTAAGTGAACATTACACATAGGAACATACACATATTATCGAAGGTTTAAATGTCGTTATGCATAATTCCTATCCATTTATTGCAGTAGAAGTATCGTACTCTTCATAAATTTAATGTTTTCAAACATTTTCTTCCATAAATGTACGATTTTATCCTCTTTCAAGTAATTAATAATTCTTTTTTCTCATTTCAGATGCTTAAGTTGGGACTAAACTGTCATCGTCGAAAATAAATAACTTTTGCTTTGAAAAACAAAGATGGCGTTTAACATATTGTTTTTGCTCGTTTAAAAAATATCTGGAATAAAAAAGTCTTTAGTGTTTTTGCATAATATTATTCAGTGCGGAAAAACTTTGAACACTTGTGTGACAGTAAATATTAAACACTCCCGGGTAATTTATTCCATCGTAAAGAATACTCGAGCGGAATGGATACGTTTTTTTGAGACGCTTTGAAAAACTTTAAAAAACATTGTGAAAAGTGAGTGACTTTAAAAACGTTAAAAACATGCCGCGAAGTTTTAACAAAACTGTAATATTAAATAAGTTTGACTGTACAATAAATAAAATCATGCCGTTTGTTCAGTATCACTTCATTATTTGATACATAAATAAATAAATAAATATGGAGATATTAAATTAGAACAATGTAACTTAGTTCATAGTTTTTGTTTCTTATTTATTAGCTTACATTGATTTGTAGAGTAACATTTGCGTAGTGAATTTCTTTACGTAATATTTTTGGCAACGTAGTTGTGAATTCTCGAAAGTAATAAAAAATAATTGAAAGTAACAAAAAATAATTTGAAAGTTACAAAAAATAATTGAAAGTAACAAAAAATAATTGAAAGTTATAAAATATAATTGAAAGTAATAAATAGTAGAGGTGTTGCAGTAGCATAGCTCACCATGTCTTGTGTCGTTGGTGAGGAGACGGGAGCAATAAGAAAAACACACAGAGACGCGTTTCTTGGAAGGGGAGGAAGAGCACGTTCAGAACAGGGACCACATCCTGGAAATGTACCGCATCGTGAGTATTTTATTATTTTCTAGTAGAAGAGTGACCATCAGTTAACTATGGTAACTCTTAAGGGGCAATATTCTATGAGTAAAAATCGTTCCATTAATGCTGCAATTTTTTCCAGATTTTTTTAAATGTAAAATAAGAAAAATGTAAGCGATTTTGTCTTACTGTGTAAAATGGGAACCGAATATTAAAAAAAAATCTGTTAGAGTCATTGCATGTCACTATCTTGCACACTAGGTTTATCATCAAAGTAATAGCATTAATTCTAACAAATACGGAAATACACACTCGTAACGTCAAGTTTCAGTAAATTTCACAGTTATCTTTGGAATTAATTTTTATCGATAAAATTTAGAAAATCACGTTTCTACCTTCTAGAGTTACAAAGTATATACCTTATTCTAATTTATCCATGTTTTAAGTTTTAGGAAAACGTCAGTAGAATAAGCTGAGTACCTAATCTTCTCTTTCCCAGCGCAATTTTTAGTTACCATGCGGCTAATATGAATTGGATCATGTTGGTCCCGCCTGAAAAATATTAATTGTTTTCCTTGTGTTGCACTTCACAGCAGATCCTGGCAATCCACACCTGTGGGCCATGCAGTGCAAGAAGGGAGGATGGGGGAAAAAGAGGACATCCGCACCGCAGATGGGTCAAGGAGTTGGGGTCAGAAAAGCCCTGGTCCTCCGCTCCAGGAGAAGTTGGCCAGTCGCTCCCTTACAATGTCACAGGTGAGTAGTTTTGTGCTCGTTTATATGACATAGGTATTATTATTTTTGTAGGTGTCGTAAAAATGTAACGGTTTTTGTAGAAGACATTCAATCTAGATTTTATTATCTTGTCCTGATATACAATGCTAGGTATAATATTTCTTATATTTTTTATAAGTACCTACTAGCTTTTGTGCTGGGCGTGTACCAGGCAAATATCTATTTTATTTACCTAGCCAAACAAGAACCAATCGGTCAATTTCGATACTCTATATAAAATAACATAATCAATGGTTATTTTGCAGCTATTGCCTTCGGCCTTAAGCCCCCTATTTGGGTATGCGACTCAATAAAGAATTTATTTTCTCATCTATTTATTCAAAACCACAGTAGCTATTATATTACGTTGTGGATTATCTATAAATATACTTTGCTGTATATTATACTTGCGTGTCTAGACCCAAATATATTCCAGTAGATTCCGCAGTAAGCTAAGTTTGTGTCGTGAAAGACATCGTCTATAACGAGACTCGAATCTGGCACCTCTCGCTTCGTCGATCTGCACTTCAAGCAGCCAAGTAAAGTAGATAGTTATTGCATATTATTTTAATCCTACCTATATTAAGACCAAGAGCGTATTTAGATTTTCGATATTTCGATTTGAGAGTCAATCTTGAATTATCGTTCGAGCGTATTTTTTCCATACTACAAGTACTCGATATCCACTATTTATCATGTAAATTTACACATTCTCAGTAAAAAAAAACGAATATCAAACTCCAAACTGACATTATTTACAAGAAGAAACTCACGATATTTTGCGTGTAAACAAAAAGAAACCTCCCTTATGAAAATTTTTCACGTGGGTGTATGAAATAAATAAGAATTAGATAAGGCTACGATACGTTGTATAAAAACTTTGCAAAATATTATACTGATGTTTATAAAGGGTCTGCTATAAACTGTCGTAGTGTCGTATCTTATATTTACGTTATAAATTCTTCACGGGACATATAATTGAAAATGTTGCTTTATTGTCGCCGTGGAACAAAAGCTTTCAGTGTTTACAATATTATCGCTAGATGGAATCTTAAAACATTTTTGATAATAAAGTACGATATTATTATGTCACTTCACATTGTTACTCTATTGGTCGTGTTGTGATGGAAGCGAAAGTGTCCCTCTTACAGTCCATTAGTCTCATAAAACAAAGTACTATCTAAAATCTATCTTAAATTTTTAACAACATGAAGTACCCTGTTTCGTAAAATATGTATAGAACCTACCTGCCTAACAGAAAAAGCTCTAAAGTGTCGTAAATATTTAAGACAATTCTGAATATTTAAAATTTTGCTAATTATTTTTGTCATTTTCTAATGGACCTGGGTTGTAAAGGTACAGAAACCTAAATATTTTTCTGCAAACTTCGCAGTAAGCTTGTGTCTTCAAGTATTAGGAATGATATTATGATGATGTTAGGAAAAACACAATTGGTACTGCATAAAAGTATAGTCGTTCACACTTGGTAGAATCACATCTCGTAAAATTTATAGATGGATTTTGTGGTCCAATCAGATTTTCCAGCATGCAGTACTTCGGATTTTCCAGACGACAATTCAATTGAAAATTATTATTTGGAGATGTATGCAAATCTCGGTGTGGGAGAGGTATTTTGCACTTTACGATGCAAGCAATTCGCTTACTGTGCAGGGAAGCGTTTGAGCTTGGAATATTATTTCAAGTCAAAGATGATTTTTTATAGCATGAACAAACAAGAGTCATATAAAAATGGTCTGCAACGAATGTTTGGTCAAAAGTCTTCACAGAAAAGATAAAGATTTTTTGCTAGATGAATTACCTATCTAATCTCGGTATTCTGAGATGAATGAAGCACTAAAATATATATATTTACGCAGTATTGGGAAGCATTATCAAAAAGCATTAATTAATTAAAAGGTCCGTGTCAAATTGTTTGATAACTTCCGAACATCTCACACTTTTATTCAAGTTAAAGGGGTAGTTAGAAGTCAACGACACAAGAGTTATTTTCAGATAAACTTAGATAATATCAGTGGGTAGTAACAAGTAAAGGGGGAAGCAAAAAATTCCTTTGGCAAGCCACAGGCATAGGTAGATTTCAAGTGATTTATTAATTTTATTAATTTTAAGAGTACATCTGTACAATAAAAACAATCACAATATTATCAGCAAATAAACCAGCGAAGTGATGAAGTTGTATGGATGTAGTTTATTCTTTGATTATCGAAGTACCGTATGACGAAAAAATATTTGATTAAGTACTTCAATAATTAAAGGAAGTACCTAATCCAATAATCAAATTATTTTCATTCCACACATAATATGGATTAGTACCGGTACCTAAGCACTAGAAATTTGAAAAAAGATGTGAGTTCTACTCGTATCGTGAAGCACTTTTCTAAGACAACAAACACGCTAGTACCTATGCGGTAACTACTTAACTAGATCTTTCGATCGATCATTGTCGTCCAAGGAATTGATCTAGACAAAATCTGTAAATTGATCTGTATTCCTTATTAAATGCCCTTTCATACGATACCAGACACGGACCCTCACAATCATTGGATCCCCTCAGAATGATTGTTTTTGTATTTAAAGCCTTAAAAAGTGAACCTTCCTCTTAATGGATTTCACCCAATCTCCTATCAGTTCATCTACCCCTTACCAAAAATCTACCACCCAAGTTTCACGTTTCTGCGACGCATAGGTTGGCCGCAAACGTGCGCACAAGAAAAGGGACATATATATATATGGCTTATATATATAAACTTTTAAACCAAGGTCGGATTCGGGTTCTCCTGGTCCTAATTAGTGATACTGAGTAGAAATTTTTCAATTCTGCGACATCACGGGAGAAACGAATAGGTAGAGTTCCTTATGGAAATCTACCTAAAACCTACCTACAGCGCAATTTGATACGCTAGAATACGTCTTCTAAAAAAATCTGAAAGACTTTGTGTACTCGGTTTTTGTCCGCATCTTGTAAAAATTCTGAATAGATGCCGTCCATTATTAAATTACATACAAATACATTCTTCCCCTTCTATCCTTGGTTGGGTCAGGGGCTCAAAGCATCTGCATATCTTCGCCAGAGGCCCCTATCACTTGCAGTTTCCAGGACCTCTGGCCACTCTAACCACAGTCTTTCATCAAAAACTTTTGTCTCAAATTACTTACCTACTAAATTAATAATGCCTATTAGTTTCAAACCTAAATATATAATTACGGATATCCGGATTTACGAGCCTGCTGAAAAACCTCGGCTATTACGCCAATATTATCCTCTGTTAAGCGGGCCTTTTGACCCTAGTAGGTACATAAGTAGGGAGTTATTTCGTCATATTTAATAAAATTTCACGAATCTACCCTAACCGCTCAGTGTTTCTGTTGGTTTTGGATTATAAATGTCATGGAAGAAAGTAATTTATAAAGATCAAGATGGTAGAAAGCTATCTTACATCTTTTGGTTTGATTTGTCTGTCTCTGAAGGACGGGTAAAATGAATTGAATCTAGATAATGGTATACCTACGCCCTATCGAGAGGAAAAGCTTCGTAAAGACTCGTTTTCATTATCAATGCTTTATTACTTTTAGGTATAATAATTCATACCTGTAATCTGTTAAAGATGGATACGTCAATAAAACCTTTAAAATACCTATTTTTATTTTTACATAAAATTCCATTACATCATCTTCATGACGAAATGCAAACTGAGTCCTTTACACTCTGTTTGCATTAATTCTACTTCTCTGGCACATTGTTACTGTTGCTCCTCTTGATTGTTAAAAAACTATAGATTATTGTTATAACTATGTAAATTTGACAAGTCCAAGTGCCCGAAATTAGGGCCTAGGGACGATAAACAATATGAACTGATGATCCATACGATTTTATTTACCTTGACTCGGAGTTGCCTCCAAATCTTGCAATTGAATTTTAACTTATTTCCAGACTAGCTAGAGCTCTGAAACTTTCACCACTTGTGTAAAATAGATGACATTACGATCTGTATAACATGTAATTAGCCTTCTCCAAAGACAAAAAAATGTTATGCGTTTGAAAGGATCCAAACTTGTGTGATATCATGTGGAAGTTTATGGAAAATAAAATCAGATCGAAAGTCCGATTTTGTTCAGCTCAAGATAACAAAGATTAAAAAACCTTGTCATAATTTTTTTATTTACTTTTTTTACACTTTTAATGTAATAGATCGGAACCACTTTGTAAAACTGACATGAATAAAAGTTTAATAAATCAGTTGTACTTCATAATAATTCACAGTGCAGGAAACTGCTCATTCCTTTGTACATCTGCGGCGAAGTTTCATGCAAGATTTAAATGAAAACTTCCCATGCAGAGGGAAATAAAAGCTGCGAACTTTTTTTCCAGGAAATAATATCTTTCCGTTAAAATAGTGCGCAATAAGAAAAATGGCTGTGAAAGAAAATTCTAGATGTATGTAGGTATGTTATCGTAGATTAAATTCTAGGTATTACGTCTATCTATGTATCTATACCACGACGCCGTATGCCTAATTGGAGGTTAGGAAGAGAGGACAGACCGCACTAAATCGTTACTTAAGCCGGTACGAAATGCGTGCCTACTTGTGAAAATTGTAGATCTATCTTCGTATCTATCCAATCATGCCCTACTCCTTGCGGGATAGGTAGAGAGAGATCAGAGCTCCACACGCTTCAATCCTTACATAATACGTAGGTATAACAGGGGTGGTAATTTGTAAGCTTTCTCACCCAAAACACGCAGATAAAATGTTTATGGAAAATGACCCTTACAGCGATATACATAAGGGCGTTTTTAGTTTGCATTTTATCTGCGTGTTTCAGGTGAGAAAAGCTTAGAAAATTCCACCCCAGATATATTGTATCTCCGCACTAAAAATTGTAATGTATATTATGTAGTTCAATAATATAGTTCACAAGCAATTAATAGGTGTCTGCACATTGCACAACGAGGAAATTGATAAATATTTTTCTATTTCCACAAATAGCATTAAAAATAAAACGACATAGGAACTATTTAAAAGAACGTTGGCGTTGACACGCTTTCTTCTTTATTAAAATTATTGTCTTTTTCCAATACTTTTTGTTTGTGTAACAAAAAATACTTTTTTTATGAAACACGATTTTATTTGATGATGAACAAAAAAAGACAGAATAATAATATTCCCTTGATCTTCAGGGACACTGTTTTTTATGACCGTAAGTAAAATCGAGGAAAATTTTGTATAATACTCGTGTCAATGTACACATAGTGCGATTTAAACAAGAGCGTCTAAGAATGAATTTGACTTTATTAGCTTTATAAAAAAGAAATCACGAATAACAGTATAGTATCCATCTATCTACATCCGTTGTTTTTCACTTTTTATTATTTCTTAAAGTATTAGCCACCCATGAGTGGCAACATCAGAAGATAAGTAAATTTAAGACCGTGTACCCCACAGAGCAAAATCTGGGCCACCAAGCCATTCAAGAGCATCCAGTAAGTATGGTAAGATATTCGGGAATTCTCTCACGATATTTCTACCAATAAAATACCTACAGGGAATAAGTTATGGAAATACGGAAGTACAGTATGCATACCTAATCAAAGGATGCATTTATAAAGAAGTTATGTAAATAAATAAATACCTGCATACATACATAAATAATTAGTATGATGTGTAGTTAACTGCACTTAAGAGTGTGCATACCGACATTTCAAAAATTTCTAAAAACGGGAGACCTCCTATCTCGACAACCGTTACTAAATATGCTTTGGAACAAAATAGGGTAGATGCATTGAACCTTTATCTAGGGAATAACCGTAAAAGGTTTTTTACATCTTGTATAGATTTCTCAAAAAAATATTTTAAAAACACCTCTGACCCTTTTTCCGAAAGACGGAAACTCGTTTCCCGAAAGTCGCGGAGTAATTTTTTTTTCTTGTACTGATAAAATGCATTAAAATCTAGGGAATAACCGTAAAAGTTTTTTGATAGACGCAAAATTAACTCCAAAAAATGGAAAAAACGCTATTTTTACCATTTTATCATGCGATTGTCACGCGATTTTGAACCTTAATGCCGTGGGAAAAGACTGTGACGTCATTCCTGGTGCCATGCCCTTAAGCCCCATATTTTTTCACAATAAATCTTGACCCCCCTCGCCGCTTGTTGCTGAAACCTATATATGGCCATAGGATTTTTTCTTGGTTTTAATAATAGATAACTCTAGTATTTCTTATTCTATGGACGCGCATTACAATACTAGTTGGTATGTATAATATGTATGACCGCATAACCGTCTCAAGGCACCTTATTATAGAGACGTTCAAAGGCTACAACAACAGACAAAAACATTTGATATTTTATACAGAATTACGAGTAAGTATATAGACATTTTGACTAATTTCTTTGATGAAAGTAAAGCAAGTAGAAGATGACTTTGTTTTTGATAGTCTTAAAGCTGTACCACAAGATAAAACAAACGGACTACCCAATATCTCATGAATAAAAACATTGATAACATCAGTTAACCGCCAACATCGAAATTGGAAATACAACTGTCCATTTGGAAGACCGCATATCACATCCATCAAAGCAAGAAAAGATTTTGTTTTCATGCAAAGGAAATCAGCTTTATTTTCTATGGAATTTCTCAAGCACGTTTTCCTCTAGAAAAAACAATATTAATTATATACCTACGGTAAAAATATATGCGTCTCAGGTCTTTAGTCTGTTAGCCAATAAATTATATTTTTTCGCAAAACTTTCTTCATAACTCTCAGAAACTTTGACAATACGATGAAATCCATTTGTCTGATCGCTCTTTCTCTTTAGCTCTGAAGGACTCATTACTAATGTATGTAAATGATATACCGATGACGCACGACAGAAAAAATTGTCGAAAACATGGATTTTTTCAATTTTTACCTATTCTTAGGCATTTTTGATTAACACACGTCTCGGCGAGCTATCGTAATAAGCAAGCCAACTATAATAAGCCTGATGAAAGATCATTCTGCAATGTTTATTTTTTGAAATAACTCCTTACGTTATAAGATGGGAACAGAACTGGAGCTTCTAAAACATATAAAAGTTGAATCAGTCATCAATCAGAATAATGGTCAAAGATACTATAGAAATATAATACGTTTGTACGACATTTGACCAACTCTTCGACTCAATTGAGCGGTGGTTAACTAATCTTGTACTTAGGATAATTGTAACTGTCGATCTTGGTTTTTTGACCTAGTATTGTTTTTAACGTACCTAATAGTTGTGTGTTTACGAAAACTTTGTTTAAACACTAAACTTCATAACAATATAAAGATGTCAATGGTGTTACTTCACGTAGTGATAAGTTATGGTATATGATAACTAAGGAAGATTTATATAGGTAGCGCACATTTGTATATTTAACACGTTTGTTATTTAGTTTTCAGTAGAAACAAACTTATTTCAGGAAAACTTTGCGTAAACACGAAACTGCTATTGTTCTACCTAATTTATTTATTTTGTTAACTGTTTTGACCGAAGGTTTGTGGTTGAATTCTAATGTAATAAACATGAATGAACAATAATATTACTATTTAGAATTATACAAAATTTACTTTGATGCGAACAATGATCGTTTCTTGATCTGTTTTAATAAAAATAAAACCACTTCGCATACTTCCACATAAAATTTCGCAATAAACATCACGATTTGACTATACATCAAGCCATCAAATACTGACAATAGGTACATATTTTTATACCTCTGTCTCTGAAATTTGATATAATTTTTATATTTTTTTATTAATCGGCATTCCACCCATAAAGAACGAGTGATTTCAGAATTGTATACTTTTACTCTCATCCTAACTTTGAATGAAATCTGATGAATGTCGAAGAACATTCATATGCAAATTTTATGACTTCTTTTTATGTACTATTGTTATGTTTTTTTATGGATTTTGTATATAATTGGCCCTATAAGACAATTTTCATCACTTTCAGCAATGAAATTCTTCACCTATTCCGAATATTATATTAATTTTGCGAAGATACTATTCTGTGTTTTTTAATAAACACATCGCGTTTTTCTGGTCACCCAATTATTGCGATACACCATGATGGTATATTTTTAACGCCCTATATGATGTTAGGGGGCTTCGGCGCCCTGACTCTTATTCAGCCAATACTCAAGGAATCGTCTTGAAACTGATAACGGTGATAGATAAAAGTATGGACTATAGATCGGCTGTTTTAGAATTACAGGATTTGGAAATTCCTTGAATAAAAAAATATTTCTAAAGTACCCCTAAAATTTACGGGATTTGAAGAATTTCCGTTCTGATTTTCAGATATAAAAGTATAATTTAGCCAAAATACTGGTAATTATAATCTTAACAAATCGGCTGTTTTAGATTTTTAAATTTATTCCCAGGTTTCTTTTAAAAAGGTTTAATTCACTTTGTGGCTTACGTTATTTTTCCTGAGCACTAACATTCTCATACAAATTTTGAAAAAAATGAAGCAAAAATCGTTCTATTTTTTAATATAAGCCCTTAAGAGTGCGCATGCCGACATTTCAAAAATTTCTAAAAACGGGAGACCTTCTATCTCGACAACCGTTACTAAATATGCTTTGGAACAAAATAGGGTAGATGTATTGAACCTTTATCTAGGGAATAACCGTAAAAGATTTTTTTATATCTTGTATAGATTTCTCAAAAAAAATATTTAAAAACACCTCTGACCTTTTTTCCGAAAGACAGAAACTCGTTTCCCGAAAGTCGCGGAGTATTTTTTTTTTCTTGTACTGATAATACGCATTAAAATCTAGGGAATAACCGTAAAAGTTTTTTGATAGACGCAAAATTAACCCCAAAAAATGGAAAAAATGCTATTTTTACCATTTAATCATATGCTAATGTCACGCGATATTGAACCTTAATGCCGTGGGAAATGTCTGTGACGTCATTCCTGGTGCCATGCCCTTAATGATTGCACTTAGATTTTATTAATAATGTATACGCCCAAAATCTTATTATGAGTTGTTGGCTGTAAGAAATCGGCGCCAGCAATAATCTCAGTAACATTAAAGTATTGGAAACGTTTTGTTAAGTGGTTTACAGAGAATTATTCAGTATTGTATTAGAACATTTATATTGTCAAGAACAATAAAATGTGTGAAATCACTTGTCGAGTCGTAAAATCCAATTGTTTGACTTCGTGGAAAATTTACTTTGATACTAATTGAGTGTGTCGTGTCACAAATCGCTTATATAATTCGTGTAAACTTCAAGAATCGAAGAGTATTTACCTATTATATTACCTGTTTCACACAATATGCTTAAATAGAATATGTATGTAGTTCATATTACAGCTGATGTTTGGTTGGATGTTGGCATACACTAAAACCTTGATATTCGCTAACATGTGTAACACTGTTGACGATATTAATGACGCACGGTCCACAATGGTCTCAGTTCTTTCGGGCTTGATTCCATTATCGGTCTTTATTTATTTATTCACTTCAAAGGAACACATAATATACAGTAAACAATTGAGCATAACGTTAAGGTGATCGGTAGCCTGGTTAGTAACGCGCTTGACTTTTAATTCCAGTGTAATTCCAGAACTTACTCCACTTCACGACACAAGCTTTCCAAGCTTACTGTGAAGTGTACAAAGGTGTATTTGGGTTCATTTCGATAAGCCCAGATTCATTTATAAAAAAAATATGTTGCCACATCAATAAGAGTTTGCCATATAATCGGCCAATTGACGTAAGTACTGACATGAAGCCCTACATTCAATTCAGCAGCTTTATGCACTCTGATTGGCATGGATCTAACAATTTGCATATTCACTATAATTTCTGTTGTATTTTGATATTTTGAATTGCATCCGACGAGTGCAAGTGCTCGATCTGTATGAAAATGTATGAAAATAAACAATAAACTGAGAACCTAACTACATACACATAGAAGTCAAAATATAAAGGCAGTAGGGTAGGGACTAATAGAAATACTGAATTGCTATATAAACAAACACCCGTACTTTGAGAGTCAACTGTATCAAGATTCAGTCTAATTTATTCGTTTGAGTAAAACGTATCAATAGTTTAATATTCAGCATGATATAAGCATATATAAGTGCGAATTTATATTTGAATAATAGTTATACGTGTAAATGGTGTAATACGTAACGTGCAAATATCACGACGTAGGCGCGAATAAGATATCTCGGATTCATTTTCCTAGCTAATGTGGTAAGGAAGTGTTTTGCATAATTGATAATGTAAAGGATTTTTGGTGAAACACACAATTACCCTGTTAAGGGCTTGGCACCAAGAACGACGCCACAGTCATTTCCCACGGCATTAAGGTTCAAAATCGCGTGAACAATCCCATGATAAAATGGTAAAAATAGCGTTTTTTTCCATTTTTTGGGGTTAATTTTGCGTCTATCAAAAAACGTTTACGGTTATTCTCTAGATTTTAATGCATATTATCAGTACAAAAAAAAATACTCCGCGACTTTCGGTAAATGAGTTTCCGTCTTTCGGAAAAAAGATCAAAGGTGTTTTTCATTTTTTTTTTAGAAATCTATACAAGATATAAAAAAACTATTACGGTTATTCCCTAGATATAGGTTCAATGCATCTACCCTATTTTGTTCCAAAGCATATTATTTAGTAACGGTTGTCTAGATATAAGGTCTCCGTTTTTAGAAATTTTTGAAATGTCGGTATGCATATTGCATACTCTTAAGCACGACGTAGATTTCTGTCATACATATTTAAACATGACGTTGTCTATCAACGATCAGAATTAATAAAATGTGGGCTAAACTTTCGCTGGTTACCTCAGGTTGTGAGAAATGCTGAGATGAATAAATAATTCTTAGCAAATTACGTATCTAATCTAAAATTTAATTCATATGATTTAGTTAATTGTCTTTCTACGTTCATTGATTTTTTGGAATACATCTATTTTATGTATTTTTTCTTTATTGTTTTTATTCTATTTCTTTTCTTGTCTATCTGCTTTTTGTTCATTGACCACAGTCTGTGTTTCTTTTGTGTGTTTACCGTTCATGGTATTATAATTGAGTGAAATGTAGAATCTTTACAGGTTTGTGTGTTGGTGATGTGTTTATTCTGTTGTAAAATTTACTTAACTGATTCTGTTAAGAAAATAAAATTAAAATAAAGACTTTTTCTTTTATATACCTAGATGTATAAAGAACCACAGAATACACATATTATTAACTGGTGGTGTCTACTTTGTGTGTAATATCGACTTATCCTGTTATGGAGAGGATCTCGGTCTGATTTGAACTTCCTTACCTTACTACTATCAACATCGTGAAATCGTAGAAGGAGCCAGATTCATGACATCAACTAGAGTAGGCATACTACAAATAATTGTAGATTACATTTTGAGCCAGAGTGCGCTGGAAGGTGCAATCAAATTACACAGGCAATACTCTACACACTTTATGAACGTTTTAAAAGAGAAATAAAAATCTGATATCTTTCCCTTCAGTATGAGAGATTCAGCGGAATGCCACTAATAAAACATGTTGAAACCTTTTAAAAAATGAAAATTTATAGACAACTTGAGTGTTGTAGTTACAATAATGTTTCCTTTTTCAATTTTCCTGAGTACGCTGGTAGGACTTGACTTCAATATATTATTTTTTGACTAGTGTTCGAGGCTTGCTAAACAGGTGAAAATATTGGCGAAATAATCGAAATGTAAGTAAACAATAAATGAGTAATATGCACCGAGCAAAAAGCGATCTATGTAGGTATTATCGCTTCAAATTTATCACATTTTGTATGAGAGTGTAAGCCCAAAATGAGTACAAAAGAAATAAATCAGATTTTAGCTTATTGTATGAAAAGGGAACACGATATCAAAAAAATATTCTGTAGAGTAACTGCGTCTTACCTGAATCATATTTTACAGCATCTGACAGTCTACGGAATTATCTCATGTTTCAGTGAATTCCAGTTGAAACTCTGGAATTATTTTATGATATTGAGAACTAGATATTAAATTAATACCCTTTGTGTTTCATTACAATATTATGAATTGTTTACTTTATTTTTCTTTTAATTGGACCGCACCAATAGATATATTGAAAAATTTACAACAGGACATACACACAATACGCATTTTATGTCCTAGATATTATTCAGTTTTTCTCTAATTTCGCATAATAATGTATTACTTACATGTAGATGCATTAGCGTATACATCAGAATCCATAAAATAAAAACCCGTTTTATGTTTTTTCCCATAATAATATTGTATTTTGACGATCTTGAAGATCCAATGAAAATATCTCAAAATATTTAATGTTTTTCATGCAATAAAGTATCTACATTAGGTTGATATTAGAATTTTCGTCTTTCTTGTATGCTCAGTCAGACCCTTCATGTTTGGGACCATAATAATAAAGAACGCTATCCTATCATCGGGTCAGTAGCTTTCTGAGATCATTTTTCTACTCTCCCGATTTTCATCCTTTATTTTTATTTATTTAGGTAGATACTATAGAGCTTGAAAAAATCTGCTAAACAGGCGACAATACTGGATTAATACCATTTTTTTTTATTATGATTATTGAAAAACATAAAGGCGTAACAGAACCTGATGCGTTTCGATTGGACTGTGGTAAAATTGACCATCATATTCTGGTAACAATAAATATGCAATAGTCCATAGCTTAGTCGTTGGTTCTTCGGGTTTCCTTACTGCGTAAAAAAAGCGCTTTGGAGGTTAATTTTGCTTAATTCAAAACAACTTTTATGCCTCATCCACATGTTCGCCGACCCTCCACGTTTTTTTGTGTGAATGAGTATAAAGACGTGCGGACGGGGTGATTGTGTTGGATTGTATGTATGATGTGATCAGATGATCCGACGTTTCGGCGAACCTAAATATCTTAAGCATATTATCAATACAGATAAAAATCTCTGGCACTTTTGGGGAACGAGTTGCAGTCTTTCGGAAAGAAGATCAGAGGTGTAGTTTTTCACACTTGTTTTTGAGAAATCTATAGAAGATATAAAAATCTTTTACGGTCATTGCCAACATTCAATGTATCTACCTTATTTTTTCAAAGCATAATATTTAGTAAGGTTGTCGAAATCCAAGGTCTCCGGTTTTTTTGTCAATATGCTTACTCTTAAGTGCGATGTTTATCACTGAGATAGTTTATTTGTATCCTTTTATGGAGTCAGATAGAAATCGAGATAGTGCAAATTCAATCAAACGTGATAATGGTTTCCATGGAGAAGGGTGTCATGGGGGTTGTTACTTTTATGATATTCTATCGAAGGTGGTGGAGTTACTAGAATACTATTATTGTATTACAAAGCAAGATGTTATAATAGAATGATGTTGAACAATAACAACAATGATGGATATTATCCAATTACTGGGTGTCTGTTTTGTTGAAAGTTTGTGACAATTGAGTCTGTTGAACGAAATGACTCCTTCGAGGTACATACCTAAGTAAATGAACATGCGAAAAATTGCGTCGCAAAAAGTATGTTATGCCCCCGCCACACGCGTTCGAGTTACCACAAGCCAATGGTGTATTTATGAGTAAAAAGGCGTGTGTGTGTGTGTGGATGGAATGTTTGTCTTGACGTGTACGTAACCGACTGTTGACGCCTTTTACTCTTATACATTCAGCTAAAACTAATAAAGGTATATAATTCTGAGACATTAAACATGGATAAATAAAAATAAGTTTATTGACATTGATTTTTGTAATTTTTCTTCATTAAAAATGTTACCTCTTATTATTACTGAAACGAGATTATTCCCCTTAATTTCTAAGCTGTAATTTGGTTGATAAAACATTTTCTGTAAGACTCAGTGACTCCAACGATTATTTTTTTTGGCATTCGGTCTATTTCTTATACAGGTTTCTTATAAAACTATTTTGTGGCCTAGTTATTTTTTTTCACACTTACATTCCCAATTTTTTTTTAACATTGAAGCGATAATAGAACGAGTTTCGCTCAGTGCGTCTCTCTTCAAGTCGCTGATACAATATATTGTATCTTTTCATCTTGACGTAATCTTGACATAGAAAATATACAATATATTATGTATATTTTCTATGTCAAGATTACGATTGAATTATTTTATTTTTTGTATGTAGGTATATGGCTGATTTATTTTATGTGATATAGATAGATTTATTTGAATTATTTTATTTTTTTATATGTTGGTATATGGTTGATTTATTTTTTGTGATTATTGACTAATTTATTATATATTTTGTGAATGATTTGAAATTTGCGTTGTGTATCCTATTTTGTTTGACATGTTTATATGTTTGAGTTCGCTCACCTAATTCTCAATTTGAATGTAATTATGTACCTAGTTCATTACAGGTTTTGGATGCACATATTATGTGTGTTGCAATGTTTTTTGTTTGTATTTTGGTTTACTTTTTTATTGTTATAATACTCGTATATTTTGTACTAATGGCCTAAAAAGCCGTGTATGATTGGAAATAAATAAATAAATAAATATGTAATATGTTATGAAGATAAAAATGATCACCAGGGCGAGCTTATTACTTATTGTTATGTATACAGCGATCTATTCCATCCAGCTAAAGTTACCAAAAAGGAAACAAAGTTGCAAAATCATTATTATATTTCATTCGTAGTAAAAGTGGTTGCTTTGTATTGTTGCTTTACTCTATTGTGTAAAATTCCTTTATTACAGCATTCTCATAAATTTTCATTTTTGAAAATATGTAAGTTAGGTAGCAGGCGTGAAGCTACCTAAGGACACGTTTCCCATCGAGTTACCTTTTGGAAATAAAGATGAGTATAATAGTGTCTAATCTGACGTAATCTCATAAGAAATGTTAGCCTCGGCTTTCCTTCTGCAGAAATCCACCCTTCGCCACTGCACATTTGAAAGTAGTACAAAATAATATGAAAAAGATATATTTTTGAAGAAACATCTTCTTCGGTTTTGATTTGTTTTATGTTTAGACAAGAAACGCTTTTGAATTGAAACAATGTAAAGCAATCATATCTGAGATGTTATATCGGAAATTGACGCGTGTTTCAGACTTTATTACTTTCTAGATATGTACCTAGATAGGTTGGTACATCACTGTAATATTTTATTATTTATTTTATGAAATCCTATATGGAGCTTTCAAATACAGAACAATTGAGATTTGCATATTTTTTTTATAGAGAGCTTCAAATTGAATAATCACGATATCCAATTTGGTAAAAATGTAACGCGGGGTGGCAACTTTTGGAAGTTGTTCGAATAAATACGAAATTTAAAACGTCTCGCTTAGCGTCTAGAATTTTTACTGCTTTTTTGACAAAATGTTGCTAAATATAGGTAATACATATCGTTGTTCACAACTCTTGGTATTAATTGAGATTATACGAGTCTACAAAATGTTTTGAGCAGTCACCGATAGATGTTCCTTTATATTAAATTTGCACATTTTGATCTATAAATTGAATTTATGAATACTGTAGTACAAATGCAGTAGAATAGAAAATTCAGAAAATAGCACACTAAATAAAAACAATTATTAATTACATGTGTAAGGATAGGGTCTGGCGATCTGTTCTATCTGTCTACCGCGCAAACAGCGTCATTTTTTACGGGTTACAGCTAGTGTTACAAAAGTTCACTCTTATACCTGCACAAATTAGGCTGTCAATATTTATTTCAACGAGAATTTAAGTCAGTACAATTATATGGTAATTTGCTGATATTTCCCGTTCGATGAGGTCTTTCATTTTTAACATGTCGTGTACCTATACTTGATTTCCTACAAATATAACACTTCGAAGATATTTAGGTATGACGGAGGCTTTATTGGTCTACCACTAACTTTAGAGTACAGCTGATCACTCCGCAGACAAAAAAAAGACTAAAGGAAAAACCATTCACCAGAGTATCAAAAATATAATTTTGGATTTTGTAGTGTTTTATAGATATCTTACAAGGACATAATTAAACTATAAAGCGTATAATATTGCGTTATTAAGAAGGGTGAATGTCTCTATCTCACGTAAGTAGGTGTTTTCTATTTAATTTTACGTATGGAACTGCGATTAAGTAACTCTCTACATAATATATTGTCGTCTTATTAGCCAACTATGTGTACTTTAGATTGATTTACAATCTAATATATTGTGTAACATAGTGGACAAAATGGTCAAGGGTAAGTGGTACTTAACAAACTTGCCAGACCCTTACAAACAGTGATAGCATACGTACCGAAGTTGAAAAGGTACCGTAAACCTAAATTCCTTTACCTACTGAAATTTTACTACAATCATATTATAAGGAATACAAAATACCAAAGTATTTCTTGAATGTAAATTGAAGGTTAGGTAGGTATGTATATATTTTTTTGTAGAGAGTTGTAGATATTATAGAAATTTCGGTTCTCTTCAGAGATGAAAGATCAGAGGTGTTTTTCACATTTTTTTTGAGAAATGTATACCAGATATTAAAAATCTTTTGCGGTTATTCCCTAGATGAAGGTTCAATGTATCTACTCTCTTTTTTCCAAAGCATATTTAGTAACGGTTTTCGAGATCTAAGGTCTCCCATTTTTAGATTTTTTTGGAAATGTCAGTATGCGTCCTCTTAATATAAAATCTCTTTCAAAGAAATACGCTAATCATTTGCCCCCAATATTCTCTTTCTCTCCATTCCCCCCAGCCTGTAAAATGAAAAAGTATATTTTTTTTCATATTTTAGATTGGGTAGCAAAAAGCTTACCCAGGACACCTAGGTAGATAATACGGTAGTAGATTGATTACTTACATAGAAAGTCGCCATACTTTTTATGTCATTATTACCTACTGATGACATGTTACATTTGCCTCTGATAAAAGTGGTAATAAAAACCTAATAAGATAAGTCATCAGTAGGTTACTCACTACAGAGTAAATAATTTACTTTTGAAGCGACATACTCTTTCATTATCTTTCATACGATCTTGACATTATTCATCTCAAATAGATAATGTTATACGTTACAAAATATCTATCTAGCAAATGAAATAGCAGAATCATTTTATTAACTATGTAAATGTGCTGTGCATAAATTCTAATATTATCTACAGAACATCAACACAAGTAGAAGCAAATTAATGTAATCAAGTCTGATTACTATGTTAATCAACTTATATTAATGTTAGTCCAAAGTCAGAATATCAGAGTTTCATATAGGATGCCGATTAATGTATTCGTAATATGTTTCGATCGGATTACAAAATGATGACACTATGCGAGAGTAATGCAAATTCAAAATCAGGAAACGACGGATGGATGGACGGAAAATGGATCTGGCAAGATTATGCTTTGAGAAATGGGTGACAGTTTAAAATTGTGGAACTGTTTTATCATAAATAAGTTATTAATTTTGAATACCTACTTACTTAAATTTTTATGTGGAGAAATATAATCGAGTTTCTTAAAAATATTTTACGATAACTTATTTTTTAACTATCTTGTGTGCGTGGCGGGCTGGATATTAGGTTTGATGGAACCACTTCTTCTTCTTCCTTCAGCCGCTGCATCTTATCTCCGCAGTTGGAGATAGACCTAATCCATTTGTTTCCATTTTGCTCTATCCTGAACTTTGCCAATCCATCTTCTACCCGCGACTTGGGACAACATCATCGGCCCATCTTTGAAATCTCATGAAACCACAATCGCATACATATTATTTTATAATTACAGACATTTTTCTCTAGAACCTTAAGAGGTATGAGATTTTTTAATAGCCCATATCTTAGATAGGATTCTGCTGTATACTTAATCAAAGTATATTTTCTGAGAGTTCTTCCGTGTCAAACAAATTCCTGGGCATAGGCGATTTGGTACATGGACCAAAAAAGAGAGGACGGCCAAAGAAGTCCCTTGAGGAGACCATCAGGGGGGACATGGAACACCTGGGACTAACTCCAGAAGACTGCCTTGATCGGGGCAGATGGAGAGAGACCATCCGAGCCGCCGACCCCAAATAAATGGGATATGATCCAGAGAAGAGAGAGGCGGTTTGGTACAAATGCAATCTTTGAAAAATCTTATTGTAATGCCATGATAATAATTTAGATGATAGATATACCTATCAAATATAATTTGCTCAATTATATCTGACCTTAGGAAAGTTACTACGAGTACATAAGCTCCGCAATCCGAAAATCCCTCGATGTAATGAATATTATTTAGTTGGATGGGTCGGCCGCAACAATGATTAATTTCAATCTGAAAGTTTCACATAATGAATGATATTTTAATGATGATTCATTTCTTTGACCCCATATAATATATTTGTAGAGGACGTAATTTTGAAATAATTTAAACCGCTCAGATTTTCAAGGACGAACGCCTGCACGTGCTAGAAGGATGATGGAGAATATATGACGTCACGGTCATTTCCCGCGGCGCTAAGTTTCAAAATCGCAAGAACAATAATTGCATGATCAAATGTTAAAAATAACGTTTTTTCATTCAAACAAAAAATGAGGATGATTCACTAGATTTTAGTGCATATTATAAATGCAAAACTAATATTTCTTTGCGCCTTTCGGGAAAATAGTTGAGGCCTTTCGAAAAAACAACAGACGGGTTTTACAATTTATTTTGAGAAATCTATACAAGATATAAAAAAAAATACGGTCATTCACTACATAAAGGTTCAAAGTATCTACCCCATTTATTTCTAAACCATATTAAATGAGGTTGTCGAGACCTAAGATATCATTTTTTTTTATTGTTGATATGCCTACTCTTTACTAAGTATTCAAATCACCCAGTTAGGGTGGACTGCCCAATTAAACAATAAAAAAAATTGTACAACATTCTGGCGAATAGTATGATGAGCGTGATGGGCAAAAATGTTGCAAATACTATTGAAGTTTTCCCTTTATTTCGAAAGTAAAACTTTTTTTATGGGAAACAAGTACCAAAACGAACGCTGCTTTTTTAGTATACAAAATTGATTTGATATTCCTGATTTTACAGCATGACCTAAATAAATCAGGGGGGTATTTATACAACGCGGAGATTTCATGTATCTGGGGCAGTGGCGTATATAGGAATGTATAACAATTGTATAAAATACGTTATTTTAAAACATTTGAAAAGACACCCAGGGTTACACATTGCCCATTTTTCAAAAAAATAAAAAATTGCCTGCGACGCCATTCTTTCTTTTTCCCGTATTATTTGTACACTGCAACTGCAATTTGGGTTGATTGGCAGAAATGGTCAACAGACGATAAATCCACCCTTTGTGTGTAAATTTATGTGCAATAAAGTTTTTATTTATTTATTTATTTAATATTTACCTTTACTTCATAATTTTAACACCAATACACGACCTTTTTCAATCAACTTCATGGAAAATTTTCCTGCGGTGCTATTGTTCTGATTTAATAGCCAGGTTTAGTTTTCACTCCCTTCCTGAAAGTTAAATACTATGTCGCCCCCCCTTCCCGAAATGAAAACCTATATACGCCACTGATTTGGAGGCGCCGGGGGGTGGGGCATAAATACGAAAATGAATAATACAAATTTATGTTCCCCAATTCATTGGTTTTCTCATATTTTTTGTACATGTGCCACACAATTTAATATAATAATGTTCATTACTGTTTCACGTACAAACATACTCGTAAATTACCACACTTTAGAGAAAAGTGTTGATAGTACAAAAATGTGAAATGGCGGTAAAAAATTGAAAAAACAACATTTTATTTATTTACTTATTCACAAAGCACACGGAGAGACACTGAACATGAATTTAGACAAAAACAAATTGATACAATACAAAGAGTTTCAAGGCCCGTCAAGTTAAATGTCGGGTCAATTATTATCATTACATGTTGTTATATCAAATAGAATTACAAATAAGACTTAGGTATTACTAAGTTAATAAAAATTAAGAAAGATATTCTGTAGTATTGTGTGTAATAAAAATAATAATAATTCTGCGCATAGATATATTCACCTACTTATTTACATTACCTTTAATCTGATTCCCAAAAGAAATATTTTTAATGCAGTGCGAGCTGCGAGTAAGCAGTACTTAGTTCTTAAGGTTCGCTTACACGAACAAATAAATTGCTCGGTAACCAGACAAAAACTCACAATGACAAAATCTCAACTGTCAAAAGGGTAACCTACTATTGACAGAATCGCAAGTAAACACCGGAAAATCTGTTGCCGACAATTTCAATATTGTTGGGTTAGGTTCGTTAGGTTGTTTTTTTTTTTTGCACACAAAAACAAAACAATAAAAAACGACGGCATCAGATTTCCCGGTGTTGAGTTGCGATTCTGTCAATAGTTAAGTAGGTTACCCTTTCGACATGTGAGATTTTGTCACTTGAGATTTTGTCATGGAACCAAATTGCTCCACTCACGGCAATTTCACGTCGCAATGACGTAATATATTAACTGTTGTCTTGACATCATTGTGACGCAAAATTTCCGGTAGTAGAGCAATTCATTGCCTCGTGCAAGAGAACCTTTAGTGTCTTTTTCAAATTGTGTTGTGTTCATTTAAAGAATAAATGAATAAAACCTGAATGAATAGTTCATCCTTCATCGCAAATCTAATGAGATAAATTAAAATAAACAAAAGGTGCTATATCATTGAAGAAAAAAAGATAAAAGATAAAAAAAAACGAAGGAAATTTGTAAGCACTATGAGGGCGGATGCGCACAGTATTCCCGATCGGATGTCCTACGGTGGCTCTCGCTCTGACACACTCCAGGGATCCGTTCGCCTGTTTGCAGAGTTTTTTCAGAGCGTATATGCCAATGACACCTATTCGCCCTGTGCATCACGTACGCCTCCCCCATCTGATGGAATCATTGAATTGCCCAGTCTATTTGTGAGCGTCGACGATGTTATTAGGGCGATACGTTCGCTGGACGTCACAAAATCACCGGGTCCCGACAATTTGCCCAATATTTTTCTTGTTGAATGTTCTGCTGTGATCTCTGCGTTGTTACAATTCCTATTCAACAAATCATTGTTATCGGGCTCCTTTCCCACCGCTTGGAAAACCGGATTTTTAACCCCAATCCTAAAAAAAGGCGACAATACAATGGTGGAGAATTATAGACCAATTTGTATTCTTTCGGCTATCCCCAAGATGTTCGAATCTATTGTTCTGTCAAAAATTATTCATGCAATAAACAATGTAATATCTCCGAAACAACATGGTTTCATACCGGCTAGGTCAACCCAGACTAACTTAATTTTGTACCAACACTACATCACTGAGACAATTTCGGGAAAACGTCAGGTTGATGCCGTGTACACAGATTTCGCGAAAGCCTTTGATAGGGTGCCACACGACGTGCTCTTGCAGAAGCTGCGCGGATATGGAGTCGAGGGTGTGTTTCTGTCTTGGCTGTCGAGTTATCTACGTCATCGAACGCTGTTTGTGAGGGTCTCGGGCTGTGTCTCTAATCCGATATTTGCTACCAGCGGCATCCCACAGGGCTCACACCTGGGTCCTGTTTTGTTCAATGTTTTTATCAACGACATAGTCCGGATCTTCTATGATGTTAATGTTCTGCTTTTCGCTGACGACCTAAAGATTTATTCCGCTATAAATGATCCCAGTGACTGCCAAACTCTTCAAAATAGTCTTAATCGCTTGACTGAATGGTGTATTCAGAACAAGTTATTTCTGAACGTCGAAAAATGCCAGGTCATACATTTTCATAAGACAAGGAACGTTATAAAATACCAGTACAGACTTGACGGAAGGAATCTAAATGTGGTAAACCAGATCAGAGACCTCGGTGTTACATTCACAGAGAACTTCTCATTTAACCAACACATTGGCGAAATAGTGAGTAAGGCCTTTAGAACGTTGGGTTTCGTGCTGCGCTTGGGGGGGGATCTACGGGATCTCAATTCGTTCAGAACGCTTTACACGGCACTGATTCGTCCGCAACTTGAGTACGCCACCGTGGTTTGGTCACCCAATTATGCAGTCCATTCCACAGCTATTGAAAAGGTTCAACGCAGGTTCCTGCGTTTCGTTAATTACAAGAAGGGAATAAGAATTGAGGATATAGATTATGAGGGCCTGATGCGGGAGTTCCGTTTGACTAGTCTCTCTGATCGTCGCGTAATGATGGATTTATCTTTTCTTCATAAAATTGTAAATGGCGCGGTGGACTGTGCGGAGCTGGTGGAGTTGATCCACTATCATGTTCCAGTTAGAAACACCCGCCAGTCGGTGTTGTTTGCCGAAATAGTTGCAACTACCAACTATCATTTTCACTCTCCACTCCCCAGGCTACACAGACTGGGCAATTTGCATGGTACTAGTGCTGATATATTTTATCTCAGCCTGCCCCTGTTTAAGAAAGCGGTACTAGAGTCAACCTGATTCATAATACATACTTGCTTATTTTTTTGTCATCTATGTCGAGTGGGTGCTGTGCTGTATATATCATGTAGTATTTGTTTTATTGCTATTTTTTTTCATTGTTCTGCTCATAATTTCTGTATGTGTTGAGCTTTATCATGCTTTATACATATTGTATATTTGTATTCATATTTATATTGTATATTTTTATTCTATTGCTGCATGCGCTTTCATATATGTAACTTTATTTTGCTCGTGCTTTCATGTATCAGTCTTTGTTTTGCAGTTGTGTCTGTGTGTGTGTGATGGGTGTGAGCGAGTTTTTGAGTGTTTGTTTTTTTGCCATGCTTTTTTTTTTTTTCATGTGTTCATTTGGTGTTTTCATCTGTTAGCTTAGTGTATTAGTGGCCTTGCGCCGTATATTCTTTAAAATAAATAAAAATTATCATTCTTCTTCAACATTCACATAATGTAGCTTTATGTGAACTCCCTTGGGTAGGAAGCAGGATGGATGTTCCGACGCTTACGAGTCGTATTTCCATCTGAGCAATGCAGAACAATCTAGTTCCAGTACCTAAAAAAATGGTATATCTCCAATTAAAATGTTTTTTTAGCTTACCTACTGTGACTGTAAAGTGTACAAAGTATATACTTAAACTTCGGCTTATTTCGAAAAGCCGAGATCCAATTAAACCGAAAAAGAAAACTCATTGTAGGATTTTTGTACTTGCGATATTTTCTGCAAAGTATGCGATATTTAGGTAGGGATTTCTTAGAATAATTTGGTTCGTTAGGTTTAGGACGTACCTTCCACACATTATTATGTTGGTAGGACTGATGTAGTAGGTACCTCAGATTTTTCTTTATTATTATATTCCTCGCTTTTACTGACTCAAAGTCCGGGAAAATATCATTACTTTTTATTATTTTTTATAAATCATTTGAGCAAATAGAGTTAGCGAAGTGTGGGGATAAGATTTAGACGCTCTCTTCGTATGATGCCCTAAATAAATTTTCATGCGAAAAAAGTATTTTTCAATTGTCAGTAAATGTTGAAAATTTTCACGGTGGAAACTTGACACCACTGCATTTGATTTTCGAATATGCCGTGTGTTGTTTTTGTTACATCGACATTTCGAAACCTTTACTGGTGTCATTTTCTTCAGTTATACAATGATCCACTGCATATCAGCTTTATCTGAAGAAAATTAGAAAACAGCTTTGTAGTTTTTCACGGTTCTTGTTAATCTCTTCTCCATTCTTCTCGGGGGTACCGTGTGTAGGTTCTCGATGTTATCGAGCTTTCGGCCTACTTGCTGAGGCCATCTTCAGGACTAATGTAGTCTACGCTGTGATGTGTGTGTTGATGAATAAACACATACACATCACAGCGAAGACTACATTAGTCCTGAAGATGGCCTCAGCAAGTAGGCCGAAAGCTCGAAAATATCGACAACCTACACATGGTACACCCGAGAAGAATGAAGAAAAAAATTAGAAGAGTTTTTGATACGACCTACCGGCAGGTTAATTCAGTACCAAAAATATTTCGTCATAACTTTAAAAGGCGTGTTGACGATTTCACCAATGATTTTACTCGCCGTGAATGAAATCGAATAAATTTTAATAAATCTTTCAGTCGGAAGATTTCCTTTCAATCGATCGTTTTTCTCTGTGATAAATTTGTATAATTATGCATTTAAAGCGTTTTATAAAGGGACCGTAATGCAAGTATCAAACACCTTAATATAGAAGGGTTTACCTGTGTTCCCTCAGTTCCCTGTAATACAAACTCATATAATATGGAAAAGGAGTTCGCGGTGGAAAAAGTGGTATCTCGTAGATAGATTGAGTTGCTACCTAATAGCTACAGTTGTGATCTTCCTGGATTGACCTAGATATGGCGTATGATACCTGAATGCTACCCTGAATCTGGGTTATAGGTAGCAAGGTACGACAACAAAACCTCTACGCATATATCGCAGGTATATAATTATTATAAGCCTATATAGGTAGGCAGTACAATATAACGTAGTTGTATCGGTTCAAATGAAGCGAATAGGCATTATTGGACTGTATCGTTTTGCCGTAAATATTGAAACGTTTTATAGCATAGGTAACCATAGGTAATTTGTAGCATTTATACAACTTCAAAGAAAAAAATACACCATTGACAGTAGGGTGTGGTGGAATAGGTGAATGTTGCCCTGGGCGTAAAGTGTTCACTTAAGCCAGCCAAAGTCGACTCGTAAGCGTCGGAACACCCATCCTGCTTTCCTCCCCAAGGGAGTTCACATAACGCTATATTATGTGAATGGAGATGCCTCTCGTCTCTGTTGAGCAAAAACTGTAATTTGTATCAGCTTTAAAATAAAGTAGTTCGCCCTCAGTCAACGCATACCTCCATGTTTGGTATTTCACGAAAATGTTTTACGAGTAGAACTCATATCATTTTACAAATTTTGAATCTGCCAATTCCTTGTGAGAGGCGCCATCGGAAAGAGGGAATCCAAGCACTCCGGGAGGGCGTGCTTGGTATCGTTTGGCAAAAACCGCAAAAAACGGATCAAGGGTGTGAAGTCAAAAATCTTGATTTAAAAAACAATAGGATGTCTTTTTAATAATTTAAGTACTCGGAGAGAGAAGTAAATAAGTAAATATTTAGAAGAACGAAAGTAAAAAGTATAACTTTACACACTAATACCTATACCATTGCAATGTAGGTGAAGGTAAATACTTATAGTACAGGAACTCAGATGTTATATTGTAGCATATACCTTTACGTTATGTATTTACTTCGATACTTCGAATCAACAGGTATAGTCATTAGTGCTGGCACGATTCAGGTGGGGAAACGAAAACTGGGGGAATAGAAAAAAGATTTGAAATTATTGTTATAGTGGCCCATCTTTATCTGTTTCTAGACATAAGCCTCTTCACTAGAAACATATTCTACCGGAAAAATAAATTTAATTGAAATTTTCTTTAAAAGATCTTTTAGACGAAAATAGAGATGTAAGGAAACGCGGCTGTCCAAGAATCACATGGCTTGAACATGTTGACTAAATTCTCGAGGATGGACGTGTTCTGAGCAAAAGGAATCGCAGAGTGTGTATGACGAATTGCATGAACGTGAAGTGTGTGTAAGGATAGAAAGTCTGGCGATTTGTTCACTCTGCCTACCCCGCAAGAGCAGAATCCTCTAGTCCTGAAAGATGCAGAATCTTTAAAAAATTGATTTTTTTTTTAAATTAAAGTAATAATTTAAAAGCATAATTATTATCTCTTTGTTAATTTTATTTGTATGTGCTTTTGTAGAATATGTACCTAGTTTTACGACCATGACGAAGTGCCAATAGAGCCTTTTACACTCTACTTGGCATTGAATTTCCCTGTATATTTATTGTCAACATCTAACTTTGACAAGTCCATGTGCCTGCAAATGACCTAGGGATGATTCAAAACAATAAACAATATGATAATGATTACTGTATAGGTAGAAAGGAAACGAGAGATAGGTCCCTAAATAAAGTTTCCAAAGAAATGTTGTTTTCATACGGAAGAAATATTGTAATGTTTTTTCTTTCTGGAAAATCTTGTCATTACATATTCATGAGCCTTGAAGAAAAAAGGTATAGGAAGTAATCCTAGAAACGTCCATCCTGATGTTATATTCAAACGATCCTTAAGTGACATCTTCCAATCTTTTCTATTGTATTAAGAGTATTTCCATGTCGGCCTATACATAAACAACTTTTGTAGATCTAACTAGGGGGTAAGTAGAAACCCCTTAAATATGTGTATTTTTCTGGAAATTATGGAATCTTTCTAGAGAAGAAACAATACTGGCGTAATACCTGGGTTACCTTATGCTGCAGTTTCGTTCACCAGTTCCATTAGAAAATTGGTGACATGATTATTAAACAGAAAAAAATATGCATCTATGGATTGTATTCCAAAGTTATTTTTAAAAATGTACCCAGGTAAATCTAGTAGTGGTAAGTAGCTAAATTAGTCCAATAGAATAAAAACTTTTCGCAATTAGATAAGACCATCATTAAAAAAATCATACCTACCTTAATATTGATACATTTTTAAGTTCATATAACTATGCAAGTATAATTTTTAATGATTATTTGCACGATAGGTACCTGGTACATACTACGTAGTTAAGGCTACCTTACATTTTTGTAAGAAACAATCAATTTTGTGTGGGGTGCTGCCAATACCCTCCTCCAGCATTATGACATTTTTTACCTATGAAGGTTGAAGGGATTCTGTGATTCCAAATAATCTCCGGGGAATAGTGGGTACCCCAACTCAACTAATAAACTATGATCGCATCGTAAAATTTAATATCGCCAACCGACCTGGAGCCGGGCCCGACTTTACATATTTTATTAACATGTTCCTCGACCGTATCTTCTATATTAACGTGTTTTGGAATATATATTATTGTGTCAATAGTTAAGTACAAAATAGACATGCGTCTCGCACCAGTGTTATCTTGACGCTCCTTTGATCCTATTGGTTAACATCTGACCAATCACAACGCCTCAGATTTCAAGTGAAGTTTAGACGTACGCAACCTAGAAGACTTACTTTCAAGCCCTGATTGGTTTTGGTGTCCTTTAGGTGCCCGCTTAAATTAGACAGATCTGTTTAAAGTGCTTTCTCTAAAAAAAAAAAACATCCTCGTTGTAATAGCAACATTGAAAACGCAAACATGCAGTTCACAAACAGTGGATTTCCAAAAAAATTATCCCTTGAAATCTGAGGCGTTGTGATTGGTCAGATGTTAACCAATAGGATCGAAGAAGCGTCAAGATATCACTGGTGTGAGACAGAAATCAAAATAGATACATCATAGATTAGGTGCGCCAGTGATGTGAACCTCATTTTTTATTTTATTTTATTTAATACACTCTAAATTCTGTCGAATATAATAGCGGACTCATAGAATGAAATTATCGATGAAAGATTTTATGATTCGACTTTGAGAGTGAAAATATCAAAGGAAGATTTTATTATTCGTTTTTGAGAGTTAAATTATCAAAGGAAGTTTTTATAATCCAGTTTTGACAATAAAACTATCATTGAAAGTTTTTATGACCCAACTTTGAGTGTGAAATTATCAAGGAAAGATTTTGTGATCCAATTTTGAGAACGAAATTATCAAAGAAAGTTTTTATGATCCAACGTTGAGAATGAAATTACCGATCGATGAAAGATTTTATGATTCAAAATTAATAGTTAATTTATCAAGGAAAGATTTTATGACCTACGTTTGAGAATCAAATTATCAACGAAAGATTTCATGACCCAACTTTGAAGTGAAATTACCGATGACTGGTTTTTGATTCAATTTAGATAAAAAAGTTATTTTATCAATGAATATTTTTATAATCTAATGTAGAGAATGTAATTATCAATGAAAGATATTATGATCCAACTTTGAGAGTGAAATTATCAATGAAATACTTATTTATGTCTGAAAATCGAATCTGTAATTATCCAAAATTCATTCGAATAACTGAAAATAAGTCTGATCAAAAACATATTTATAGCATATTTCATAGAAAGATTTTCAGTTCAAACAGTTTTTTCTGAAGTCCCTATATCAGACAGAACCCTTTTCTGAGTCAGCTTTCCACGTAATGGTTAAAATTTTTTTGTATTTCTAAAATATTATCTCTTTGATAATATATCCAATTTGTGGATACGTCATTCATATTATTATATCTCAACTAGCTGGAAAAGGATCGCTAAAGCAGGCGAAAATAGCCGAGATATGATCAGAGGTGGGCACCGTTAATCAAAAAGTTAACTTCGTTAATCGATAATCCGTTAACTAAAAAGTTAACTTCGTTAATCGTTAAAGCGTTACATTTTGAAAAATGTAACGGAAGTTAACGTTAATCCGTTAAAGCGTTAATCTAAAAAATCGCTGTTAAATGGCATGAAGTAGAACTATATAAGTACTACTACTATCACACTATCGCAATGTATCCCAATCAAAGTGGGTACACAAATACATACAATGTGCCTACAACAAATAAAACATACAGAATGGGTGGCGAGTCTCATTCTTCAATAAGAAGTAAAATGTCTTTTTTCTTTTGAAATTTTACAAACACGTAGGTACATTTTTTATTACACTCGCCCAATGACGTCTCTAGCTTCAGAGTTTGAAAGGCGCTCAGCCTATTTTTTTTCTACATAATTTGAATTTCGATCTGAATTTCTTTTCCAACGCCCAACTCATATACGACACCACACATAACTCCATACAACTCTTGGATTATCTAATGCCAGCGCAGCCAGTTGATGATGTCTATGCAAACAATCAAATTTAACGGACTTAATTAACGGAAGTAAAATGTAACGGAAGTTAAATAATCCGTTAACCAATTTTGGAGGTGAGAAAAGCGTTAAATCGTTAACCAAAATGTTAACTTCGTTAATTAACGATTAACGGATTAACGCTTTTCTGCCCAGCTCTGGATATGATTAATTGCATAGGTAGATATACCTATGCATTTATTCAACCTTAATCAAGCGCGGCTCAGTAGATACTAAGCCGCGCTTGTCCACGAATCGGCTGTAAACTAAAGAACTCTCAGACTACAAATTTTGTGTACAGATGGAGCAGAATTTCGGCTAGGACACAGGCTATTTAACAATGAAATACCACTTGCGGTTAAAAAGAAACAGCACTTTCATTACAAAATAAAATATGTATAATAGTGGTTGCATCAAGCCTAAAATCTAAGAGCAGTTTCGCGGAGAACTGAACCTAGTATACTAAGCGGCGACGTTTAAAAGAGTTTACGATATGAACCAATTACAAAATACACTCCTTTTAAGACTATTTACCTTCCTTAAGGCGAAGATACACACGAGAGATTTTGACCTCCCGGATACCAAAATGACAGGTCTCTTGTGTGTAAACACATCGGAGACGCGAGATATCTCTCGATTCCGCGCGCCTCCTGAGACGGTCTGCGCACGCAAGTCTCGCGTCGTGTATTTTACATATTTTCGTCTCAGGGGACGCGTCTCCAGTCTTTTGACATGTTCAATTTTAATCTGAGGTCTCTTGGAGATGTTTGCAACTGAATTGGATTGGCGCGCGTGGCCACGTGGTTTTTGTATTGATATATAATTTTAAACATTCCTGCGATTGTGACGATATTAGTACATTTTGTTAATAATAAAATTGTTAGTTGATTATAATTATAATATTATTTTTAAATAATGGCGGATTAATAACAGAGTTGCATTTGCATTTGAAATATGAATACAGTTGTGAAAAATACATTACGTGTTTTGTTATTCCCTTCATGTCCTACAACATTTATAGCAAACTATGTAGTTACCATTTCACCCTTTAATATTCATCGAAGGAACATAAGGAGGAAACAAAATTTCGCTAGTCACAACGGTTTCGGGTATGTAGTGCATACCGATACTTGCTTTGGCTTATGTCACTGATGTCATAGGAATGGTGTACATTAAAAGAAGGTCTAATTAAGTATTCTATTTCATTTACTAACGCAGAAAAGGAAATATACACATACGCATGTAAGTAAAGTACCGACCGACATATGTACATTACTGAATCGATAAATAATTTCAAAGCGGTATATAATTATATTTTTTAATCACAATACTCGTAAATACATGACACTAGAGTATGAGGTGGTCGGTAGCCTGGTTGGAAACGCGCTCGACTGTTAATCCAGTGGGCGCGGGTTCAATCCCCGACTTACTCCACTTCACATAACAAGCTTTTAAGCTTTCAGTGAAGTGTACAAAGATGTATTTGGGTTTATTTCGATAAACCCAGATTCATTCTTAAAAAAAAAAAAAAAAAAGAGTATGTACACAAAACCAAACGCCATTATGGCGCCAAAAATACTAATAGAATGAATGCAGCAACAGACCAAAGTCTCGCGTCTCGAGATAGTCCCGTGTATTATAGAATTTGATGACAGGAGGCGATTGTCGGCCATTTTTACTAGAGATGCCGTCTCTAGAGACGAAAATCTCCCGTCGTGTATTTCACTGAAGAGACTGACGCCATTTTGTTAGTGCCTGGAGGCGCGTCTCCTGAGACCCCGTATATCCACACCTTTATAACAAGATTGCAATCTATTACAATATATTATTATGTTCAAGGTACCGACATCTATTGTAATTTTTTACCGGACACCTACTATGTACCAGCCGGAAGTGACATTTGTCGCTATAGTATCGACTACTAACCAATCACGTTGTTAAAAAAAAAAAAACAACCTAACGAACCTAAACCACCAATAGTAGGCCAGTGTAAACCACCCGGCTGGTACATAGTAGGAAACACAATTTTTACAACAGGACATACAGACAGCAAACATTTTATTAAAATGTCAGTTGGAGACATAATGCTTACGAGTTTTGGGAACGTATAGAATCTAGTAAGCATTTATAATACGTCTCAAACCTTTTATCGCTTTAACTCAATGTTTTTTCAACATTTTCCGATACCAAATGAATCTTTGCTGAAGAAATATATCAATGCCCTTTATTATAATTTTGATACCTATTGTAGCTAGAACCTCGCTTTTTTCCAGTTAATCTTTTCTGTATTAATTTCAAATTTGATTCTCATTTTTGTCATGCATAAGCATAATATTTATTTGACTTTTTTTAACTATATTTTATCTTTGGTGGTGTTTTCTAAGTCTAGATTTTCCTCTTCAATATTTAATAATTTCCCAATGACCCAGAAACTTGAAGATTTGCCTACAAATTTGATTTAGGTGACAGTTTAAAATTGTAGGATTATTTTATCATAAACAGATTTCAGTAAGTAAATTTTTATTAATTTAATTTCCACAACTGATGACAACCAAATTATAGCATTATATCTAACAAACTACGGAAATAATCTCAATTTTCAGCGAATTTCAGAAGTAATTTACGAATAATTTTTTATCGATAAAATTACCATAAATTAAATTTCTCACTAAAACAAATTCATATTTATAAATGTTTTAAGTCTTAGAGTAATATACTTATTATTGGCTGAGTAATCCACGTTTTCCGACGCTATTTTTCGCGTAATGGGTTATTATTGTGGCGCCTTAAAAGGTATTTAATGTTTTCTTATTGAAGGTACACAAAGCTTAAAAAATGGAAAGAGAATTTACGAGTATAACTACTAAGCATGACAGTGTAGTATTATGTTCTACGTTCTGAAAAGATTATATTACCAGGGCCCGACGTAAACAATAATTGTGATAAAAATTGTTACGTCACTGTTCATTCAAGTCTCACAACGTGACATTTGAATTATTCATTGTATAATATTTTTCAATACTCGGCTATTGTCGTATTGTATTGTATTTAGTAAATACCCGACGTAATCCGGAAAATGTCTAAATGAAATTATAAGATAAGCGTTAATACTTACGAAGAGACAGAAATATCATGACTTTAAAAATCTGAAAAAAAAACACATGACTTTTATGACCATCTTTATAACTCAAAATATGACAAACGCTTTCGCACGTCTCATCTCATAGCAGAGTAACAATATTCTTCAGTTTGACTTGGCTCACCGGTAGTGGCTGATGGTTTTGCCTGAAATGTTTTGACAATCACAATCATGTTCATTTGTTGTTTAAATATCCATCCATATCATCATGCCATTATCCACAATAAACAGCAAAACATGACTCATGAGATGATAACATTGAACACTGGACACTGGAGAGGCAAGTGAATTTACCCACTGCATATACACATAATTGTGAAACTTCAGGCAACATAATGTGAGCAAATTAATTACAGAATTTTGGAAAGACATGACATTTATCCGAAATTTGCGGAAACATTCGTCATTTTTAAGTTATCATGACTTTTATGGTTGTAACATACCTTCGTTGATAACCATTGCGTATATAGGTAGCTGGTATATTACTACGAAAACATTACGTAATCATTAGTAGTGAAAATTTAACGCGTCAACAGAGAGTAATGATCATGATATTCTATTATTTACGCGTCTTTATTATTGGGTAAATATGATGCCTATCAATATCACGACAGGTATCAAATTTAATGATCGTTAGTATCACTATCACAACAAGCCTATACTTACTTATCTATCAAGTTCAATGCTATAAAGTTAGGTATAGGTATTTGGTATACCTACTCATTTCCTTTTATCTATGGCAAACCACACAACAACAAAAGATTTGTGCTACCTAGAAAATAAACAGTTAATTAGACAAAAAGAAAAACTTCCAAATCATTTTCAACCACTAGATGGTCGCACTTCCTCTTTATTCCCCTAAGTATTCTTTGTTATCCTTTCATCATTTATCTCCTCAACTTGTTCATATTCATTCTAGGTGGTCGGTAGCCTGGTTGGTAACGCGCTCGACTGTTAATCCAGTGGGCTCGTGTTCAATCCCTGACCTACTCCACTTCACAACACAAGCTTTTAAGCTTTCTGTGAAGTGTGCGAAGATGTATTTGGGTTTATTTCGATAAACCCAGATTCATTATCATTAAAAATGAAAAGTTGCAGCATTCGTTTTACGGTCACTCAACTCTCTAATTACTTCATTTCTTATCATATCTCACAAAAATTTTCCCTACTTTCTTCATAGCGATATTATTCTTACATATAATTTATATACATCTTGCTACATCACTTGCGAACGGGTAAACCAATATAAACGAAAAAGAAGAATGTACATCAATCACAATATGTACGTAAAATATAACAATAAATAATTTGATTACTTGTGTAGTAAGTATGAGCGACCCACTTTTTCGGAATAAATTTGAACGTATTGAATAAAATTCTTATTGTAGGATAAGGGAATATCTAGACACCTACTAGGTTTTAATATTTTGAATAAAGTAGAATAACTAACATTATATAGAGATATAATAAGAATTCCTGATTTTCTATTGAACGCTAATGGTGGGATAGCGACGAATGAGAATATCTTTTATTACCTATTTCTCCATCATTCCTAATGCAATCAGTCTTCAATTTCCTTCGCTCTTCCGTCCACGCCAAGAAAGTGGCACATGGCAACTCAAAATGTTCACAAGATCAGTTATTTTAGTAAAGTAAGTCAGCGACTAAATCTTTAAAAACGTTCAATTTAACTTCTGACGACCAAGCATGCTTGCGAAATTTGTGTTTACCATATGTTCAATCTTTAAATTTTTTCCTCAAAAGGATGTGATGTACTTGTACAAAATGAATGGCTAAGTTCTTAGTTTCCTACCATAAGAGATAGGTAGGTACTACGACAAAAGTGGCAAATCCAGAAATAGTCGTACCACTAGGCGGAGCGAACAAAGCTCCAGACACTTCGCAACCTTTCATACATCTCTGACTTCCATCAAGTTCATAATATTCATCTTACGCACTCTACGATTTCTTCCACTCAACGGTGAACACGGATCTTTCCTTACTTGACTCTTGGACGACCACGCTCCACCAACCTCTCTCATTCAGGCGCTCTTGTATATTCTATCCTCAGGCATTCTATCTACATGCCCAAATCATCTCCTACTCCACTCTCATTCTAGTTACACATAGGTGCCTACACTGATCTTGAAAATTAACTTTTAGAAAACATTCGACTGCATTTTCTTTATTTTCTACTGGCTACGTGAAAAACTGCGTGAAATCTTCCTGAAATGCAGACTTCTGTTGAACGCCACTGAAAATTTTTTCAGCAAAGGTGTAAACCAGAAGTTTTCTATTGCGTGTTACTGCCATCTTTTGGTGAATAGTGAAAACAAATTACCTATATTGAAGGGGTTTGCGTCCTTGCTGACTATTAAAATGATATTGCTATTCTTCAATAGAAAGCGCTGCATGATGCAACAATCATTACGAAAATAAACATTACTCGTATCTAACTTTTTGTTAAAATGCTTGAAGCATTAGATAATTAGAATTGTTTTTACGGCAAATTCTACAAGAGAACATAGATGTATGTATCCACATTCACACAATGCAGAGTTATAGGAACTTTCTTGAGGAGAATACAGGATAAGCGTTCCGATGCTTACGAACCGTTACTTTTTTTTATATTATTTACCAAGATTACGATTGACATTGAAGGAAAATCCCGCGGGGGCCCTCCACACCCCTGGGTAGCTCAGGCGCATTAATAGCAACCTCTTTACCCGCACTTCTGAGCAAATCTTATAAGAGGTGGGTCCAGGGTTAGCCTTAAACGAGCCGATTGTTACGATTGACATCAGGATGCGGCGGAATAGGCGAATGTTGCCCGGGGCATAAATTAATAACTTTAAAGTCGGCAAACGCCGACTCGTAAGCGTCGGCCGCCCATCCTCCAGCTTCCTATACATAACCCAATTCACATAATGCTGGATTGTGCGAATGTAACCTTTCTATAAAAAAAATGTGGCGGAGGGTGGATTTCCGCAGAAAGGAATCCGGGGCTAACACTTCTTATGGGATTACGTCAGATTAGACACTACTACACCTATATTTTTTCCAAAAGGTGACTCGATGGGAATCGTGTTCTTAGGTAGCTGCCCGCCTGGTAGGTACATATTTATTATATAAAATTTTATCTCGTGTAGGCGGATTTAAATCTGTTTTGTAGGTAGCACCAGACATTATTATTATATTATATTCTCCAAGATTTTCAGCATTAAAACGTTCTGCGAATTCTTCGCTCCTGATAACAGAATATCTTTCAGAAGATTTCTGAATCTTTCTTGGAAATTCGTTTCTGTAGAATCAATATAATTATGTGTTTTGGAAACCTTTACAATGTTTACACAAGTTCAGCTTCTCAAAAGAAGAAATTATTACGACTGCTGTTTTTACTTGAAACAAATTTTGTAATACAAGAAAGTTGTACTGTCGTGGGCTTGAATAAAAAAAAGTTAAATTAAAAAATACCAAAGTAAATTATGAAAAATTATATAATATTCAAACACAGATGTAAAAAAAATATTACGTAACTATACTCATATTTCAAGCACAATAATGCTTGCATTTTTGGCCCCGTGCATCTGTGCATGCGATCCTTTGATATCCGTGGAGACCGTGGGAAAGGATAAGCATAATAAGCCGATCTGGGAAAAGGTGGGCCGATGGCATTAATTGTCCTGTTGAGTGTAGTGAGAGAATTAGAAAATCCCAATGAATAGAAAATCGGAAAATATTAGAAGAGGCCTACTTCCAGAAGTGGAGAAGAAGAAGTGAAAAAACAAATAAGAATTTATTTTTAGCAATTATATCAAGAGTTAAAATGTAAAAAGGAGTAGGTACAAAATATTCTGTTTTAACTCGGATTCAATTCAATTTCATCATGTGGCGCATCTTGTACTGATGTTGTAAAAGCCATACGATATCTACCATTTAATTTTCAGTGAGTTTTCATTGAACAAAGCTTAAAGCTCACCATCATACAATAATATAACAACTGTGTAAAACAGTTAGTAATTATCTTTTAACCCTTGTCGTCCTTGGACTCAAAGGGGGCCTAAAGTAAACCAGATATTATTTCCTTTAGAGACTCTTTGGTATTTAGTTTCTTTCAGGAGTTCTATTTATACAGTTCGGTGTTTGCCTCTTCAAACATATCCTTTAACATTTTACTTCAGCCCACGACTCTTCACCTACAGCAAGAATACCTTATTTATATACAGTATATACCGTGTAACGTCTACATAAATATATATCTACGGTAAATCTAATGAAAATACAACAGGAATTTTCTTCTAAGATACTTAAAGGGCAAGGGATTGACCTGAAATAACGTTTTTATTATAATGAAAAACCATGAGTCTTCAGTCAAAGATTATTTTAGGTTAATTTAAACAATGTCCACTAGTTTTTCAAGAAATGTAAACACATTATTAGAAAATGATGAGTATATGTCTGATATAACGTAAGTAAATATTTATGATAAAAAAATTGTTTTTTCGCATTCATTTACAAATTTCACACAGTCGTTTTTGTGTTCAGAAATCAACACCAATGTATTTCATTATTGCTACGGGAATAATAAAGTCATTTTGTAGGAGACGAAAAAATAATTTCTGCAACTTGTTGAACACGAGACTAAAAGGAATGTGTTTTAGTGATGTTGATTGAACATTTATACCAGATCTCTCTTTAGGTCGAGAAGAACAGAACTGCTGGGCCTGCATCTGTTTTTGGGGATGCGAAGAGGGATGGGTGGTTTAAAATTTTCGGTGGCAGGTGGGAGTAAGTCGGGATTATAAAATGGTATGGGTAGAGTGACGTAGTCAGCCCTGAACTACTACTCCACAATGAGGGAAGGTTGGTGAGGGGATGCCGGGACTGGGAGGGTCGGGGGTCTGGAGGCTCAACAGGTCACACGGTAGCTTGATCAATACTGCGATGTGAACAGAGGGAGAGGTGAGGCACGAAGAGAGAAGGAGAGTGAAACGGGGTGGGAGGATTATGGGGTAAGTTAGTATAGAACGTGGAGAAGAAATAAGGATGGGTATTGGCGAGAACTGAGAACGGTATTATTATATTGTATAGCGATGTTGTTTTTACATGAGACTCGTTTTTTCATATACGAGCGAGGAGCTGTGGAAAAATAAACAAAATAAAATATTTCATGAGGCGCTCCTTGCGTAGGTATGTAAAAATGATACCCTGGCGTGTATTTGTGATGTGCGTGAGTGATTGAATTCAAATATTTCCAAATAAACGATACTTCAATCTGCTTTGAGTAAACATTGCATCCTCCTTTAGAAACGTCCCTATACATACATTTAATAAGTGTTTACTTTCGAAATATTATTTCAAAGATTACTGAATAATAGATCCTATATTTGCGATAACTTTGGGTTATTTATAACTTTTGCAACCCTGCCTAGATCTGGTAAACAAATAAATAAAAAGCACACATTTATTGAAGCGTGTAGGTACATTTATTATTAATGTTGCTAGCTAGCAATAAACCCACCAATTTTTCTTTTCTATTGTATTGTAATAACCATTTATTTTGTTTTCATTACGTCTTTAGATAATTAATATTCAACCTACCGCCAACTCATAAACATGGTTAATTCTTTGTAATCGTTTAATGTCTTGGATTACTCAGGGTGGTATCTCCGAGTTGTCCACAGAATAGCCCCCACTCTTTTTTAGGTTTTTTTAAGTGTCCTGTAACAATCAGGTATTACAACAACAAAAATGAGGTTCGCCACCTATTCTGAATGTCATAAATATAAATATGTGCACAAAGATAGTGGTGTGTTTTTATACGCACACAGCATTCACTGGTTACCCCATTATTAGGACGTACCGTGATAGTATGGGTAGTAGTAGTGTAGACATCGTAGGTAACCGAAGTTCTACTGAGACTAACTAGAGTGGATGTTGTAGTTCTTTGGTACAAAACTAATGCTTCAGACGCAATACTATTTCACACAAATACCTCCCTACCTGCATACATTTACATTACCCTCTTGATCGTCCTTCGCGAGAACACAGGGATCTCACGAAAATCGCATTTATTCCAAGTTATTCAGTTTCCATTTCCATTTCGAACAACCTAGATTTTATATTCATAATATGAACGGTGTACACTTACTGTAGCATCTGTGGAATGACAGATGGTCTTCTTGAAGCTACACCGTTTGAAAAAAGCGCTCATTTATTCGGCCAAACTCATCGGAGGTTCTCAAATCTTATTATTTAAAAATTTAATCATAGTATTATAATGATGATTTCATAAGAATAATTCCCAATTATTTCAAAGTAGGTAGGTACCTATTTCTTCTGTAGTCGGCCTTGAAAATATACTGGGAAATTCTATCTGTAACACTCAATTCCCCCAGCCTTTTACAATAAATTTCTTCTCAAAATTTATTTAGGCACGTTTGATGTATAAATAGGTACCTATGTAATGTAGGTACGTAGGTATCTTAATTTAAGTCTAATTAATGAAAGGTGATTTTTCTACGCAGTTTATATTACGGATATTAATTTCGCCTGAAACTAAACTCCGTAAACATAATGCCATACAAAAAAAATGAGGAGCGTTCTCACAAAACGACGTTCTTATACGAGAAATATTTTTATTCTAAACAACGTTCTAAGGTGCTCTGTACATGGGCAATTTTTAGAGCAATAATTGCGGCAACTCGTACAACTCGTATTGATTAACATTATTTCGCAATACATAGCAATTATTTCGGCAATGTTAAAAGCGAGACAACGATATTGAGTGCAAACGAGAAAGATGATATCGGTGACATGAACTACTGAATATAATACGAATTTTAGTCAATTTTCTTTAATCGTTTGCACTCAATATTGCAAACAATGAATTTAAAACTATGGAAAAAAAACGGGTACATAATTATTCTTTAAATAAAGTGTTCAAGAGTGAATTTGGGTTTATTTCGGTAAACCCTGACTCAAATTGATTAAGAAATAAAAAAAACAAATTTGTGAGTTTTTTCGAAACGATACATCTACTGATATTGTATCATTTTGTTGTAGGTATACGATGTATCACTTTAAAAAACGATGAGTTTTGCCTGAGCTAAAATACTGGGCTTCACATCGTTTAGTGATATTGAGAGAAAATAACAAGAATCCGATATGAAAACAGTTTTGAAAAAAGTGCTCATGTAACACTTTGTAAAAACAGTCCTAAATTATTGGTCTCATTTTATAACGAGGGTGTTTGGTTAATACCTACAAAACCATCATGGGTATTGGGTGGATGCCATAGGGAGGAGGGGTTTAGCATGGAAAGATGAGGGGAATATCCAAAATCTTCATCACCGAAAACCCGTGCAAGACCCACACTGAGACACCTTCAATGTTTTACCCTTTCTCCTACATTCTGAAATTAAGTGTGGTTCGTGAGACTCTTTTAGTGTGTCAGATAAAATGCACTAAAATTGTGTCAGATAAAATGCACTAAAATCTGGTCTAAATATCTAAATCTAGTAGGTGCCCATTTTTTTCATCGAACTGTCAATATATTATTGGTTTATTTGGTTTATTGGTTTTATTAACAAACAACTTCACGATTACAAAAAAATAGTGCAAAAGAACCCAAACGCATGAAAAAAAATACCTACACATTTTTTTTCTACGTATTATTTTTACGACGCAAATTTTTATTTCTCAGGTACATACTCATTTAGATGGAAGATTATATATATACGAGTATTTTTAAGGGAAGTGAAAAGTAGGTACGTTGAACATACCTACAGTTAATTTATAAAGAATTAAAAAGTTTACAGAAGCTGATGGTGTTGCAATGGCGGTAATTATATTATGATGCTCCAATTACCGCCGCGCCCCTCTCTTTATACACAGCATTCATATTGTTCTGCTTTCCAGGTAAATTATTTTTATTGTCTTCTCAACTTTGAAGGACTGTTGTTTTGTGATGTTGAACATTCAGAACTCGTGGACAGATCAAACTTTTTTCCTATTCTATCCCCTCACGCCGTGTACCTTGTAGGGTAGGCAGAATGAACTCCTGATTTCCCATCTCACAATTCATGCTTACGTCAGACATAGGTAGGTAATAATAATTAACTTAAAATCTACTATTCATTTTGCTCAAAACACGTCTGCTCTTGGGCATCTGGTCGACATTTATTATTTTATTTTACTTAATTTCATTTCAATTAATTTCAATTCATTTGGCATGTGAGTCATGAATAAATAAATAAATAAATTTCAATTCATTTTAATTCATTTCACTTAATTTCAATTCATTTCAACAAAGTCGTGTGTTTATGACTATTTTATAGTGACTCTTTGCTCGGAGAGGCAAGTTCAATTTTGAATAAGATTGCCCAACAGCGAGCGCGATATAGGCCATGTAACATCAGACACCCCGGCCTGCTCATCACCATAGCAGAAGAAATGGTAACGGGCAGTTATGTGAGATATCGCCTAAGAAGCAGTTGTATGGGCTAGACCATTATTGAGAGCGTGCGAACACCTACACTGAAGTGAAGAGATTGACGAGTGGCAGGACGGCGTGGAGATACAGAACTAAAATTCTTGTTACAAACCATCTATAAGATTGTTACCACATCATTATCATCAAGAAGTAAAAAGATAGCATTTCTACAGCGGTTCTAATTAAAATGAAAAATTGTTTGTTTTAACTGAAATAAAAATAAAACAAATTGCCTGATCATTCTTACAAATGAACAGTTGATTCGAGTGGATTCAAAATAATCTTCAAATAAGTGGGAAAGTTATCCGCCTTTTGTTTCTCTATGCGGCCACCCCCACATGGGAGGCGCCACCAGTGCGATTAAATTAGGAACTCTGGTAACAAAATTTCCTTAAATTTAATTTGAAATTTACAACTTGTTCTTTCATCTTTAGGAAATTTTCACTTTTGTTCTTCTTCTTCTTCGTGCAAACAGACAAACACGATTACAATTTCCACTTGCTACAAGTCTTTATTATTATTACCTCCCTATTGGTGGGCGGTTTAAAAGTATCCCCATTTTTGGTCAACCGTTAGCCGGCTCACATCCATCCGAATCACAGCTGGCTCGTTTTCCGCTCATTTCAATAATCATAGTAACTGAATACGAGAAAAATTCGTCAAGAAAAGTAAGATTAGTCAGCTACAGGTACCTACTAAAGATATCATCAAAGACTTAAAACATTGTTAAATGTGAGATTATTTCTTTAGTTTGTGAACAAATTGTTGCACGCAATGCTTCTTTAAAAATTAGTTGATAAAATTCTAGTGGATACTTTTTGATATTCGGTCCTCTTTTTATACAATAATCCAAAATCGATTTTGTTGCATATGTTAGGTATTCTGATTTTGAGCCTACGCCCTTACACAAAACTTGATTTAGTTGAAGCAGTAATAGGTACGTATATCATTTTTTACCCGGTAAAAAGGTTAAAAGTTATTTATGAAAAGTTCAATAATATGACATTTTGCATAGTTCAGAATGCAAATATCTGTTACTGTCGAAAATCTCGAGAACTCGTGTTCGTGTATGGATAATTTACTTCATTAACTATTGATCTTACATTTCAAAACATGACAAATTTAATAATGACAGAAAGTCATGTTGAGTGAAAGGTCGAGTATAAATTTACAGTGAAAAAAATAGAATTCGTCACTGAAAAATATTTTTTCAAGGGTGACTTTTGTTTTAAGTAATGTAGCTAAGACGAAAAACAAACGCCAGAGGCAATGAGTCAAAAGTCAACGTCTTATACTCGATGTAAGTAATTAATTTACAAGAGGAGCTTTTATAAAAAGGTCTTTGTATATTATGACCCGTAATAATATCATCTGAAAGTCCTGCTACGCCTGCGCCAGCGAGCGTAAAATAATAAGCTAATAATTTTCAAAGAGGTTATCTAATTAGTGCGTCAGTCATTCAAAAATTACGCAACTCTCTTCAACATGATGAAATGCTGTTGTGGTATTTCATAACGACCTCATTGTTCTGCTAACGTTTGTTCCGGCGCCTGGATATTAGGCTTGATGCAAACACTATTGCAGATTGAGACTGTCGACTTTATAGCGGAGGGGTGTCCTGACATGAAGTTTGTACGGACTCTAGAGGAAATCCGCGAGGTGACGCCAAGGGCAATAGAACCTTTGGAGAATACTGGCGCAGAGCTATGACGTATGCATACGAAATAAGAAGACGACTATTGCATGCACGTTTTTTTGTAATTAAAGTCACATGTGTCTTTTCTAACCACATAGGTATATGTGCTCACTATTACATCTCACCGGCTCAAGAAGCAGGTATTACAATGCTTACAGTCCGGGTAAAACCTTCCTGACTTCCCACTCACTCCTAAAAACCTGTCCTTCCCTCCTCATTTTATTATGTATGTTTAATTTAAGTTGAGATACATAAGTTTTTTCTATAAGTACATGTAAGTGTGGAATGGATTACTTCTACGTTTGTGTTAGTTGGTCTGAAATCTATGTATGTCTATCTGTTTTATGTATGTATGCCTAAACTAAATAAATAAATCAAGTCGTTACAAAGTCATAAAATCATAGAATTTTTTGATAGTTTAGGTATGTTCTAGCTAAGTTTTTTGCTTCATATTTCAAAAAATAATGACATAAGAAGCTGAAACATGTGTCGTGAATAATACATTACAATAATATACTATGTTGATTGTTGATTTTACACAAATATAAAGTATTTCATATCAAACACAAACAAATTAAATTACTCACAAAAAGATGCCATGAAATTTGTTCACTAAGGCGAGCTTATCACAATGCAGCGATTTCTCCTTGGTAACCTAATTTACAACTGCTTTGTATAGGAATTCGACAAAGGAAATAATAAATCTTTCACCTTTTAGTATTTAGGCTATAAAGAAGCACTAAATTCTTCCCAGAAGAAATTATTTTCTCAGGCATCTTTAGAATTGTAGTAAAATATGACACAATCATAACATAATAATGATTTCTTTTGAATTGGCCCGAGAATACGAGAAAAAGGTTAAGAGTACGCATACTGACATTTCAAAAATTTCTAAAAACGGGAGACATTATATCTGGACAACCGTTACTAAATATGCTTCGGAAAAAAAAGAGTAGATACATTAATAATTTATCTAGGGAATAACCATAAAATATTTTTTTATATATTGTATAGATTTCTCAAAAAAAAAGTGAAAAATACCTCTGATATTTTTTCCGAAAGACAGAAACTCGTTTCTCGAAAGTTGCGGTTTAATTTTTTGTACTGATAATATCCATTAAAATCTAGGTAATAACTGTTAAAGTTTTTTGGAAGTTTGAATGTTTGTAAAAGTTTATCATGCGATTGTTCACCCGATTTTGAACCCTAATGCAATGGGCAATGACTTTGACGTCATAGTTGAGTCGCGACTCTTAAAGGTCTCTGAATAAAAAATCATTGAATATAATACATAGGTACTCCTTCATAATGAAATGAGTGTAATACTACTTGGTATAATATGTAGGGAAGAATGCTGAATTATGAGATATTATTTATGATATTTATTATTCTGATTGTGTATTCTTACTTTAACCTTTTCTTTTGATGATATAACCTACAGCATTTTTACATTCATGAGATATACGCTAAGGTAAATAATAGTATTAGTAAATGCTGAGTGAAAAAAAAGCCGCACCGGCATACTGCATTCCTAAGTAAGAATCGCGTATATATAAGCCTCTAGGTTCTTTTAGTTTTTTTTTTCAAAATGTTTATTTTAACCTTTCAGTCATAAAAAATCCGATATTCTATATTCAAGCCCTATTTTCGAACCCCCTCTTTCCCGTATATGCACGAAATCATATGGGCGATACTACACAGATATTTTTATCAGTTTCAAATTTTTGGCTTAATCGTTAATTAGGTACCTACTTAGTACGGCAGCATACCCGTGGCATTTAAATGGTTGAAAGGATTGAGAAATTCGTTTAGACATATGGGTACCGAGCTATTTTGAAATCAATTTTAAACGTTCATAGCATTGATGTAGGTAAATTAAAATCGTCGACGAGGGTTGAAGACCAACTTCATCCGAACATAAAAAAAGTCCCTCAATTTTCATTATAGTAATGATCAAAATAGGCATTGGAAGAGGAGAGATTGGTAGAAGACGTAACATCACTAGCAGGAAGACAGTGGGCGAGAAGTGCGGAAACGTTTCGAAGAGGCTTGTATCCAGCAGTGGATGAAACAGGGCTGAAAAAAATAATGAACTGCAAATAAATTAGTATCTCATGATGAATTCCGTGATTTATGACGGGTCTCTGACTAGCATGTAAGCAAGATTAGAGTCCTGACGTCATATGGATGTAATTGTAATAAGTATAATTTTCTTCAGAGAATAATATGTTTGCATAATAATTATAATAATAATAAATCATAATAATATAAGCTTCATTTTGAATATTATTCCTGACTTATTAAGCACCGTTGCTATACCTACGTACACTGTATCCCTTATGAATAGTAAAATTAGAACATACTTATCATTAATAATTAAGTATTTGTGTAATTCTCCACCCTTTCAGGGAGGTGCGTTCCTAACGACCCTTTTGGGATTTATGGAATTTAGACAGTCACCGCCATCTATTAAAAGTCGATCGCTAACCCCATGTAAAAAACTACAGATTTCATTACTCGACCTTTAGTGTTTTAATATGCAAAATAAGTTTTTATATTCGCTCCCTCTATTGTAAAAAAAACACCACGTGGCATCTAAAATCGTATCAGCGGAACGAGAAAAAGAGGCTAGCAGTAAGTAACCAAGTAAGTATTTAACCCTTTTTTTAATAAGGCAGTCCACCCTAACTGGGTGATTTGGGGTGTACGAGTATGTATGGAGGATTTGTGTGATGTAACCCTTGTTATGTAAATGATTAGTATATAGTTTCAAATTCACCATACTTATTTACTCCTAACCACTTGCGTTCCACTTCTGGACGTAGGCCTCTTCATCGAAATTAGTATTTACACTTATTTCAATAATAACATGTCAGAGTTTCCATGCCCAACCCCCATTGTTCAACCCATGTATGTCATGTAAATGAATGGAGATATGGGCGACGCAAGAAGTGTTTCGCGTTTATCTCAGCTTTAATACTTTGGTTTACAGGTAGGTGAGTCTTCTTTAGGACGCCAGCATTATGACCTTTATTACACGCTTTTCGTTCTCAGATATAAGTTCTCCTTAAAATTTTCAGTTGAAATTATTAGGTAGGAATCTTCACGTAAAAGAATTTACGTTAAATGTTCAATGAACATTATTATGATGATCATAATAATATAAAGATGTTCTTCACGTTCATAGCGCTCCCACGTACCACCCAAGTCCTGATCGTTAAATAGGTCAGAGAGGCCTAGATTACAACACATTAAAATATTTCTATACGAGAACGTGCCGCGTGCTCCCATACTCTGTCTGTAATATCGATTTATGTTTATTCGGGAATCCCATTAGGGACACAATGACTTCTTCTTTTATAGGCCCTCTATTCCAATACACATATAACAAGTACCGCAAAATGTGAAAGTTCGGTACTATCATTACACACAATATTTTCTCGCAATATGTGTAAGAACAAAAATATTATTCAAAAGTTCTGAAAGTATGGGCACTGACTCGCAAGAAAATGTCGTTTAACTTGGTCAGATGTGACACAAGAAGGAGAAAAAATAGTCTTTTTTATTACGTGTATGTTTGGCAAACCATCGAACATTGCATAAATTGTGACAAAATGTTGTATATTTCTATTTCTATTGCTTACTTACCTGCAAAAAGGATGAATCAATGTTCAATGCAGTGGAAATAAGGTCGTTGAGACTAATGTGTGGGAAATGACGGAGAAATTGAATTAGGAATGAAGTTATTAGGTCGATCAGTAAGACGGTTGTTGTGGACAGAATGAAAGAGAATAAACGTAGATGACCGAAACTGACCTGGACCGGTCATTTCGACCACCAAGGACGGACACGTTTTGACTTAAAGTAACCGAATAGCCTGTATGATTATTTAGATAGATAAGGATAGGACAATTTGGTAAAATTTCCTCTCTGCCTACCCCTCAAGGGACGCGTCGTGAGGAGAAAGGTAGATATATAGACTGATATTCCTGCTGCTTATGTTCTGAAAACATCTCTCATGGAAGCATTGAAGTATACCTATTTACTTATTCGTATACTAACTAAGGTATAAAAATATAGTGCACGGGTCACCAAATGGCGGATTGCGGTCCGCCTTCGGACCGCCAGAATATTTTGTGCGCACCTTAAGAAAACAGCAGATAAAATTCATAATATATTTAAATATCGTAGAAAGGCTTTAAGACTATCAAATCAAAAAAAACATTGGTTCTTTATCATGTAAGAGTTTTCAATAATTACATATTATGAAAATCCATTAAATCAGAATGAGATTCCTACCTATGATTGTCAATCAAATTCAGTATTTCATCCATTTAAAAAAAAACGCCCAAGGGACATAGTTTTTATTGCATTTGGCAATATAATAATCTTACTTGCAATCCCCCACCCAGCTTCGAAGCTGGCGACGCCAGTAATTGCTATAACTCATTGTCTCTGGTCCAGAAGTCAACCCCCCTCTAGAAGTGAATTCCTGGCTACCACCTTGGTTATTGATTTATTTATTTATGGTTTTGACGTCCACAAGGCCTTTGGAAAGTTACAATACATAAAGTTAAAAATATCAATACAATAAAAGTACACAGCCAAACAATACACAGCAACAACTTGTCAACAACTTGCCAACTAGCAAACGGACCGCGACGGTCTTATAATTTTAAAAAACGGACCCCAAATGAAACTAATTTGTGATCTCTGATATAGTGTTACGAAATCAGCCATCACTTCAGAATTTCGTAGAATACGCAGCTAAATTGGATGATTTATACATTATACTTACCTATTATTTATTTATATCACGCACATCTATACATCATTCCGTTATATGATGATGGATTTAAAACACGAATTCTCATCATATTATAGCAAAATTATTTTCTATACGTATTTACAGTGGCGAAGTGAGATTCTCATAGTTAACCCGGTAAATGTACAACATGTACCTTATAATGTAAATCACATAATACATTGCCATGTTAATATAAAAAAAAAACACAATAAAGTCATAAAGTCATAAATAATCACGGTCTCAAGTTGATAAAATAACACTCAAAAGGATTATGAGAATAATATCTAGGGATATATAGGGATGTAATAAAGAATGAGACTATCAGGGCCAGAACGGGAGTGTTGGACATACTCGATAGAGCTTCTACGCTATAATGGCGCTGGGCTGGTCATGTTGCCCGTAACTCAAACGACAGATGGATAAAACGCCTCTTGTGCTGGCGTCCTACAACATCACAAAGAAACCACGGACGACACTCACTCCACTGGAGAGATGACATTGTCAAGCTTGCAGGTGGAACATTGATGCAGAAGACGCACGATAGAGAGGAGTGGAGAGGCTTAGAGGATCTTCTGGACCTCTGACCGTTTGACTTGCTCACCACCATTTAAGGGTTTTCTTTATTAATTTTCTAAACAGAAAGGGAACCCTGTGGGAATCGAATAAATATGACTCTTCACGCCCGATATGTAGGCATCAGAACTAATCTATGTAAATGAACTCATCAAGAAAATTTCATCTTTCTCGCGATTAAATATTTATGAATTCCCTATAATATTTCGAGCACTATCCCAGTACCTACTTTCTAAACAAATTTACTTCATTTTTAATGGGAGAAATATCCTGACTTCATAACCTTGAAAATTCTTCTTCTTCTTCATCAGCCTTGGTCCCTTCACTGCTGGATGTAGGCTTTTCCAAGAGTTTGCACTCTTCCGTGTCGCTCGCCTTTCGCACCCTACCAAGCTACTAAATAAGGTGCCATAAAAGTTTTCAAAAAAAAAACTGTTTCTTGAATTTGATCCGCAAACTTCGAGTAGTTATGCAGTCCTAAAATTCTGTGGATGCGATTTTGAACGTTATAAAACACGGGAAATGTTTTCGGAATAATTGAAAAGATTTCGACCTTATGAAAAAAAAATAACGATAACTTCTATTAAAAGTATTTACAAAGGGGTTTTTTAGAGCTTTTACGAAACTTATTGATGTGAAAAAAAAAAGGATTTTATAAAAACGTTATTTAAAAAAATATTTTACAGTGTTCAAACAATCCTGGAATGATTAATATTTGATATCAAAGCAAAGGGTAAAATCGTTTATGATTTTAATTTCCAAAATAATTATTATTTCCTTTTCGAAAGTAATAATTTACTTAGTTAGAGTTGATTTTTCTGAATAAATTATTTGTAATCAAAGAAAAATCTCATTTTGGTTTTCAAATAATTCTCAAGGCCCTTTGAATTAATTAATTAGATAGGTAGGTAGGTACTCTAGTTTTTTTGGGTTATTTTAATTGAAATCTATCTAAATAGAAAGCATTTGAATGAATGAATGAATGAAATAATTTATTTTTTCAGAATACACATAACAAAGAAACAATCAACACAAAAATACATATGCACATAAACAAATCATCAATGTGGCACAAAGTTACCTCAACTATTCGGGAAAAAAAATTAAAAAATTCTTAAGATACATTTCAATTTTCATAGATATGTTCTCTCTGCCTACCCCGAAAGGGATGCGGCGTGAGGGGATAGAATAGAACATAGAACAAATACGAGTATTATTTTTGTATGCTTTTGTGGAAAGGGAAAAATATCCTAGTATTATTACAAACTAATTGTTACCAAAATGTGTGTGCTTTGTGCCTTTGTGCCTCTAGTAAACCACAACTTGGAACACCAACTTGGATCAAGTTACTATCAAATGTTGATTGATAATGAAATTTAATCTAATATCAATTAGTTGATTGATTTGCAGCGCGTAGAGAGAACAAAACCAGAATAATTACTTTTTTTTAATAATTATCCTCCATAGAAGGGTTTACGGTAAGTTCGTCTAAAATCAATTCCTCTAATTATCAATTCGGCCAAAATCAATTTGCCTAAAATCAATTAGTCTAAAATCAATTCGTCTAAAACCAATTTGTCTAACAATTTGTCGATTTTAGACATATTGATTTTAGACGAATTGATAATTAAACGAATTTAAATTGACTGAAATCGACGAATTCATTGTTAGGTAAATTGATTTTGGCCGAATTTATAATTAGACGAATTAATAATTAGACGAATTGATAATTAAACGAATTGATAATTAGAAGAATTGATAATTAGACGAATTGATAATAATACGAATTGATAATTAGACGAATTAATAATTAGCCGAATTGATAATTAGACGAATTGATAATTAGAAGAATTGATAATTAGACGAATTGATAATAATACGAATTGATAATTAGACGAATTGATAATTAGACGAATTGATAATTAGAAGAATTGATAATTAGACGAATTGATAATTAGACGAATTGATAATTAGAAGAATTGATAATTAGACGAATTGATAATAATACGAATTGATAATTAGACGAATTGATAATTAGACGAATTGATAATTAGAAGAATTGATAATTAGACGAATTGATAATTAGACGAATTGATAATTATTAGAAGAATTGATAATTAGACGAATTGATAATAATACGAATTGATAATTAGAAGAATTGATAATTAGACGAATTGATAATTAGAAGAATTGATAATTAGACGAATTGATAATAATACGAATTGATAATTATACGAATCGATTTTAGACGAATTGATAATTATACGAATCGATTTTAGACGAATTGATTTTAGATGAATTGATTTTAGACGAATTGATAATAATACGAATTGATTTTAGACGAATTGATTTTAGACTAATTGATTTTAGACGAACTTACCGGACACCCCATAGAAGCAACCACAACATTATCAATACCTATAAATTTCCTCCCCACCCGTAAATTAATCCTTCTATCAATCAGACTTAATAATATTGCATGATTGATTTGATTTCAATAAAACTTTGTTCTATAGTTTCTGGAACTTTTATCGATCCTGTATTGGTTATTAAAAGTGTGCATACCGACATTTCAAAAATTTCTTAAAACGTGAGACCTTATATCTCGACAACCGTTACTAAATATGCTTTGGAACAAAATAGGATAGATGCATTGAACCTTTATCTAGGGAATAACTGTAAAAGATTTTTTATATCTTGCATGGATTTCTCAAAAAAAATAAAATAATAACACCTCTGATCTTTTTTCCGAAAGACGGAAACTCGTTTCCCGAAAGTCGCGGAGTAAAATTTTTTTGTACTGATAATATGCATTAAAATCTAGGGAATAACCGTAAAAGTTTTTTGATAGACGCAAAATTAACCCCGCAAAATTGAAAAAACGCTATTTTTACCATTTTATCATGCGATTGTCACGCGATTTTGAACCTTAATGCCGTGGGAAAAGGCTACAACGTCATTCTTGGTGCCAAGCCCTTAAATTTGTTCATTTTTGTAAAGAAAATATTAATGTAAGACGAGCATAATAAAGACGTCAAACCATTTTTAATAAAAGGTACTAGGTAGGTATAGGTAGATATACTTAAGTAAGTATGGAGACTTGATCCTGAAAATGTAAAATAATAATGTATATACACCATTTTAATTAAAAGTCTAAATTTCCTTTTTAATATCCTTCTCCATGGCCCCTCTTCATTTTCCAACCAACAGGCCAACAGTAATACATTTACGATAATTTTCTACAAATGGTGATAGGATTGAAAAATTGGATGGAAATTTCTTAACTGTAGCGTATTATATACAACTTCCAAAAAATACACAACTAGATATAAAGTTATCACTTAAGCCAGCCAATGCGGATCAACAATATAACGCCCAGCCTGCATCATCCCCAACGGAGTTCACATATGTATGTCTCCATTGTAAATGCCTCCCGGTTTTGTTGAGAGAAAAAACAGTATTGAGATTATTGAAGATGTTCACAAGAATAGAGACTCAGGAGACTGAAAAAATAAGGTAAATGTTTCTCAGAGAAAAAACTTGAAGGATAAAAATCGAGAAGGTAGCCAATAATTTATGCATTTACGCATGTATGTTTAAATCACTTATACATCTCGTTGTTGTTTATGTACATAGGTATTGGAGGATTGAGATTGATTTAAGAAACGGAATAATTAAGTAACGTGCTAAGGCTTATGCTTAATTCAGTAGACTTAGGGCTCGCTTTATCTCATATAGGAATACATTACGTATCCTGTATCCCTTAACACAACTGCCTGGAATCTTAAGTGAAAGCTGTGTGACTTTGATTAAGTAAATCCTAGACACATCGTGTGACACGCAGTACTATTATTGTTGTAATAAAATGCAAATTGTGACAATACTTTCTACTCTAGTAGTGTTTGACTTGACAAGCCTGCCAAGGAAACTATATGTGCGTGAACTACAAACATACTATCAACTTACTCGTACCTATATAATCGCAGGGCCGTGGCAACTTTTGCAAGTTGTCTGAATACATACTGAATTTAAAACACCTCTCGATTGCAATGACTTCAGTTACGGTTGAAATGTGTTTGGTTGATACTACTCTTCATTGAATAATATTTCTTTCATCGTTTCGTCATTGCTGAGGGTCGTGATTTGTAGAGCTACCCACGAACAAAACATTCTCGACAGTCCGCATCGCCGAGCACAAGTCTCTCCCAGTCATTTCTTTTATCTGGTCGCACCACCTTGCAGAAGATCTACCTCTACTTCTTTTGCCTGGAACACTTCCCATGATTATATTTTTTTTCAGGTTTCCGGACTCTTTTCTGGCGATGTGTCCAAAGAAATCCAGTACTCGACGACTGCACAACGTAGATAGTCGTTCCGTTATTTTGACTTCTTTGAGGACGGAGTCATTCGTCCTTCTTGCAATCCATGGGATCCTCAACATGCGACGCCAGCACCACATCAATTTTGACGGGTTAATTTGAGGGGCCCTTAATACATAGTTTTTTCTTTGTTAACTTTTAAATTATTTTATCGTAACTAACCATCTTTGATGAACTTATACTGTAGGTAAGTACTTTATTTGTTTGTACCCAATATTATTTGAGGGATTATTTGTTTATGAATAATCATTGATCCGTGATGTGAAAAATTAATACTGAATATTGATGAGAGTTTTTCCCGTCGTAGGTACCTACTCGATGGTTTTCACGACTTCGTGACGCAGTAGCGACGCAAAAAGGCGACTGAGTGGTTAGTGTTAATCCGTTTGACATTAATTCGTAGCGATTTATGTTAATATGACTTGCGTAGGAAAATTATTTCCATAATAATAATATAATGTATACTTATGGTACAGTAAAAGCTTATATGTACACCTAATGTATACATTCACTACTGACTGAAGATTTTAGTGAAAGTACCTAGATTATGTACACTCCGTATTAAAATTAACGTTTCAGTGTACACTTTCGCTAGTGAATGTACGAATTCACTGCTATAGATTCGTCATAATATAGTATGAACATTTAGTTCCATGCAGCGCCGCTTAGCGCTGATAGTAGCACATTATTGTTACAAATTTAGTGTTGCCCATAGAAAAAATATTAAAAAAAACTCAATTTAACTTGAATATACGTGGAATAAGGATTGCAAAAAATATAGTGGGTATTAAAATACGGACTTTTCACGATTGAAATTGATATATCTATAGATGTAATACCCACGTCGGTAAAAAAAACTCAAAATACCTTAATTATGTGTGGTTCTTTCTTATGTAGGTGGCAGCATTATGATGATGTTTTCTACGTAAGAACTCGTACGTTGCAGTGAAATTTTGGCAGTGTTTCAAAAATATTTTCATATAGGTAAAAATAGGTGCAGAATTATTAGCGATTAAATTGGATATTAAATAAATTTTGCCCACGAAAATATTTTTTATGATGTGACATGTACTTATGGAGTTTATTGAACTTTATATTAACAGCTGTACTTACAATTTGTACTTTGCAGAATTATTCAGAAACATAAGAAGGTTACAAAGCTCCTGTGGTTTTAATTCAGTTTTGGGCAAAGTGTATTTCCTGTTCTCAAGTCATTCCTCCTTACGAGCTTTGATCTCACTGTCGCAGGAATTGTGAACAGTAAAATATGGTTTTCTGTACCTATACTTTACACTCTTGATAAAACGAAATGAAACTTGGTTTGGGCATATTCCGAGCCATATTACGGTTTGGGCATATTCCGAGAATGAACGAAAATAAATATTTATAGGCAAACGAAGAGTTGTTATAAGAGAGCGGGACCATCCGAGAGTGACCTTGACCGATCACGTTGACCAGATTATTAAGAATGTATTTTGAGTAAAAGAAATCAGAGAGCGTGAATAACAAATTGCACGAAAGTGATTGATGCAAGGAGTGTGTGAAAGGATTAGGCGGTCTGACGTTTTGACCTGTATGCCTACCCTGCAAGGGACGCGGCGTGAGGGGATAGATGAAGCCCAAATTTTCGAATGGAACCGTGAACGAAGCAGCAGCCCAATCCGTTGAGTAACGTTGCTTCACAGTCGCAAGGTCGTGTGTTCGTTTCCCACCCGAGTAACGCGATGTTTTTCAGAGTGTAGGATTCCTACTCTGAAAAAGTGTACGTAACACACACACATAAGGGCTGAAAGGTGAATGTTTCTCGAGTGTAAAGTGATCATGCACCTAAACCAAGTGAGCATGCCCATCTTAGACTGTTCATCAAGTTGAGAGACTACATAAGGTTTTCTTTAACCCTATTAAGTAATAAAATGTACGTATAGTTTCATATAAATTTAGGCGTTGTGTAGTAGACAATAACATGTTTTAATCAACCTCGTCACATTCAATAATATTACAATAAAAACAATGGAACAATGCAAGTACTGACATAGTACGAGTATATTGGAATGGTATGAATGAAGTATCGTCCATTACGGTGCGGTGGCAGGGTTAATATAATCACTTGTTTACTTTGTCATCATAATTGTTATTCTTCCGTACCGTCCCTCATTTTATATTGTTGGCGATCCAATTAATTCAATTTTAATAACGTCATATTATCATCATGTCATCCTACTTGCCCATTTTAGGGTTGCTACAATTTGTCGGTACACTGACCGGGACACCACCAATACAAAAACGCTGTTATGACATTCACAGCTCTTAATTAACCATTAAACAAAAAAATGCAAATTATACGAAAAAAAAACATTTTATTACATGCATTTTATTTAGCCTTCACTCTTCCCTGACTAAGTAGCTTCGCTTCGGTAGGTGGCAGAGATTGCAGCAACACGGTAAGCTCGCCCTAGTTAACAATAATGTTATGATTTATATATTTATTTTCAAATCTTAACATATCTCTGTATTTTGTTCACCAACAGTGTTAATAAATAGATAAATAGCCATCGCTGGTTTTTAGAAATGTACTATGTAATCAATTCTGTGAATCACCAAATCGGATCTGGTGTTGTAAATAATAGTTTAAATAAGCACTGAATTATTTTCAAAATTGAACCTATTATGTAGGATGTACGATGTTTTCTAAAAACACATTTTTTATTATGCGTAAATTTTAAATCCACCTGGACAAATAACAAATACCTATAAACCGGGACCTGTCCTGGTGTACCGGGACGTATGGCAGCCCTATTCCATTAATGTGTTGTATGGACAGACACTGTACAAACAAAGTGAATTAAGAGTGTGCATACCGACATTTCAAAAATTTCTAAAAACGGGAGACCTTCTAACTCGACAACCGTTACTAAATATGCTTTGGAGCAAAATAGGGTAGATGCATGGAACCTTTATCTAGGGAATAACCGTAAAAGATTTTTTATATCTTGTATAGATTTCGCAAAAAAAATATTTAAAAACACCTCTGACCTTTTTTCCGAAAGACGGAAACTCGTTTCCCGAAAGTCGCGGAGTAATTTTTTTTTCTTGTACTGATAATATGCATTAAAATCTAGGGAATAACCGTAAAAGTTTTTTTATAGACGCAAAAATGACCCCAAAAAATGGAAAAAAACGCTATTTTTACCATTTTATCGTGCGATTGTCACGCAATTTTGAACCTTAATGCCGTGGGAAAAGACTGTGACGTCATTCCTGGTGCCATTCCCTTAAATGTTGAAATACCATTTTCTCTCACAGCAAACAGTCACATACCTAAATAAATAAAACTTTATTGGGCATAAAGATATATGACAATAATAATATAATGTAAATTCTCTGTCAAATCTTTAAACCTGGTGATTGACGTTCGAGTTCTCGAATACTAATTGCGAGTGTAAAAGTCACTACGTTAATTTTAAATTATTAGTAGTTTTCTCTACTTTGAGTCTCGTCTCTGAAGGGGTAGACAGAGAGAACGAAACGTCACACTACCCAATTCACACACACACACACACACACACACTTCTCGCTTCCGCCACGTTGACGCAATTCGTTATATACAAGTCTATTCCTATTAGTCGGTAAACGTCCGTCGTCCATCATAGGTCTATCTGGCCGATATGATATTTCGGGGCTACCCTAGGATGGCTAGTTTTCTAACAAAATATCCTCTTTCAGTCACATACCTACACTATTCTCGTCATCCTATCGTTACACCTTCTTTAAATTTGTCCAAACCATCTTAATTTGTTCGTAATTGATAGTCTTTCATACAATACTCATACGCACTAGCAGGACCGTTTACCGAATTCTGAATTGACTTTTGTTCCCGCGAGGAACACAAAAGGGCGTAGTAAGTAAGCCATGTTAAAATATTATAGTGAAGGAAGTACAGAACATCTGCTATTATTCGATTAACAAGCTTTAATGGCTGAATTGTTACTTGAAGAAAATTATACTGCGCTTTTGTATCGTTCAATATAATAGTTTGTTACTGGAGGTTATCTCGTTCCGTTTGTAATTATTTTATAAAAGAGTTTCAACATAAGACGGCACTTTAATTACATTAGCCGCTGCACCACCATCAGTGGCGGCCCTCCATATCAGCCGTCTTCCCTCGACCCCCCACCTTCAATCACGCCCCAACATCCACCCCATCAACTTGACTCTTGTTTCACTCGATTATTTTCCAATAATAATGGCCGTGTTAGCGAAGCGAAATAACAACACAGTCTAGAAAAGAATACAAAACAATTATTAGGTACTGTATTACTGTTTTGTTAGTTACTGTAACGAAAAGAAAAACGTGTCATTTTTTGCTACAACATTAGCATTAGCATTAGCATTAGCATCAGCTAATGCTACAATTGTAGCAAATTAAAAATAAATTATTAATGGGGTGTTTAACCGTTTTTTTCTGAATTACTATTAAAAGGGATGAAAGTGGGCTCATAGGTCATAATGTCTCTTAATAATCTAAAAAATACTTACTTACTTTACGGGTCCGGACTCTAGACCTTGCCACTCCAATGTGCAGCGACAGATATCGCTTTGTGATTTGCCGTTTTTAAGTCCTCCATATTGCATGCCATCCGCATCAGCGGGCACGACAGCAAATGCAAATCGTCCTGCAGCGCCCCACAGTCGCAACTCGCGTCATCTCCCTCGAGGAAGCCCCACCTCCGTTGGTTCACTCTGCACCTGGTCACCCCCACCCTCAGTCTGTTTAAGGTTTTCCAGGTTGGAAAGTCGAGGTTTTGCGCGGTATTACTGCCCGCCGACGGCGCTATTCAAAGTCTGTCACCAAGTTCGAGCTTCCATTGGTCCTCTCTGTATTGTTTTATTGAGGTATCCAGATCAGTGGTTGTTTTCAGGAAGCTCTTTCTCGATGCCAATCTCTGTGTCACCATCTCGTGGCCATCTAAAAAATAATTTTATAGGAACTTCCCAAAAAACAGTTTCCTTAGAATGGGTACAACATCACGGCATATGTATGAAGTATAGAAACAGTTGAACAATGAATATTCATATTGTAATCTTTCAGAAAGTAAGTTTTATGAAAAATGTTTTACGTGAATAACGAAATATCTAAAACTCTTTAAATTTTACAGACATGATATTTTCAGTAGGTATTCTTAAGAACTTGTACAAAAACGGTTATAAATATCTTAGCAATGCTTTTACATTATTTTCACGTGGTAAAAAGCTTTATATTTTTACAAGAGCCCGTGATATTTGTTAACTAAAATTTATTGTCGAGATGTGAACGTGCATACGTATTTAGAATTACGTTTAATAGATCTTCCAGAAATGTTATGAATTATACATCGAGTGCCTATTCAGATATTATCTGAAAGAAATGTTCAAACTGAATTATTCAAAACCTCCACGCTTCTGGCGTCATACGTTAAGAGTGTGCATACCGACATTTCAAAAATTTCTTTAAACAGGAGACCTTCTATCTCGACAACCGTTACTAAATTTGCTTTGGAACAAAATAGGGTAGATGCATTGAACCGTTATCTAGGGAATAACCGTAAAAGATTTTTTATATCTTGTATAGATTTCTCAAAATAAATTTTTAAAAACACCTCTGACCTTTTTTCCGAAAGACGGAAACTCGTTTCCCAAAAGTTGCGGAGAAATTTTTTCTTCTAGTACTGATAATATGCATTAAAATCTAGGGAATAACCGTAAAAGTTTTTTGATAGACCCAAAATTAACCCCAAAAAATGGAAAAAACGCTATTTTTAGCATTTTATCATGCGATTGTCACGCAATTTTGAACCCTAATGCCGTGGGAAAAGACTGTGACGTCATTCCTGGTGCCATGCCCTTAAAGCCCATTTACACATGCAATTCGAGTCTACTTTGATTTTTATCTATGCATACAAGATATTAATTTATTCTTTGCCACAGTAACTGTACCTAAAAATAATTGTGTTGGAAAAAGTAAGATTATTCATCTAACACTAAAGATACCATCCTAAGACTTAAAACATGGATAAATGAGAAAAATATAAATGTTACAGTAGCTCTTGCGGTTAGAAATTTAATGTTTCTTTTTCTCAATAATAAATTATTTCAAAATTAGCTATGAAATTTACTGAAACATGAGATTTTCGCGGAAGTTTATCAGATCTACATAGGTAGACCTGATTTGGAAATATTTAAGGTGAGACGAGCGACTCTGGTGGATTTTTTTATATTTGATTCCTTATTTTTCTTCCAATAAACCTTAAACAATTTTTATGGAATACATGTTTAATTCTCCATAATCTTCTGGAATAATAAATATGTTGAAAGAATGATAAGACATCTTTACAAAATATATTTTTTTAATGCTTCAAATGATTGTAGATACGTATGGAAAATTGGAAAATTGCAAAATATAAATGTGGCTTTTGTTCAAGAATATCGGGTCGAATATACCTAGTAATATAATTTCAGTACTCAGTACCTATTTGTGAAAGATTTTCTGTCCAAATAGGTCAAGTAAAAACATGTTATTGTTATCGCAAGCAGCACTATTACGTAAGATCGTTCCATATGCCATGCCATTTGCAGCGATGTCGCATCAAAAGGACGCAGAATTTGGACACACAACAACTAAAGGACGCGGGGAAATGGACCTACGACAATTGGACGCGGCGACAAATGAAAGCACGATATTTGGACGCGGTGAAAAAAAGAAAGAATGACATTCGGATGCACGACAAAAGAACGCGGAATACACCTAATATCTTATTTGTCAAGACAACGCCAGCTTTATGATTATGGAATGCGTGAACTCTTTTTCTTTCTCCAATTTACGGTTATATTTTCTGCTTTTTGACAATAGTCCGTGATTCTGTCAGGTAGTACCTAACTAAGGAGAGAACTCTAACTATTTTCGTAGTTAATTTCTAATGTATAATTAACAATTTTATGTACTCTAATGCATATGATAAAACCTGTAAGTAGGCAGGTTCTTAAATATGTATACTATTAAGTGTCCTTTTGTGGCCGCGTTCAATTGTCACACATTTTTCCCCTCGCGACCTATAGTACATGTTTTTCGTGTACCATTTACAGCAGCGTTGTTTCTCAGATCAAACGTTATCACCTTATTCAACGTTTGCGACAATATTTTGCATCTTATAATATATAGGTACATAGTAATATGACTTAAACTAGCTCTAACCCGTCAAAAGTGACGGGATTTGCGGGGTAGGCAGAGGGAACGATCACCAGACTTATAACAGACCCTATAGTACAGTAATATGAGGAAATTGGATGGCATTTCTAGGAAAAAACTATAGACATTTATTTCTCCATCATACTTTACGTATTTGGGGGCGCTGAATCCGAATTTCAACTTTGCCACCTCGTAAATGTGATGCGTTCTGAGATATCTCAGAAAGAAAGAGAAAAAAATGCCTTTTTTACAGACTTTGACTGATATTAAAAAAATTATTCATTTTAGAGAAAAGAAGCTCAGGACAAGAATAAACTTCACCAAATTTCCTACAAAATGGCATGTAAATCTTTTTTGTGGCATAAACCGTTCAGGCGTCAGAGTGAGCTAAAATAGGGGCTTAATTTTCACCCTACAGCACAAACTATATTTGTTTGTATTTTTGCTCCCATAACTCAGAACTTGCACACTTTTAAGCAAAAATTTCTAGTACATAAATAAAGTGCATTATTTTTTCTTTAATTTATGCTACCATTGTTTCGTCGACAGGTAAACGGTCTAGGCGCTAGAGCGCATTGAAGTTCAGTGTAGTACATTAGAAGCAGTTTTGACCATTATTTAAACTGATATATTATAACGATCAAAAAATACTTACTTTTACTAAATGCACTCGAAAATACAAGGACAAAGGCTGTAATATTTATATTTTAAGGTTTGCCACCACTTAATAGTGCTGTGTTGATAGAAATATCAGAATAACTCAGAAACAATAGATTTTTTTTTGTTTTTTTGACCATATTTTGAAAACTGAAAACTATAAAGGAATTATTTGATTGAAAAAGTAAATTGAATTTAATTATCTATGAATCACGTATACAACTTTTTTTAATCAGATGAACCATTCAAGAGCCAGAGCGCATTCAAATTTAACCAAAATTGAAAAATCGTCCAAATACTGTACTTTCTTTTATTTCCCGCCTACAAATTAGAAGGTAGGTACTTCTAATATACAAAATATAAAAGAAAATTAAATTTTCTAAAAATTATGTCTCTTGCAATTTTTCACTCAGACGAACGGGTTCAAAGTTATAGCGCATCCAAATTTACAATTCAAAATTAAATACAGATATTAATACGACGTACATGAATATAGTTCTCTCTGATATACTACAACAAATTTGAATGCCCTGTAACTTCGAACCCGTTCGTCTGAGTGAAAAATTGCAAGAGACATAATTTTTAGGAAATTTAATTTTCTTTTATATTTTGTATATTAGAAGTACCTACCTTCTAATTTGTAGGCGGGAAATAAAAGAAAGTACAGTATTTGGACGATTTTACAATTTTGGTTAAATTTGAATGCGCTCTGGTTCTTGAATGGTTCATCTGATTAAAAAAAGTTGTATACGTGATTCATAGATAATTAAATTCAATTTACTTTTTCAATAAATAAATTCCTTTATAATTTTCAGTTTTCAAAATATGGTCAAATAAACAATAAAAAAACTATTGTTTCTGAGTTATTCTGATATTTCTATCAACACAGCACTATTAAGTGGTGGAAAACCTTAAAATATAAATATTACAGCCTTTGTCCTTGTATTTTCGAGTGCATTCAGTACAAATAAGTATTTTTTGATCGTAATATATCAGTTTAAATAATGGTCAAAACTGCTTCTAATGTACTACACTGAACTTCAATGCGCTCTAGCGCCTAGACCGTTTACCTGTCGACGAAACAATGGTAGCATAAATTAAAGAAAAAATAATGCACTTTATTTATGTACTAGAAATTTTTGCTTAAAAGTGTGCAAGTTCTGAGTTATGGGAGCAAAAATACAAACAAATATAGTTTGTGCTGTAGGGTGAAAATTAAGCCCCTATTTTAGCTCACTCTGACGCCTGAACGGCTTATGCCACAAAAAAGATTTATATGCCATTTTGTAGGAAATTTGGTGAAGTTTATTCTTGTCCTGAGCTTCTTTTCTCTAAAATGAATAATTTTTTTAATTATCAGTCAAAGTCTGTAAAAAAGGCATTTTTTTCTCTTTCTTTATGAGATATCTCAGAACGCATCACATTTACGAGGTGGCAAAGTTAAAATTCGGATTCAGCGCCCCCAAATACATAAAGTATGATGGAGAAATAAATGTCTATAGTTTTTTCTCCGCGAAAACACCATATTATTGCACTACTATCCTTATACGTATAATTACTGTGCGTACAATTATATGGTTATTAGAATTTTAGTATTCTAATTATAATATTTGTACCAAAATATTTACCAATTCACGTTATAAATAAAAATGTTCAAATTAAACGTTCTCGTACTTTTAAAGCCACGACTTATAAAAATATCGACATCTATCGATAACCGTTCAAAATATTTGCAGGCTCGTAATTATGTTACGCAATATTTTGTCAATGAAAAGTAGTATCAACCGAAAAAATATCGACTGTATGTGAGCAATCTGCTATCACGAAGTGTTTTAAATTCCATATAGGTATATTCAAAAATCTTGCAAGAGTTTCCACAGTCATAAACAATAACAATAATCGCACTCAGTGTAAATATTTTTAGGTAGATTTCCAAAAGGAACTCTACCTATTCGTTTCTCCCGTGATGTCGCAGAATTGAAAAATTTCTACTCAGTATCACTAATTAGAACCAGGAGAACCCGAATCCGACCTTGGTTTAAAAGTTTATATATATAAGCCATATATATGTCCCTTTTCTTGTGCGCACGTTTGCAGCCAAACTATGCGTCGCAGAAACGTGAAACTTGGGTGGTAGATTTTTGGTAAGTGGTAGATGAACTGATAGGAGATTGGGTGAAATCCATTAAGAGGAAGGTTCACTTTTTAAGGCTTTAAATTCAAAAACAATCATTCTGAGGGGATCCAATGATTGTGAGGGTCTGTGTCTGGTATCGTATGAAAGGTTATTAAATAAGGAATACAGATCAAAAGTCAGATTTTGTCTAGCTCAATTCCTCGGACTACACTGATCGATCGAAAGATCTAGTTAAGTAGTTACCGCATATGTAGGTACTTGCGTGTTTGTTGTCTTAGAAATGTGCTTCACGATACGAGAAGAACTCACATCTTTTTTTCAAATTTCTAGTGCTTAGGTACCGGTACCAATCCATATTATGTGTGGAATGAAAATAATTTGATTATTGGATTAGGTACTTCCTTTGATTATTGAAGTACTTAATCAAATATTTTTTCGTCATACGGTACTTCGATAATCAAAGAATAAACTACATCCATACTACTTCATCACTTCGCTGGTTTATTTGCTGATGATATTGTGATTGTTTTTATTGTACAGATGTACTCTTAAAATTAATATATTTAATAAATCACTTGAAATCTACCTATGCCTGTGGCGTGCCAAAGGAATTTTTTTTATTGTTGTCTGGCTTTTATACTCTCACGTTCGTTAATCATAATATTATTTTATTTGGATTGGTCGCTATAAAAACGCCAGTATATCTTGCAATATAAAACTATTTACATCGGATGATAACAGTTGTGATAAAGTGTAATAGGTCTACAATAAAATAAAATGGTAATGTTAATGAAGCAGGTATATATCGTAGAACAACACCCTCCTGACCTAATTCTTTATCATGTTGAAACAAAAAGGTTACAACGTAGGGAGAGCTTTTTTTTTTAAAGTCAATGTTTCAGTAATTAGGCATGCATCGCTTTTCTACATTGAATTAATACAACAGTAATTTTGTATCCAAAAACAAAGCATTTTTTTAACTTTTGTTAAGGACATTAATGGTGGATTTCACCAACGTTTTAGGAGAAGAATAGCATATGTATGGAACAAGCTATAATGATTTTTCATACACAATCTAGCAATCAAGCTATCATTATTTTTCATACATTCTTCTAGACTAATATACCAATGTAGTACATTAGTATTGAATATGGCCTCAGCAAGTAGGCTGAAAGCTCGACAACATCGACAATCTACACACGGTAAACCCGAGAAGAATGGAGAATAGATTAACAAGGACCATGAAAATCTGCAACGCTGTCAGTGAATTTTGTACTTATGTATTTGGGTTTTTATGCAGGCATTTATAAGTCGAGATTATTTGACTAATGAAAATAACGTTCACACTCATTGTGAACTTTAGTCCTATAATTGTATAATATTTTTGTAGGTACACTTGCACACCAGCTGTCGCTGGTTACAAAATACAGATACCTTTGTTATCAGGCATGTCAAAAGTGTTGCAAAATAAATTCGTCCACCAAGTTAACCGGCTTCAAATTTTTTTTATCTTTTTAACCTAGAAGTCCATTATTTTCGGGCGCAAAGAAAACAAACATTTTTACTTTCATACAAAATTCACTTTAAAACCTTGTGTCGAGTTTAGTTATTTAAACGCAGGGTTAATAATACGTACAATTTCTTACGTTTAGTTTGACACATTTATTGCTGAGGAAACATTAATTTGCGGATAAAAACAATGAAGAAAATAAAATAACCCAGAGTGGTGTGACGTAAAACTGTGAAATGGAAAAAAATTGCGCCCTCAATGTCGTATATTAGATACTGGCAACATGTACGAGTTATTGTATACAATAATACACGTTGGTTCTAGTTAAGAATAGGAATGTATAGTGTATACCTACTGTATTGTTGTATGGTAAAAGTGTATACATTATGCCTGCTGAAGTTTGTATTGTTGTAGAACAGTGGTCGACGAACAGGATTAATATTATTAACCCCAAAATGGTCATTTTTTCTGGTATTAGGGTAAAAAAGTAATAAAATAGTTATCTAAAAAAGCACCAAATTACTTCAGAATCAAGATTTTTTTTGTCTTTGCCTTTTTTTCTTTTTGACTGCCAAAATGTTAAAATTCGCAAAGTCCTGAAATTCACGAGTTTATATTGTATATGTGTTTTATGATAGCTTGTCTTGATAGAAATACCTATACCTATGTAGTTTTTACTTAAACTGTGCATTTATATTTTCTTCTAAAATTCTTAGAACTTCTCAATGTACTATAGCATCTAAAAGTCTTGAACACATATTTGCTTTAGCTGACAGTTTAAAATTGTAGAGCGGCTTCATACACAGACGAATTTTATACAGGGAGCATTTTTTATGTGGAAGAATGAGCAAATAAACCCTATTATACATGAAACCACCCGCTACTATTTGTAAAATGTATTGGTAAAGTTATACCCTTAAGCTCCCAACATAATAATTTTACGACATTTAGTACATTTTTGGTGCCTTTTTTAATAATTCTAAAGAAAAAGTTCCCCATCTCTATCACCAACAGTTCTACAACTCGCATAATAGTAGAAAGTATAATAATGTGGAACTTAGTGGATATACTGTGAATGTATGTGTGTACCTACCTACAATAATATACTTACCAATTGACGTCATACAAAGTTACAGTTACATTTTTTCCACTCGCAGACACGACTTCTCAAGTACTTACCCCTGACTGTTCTCAAGCTCAATGGATAATCGGTGCTAGTAATTAGCATTCTGCGCGGTGAATTTTTAATTAGCCATAATAATATTTTTTACGTAGTTTTTTTGTATTATATTATTTCTTCAATATTATTATCAGCATTTTAATCACCTGACAATAAGTTAGAAGGGCTGAGCTGGTAGTATCGTAATAATGGTAACTCTCTCCAGAAGACTGCCTTGAGTGGCAAAGCTTTGCGGAATGGTAGAGAGAATTTTTATTTCCGAAACGTCAGGGTACCATTAGTCACTTGTTTCACCGCGACTAAACTATTTTTTTTGCGACATCTTCGATGTTACATTTCGTGCACTCTTTGCATTAGGCCTGGCTCTAAGCCTGTATCGCCAAGTGAGGAATACATCGTCACCGCCGGGGTTTGAACCCGGCACCTCTCGCTTGCGGGATCGCCGCCTCAACCAACTGCGCCAACAATGTACTCAAACATTCGCCAACCATGTAGTTGAAAGAAAAGAAATCGGGGTGTAGTTAAATGAAAAAATCCCCGGCGCTGACGATGTATTCCACACCTGGCGATACGAGTACAGGCCTTTAGGCTAGTGCAAAATGTGCACGAGATACAACATCAAAAAAATTCACAATAAATCTAGTTTAGTCGCAGTGATACAAGAGACAATTGGTACCCTGATGTTTCGAAAATAAAGAAAATAATGAAAACGTATTTTAGAAGCCTGCATTATCAAGTAGATAATAATGATGCAAATCTGAAGAAAAAAGAAGAACAAGAAGATTGAAAATGTTCTATTTATTGATGGCATCTAAAAGCAGAAATTCATTGATAAAAGGAATATATTGAATTAGGGTACATGTTGATAAAATGCAAGCCATTCCATCTACGGGGATGAACCGTGAAGTATTAATCTATCCTGATACAGAGGATTGAAAAGAATAGCGCAGTAAGTAATTGAATTGAAAAACCACACACGGCAACAAATTGAAATCACATAATATATTTTTATATGCCGGCAACATTTTCTGTAGAGAGCTTTTCCATTTGCACGCTCCTTAAGTAAAGTAAACTATCTAGGTAGTATAGGGTTAACTAGCTTTATGGCGCCTGAGAGGCGTTATTGTAATTTTAACTGTAACTGTTTTGGCCGTTATTTCAATTATTTTAACTAGGTATTATTGCAATGACTTTTTGGCGTACTAATGCGATGTTTCATACTATAATAGAGAATAATTTAATTTTCATTTCATTTACCTATTTAATATCCAAAAAAGCATTTAACAAAGTAAAATATAGGCAAAAAACTAGTACTGGATTTAATTGCCCCACTAGGCGATAGCCTATTCTAGGGCAATACTACACCTATGTAGGTTGCATGCAGGTACAAAAAAATAACAAAAATACCGATTGTCATTGTCATCCATTAATTTGACGCCTCATAGGCGTTTTGCGTAAACTATAATGCATTTTTACATTCCACTCGTTTTATTATCCCAATAGGTATTACTTGTTCAAAAAATATAGGATACAAAAAGATAACAGAAATACCTATAAATAATGTCATATTTAAGGATCGGATAAGGTAAAATATCTAACATTTGTTTATGAATCGTATCAATATTATGCATTGCCCATTTACATTGTCCTACTATTAGGTAGGTACCTGGTACATGCCTATTTTTAGAAAATCGTAAAAAAATGACTGTGGTTGGAGTGACCTGAGGTCCAGGAAACTGCAAGTGACAGTGGCCTCTGGCAAAGACACACAGATCATTTGAGCCCCCCACCCAATCAAGGATAGAAGGGGAAGAAAACATGTAAAAAAATGAGTTGTGGCTAAACATTTATATTTTATATTTTGACATTTGAAACAATAATCGGTAAAATGTACAATCTTTTATCATTAATTCTATGCCACATGATAATAAGTGTAATAATTTAATGCATTTTCGTTATAACGAAAAAAAAAAGTTATTACTGTGAACGCCTATGAAGCACCACGTAGGCGGAAAAACTTATATAGACAGTTGACGGTTAAAGAGCCTTCGTGTACGATATTCTAGTACATGCAGTGTTTATTAAATTTAACTTGAAGTTTCTATGAAACACTCACAATACCTGCGCTGGAAGAGATTTCCATGCATGTAATATTATCCTAATGCATGAGGGATATAAATACCGATTGCATTGAAAGCAACAGTTCGTAAATATGAAAAATGTTCGCAATATTTGAATTACCAACAATTGCAATCGCAATTTTTAGAGGTGGAAGAGTAAGAATATGTACCTATAAAAAAATGATGAGAAATATTGATCTTCGTAAATTCGAGACTCGCAACGAATGCGGTGCAGTGTCTAATTTCTTCATTCCTTATTCTGTCTGCGAAATATACATCAAGCATTTTTTTTTCATGGTCTTTAATAATTTTAACTTTTTATTGTTTTCCTTTAAACTGGATTTCGACGATGTACCGTCTGTCGAAAATCTCACTGCAACAGTATAATGATGCATAACGTACATCCTTTGAGAAAAAAAGTACCCACATCACATCTGCACACCTGTCACGTCTTATTTTGGGATTTTTTAAAGTTATTTTTTAGGTATTTTGGGAAATAACAAGATAGAATGGGTGTAGAGGTCGAGTAAAGTAAATGATGTATGAATTGTGTAAAAAAAATATTGATTCAAATTCAATATAGAAAGTGATTTTTTTGTGGTAACCGCTGATTGCTTGTCACCTCATTCGTCAGATGGCGGGGTTGTCATTATGTAAGAAGATGTCGACGTCATGAATATTTTATTAAAGTTATTGTCATCCCTCAGGGACGCATGTGTCGGAGAATTTGATTTTGATCTTTTTCACAAAAAATAATAAAGAACGTCAGATGTCAGATTCTGAATTTATTTTATTGTGATAATATTTTCCCTAATGATTTTCAATTTTTAATAATGTTTAAGATTCATAAGCTATGTTTAGAGATTTTTCACAATGCTGTGTAACCTGTAAAGGGTCATCGTCGCAAGATCGGAATGATGAAATTATTATTTTCATCTTTATGTTATTTTATTTCTATTCTATTCTATATTTAGCTCAGCAATTCTCTCGTGAGCGAGTGATCTAGCAAAGCCTTTTTATTTATTTTTTATTTCACTAAACAATCCAACTTCAGTTCGTCACTATTATAAACTACAAATTATCTAAAACTGAAATAATCATTAAAATGGCGTCATAGCATATACCTGATCGACTACCTTTGAGGGGGTGTAAAAAAAATTGGTCCAGAAAATGGAAGGGCAAGAATCGGATCCTTAGTCTTCGATTTATCCCCAACAATAATCAATTGTCCTCTCAGCGCCTGTACTATCAATACTCATTTTGCTCACGGGTTTCAAGTAGGGAGAGTTATTTCAAGATATTTTAAAGAAATAGGCATAAATGTTTATATTTTGTTCATCATTCGAGTCTTCTGGATGGGAAGTGTAAAACCCAAACTTAAATCTTCTTTTTCTTATCTTGTTTTAGATCATTGATCTTTTTGTGAACGGTTGCCTTCCTCTTGGGATGTGGTACACCAACTATCATTCCACCTCTTTGGCCACCTACCTAGCTGACGTTGTCCCACGGTTGTGTTAGAGGCAACGATGTGGGGTATTCTAACCTTCATCCATCCTGTCCAAGTGGTCTCTCCAATATCGTCGCCATTTCCTACTCCATCTCACGATATCTTCCGTCTGACAGGTTTCTCCAATCTCCGTGTTCCTCACCCTGTCTCTAAGAGTTCTTCCTGTTATTGCTTTTAGTATTCTTATTTCAGACGTTCGAAGTAGGTTCTTTTTCCTAACTGTAGCAGCCCTGGTTTCCACACCATATGAATCTTAAATCTTGTATTGTAATATTACCTACGGGTATCATATGGGTTTCACTGAACATGTGACGTCATGGCGGTTTTCTGTCTACACACAAGAAATAAATGTGAAAATTTTTATGGCTTTCTTTATGTCAAGTGGAAACTTTGAACAGGGATATAATATGTCGCCAAGCCGAAAATGAAACCATTAAATTTTTCACATTTTCTTATAAATTTTCTAACATAAAAATAAAGATTTATTTATCATACGCGTGTAGGTATAATAAACGGTAAAAGTTGGTGACGTTTTTGGTAATACATATATTTTTTTTGAAATGATGTGGGTTATATTAAGAATTATTGTGTAGGTATAATCTACCTAAAAATATATTATTGTTTTTCATATTCTTTATTTGATTCTCATTCTTCTGTTCCTTAAATAAGACCACCTTTGACCTTTTCCTCATATATTTCCTCGTTCTACTCATATTATATTTTATTTCATTACCAATAAAGCCTTGTTTCTTACTTTATTTATCATGTAAAAGTATGAGGAGATTATTATTATAATTTTGTAATTATTTCAGACATTTTTTTTTAAATTTTCAACTGTAGGTAGGTAGTATATAGTTATTTTTTAATTGCCTGTGTTAGAGCACCTTTAAAAAGCAGCCCAAAATAATTGCGTCATTTCTATCTTTTTCAGGTAATGTTTGGTTTACTGACTCTATGGACTTAGATTTTGAATTACTATGAATTTCTGAGGATTCAGCTATTCGACACATCAAGTTTAGAAGGTAAGTTAAAAAAGATCATGTTGAAGTTTATTCTAGCTTATGTGCTTGTTTTACTGTAGGCTATCGTCATTTCGAAGTCTCCAAATTATGATACGAAATCCAATAAGAAAATATTAATTTGTTTATTTATTAAATAAATATAATACACTTTACAATAAAGTATATACACAATGGCTACAGTTATATCACTGCTACTTCCCGGATATGAGTAAGATGTTCGTGTTTCGAGGAGGATCACAATAACAATGTAAAAAAAATAATTTGCATAAAACAATGTAAAATACACAAATATTTTCAATAGTAGATACAATCATTGCACAGTGCACAAATCTTCAACATTTATCAGCGGTCCTTTAACGAGTATGTGTCTATATCCGCTATTTCGCAATAAAAAAATTGTGGCGCGGGATATCATCGGTCGAGAGGGATGGGGTAACAATACTGTTTTCATTCAACTGACTTGCTTAATGTCTCTTTTGACCAATCCGCACCAATGGAACGTAATAGTACTCTTATTGTTTGATATAATCATGACTCGTCTGTGACTGTAAAAACATTGGTGAATTCTAATTTCAATTTTAGTTTAAAAACAAATGTTTAACTTTGAAACCAATTATTTCTTCAGCAGTACCTACCTAACTACATAGAAGCAGTGGCGGATTACGGAATGAAGAAGCCCGAGGCAATATCAATTTTAGAGCCCCCCGAAATATAGCAAAGGTACCAAAAATTAAGGTTGATTGTGAAAATGGATTACGTCATTGGGATTTCAGCATTTTTGGAGGGGACTTAAGATCATATATGCACAACTCAGAGTAAGATCATAATATAGACTTCATAGTTGTTTTTTTAAATAAAAAAAAACAATACTTAAAGCCCCTCTTACTACTATGAAAATCATCTTTCATGATTAATATCCTATCTCTGGCGAAATTTTGAAGACCCATGAAAGAGATGTTCGTCATTACAAAAAATTGTAAAATATACTTACCTGTTGACATTTTTTTTTACTTTACATAGATGAATGACCTTATATTGAGGTCCCCAATCTTCAACGCATGAGGCTTATGCCTCTCTCTTTATTGAAAAAGACGCCACTACCGAGAAGCGTCTATAGAATTTTCGGCACCATTGTCTTATGCTGAAACATTTTGATGATAATTTACTTTGATTCGATAATAATAATAATTATATTTTATCTCAACGAATCTTCAATTCTTCAGTTTTCATGATGTATACTTTATATAGAATTTTCATTTTCAATAGACAACGAGATCTTTCATCCTGCGAACCGAACATCAAAAAACGACCGACAATCTTTCGTATGTCCCTCTCTGAATAACGGCGTCGAATACCGACGTCTTTTTCCAACGCAATGCTTTTCCCCCAATATTGTATCAGTCGCTTTGCTCTTTATGTACAGAATTATTCAGTTAGTCGGTGACCCTCGTCGGGTGTTCGTGTCTCAAACGTGGGTGACGGGCGATAATGTGAAAATTAAAACGGTGCTTTTGAAAATTTGTTTTGTATACGATAAAATGTAACTGTCAACTGTATTGATACGGACAGTGTGTAAAAAAGTGCTGAAATTTAAGCGTAGTTTTATAAAAAAATCAATCTTCTAATATTACGATACTTTTACGAGTGTTGTGCTTTGAAATGGATCATTGTTTATGACTAATGTTTACATTTTACTAACCGGCATTTTCAGTTACACTTTTTCTCTTATTGCATACCTGTGTAAAGGTATTTTCATTAACCCAGATCCCGTTATTTCGTAGACGCATTTATTCAAAATGTAAACTTGTGATCCGTCTAAGTTATTTTTAATTAATTTCGTGTAAACATCATTATTAAATTGTGTTTGAACTGTCGTGTTTACAAAATTTACAAGTCTGTTCGTTAAAATATTAATTTGTTGGTTATTATATTAGTAATGAAAATTTTTGGATCGGAAATTAAGTGATGTTGTTCTGTTAATCGTCAGATTTTATCTGATCCGGCGTATGTTTGTATTCTAGTTTTATTTGTTCTACATAACTATCGGTGAGATTATTTCTGTGTGTGAGAATATTCGCTTGATAAATAATTGATAACTTGTATTGTTTTTATTGATGTTAAACACGACATTATAAAATTAATTTACACTTGTGAAAAGGATGCCACAATTGTAGTAATTATCATTTACGTTCTTACATAAATAAATTATAGTGATGAATGTTAATTCGAAAGTGAAGAAGTGTTAAGTGATCTCAAAGTTGACACGATAGTTATTATATTACTGTCAACTTTGTCAAATTGTGTAAACAAATAAAAAAAATACAACACGTGTGTCATTTGGGAATAAAAAAAGTGTCAATGAAGTAATGGTACTCGTTTCGTTATTAATTGCGCTAGAATTAAAAAAAAGGTATTGGCGTTGAACGATATTTAAAATTTACGTAAATTTTAAAATGTGATTTGATAGTTAATTAATTAATATATTATAATACATATCTATATAAAAATATCATAAATAATTAATCTTGAAAGATTTTAAATAACCGCATATCATTCGTGTAGTATTTTAAACTTGTAAATGATAAATAATCTGCTGCTGAAAAATTGTTGAATCGTATGAAATTACAGAGGAAAAGTATAATATATGTTCGTACATTGTATTCTGATGGTGTGTAAATTAGCCTTGAAAAGGAATAAATAAAATAGTGCACGCGATAAACTTAACGAATCACGCTATAAAACACCGTTTAAAGTCCATCGCAACGGCCATTAAATCATCCGATTCGACCAGTGCAAGAAAATTGAGTATCCAATAAAAAAAGTGTGGAAAATTTCGTGTTTTCTGTTTACGTGCAGTTAATATTATTACAGAACGTACGTTTCCCGGCATCGGGCGCCATGTTGAATTCAGCGTCACTTGCGCCGTTACAAATCGATGTCACGTGAGCGTCGAGGCTGTAAAGGATAACAATATGTATAAATACGATGATATAACACTACGATATACAATATAGACCGCTCAGCTGGTTATGATGTTATTTCAGCCCTGAAACTTTACCTACACTGAAACACTGAAACATTGTGCAATCATAATACACAAAAAATGGTGTGAAATTGGAATGTTTACAAAATTCAAAGAACAATTTCTGTTTAAAATGAAGTCCAACAAATTCCAAATATAATATTTCGATTGTTAAAGTATTGAATACTGTGCCACAAAATGTCTAACTTTTGGAAATTTCGTTAATCAGTCGATCAAAAATAAAAATAACTTCAAATTTTCCACACCTCTTCCCCAGTTTTATACCCCTCTTTCGTTTTTCATTTACCTCAAACTCTCCCCACCCCTCTACCTACGTTGTTGAGTTTTCCTATACTCTCCTATCTCTAAATTCGCTTCCATACATTTTACCCTCAATACATTATTAATACCTGATTGCTTTTTACCGTTATATGGACTGGGACGAATATATTACGTGAAATATCAAAATTTGACGTGGAGCTGACTTGCTGAATACAATATTTCAATTATTTTATGAAAAATAAAACATATTTCGACATCGCATTATTAATTCGACTACAAGTTATATCTCTTCGTGTACTAGTCATTTGTATTGTAATACGATCTTATAATAAATTGAGTAACTTTATGTTCTTGTTAGCGAAGAGACTTTGACAAATCGTACGTCGTTAAATTGTGTACTTGTGAAAAATATGTCAAACTTGAGTGAATTACATTCAATAAATTATATACATTTTACGATAAAACATGCAATTTATGATGAAATGAATTACTACGTATAAACATTTAGTGCAAAATAAAACATTGTGAACATAATTTATTGATATTATTGATTAACCAAAGATATTTAATTCATTTAATTGATGGTAAAATAATAACAAATTATTAAATTCAAGTACTTATTTGTATAAAAAATATTAAAAATTATTCTAGTCATTTTGTAAAATTAAAAAATATGAGGGTAAATAATTATTATTATAATAATAAAAATATTTTCAAAGTTATTATTTTTGTAATGATGGGTGTAGTTGTGGCACAGTTCAGATCATATTTTTCCATAATGGTATAATTTTAATACAACCGTGCTGAGAAATTCGGTGAAGACGAGCAACAAACTATTCAAAGGAATTTAGAAAGAAGTATGCATGGAAATATATGGAATTTAGGGTACTCGTTATGAAGGCGCTGTGAAATGAATCACAAAAGATATTGGATATTGGAGATATCCATGAATGAAAATTAAAGGCGTGGAATTCGTTTTCCACGTCATAATAAAAGGGGTGAAAGAAACCCCTTTTCATAGCCCAGTTTAAAACAATTGTGCGAGCCAATGAGTTGGTGAAGATATTTCGTGATTCGGAGGAGAAATTTCTTCAGCGTTGTGGTTAGAACGGCATCAAGGTGGTTGGGGGTGGGGTGTTCAGGTGTTGCCTGCCGTGCTGCGGCGGGGCACAGCCCCAGGCGCCCCGAGACTCCCTGCAAAGCCCCGTCAAGGAGGAACCCATAGGTAAACATCATAACACACATTCATACTGTAAGATAGTATAGATATTACCGGAAATGTATGAAATCTAGGAATTGAGTACAATTCCTAGAAAACGTATACAATGCCGAATCAATATAGAAAATGTGTGAAATAATTTATCAGAGGTTTCTTAATACATACATTTCTTATCAAATATGCGCATAAAAACTCAAAAACTTTATATTTTTTTCGGGTAAGCTGACACGCAGTAAAGGCTAGAATAAAAACGTAGTAAAACCGAAGGACCCATATATTTTTGCAGTTAATCTGGAGTTGCACTTAGAATTACATAACTTGATACATTTCCGGTTCTTGCTTAAGAAAAGTACAAAATTTCATATTAGATTAATACCTATATAAAATATAATTCTTCTTCTTCTTATTTAAATATGGCACGCACCCGTCTGCGGGTGATTTTTCCATTGTCAAGTGTTTTGGTTATTTACTTATTTTTTTACTCTGAGAGTGACGAATCATAGTATTTTATATTTAGGTAACAAATACTAAATGCAGTGTTATAAAATGTTTCAATATCTTCAACATGTACGTCAAACATCTTTATAAAATATAATTTATAATACAAAAAAATAATTTTAATTTTCCTAGGAATTGTATACAATGACGGATTTCATACATTTCCGATAGCATAGACACAACAGTAATATCAAGACATATGCTATTACATCAATAATGTTTGAGTAATATCAAATTATTTTTCTGAAAGATTGTGTGCTGAATCATTGTTTACTGAAACATATTTTTCTGAAAGCTTTTTGTAATAGATACTTACTGTTGTGATGATAAAATAACAAAGTATTAGAAATACAATACTTATAATATTATGAGTAATTGGGTACCCAGGGATAACTGAAAAAAAAAATAAGCAAGTAGATTTATTTCTTCCCGATGGAACTCACGAAGGATGAGACAAGTTTGTAATTTGATTACATGAACCCACAAACCTATAAATTATAAATTGATAGAGAATGCAAAAAATCGTTTCATCACCATGAATACAAAAGTATTTTAAGTAGTAACGTAGGCAATCAGTATGGAGTGTCGCTAAGACCTTATATTTTTCATACTAAATTGTGACCTCCTCTTTTTGTAAGTACTGCTGTCTTTTACCTTTTTTTTATTTTTACCCAAATGCTTTTTGGATTAAATGCACCTTCAAGTCTTTTTCGGAAGAAATTAAATAAGAATAATAATTAGTCTTTATAAAAATATGCTAGGTACACAACATTTTAATTTTTTTTATCAAAATATGAAGATTAGTAGTTGCAATAATAATTAATAATTATTATTTCGTAAATGCTCCTGCGCCGATGACGTTTTAACGAAACAATTAGGTGCTTATTCATGTTCATCTAATGTGTGTTAATGACGTCACACGGTTTGCCAATTTTATGATGAAGTTTAGTAGCAAGCAACTACTGCTACGGCTAGTGGTAGTGTGACGTCATTCGCTTGTTATAACGAGTTGATCGCTACACTCTACACATACTACGAGTATGTAGGTAGCATGATAATACAGAGTACATCACCTAATGGTTTAGCTACGTTGATGCATGCACACTCATATTACGGTACCTACTCTGCTTTTGATTGAAACTACATAATAATAATAGGCTAATGAACAGTTTTCATCATCTGTGACGGTTGAGAGTCTATCCCCCGTTTTCACCAACTTTTACCTAAGAAGGAGACCCCTAAGAAATTTCCATACAAAAACAGAGATTATATTCTATTTTTTGACACGCAGGCCTACCAACCACACCCTAATTCCATACAAAATGCAACACGCAACTCACCTAGCTTGGGCTGAGATATTTGGGCACCTAACGTAGGTGAGTTGCGTGTTGCATTTTGTATGGAATTAGGGTGTGGTTGGTAGGCCTGCGTGTCAAAAAATAGAATATTATCTCTGTTTTTGTATGGAAATTTCTTAGGGGTCTCCTTCTTAGGTAAAAGTTGGTGAAAACGGGGGTATATGTTGCAGTTAAAGCGTTCATTTATAGAATGCATGCACTAACTATCCAATGTATACATTGACTAACACGCTTAGTTAATGTGTCCACAATCATTCTAATTCACGCTTTGACTAGTTAGTGTGTACATTAACGAAGGAGATTCAGTCAAAGCTTGCACAATGTTTATAACAATCTAAATGGCTGACATTTGCGAACAGCTGTTATCCTATATATACTGTCAGGGAGAATTATATTTGATTGATTTCATGTTTCTTAGCAGGATATAACCACAATAAATATACATTTTTAAACACAACTCTCATATTAATCCAGAATACCTACTCTTCGCAAATGCATCCTAAACCTTAAAAAAATACCCTGTTAGTTTTTGTTTATGCTTTGAAGATTCCACAGTAGTTAATGCATGCATTAACTAGTGAATGTGTACACTCACTAGTTATAGCGTTGATTTTTATACGGAGTTAATACTTTGACTAAAATCATCAGTTAACGCATACATTGGCTAGTGAATGCATACATTAACGGCTGTTTAAGCTTTAACTATAACATATACATGTATATGACGTATAGCATCATTGTATGTTTTGATGTAGCAACCACATACTTTGATGTCATGATAAGAGCAAATGATAATAGTCACAATAAAACCTGTGATAATGGGCAAGTACTATAGTGACATTTTAGTTAATAGCGGTAATGTTTATCTGGATCTAAATATTTTCATACACGCACATGTACTAGAACAGGTGTTGACAATATTAATATAGATGAGATATTTTGTATAGTATTAATATGTTGAAATGCCTCTGTCGTGAAAGACATATAGATTTTTCAGATGTATTTGATGGAACAAAAAATATGAAAAAATAACAAAAACACTGTGTTTTGCCTTTATGAGTTTATTGTACACAAACCAGATATATCTCGAAGCTTATTAATGCTTCAACTTCAGTGGGGATTTACCTATATAAAAAATAAAATAAAAATACAATAAAATAAAAATAAAAAAAATTATTGCACTAAAAATAATCATACAATGGGCGGACTTATTGCCAAATGGCAATTTCTGCCACCCAACTGTTTTCAAGATAAACTCCTGTTTTAAATTATTTTCGGGATAATCAGCGAGATAAAACGTCCTTATAAATTACGTATTCTTTGCTAAATTTAGATACTTTTTACGAATCTGTAAACCAAAATACATCTTTGCATACTAAACTTCACAGTGTGCTATGTCAGTATCGGGGATCGAACCCGCACCCGCACGCACACGATTTATTCAAGTTAGTCTCTAAATGATCAAATTTTGACGAACCGTCTGTCACTGAGTTTTTTCATCATTGAAACTTCAGAAGATCATATTTTTTTACTGGTTATGAACTAGTTATCATACATTTACGTTCAGATTACTCAAAATGAATTAATACTTAATGTGTACACTTCCTACTTAGTAGGAATTATCTGATATATTTCTGACAATTCTAGATTTTATTGTTTTATGAAACAAGTTGTATGAAGATGATAACTATTCGTTTAAACAAAGATAGTTATACAAATTAAAAATGTAAACAATCGTATCACCGCAGTGGTCGACTACACGTGCGTATGCATTAATGCTGCCAATCGTTAATCAACATTTGTCTGCAAAAAATAATTATCATATAAAATTTATGTTGGGTAATATTGTGGTAAGCCCGTAATTAGCCGACTTTTTAAAGATATAGAATCATAAAACCGAATAAATTTTATATAGGGCAATTTTTTTTAATAACTAGTCGTAATTAGAAAAGAATTTTAAGGGTAATAATTATTATCAATAAGTATTGATAAGAACAGATAAAACCTATAAAGTTTACGTTAAAAATAGAAATTCGTACATGTTAATATAAATTCGTACGCAACATTGTAGAAAAAAGTTAATATAAACGGGAATTTTCAATTTCACTTTTTAGAGTCACTTATTTTCCAAACTAACATTATATTGTTTCTATTGAAATTGCTTTCGTGTGGAGATGTTTTTCTAAAACTTATTGCAGACTTCAGGGATTTAAGTGGAAATTTAATTTTTGTGAAAGGTGAGTTTTATTGTGTCACTATCGTAAGTAAGTTGAGGTTTTTAAAGTGGTTTTTGATTTGTAAAATGCGAACAAAAAGTTTGACAAAGTATTTTTTTTACAACTGAATTGACTTGATAGTACCTACGTCAGAAGTTCTTACAATCTGTACCTGACGTTGAGTGCTTATATACATAAAAAATAGGTTATAAGGTAATTTGACAGAGGAATAAATTGGACAAGTAAAATAATATATGAGGTAAAAATATCAGACCTAAGAAATAAAATTTTATTACTAATACTTACTGTGGTCAAAAAATAACATGACATTTTCATGTCGACTAGCTAGATTCTTAATTTGAATTGCCTATACATGACCATACTCATACAATGTGTGATGAATTCTATAAATGTGACGAAAGCATGAAACAATCGTAGATATGTACAGGTAATTCTAGCGTTCTGTTCTCTTTACTTACCCCGAAAGTGTAAGGATGATGGAAAACAAACATATTTCACATGTTTCTATCCAACGTCATGCTGTCTGTAAACTATTCATACCCAATAAATTCCCTGCATCAAACAGAGTCAAGTTATGTGAGCATATCCATTAACTTTTGGCGCTGCTATTCGATTTAATGAATTATCTAATGTTTGGTTTGACAGGTGAATCTATCTTGTAGTAACAATGTTTCCACATGCACAATATTATTTGTGGCTATACCTAACACTACAACCGATATTTTTGTATTCTCCTTATACCTGCCTAAAGATAGTTCGTTCTACGAAAAAGATTTTGTCACGTTTTTTCATCACTTGCAGCAATAAAACGTCAGTTTGTGTGTGGTGACTTCGTCGACTTATTAATCTCACGAATGTAAACACAGTCGTAAACAAGAATGTTTGAATATTATGAAAAAATGCGCAGTTGGGATAAAAGTATGGAGTTATTAATAAAATCTTCTGTTTCATGCAATGGGTTGGTTGTTTTCCTTTTTTAGCCGCGAGGCGCGTACTGACACGTAGGAAAACATTCAAACGACAACACGTATGCACTAAAGTTTTTTGATGGTAGAGTAGCGTTATAATCCTCACGAATTGCCATGGATTCGTGATTTTACAATCAAGTAGAGATCAAGTACCCAACTGCCAAATTATACAAAATTCAAGTACGAACTGCCATAGTCTTCTGTGTGATTTTTGACAAAAGACCCTAACACGTGTGCTGCCGCCTGGTGTGGACCTACATGCGCGACTCGTCTCTGAACCACCCCTAATGATTCAGATTCAAGGTATAAATATTTGTAACTTCGTAGTATAATATGAAAAAGGTAGCTGGTAGGAGTTCTATTAGAAATAGTCAGTTATTGCAGTCAATTTTTCATACATTCTACTTACTGAGCGAATTGCTGCAGACAAATATATGTACCAAGCATGTCATAGATGTAGTAGGTGGTACTTGAAGGTGAAAATATTTTGTAGCGTCGACACTACGTATGAAAATTTTCCTTTTTTTCCCTGCAATAAAATATTATACTGCATTCGTGTATCATTGCATGTAAGTGAAATTATTTCTATTTATTATTGTTATGTAAATCCTTGTTCAAAAAAATGTTGAATTTGTCGACACGCGAGTAAACACAACCTTCATAAAACAGAGCTTTTCTAGCTACCATGTTGTATTTAGTAATTAATTATTACAAATTAGTTTTTAACAATACTATGTGTTAATCGAAACGTATGTCTATTTCATGCCGGATTAATCTCATTTCACACGCATATTTTTCAGGCGTTTCGACTTTTTTCTAACACGCTTTCAGTTTTCATTTAACATAATTTCTAATTCTGTTCAGTGTTGTCTGCGTCCAAATTTTCACCTTCAAATTAATAACTTTCCAATGTCGTAGCTCTTTGAAATAATGCACACAATTTTTTTTATTTAGGTGACAGTCTAAAATTTTAGTACTGTCTTATATGTAGGTAATTTTTGTTTGAGCTTTTCATACTCCTTTTTCTGTCTGTTAATGACTATGTTTGTGGATAATCATTGATATTTTATTTCTTTTTCTTTGCATAAATTTTTGTAATCACCATGTGGGTTTGGCTCGAATACATTGTACCTTGTTAGGAAATTTAGACTCAATTTATTGTTTGTGAAAATTAGGTGTTAAAGAGGTATATATGTAAATAAAATATTTTGTACGCTAAGAAGCACCTTCTTTATCAAAGCATCTAACTCTTTCATCTTCCCATTCCATCCTTCCTATTCTCTCACATGAATCAGTTCTGTATCCTACTCTATGTCTGCCAAGAATTTTCAAATAAATTTTTAAGCGACCTCCCGATTTATTATGGTGCTGAATTTTCTACATGTCGTAGTAGTCCAAGAGCCCGCTGCTTAATTTATGACGTATCTGTTTTTTGATCGAAATGTGGTATAAATGATAGCTTACCAATAGGGTATTACATCGCACTAGGGTTGCCTATCAAAATCTTGCCGCAACCCCCCCTGCCCCCCCGAAAAGGTCCCTCTTCGCGGTTTTTCGCATTTTATAGGAATATGGTAAGAGATAGGAGAAAGTAGTCAATGACAAAAATAATTCTTGCTAAATTCTCTACAAAAAATGTGATGTCAATTTTTTCGTAGAACTAGCGGTTTACCCGCAATAGCCGGTCCAAAACCTATATTCATTTAAAAAACTAAAAAAATGAATTTAAACTAAATTGGTTGAAAATTGATAAGAGCTACAGGAAAATAATCAAAGAACGAATTAATTACCATAGTATTAGCTACAAAACGAGCTATAACTTATTTTTATACATCAATTAATTTAGGACTTATTGCAATAAAACTCAGTGACGAAAATTCTTGAAATTTAGTTTTTCATAAAATAACCAGCCATATAGCGCCGCAGGCCAAATTTTTTTTCCATAAAATGTTAGTGATAATGGGTGGAAGAAAGTTAAAGAAAAAAAAATAATAATAATTATTTTTCTCAAAAAATATCCTGTTTTTCGACCGGCCATTACGGGTAAACTACTAGTCCTATGAAAAAATTTACTTAACATTTTTGTAGAGAATTTAGCAAGGATTATTTTTGTCATTGACTACTTTCTTCTATCTCTTACCATATTCCTACAAAATGGGAAAAACCGCGAAGAGAGACCTTTTCGGGGGGGGCAGGGGGGGTTGCGGCAAGATTTTGATAGGCAACCCTAGTGCGATGTAAAACCCTATTGGTAAGCTATCATTTGTACCACATTTCGATCAAAAAACAGATACGTCATAAATTAAGCAGCGGGCTCTCGGACTATAGGTGAATAACAAGTATTTATTTCAACAGATAAACTTACTGTTCTTGTACCTTAATATCTGTTGACATAACTCCTTTCTTGTAGGTATATTAAAATGTTGATGTTTTTTGACACCAATTCTAGGGTGTCAAATCCTTAATACAATCCAGCAATCCAAGTTTATCTAGGGTAACTACTAGCTCCTGTATTTTCTGGTAAACCAATCTCAGTTATAGATACCGAATAATACTGTCTCGTACTGTGCAAGCATACAATGTATACACAAAAGTATTTCTGAATTAATAATATCATGAATTGTTAATCTTCCGTATCCATTTTATAAGACGTGTCGACGTCGCTTGATGAGGATTTCGTATGATGTCTTCTAAATATACATAATGTGCATGAAAACATCATCGTAGAATGATATGTGACTATCGTGTTGGAATTAATTAATCAGAATGCTCTTTGCGATGCCGACTTCAACACACAGACTCGTGGAGACACACTACTGTGAGATCAAAAGGAGTAACGGTAACAAGGATCAGAGTAATATTACTTCATAATATTAGTTATGTTCACAGATCAAAGAAACGATAATTCTTACATACCTAATAGAAAGCAATTGATTTAGTACGAGTATTAGTCTACTTGGTATGTGGTTGTTTTCGACGAGTTCAAGGAAAGATAAAACATTTTACGGAATCTCAGCGACTTTCCTCAAAGCAAGTCCATCTAGTTAACCGCTTATATGTAAAATACGATCTGTGAAACTCTTTTGCTGGTAATTATTGGTAGGTATACCCGCGCATCATGGAAATAATATAAGATATATATTATATTAAAATCGCTAATCAATAATTTTAATAAGTAAGCTATGCCGGAAGAATCCAATATTTCAGCACGATGCTTGAATTTCGGCACAGAGTATCTGACCTGAATCTTTGATACCCGTGATATCTGGATGAGTGAAAGTTTCCCAATATTAGACTGAAGCGTCTATCAATCACGGATGATGACATAAATGTAGGTCTCTCTAGCAGATTATACTGAGAAGTTCTGCCTACTCGCATGCACTACCAGTTTATACAGAGTTATTGGTACCGAATGTCAAATATTTGGAGATAAATGGTGTTATAAAACGTAGAACTGCCAAAGAGATGGCATGCCAATTCTGAAGGGTTATGTGAAGTTTTGCCTTTTTGAAAAAAATCTTCCTTAGACATCAATATCTTGTCAACAGGGGCGTTAAAAACTGCTTCGGTAGATATTATTGATGTTATTTTCTTCTAATAGTGTTGCTATTTTCACGCAAATAAAATAAACAACGTATATTTGACTTTCTATTTTCATCTGACACTAAGTATTAGTAATTACGTTAGATCTCTTACAACATTTATAGATTTCTGTCATATTAATATCGATTCTCCTATCTATATATAACTATGCCATATATTTCTACATGCAATGTGTTGTTACTATTTTGGCACTAGAAAGGCCATTAAATAATATTATTTTCATTGACAATAATTATTTTTATTTGGCATAGCGTCCTATCATGTTGTATGTACGAGTATGTTATTAGCACTGAGTGTGTCAAGATTATAATATTAAATATCTAAAAGTATAGGCGTTAAATTTTTGATGATTTGTCAAACAATCTGTGTAAGCGTACATTTGGCATTTTCCGGTCATAAGATCTATTACAGGATGGAACAGGGAAGAAAGTAATTTTGCAAACATTTCGGTACATAATATGGTTAAATAAATAAATAAATACATGTTTTGCACTTTGATTGAATGTTTGCCATTCATGGACAAGAACTTTTTCTCAAAGGAGAATGCTAAAAAAAATCAGTGCCCAGCACCAACGAAATGTAACTCAAATGATAGGATCTGTTAAAAATGAGTACTTAATTAAATACTGCATAAGTCGCATCATCGAAATCAATGGCTAAATGTGTGAAATACCTATTCGAAGGTTTACAGGGGTCACATACCTATAAGTAAAATGAGAATTAAACAGTCACAGTTGTCTCTCTATTTAATTTCACTTATAAAATTATTATAGTTCTGTGATATAAAAAATATAGAGACATAGTAATAAAATAATGTGTGTCAGGATAGGAAAGTCTGGCGATCCGTTCTCTCTGCCTACCCCGCAAGGGAGGTGGCGTGAGGGTATAGAATAGAATAGAATAGAATAGTAAAAAAATAGAGAACTTAAAAGATATATTGTTTTTATTTTACACAAGAATTTGACGCGAATCCCATAATCTCTTGTTGTATGGGGTCATGAAGGTCTTAGAAAATGATAGACTATGGGAACATAACCGATTAAGCTTAAGCCATTTTGAATTTATGGGGGGGCGTAAATTTTTTATATCTTCATTTTTACTATTACTAAAATATTCTTCCTATATTCGTGGGACGTTTTAGGCACTAAAAGTTATACCCAATATTATGTGTATCTAGGTAGGTACTTACACAACATCGATCATTTTACAGTCACATATACCTACATTTTTTTAGTAGGCACTCAACTATATATAATTCTATTCATGCCGAGTCCCTTATGGAGACGGCAGAGAGAACAGACTTGACTATCTATCTATCTATACCCTCACGCCACGTCCCTTGCTGGGTAGGCAGAAAGGACGGAGCGCCAGACAGCCATATCCTTACACACACTCCTGGCCTCCGTCGCATTCATTTGTCATACACGCTCTCCGATTCTATTTAATCAAAATGCGTCCATCCTTGAGAATCTGGTCGACATGATCGGACCACGTCAGCTTCGGGCGGCCGCGTTTTCTCACACCTCTTTGCTCACTCAAATATTTATTTTGTCATTCTTCATTCTCTTAACATACCCAAACCATCTTAGTTTATTCACTTTCATTTTCGTCACAACACCAGTCTATATAATTACCTCGTTCCTTAATCTTATCTTAGACTTGACAATAATAGATATTGACATTATTACACCTACAGCGTCGTCATCATCACGAGCCCTCGCCAGTCCAGTGTTTGATATAGGCTTTCCTTCCCGACTTCTATAACACCCCGTCTGTAATTGCCGTTCTGTGCCACTAGTATCCACTATTTTTATATCGTCGGACCACCTTGACTTAGATACTAATTTGTTTGTCAACTAGTCAGCAGTTTTTTATAATATTTTTATCATATGCGTCGTATATCTGCCGCCGTGAGATACATGAAGATGTTAATAGGTCAATATTTCCTATCTTAACAAATAGTACGTACTAGTATAATGTACATACATAATAATTGAGTACTAAGTACGTGCACGCACGAATATACAATGTATACAATACTGAATACATCTATTAAGTATTTGTAAAAGCGATATCCCACGGTGCGCGAATCCGGATTCGTATGTAGATTCACACGCCGTGAGAAGGGGTGAGTCCGTAAATCTATACAGACGGTTTCGTAGCGATTTGTATGGCGGTACGTACAAATCCAAAATCACGTACGAATCCGGATTCGCGCACCGTGGGATATCGCTTTTACAGATGCTTATTGCTTGTATTATAAATAGATACATATCTCTTGATAGCTAGTTACGTTAATCTCTTTTATAATAATTCCAATTATCTCCTCTACGTACGACTACTGTAAGAAGTTTGTTTGAGCATAATTGTCTTAAGGGGCCTATAGTCCAGTCGCCATTAGCTTAAAATGTTTGGAAAGCTTGCAAAAATTTCCTAATTATTGGAATTTTGGGATGTTGGTTACATTAGATCTACACTCAATTTCTTTGCGCTAACATTGAGAGGGGACGATCAACTTCAAAATTTTAGCACTTTTTTAAAATGTGTGTATTAAGAATAAAGATGTAGAGTATTAAATTTCCTTTATTTTTCATTAGTCAAACTTATTTTGTGACCTAGCGAGACACAAAAAGTTCAAGGTCTTAAAGTATGATATCTTCAGCACTAGTTGAGTATTAGGAGTCTTTATTTTCCAGAAGCAGTTTTTCACATGTTCAATTACTTACTGAACACTTTTCCATAATTATTATGATACTTCCTTTCCCTACTGCAACCTAAGTACATGTAGTTCTAGTTCTCAATAGTTCTAATAGTTCAGTCGATGATGTAGGTACCCAATCATCTGTGTGTATGGTAGGTATACAAAGAATAATGAAGCTGTATGAATGTAGGTACTAGTACATCATATTATAGGTACGTAGTGTCTATCGTTATTCTGGGAGTTTGAGTGGCAGGTCGGTATATGTAGGTACTTGAAAAATAAATGGGAAATTATTCATCTGCTATTTGGTTGTAAGGCGCCTGAGGCGCCCGTTGAAAGATGATGAATATAACAAACACTTTATTTAAATACGTACTTCTTCCTCCTTTTTAAATATATCTTCGATCTGTTAATATGCTAAAGAGGTTCAGCTTTCTCAAATTAAATTTTGCTTGACAGTAGAACCCGAATCATTTTAGCGTGGAATTTTGACAAATATGGAAGTTTGGAAAAATTCTGTCGAGAGAATTTTTATAAGAACGTAAAAATCTCCCACCCAAGCAGGTACCGACATACTTTAAAAAATGAAAATTTAAAAAGGCAAATTCATTATTAATTCAATTATACTCGTAGATGATTGATTGACTAAACACGGTACGAAATATCGCTGTTTACAAATCAACAATACTTACCCCCGTTTTCACCAACTTTTACCTAAGAAGGAGACCCCTAAGAAATTTCCATACAAAAACAGAGATAATATTATATTTTTTGACACGCAGGCCTACCAACCACACCCTAATTCCATACAAAATGCAACACGCAACTCACCTACGTTAGGTGCCCAAATATATCTGCCCAGGCTAGGTGAGTTGCATGTTGCATTTTGTATGGAATTAGGGTGTGGTTGGTAGGCCTGCGTGTCAAAAAATATAATATTATCTCTGTTTTTGTATGGAAATTTCTTAGGGGTCTCCTTCTTAGGTAAAAGTTGGTGAAAACGGGGGTTAGAGTAGCAGAAGTATTTGGAAATACAGAATAAGAAATAAGGAGAATTTGTCGCGGGGGGGTGTATTATTTCCGAGAAGAATGAAAAATTATGTCGTATTGATGGTGGATTTAATATCCCAATTATTGGATATCTTATTTCTGTTCCGAAAATAACTTTAGCTTTTTTTGCAGATATGTACTTCAAGCTCGATTTCGTCTCATAATAGTACCTATATTATCAAGGGTTGTATTAAGATTTTCGATCGAGAAAATATTTTCGTATTTATTTTCAGAATATAGATTCTCAACATATAGAAAATGGAATTAAATTCTAATGTCAAAGTACGCATATGTTCAGTAGGTATACAAGAATAACTTTTTTGTATGTAGTAATGGCTGACATAAAGAAAATACCTACAAATCCAAATACTTTTTTGCACACTCTGCACTAGTCTGAAAGCCTGTATCGCAAAGTTTGGAATACATCGTCACCGCCGGGGTTCGAATCTTGCATCTCTTGCTTAAGAAGCTGGCGCCTGAGCAAACTGTGCCAACCATGATACTATTGTATTTTTCAGTGTTTCAGTAGAAAATCTCAGTATTATTGAAAAAAATAAAGTCGAGAAAAACCTATATTAGGTAGGTACTTTGATATTATCGTGATTTATGCAGGTCATTATGAAATATCTTCGTCCGCTTCGTAAAGAAAATATACGGAATGTTGAGTTTGATTACTTGCTTGTTGAAGGAAAGAATTTCAGATTGGAATGAAGTTTCTTCATAAATACCGTAGTAGGCAGTATGTAATATTCTGCCTCTCGACTTTGGTGTTCATTCTAGCATAGAACACCGTAACTCACGTTATTACATAGGTACAGTTATTCCTCGGGAGTTCCTCTTTCCACTTCCATCAGAATTCCTGGAAAGTAAGTGGATATATCGATACCACAATTCCAAACAGAGACAAGTCTGATTTTTTTTATTTAGGAGAAAACCCGTTATATATATAATAACAATAATGTAATAAATATTTATTATCATTAACTCAACATCAACTCAATTCAAGAGAGAAATATTTCAAGTTATCTCCCTATGCAATTATAAGGAGTGATATTTTTTTATAGTTCTATAATATACCTAGATACATTTTTACATTAAAAAAAACTTATTATTGTACATAGAGAGTTTTTTATTAGTGTAGAATATGATAGATATTTAAATAGTATTCTAAAAATATGAGTGTACATATAATCTCAATATTGAAAATTGCGGACTTGTCTCCCTCTGGAATTGGGATATCGATATTATTATTAGGCTGGAATAATGCTTGAATAAAAATCAATAAACCAATCCTTGAAAGTGTTTTGCGTTTAATACTGATGAAATTAAATCTTATATTAAAGTGTTATCTACTCCTGTTTCTTATCCAAAAAAAACTTATTGAAATATCGGAGACGATCTTCAGTGGAGTGTTTCAAATAGCTCAATATATTTTAATTAAATTTTATCGATAATATTTTATTCCGTTGAGCAAGAACATTCATAAGTAATCACTTTTGATTTCAATATTTAAAGTCAAGCAGGTTTTATACACCATTTTTTTAAAAGGATCTCGGCTTGCACACACAAACCGAATTACTACATAAATGTAAGTGTCATTGTTAATTGCTTCACATAATCAGGATAATTATTTTTGTCTTTTTCATCAGAATTGTATTTGTAATAGTATTTTGCCGAGAGTTTGCGATAAACAATGATCATCCGACAGACTTCTGAATGATTGTCGGCTACTTTAATATTGTGCACACTTATGTAACATTCACCAATTCCAGAAAAGTCTTCTTTTTCTTTCGTGTCCGCTCCCTAGATGGAGAATATAAGCTCAAGAAAGTCTCTCTAGGCTGTTCAGTTTTGTGTTTTCTTCGCTTTTCCTCTGCGCATCCTCACATATGTCACAATTCTTCAGCTCCGCTTATACATTCAATCTTTCCATTGCCTGGTTAGGTCTGTCCTGTCGTCTTGTGCCTCTAGGGTTTAGGGAAGTATCATCTCTGCTCTTTGGTGAAATACCAGAACCATATGACCTAATAACTTCAAGCGATTGCTCTTGATAATTTTGGACACAGGTGGGTTATTTTCAGGAAAGTAGAATTGTTAATTATTGGAACTGAATAATGTCTCAAAGTGTAACGATCACTCATAAGTCTGATGGATGTTCGTCCTTCATTGTGTCTCTTGAGAAAATATTAGTATTTGTGTTTACCTTGAAAATAATAAACTTTCACTAGGTATGTTTAATGAAAATCTTTGCCATTCTTGTAGATGACATTGTTAATTAATGTGTACGTATCTGGTACAAGTTTGATTCTGAAATGATCAAATTACATGACATTAAAGACTTAATGAATCGTTAGAACAACGGTGTTTTGGAACAATAACTTGAAGCAAGGTCGTGCTTTTGTTACCATTATAGTAGTTTGGAATGGCAAATGTTCCATATTCCAGGGCCCAATAAATAATAATAAACTATAGAAGTATGTCAGTAGTACTACCTACATAGAGAAATAAAATTTATATTAAAATGTACCAAAAATATTGGAGCCAACGTACCAATGGCATTCTGCCAACTGAACTCTCCATACTGGAAACGCAGATTTTTATTTTCTTCTTGTTTTTCGTGATTTTTATTTTATTGAGGCATTCCCTGCAAGCATTTTGTTATGTTTTATGACTCTAAGGACCTTTTCTGACTTTGCTGCATTGAAATATTACAAGCATTACTTCGTAGACTGCAAAATGTTGGTGTGTACATTAGTTTTTATGATACTGTTGTTGTTTTTACTCCATTTCACTGTGAATGGTCTATAACTTTATAGGAAGTCACTAGACTGTAAGTATAGAGAATGCTGTTGAGATGAGATCCTTAAGAAGAACGTGTGGAAAAGATGAAGTGATTAGAAAATTGAAGGACTGTAAAACGGATATTATAACTAGGCTAAAATGTGAACAGGTTGAGGTGGTTGCGACATGTATAAAGGATAACAATTAAAATATATTGACACAGAGTGGCAATGAATGGAGTGTTATGGAAGTCGGGAAGGGAGGCCTGTATCCAACACTGAACTAGCGGCACTAACTGGTGATGATGATAAATTCGAATCTCTTGGTAAATTTTATGCGGGTACAAATAAACCGAATTGAAATACCCGGGTACTGGATACCTGAAAATTTCTTTATAACATGTTTCAAATAATTTTCGTTTTGGGCGAAATAATGTTTTCATATCCTTTTTACCGGCAAACCTGCCTAATATAAATAGTAATATTATTATAACTTCAAAAAGCGATCCTTCCGGTTGAATCTCCCATTAATATCCTCATGTTTTGTGTATTGTATTACCATACAACCTACCTTCACATTTATTTTATTATACATGGTACCTTTATTAATACGTATGCATAAATCCGATGTCAGGAAAAAATCACACACGAAAAAATATCACGGGAAAAAATTTCACGGAAAAAATATCACATGGAAAAAATCTTTGGTATCAATCTTATAATCACGGTACAGAAATATCACATACAAAAATATCACGAGATAAATTAACACATTTTTGATGCAAAATTTATTGTTTATTTAGAAGACACTGTAACAGGGCAGCATTACCCGTAAATCGGGTGCAGAGCCGCAATAAGTAAAAAAAGAAGACAATGTAATTGATACTTTATAGTTAAATTTAATTATGTATCTAATCTTTCAAATCATTATTAAAAATATCAACATTAGTATGACAACCAACTTGTATAGGTACTTAATAAATTTTGAATAAGAATATGAATGTGTTATTTATTTTTGTGATATTTCTTTCCCGTGATATTCTTTCTATTTGATATTTTTCCCGTGTGATATTATCATGTTACCCATAAATACTGTGAAGGTATCCCTTAGTTCCGCTATTCTTCAGCTGTATACAACTTTTATACTTGCTTTACGTATGGGTAATTATATTTGGTACTACCGTTATGTTATGTTCTATACTGAAATGAATGGAACTTTGCATCCGTTTGTTGAGAATTTTCACGCGCCACTGCTGACTGTGTGGCGGTTCCAGATACTAACTCCTTCAGTGTGGAATAATGATACTCCGATATATTACTATGTATGAAATACTTGTCTATGAAATATGTAGGTACATAAAATACTAGGCCGTATGAATATTTTGATCGTCGAGAAGACAAGTATTTTTTGAACGCCCATAACGTTAGACTTTTTTTCACCAAGACAAGTATTGTAAAAATTGTTTTATTATGCTTTTTAACAGAACGCTAGGGATGGCTTGGGAACATGTATCTTATACACAATACATCTCTGAGAATGACAGCTTAGACCTTGTGGTTTACCTACGTTCTCTAGAGGAAGAGGAAAGAAATATTTGATGGACACAGGACAGAACAGAAAAACTTTACTGCACACTTATGCCTAATAAACAAAAGTCCTATCGAGATTCGAATCCAGCACTGTCGCCATAGTGAAGAAAGAGACATCTTTAAAATGTAAAAAATTGTCTTAATTTTCGAGTATATTTTTATTGAATTGTACTAGAAATTGATTTCGAAAAAATCTTCTTCTCCTGTTCATCTGCTTTGTCTAGGACTGCGTTATATTTTTTTTTTTGTTATATCAAGGATCTGGGCTTGCACACACAAACCCAAATACTTTCCCGCACACTTTGAACTAGGCTAAAAGCCTTTATCGCTAAGCGTGGAATACATCTTCAGCGTCGTGGTTTGAACCTGGCACCTCCAGCTCGAGAGACCTTCGCCTTAACCCACTGCACCAACCATATGTATTGCTCGGAGCCTGTTCCTGGGATATAGATGTTCAGTTATCTCGTCACTTTTTATGTAAAAAAGTAATTTTAAAATTAAAACGAAATATTACTAAAATAAGTTTTCTGAAAATGCGAATTTATCACGTCATCATTAAGTCATCCAATCTTAACATTTATAAATAATAACCGCATATTAGTCAAACAAATCTTGTCAGCAATAATTGATTTAAAAAAGTTGCCTGCCTAAAAGACAGGTACTTAAGTACAGGTATTTTTTCTCGCGTCAGTAAAAAATCTTATTACAAAATAATTTTATAAAGCATTCAATAATGCGTATCAATTTCATATTCAAAAGTATATAAATTATTGGTACGTATTCGATAATGCGTACCAAATTTATATTCTTACCGAAAGAAAAAGCCAAATTATTGAATTTTAATATTAATCAACCGTACCTTCTGACAAATGAACCGTAATAATTTACACGGGGAAATAGTAACTCCGTGTTCTCTTTTTAAAAATATATTTTCAAATAAAGATAAGTACCAGATACAGTGTGTTCCGTTAGAAAAATCAATTAGTGTTGAGTTAGGGTGAAAAAATAAAACTGTTTTTGTCTGTCAAAAAAGTGAGTCAATATGTTTTGTTGCGTTGCATTTCCACGACGAAAGAATTACGAGAATTTTAAAGGAGAGACGAAATGAATGAAAAACAACAACTAACAGGCAAAAAAAACTAGCTGGCTAACAACCAATCGGAGCGCGGCATTAGAGATTATAGAGATTATCTTTATTTACGAGTAGATTAAGGAGATCGTTCATATCTGAACCATAATTATACTATTAATTCAAAATTACCTATTGAAATGTGTTTATGATAAAACAGTTCTACACTTTGAGCGTGTGTGCAGAACTTCAGGGACATTGAAAAATTATTAAAATATGAAAAGGTGAATTCAGACAGACTTAATGAAAGCGTAATAAAAACATTGCAGGAGGCGCGGGTTCAATTATTTTTGCTGCGGACGATGTATTCTGCTTTTCACGCCACAAGCTTTTAAATTATTTTGAAATGTGCAGAAAAGCTTTTGGATTTGTGAAAAGAAGCCCGGACTATCAAACAAAATCAGTGCACGAATTAAAGTTTGGTATAAAAAGTTTCTGAATTGGAGTCTCTTTCAAATCTCTACTTATTTGTTATATCAATAAATCAATGTCTGTTTATTATGTTAGTGGCTGATACTATACTGAAATACTTTTCCCCAATGCATTTGCATTGTCTCAGCTGCGGAGCATAAGACATTAAGTCTGCATTACGTGAATACAAAGTTATATAGAGAAAGCAGAGAGTTATATCCTTTTACGTCGGGAAAGTGAGAAACTTCTAATGGGCGATTCGTGTAGTTGTTTTTTTATGAGAACTAAATAAATACCATTTTTCTGACATTCTTTGCCACGAATAATATCGTACGTTGTATGAATCACTTCGAATATATTTAGAGAGTTATATAATAAAAAACCACTAACCAGTAATCAATCCTGACAGATTCCTTGCTTCCGTCACAATTATGCAATTTGTCATTCACACCCTCCGGTTTCTTTTACACAAAAAGCATCAGGCGTTTTTTAGAATCTGGTCAGTCTGATCATTCTAGGTAAGTCTCAGATGGATACAGTTCCTGGCATCTCTTCCTTTACACAAAATAATATATATTTTTAGTGATTCTGTTATCATTCTTCCTCTAAATATCCCCAAACCATTTATGTTTATCCAGTTACATTTACAACACCCATAGTCTTACAGTCACTCATCTCTTATAGACTTATTCGTTTCCTACTCCCATCTCTCAGTATTTTCGAAAATATTCTTCTCAACAATCTCATTTTCACTGCATTCGGAATTAAGAGAGTATTCTGCACTAGCACTTTTGATTCCATAGGCACCTTGCTAGTACTAACAATCGAAGTAAATAAATACATTTTATCTATTAAAGTAAGTGAATTAAAAATAAGTAACTAAATAAGTGCAGCAGTGGCACAAACTGGCGATGGATAGAGAATTGTATGGAAGTCGGAAAGGGAGACCTATGTTCAACACTGGACGAGGGAAGACTGATGATGATGAAGTAAATAAATTTAAGTGAAAATTTGTCTGACGACACTGTTAGAATACAACATGCTCTAATATGGAGAGCTTCGTCTTGATAATATAGCATCATCCGGAATAATATTTTGTGACGTTTTACAGATAGAAAAAAATATAGCTAGAATTGTATAAGTATATAATAATAATTTAGATGATACCTACAATAAATTTATGATAAACTCGCAGCAATCACATGACACCGTTTCATAAGTCGTCTTGTCTATAAATCATTCACTTCTCGACCGCTCCCGAAATAATCTCAGCGAGAATTAATTATTGTGCCATATATCCAAATTCTTTAATCTAATAATAAAACATAATATGTTACTTTTTACATTAGACTGCGCTGAGTTATAAGATCATTCGTAAAATTAAACTGTGAGATTTATATGCGGAAGGAAAGATCTTACTATCAAGAATATTACATTTTGGTCAACACAAAAAAACTAACCTCATGTACAAACTCAAATACTCTCATGTACATCGCCTGTGTGTTCTTTAGAGTTTTTCACTACGTATATTTTATATTGAAATGATTCGAGCTTTCGCTGACAGTTTTGCCTCCATCTTCAGAATGATGTGAGTTTGATGGTAGTTTCTACATCAAGTGAAGTCCGTTAAATCATTAGTCCTTAACTGCCGCAGCGTGAGCATATCTGTGTATACATATATGCAGTAGATATTTTTAAAGAACACACATATGATATATTCATCAAAAGGTTTCAAAAATACTTTCATGTACACTTCACAGTAGACTAATAAAAGTCTGTATGGTGAAGTGCAGAATAGTATAATATAGTAATTCGAGGAAATGATTCGAGCACTGCACTTTTCGCTTGGAAGAGTCACCTTTATAGTATGCTACAATTGTATCCCTTTACTATTTAACGTTCCATCCATAGGTGAGGGTTTTTTCTATTATCTCTAAAAATCACACGGAGTTTCAAAACTGCGAGAAAGCAGAAGTTAATATCTTAATAAAATATGGGATGTTTGTCTTTGATTGGTATGCGGACTATTGTTTGACTATATTTTTATTTCTTTATATTATGTAGGTTTAACCGAAAAGTTTTTTTTATACGTACTACATAGATGTATCGTAACGTGATATCATGAAGAAGGCGAAAGCAAAAAGTATACAGTATATATTATATTATCTTGTATTTCCTAGGGAAGTTATCGATTAGTAGTAGTAAACTATGAGACTTTGATCATTCGTAAGCTTAACGTTGAAAGAGGTCGGCGTTCTGAACTAACTTGTTTCCAATTTTCTCCGATAAAATCCGAGGGATTAACCCGAGTGTACGTTTGATTGATGGTACAAAAATATCACATGATTCCGCTCTGAAAACTCGATCTTATATACACACAACTTTCTCATAAGATTAAGTATCGTATAATATATTATTATGAACAGAAACTAATCGTCGCCCTATAATCTTACAATATTCTTTATAAACATATTATGCAGGTACTTAACCCATCTTCCTCTTCTTTATCCTTAACCGTCCCGATATAGGCCAATTCTAACGTTTTCCAATTCCTTCTATTTTGGTCTTTGCTCAACCAGTTCCTTCCTGCGACTGGGACTAACCTAACCATAGTCTCCTGAAATATACTGACTTATTAATGTGTATGTAAAATGTAGCCAAAAAACTATGAATCTGAAACTCTTTTCGATATTTCGATAAAAATCCGCCTACAACCCGAAACATCGCTGTAAATTTCCTTTCACCGCAGTAGTCAATTTACCGATTGATTGTCTATATCAGCGTTTCCTAACCTTTTTCAGCCACGGACCCCTAGGAAATCAAGCAGACTTTTCACGGACCCCCTTAATAAAAAAACAGAAATAAATTTCGGACCATTTATTTTAATATTACAAATACAAAAATACAACATCAACATCAAGATTCACGTTGATTAATGTGAAGGTTGGTGTTGTTTTTTTTGCAACTAAATTAGTAATATTCGGATTGATGTTAGTACTAAGTTGTAATCTCAAATCGGATTCCACTTGTAATCTGTTTCTGTATTTGTTTTTAGTATATACAAGAGCAGAGAATGCCTTTTCACAGAGATATGTGGTTGAGAAAAGCAGCAAATGTTTCAGTGCTTCTTCTGATATTTCCTTATAATCTTTCTTTACATTCACCCAAAAACTTGATAAAGAGGATTCTTTGAAATTACGTTTCAAAGCTGAATCACAAGATAGTTCTATTAGTTGGTTTTCTTGTGTCGGTGTCAAGCTAGTAATATCAGTGACATCTGTGTTGAAAGGGTCTAATATCCAATGTTTATTTTTGTCGGGTACTGGAAAATAATCCCGAAACGAAGACCTTAAAGCGCGGAGGTGTTTGATCATTTCGTCTTGTACTTGAGTTGGTAACATCGCTCCACCAGAGGATTCTAAAAACGCTGACAGTGTAGGAAAGTGATTATATATATTTTTTATTGTACGATTTGTCCAAAGGTCAAGCTTTTTTACCATCGTTTCAATTTTGTCTTCAGCTTGGAAGATGTTATTATCCCTCCCTTGTAGACCTAAGTTCAACTCGTTCAGAGCACTAAAAATATCAGCTAAATATGCTGCCATTATGAACCATTCAAAGTCATTGAAGTGATCAGCATGTTTATTGACGCTGCCTGCAGAATTCTTCAAAAAGAACATTCTTATCTCATCTCTCAATTCAAAAACACGCGACACTACTTTGCCACGAGACAACCAACGCACTTCAGCATGCAATAACAACTGCTTGTGAATGCTTCCCATTTCTTCACAAATGATACTGAAAATACGGGAATTTAGAGGCCTAGCTTTAATAAAATTCACCACCTGCACTATGTCGTCTAACACTGTTTTCAATTTTTCTGGCATATTTTTAGCAGCTAACGCCTCCCTATGAATGCAGCAATGATGCCAGATAATAGATGGATTCATCTTCTTCACGAGCGCCTGAAGTCCTATTCGTTCGTCGTGATGAGTAAGCGTAGCGATTACGAGACTTTTGGTGCCATATATTTTATTAATAATGGTCCAGAGATGAGACCGCGGACCCCCACACATACATTCGCGGACCCCCAGGGGTCCGCGGACCACAGGTTAGGAAACGCTGGTCTATATTATTTTCACGTGTATGTACGAGTATCTTTTTAATATCATAAAATGTTAGGTCGAGTCAACAAAATGCATTGGTTTCAGCGTAGAATAGTTAGTATGCAGCCGCAATAACAGTCCTAATTTGGAGAAAGTAGTTGAATTTCAGTAATTTCACAGTAGGTATATGTCACAAAAAGCCTGCTACTATTTAGAAGTATTCTAAACTTTGTAGTAGGCTTGTGGGCTTGCAGATTTTTAATTTCTGTAAATTCTTATACGATATAATTCATTAGGTCTTGATACTATGTAGGATTGATGAAAAGCTTGCCCTGTGGGCGGTCTTATACAAAAGAAACGCTACTGAATTATTCATTGAGAAGGCACGTGTAAAGTAATTCAAATTATGTAAATTTATTTTTACCTTATATTAAAGTTCACACCCATTATTTGAAAAAACTTTAATATACGTGTCCCTTTTTGCGAATGCCCTTATAATTATAATTTTGCTGTAAGTAGTAGAAATTTGATTCATATTATGCTAAAGAATCATAGATAAAAAAGTTCATACTAAATATCAATGATTAAAATTCCCTTATAATAATTAGGTATAATATTGCGTGGATACCTACTCCTTCTTCTTCTTCTTCTTTCTCGGCCGTTTTAATTCCAATGCTGTACGTAAGCCTCCCCTTTGACTTTCCGCAGATCTTTATCCTGAGCATGCTGCATCCACTTGCTTCCTGCGATTCGCCTCACATCGTCAGACCATCTTGCTTACTTCATGGGATCATAAATAAATAAAATAAGATTATGTTGTTATCCAGGTTATTTTTCTATTCACCAACTTTCGAAAAAAAAATCCAAAAAAGGTCTTTCGATGTCAGTGTTACCAAACTGTCAAATTGCTTAAAAATATATTTTCGATTATTACGAGTAGGTACGTTAATTAATATTCGGTACACATAAATTTATTTCTTGAGTCATAAGGAATGTTTATTATCTGGTCACTTTTGTCAGCGTTGGGTGATATGACGAGACGCAAGAAGAAGAACGTTGTAGGTCCCTTCGCACACCCGAATAACACAGGCGCCAGTTTGGCACCTTTTTATTCGCTCTTTCAGCCCAAAGTTACTCAGACGGCCCCAGCGTTAGCCGGAAGGGCACCCCCCAGCAGCACCGTCCGGAATGACACCTTCAAAATCCCTGCTACAAGGAGGATATTACAAATAATGTTCTACATTACATAATAAATTAAAAACTAATTACAAAACTATTCGACCGAGTCAGGGGCAGCAAATATGCAGCAAGAAGAAGAACAACATCATTCATTATTTTTCAGCTGTTTTGCCTATTAATCAGGCATTTACACACTAGTATTATCATAGGAAACGCAAACATACACCGCACTGCAATATAATTTCACCCTAACACAACACATCCACTAATTACATCATATTAATAAAAACAACTACCGCTCGCTGTTAAGCTTTAAATTTCCAAAGTACAAACTGCTGGGTTCTGTGTGTGTCAGTAATGGTTCACCATTTTATGATTCTCCAACCCCACTACTACCACCACCAGTAATTTAACGTGAAATGTTGGCTGTAATTGAAATTATGTGGAAAATGAAATCTTGCCTATAGTTTTAACCCAAATTCGGTTTGCGATGTAATTAATATTATGTATGTATTGTGGAATATTCTAGCTTTTACATTATATAAAGGGTCTTACATCACGAGATTAGACTTTGCTAAGCTGGTATGGATTTTCTTATTATCTGCAGTATGTGAATCAATACTTTATTTAATTTTTATTTCAAATCATCTTTTACCTTAGAGTTCATTACCTTATAATAAATAATTAAAAATATAGGTATATCATCCCTAGGTCTGTATGGAAATCATTTGAAATTATAAAAGAAATTAGCACATATTGCAAATTCTACAATTCATTCTCATACAAGACATTCTTCTTATTTTTCTTGACAGTCCCCTCTGTATCTTGAGGAGATTAATAAGGGAAATATGATCCAAGATTAATGCTGATAAGAATGTAGGGTTCCGACCAGTAATCAAGATAGAACAATATATCATAGAAAGATGAATATAGATTTTATTCAATAACTATTATATGCGAGGTAGTTATCACTATGGGGCACTATCCTACTAAGAAATTCGAGGAGGATATTTAGGAAAATCCACGAGTTGACGCCAAGGGAGAAAATTATATTGATACGTAGCTCTGACTCCCAGATCTCTTGTACAATAGTTGTGTCGCATACGAAATCAGAAGCAGATATGGATTTCTTGTGAATGAGAAACTGTGCAACCAACAAGATTTCTGCGAAAATGTCTCAAAGGCAGATATTATTATTCAATTCAATTATACAATCCGACATGGAGTTGGGTTATCGTGTAGGTAGTAGATAAAATGTGTACCTATTAATATATTGTATCAACCAATCTCAGATAAACGGAAATTGGTAACGCCATGCCGGAAACCAGATATAAGGAAACGTACGGGTATATTATATCTGGGAGAGTGTAGAACTGTAGACATACCTTGCAATATTATCTAGTATAATACATGGGCTTCGCCAGGGGCAACAAAAAATTTAAAAAATGGTAGAGGATGAAAAACGATTAAATAATAGCGCCTTAGAATTTTTTTTGTGAGACATAGTGAAGAAGGTCGTGACGTGGATTCGTTTATTTGAAAATGTTCATAATTATTTGCACAATAATATGTATGAAAAATGTTTTCTACCGAAAGTAATAAAAAAATAGCGCCGCAGGCAATTTTTTTTATGAAACAATTTGATGGATTTTCATTATAAATTTTAGAAAATCTATAACATGATGAGAAAATGTGTGGTAATAATGTGATTTTTTGTGAGGTTTATTCATTTAGTATGGAACAATATATACCTATTCTAGTCTCTAGGGGGGGCAGCTGCCCCCCCTGATGACACCCATGTTATAATATGTATATCTTTTGTATCTTGATATGTCGTTATGAATTGTATTGAAATGTATGTAGAGATCTCATTGAAATCCGGGATCCAATCAAAACTAATGCAACGTATTATTTCATGTGTGGAGTGTGTTGTACTAACAAGGAAACCAATAATCAATAGGAACGTAGATGATAGGTTTTATTTAAACATTTTGCAGTTGGTTCAAAAAGCCCTGGTTGAGATGATTGAGATATGGTTGAGAGTTAAATCATGTTGTTGACGATCATTGAGCTGATGGCATTAGCGTTATGGACGTCAGGAGATAAATCAGTATCAAAATTTATAAAAGCCCATCAAATGTAGGATTGTAAAATACACTTTACGAGTATTTATGTTACCTACGAGCGATTTCCTCCGAATACAGAGTTTTCGGATAGTACATTTTTTGGGATAAAATACTATTGAAAATGGTGTACGTAGAACAGCGTACCAACAACGTATAGCTTACCTAAATACATACATATTACAAACCCTAGTCCAACTACTATTGTGTACGGCCTCCATTTCAAAGTTTTCAGCGTACAAAAACCAATAAACGCTTTGTAAATAACGACACTTTATGGAGTGTATGTACACAGAAGCAAAAACAAAGTATTACGAGTATTGTTTTAAACTTTAATCAACATTGAACTCGTGAAAAGAAAAAAATCGACTTACGAAACTTGTGTTAGTAACTGAAACCTAGGTGTATAATGTTTTCTATTACATAATTATGTTCAATCGTGATTTTTAAGAATTTATTGTTGTGTAATTTCTGTTATGTGTTCCAACAGTTATGTAATTCTCGTGTTTCTTAGTATATTCACTCGTTTCAAAGTTATCAAACGCTTGCATAATATAATTAAAATGAAATACAAGTTTACCTTCTAAAGTTCCTCAAAAGAATACAGAGAGCTTTCGAAGCTTGGTGTTGCTCCATCTCCTGAACAGAAATTAGCGAAGCAGGGTTTTAAATGATAGTGGATAGGTGTTTCATTTTTATTTATTTTCTTTCTCAGTCGTCTGCCCGCTGTTAGATGTAAGCTGATATGATAGGCCTTTGCTAATCTTTTCCAGTCTTTTCTCCTCTGGAGTTTCCTAATCCAAATATCATCGGCTCATGTTTTCTGAGGCTAGACTATACCTTTTTCCATGTTTGACGATCACCACCGCAGAACTGTAGGTTCCGATCTGTTTATATTCTGTCTTACATTCCTAATTTTCGATCTCCCAGTCTGACGCCCAATAATAGTCCGCCAGCTATATATTATCTTCATAATAGAACATTCCTGTATAAATTTTGAGATTAATTTTATTATATCCAATAGTAGGAGTTATCTGTGCGGTAATATTATTACCATTAGTTGTAGGATTAAGTAATTGACATGTAAACCACTATTCACACCAAGTAATAATTACTAAGTAAATAGTTTCACAGAGTGTTAGTCCTATTATTATTACTATTGGGTATCGTATTGATTTTGTTGAAGTCGATTACCACTTCAATTACTCTCGTGGTTTTTGCGTTAATTAATAAATTAATTTTATCGATATATTCACCACTATAATAAATATTTTGCCACTCTACTTTTACTTAGGAAAACCACTCGAAAGTGAGTGAAATAGATATTGCTCTTCATTGCTTGATTTTCGGGCGAGCCGTTTGTAGATTTACTTTGATCGACACCCTCTTGACTGAGTGTCGAAACGTCATAAAAACGTTCAAGAAATATTAGTTTTTCATGGGGAGGAGTTCGAAAATGTTTTCCGTGTTTTTAACGTTCAAAATCGTATGCACGAAGTTGCGGACTGTAGGTAGATACGGTTAGCTCTCAAGTTTTATAGTTTTTTTTTTACATTTTTAGGGAGGATTTCGGTACATTCAAAAGTTTTATACATTTAAATACACATATTTTCACTACGAGAAATATTTTTTTGGAAGTGGTGTTTATTTGTTTATGATGAAAAACCACATTACAGTCTCTGACTGGATGCAAATATGATGTGTGCAAAATTTGAAAGAACTGGGACGTTAGGAAGCTTTTAAAAACTAAAAAAAAATGTAAACTCACACAACAACAACGACATCGACAGTTGAAGTAGAAACCGTGGCAATAATGTTATGAACCTGTCTAGAATGCCCAGTCTGCTAACAATAGGTACCTATAATACAATTTGCAGTTCTAGCAAAATAATACCTAGTATTTTGTCCGTTTAGGAGATTCATAGGCACACAAGGAGGTAGGTATATTAGGAATTCAAAAAATCAATGTAGTGGTAATATAAATATTAGGGATGGTGATTCTCTCAGGTTATCAAAGAGAGAGCCTATCTTTTAAACTTTTTAATACCTTAGTTTGAAATATTATCAAAAGAATATTAGGTATCAAAGTTACAAGCAAACTTTACCGTTTGAAGATAAAGTTAATTTTCCCATTAGCACTACTCTATTAATTATGCATTCTATACAGTCCACTTTAGTACATAGTTATACACGTGTCGTTATAGAATATTGTGCCTTAGTTACATCCCCTTAGAGTATTGTATAAATTTCTGCCAGACAAGTTTTCGACAAACTTACGTAATGGTAAAATTTCCTGAAAAAACTTCTCGCGATCTTTCAGTAGCTGAAAAGCTAAAATGAACTAGTAAAATTAGATATATAGATATATTCAACTGTACACTCAATACATATAAATCATTGCTGAAGGCAAAATTGTGAAACATATATCTATATACTGTAAATAATATTAATAGTGATTATTGTCGACTGTCTGTACCTGCAAATTAGTATTTACAAACCATTTGTCATGTACTTTTGATCTCATATTTTATATTTTTTGTCAATGTTTCAGATGTACCTTAACATACTTGTTTTTGTTGTTGCTTATATTGTACTTGTTATTATTATTATTCATGTTAAAGGCTTGCGCCGTGAATAAATAAATAAAACTGAAAGCAAATAAGATGAGAGAAATGAATTTTCTAGCCACGATAAAAAAAGTTATCTGGTGGGTTTTAAACTTAACACAACTTTTTTTATTGCTTCATTTTTAAGTTTAACTGAAAGAGATCGCTGTATGGCAATTAGCTCACCCTAGTGAGCATTACTTATTATTATAAACGTGTATCATCTTGTGAAATTCTATGTTCAGTTAGTAAAGAAACGAATAAATTTACCTTCACCTTTAGTAGATCTCTAAGGGGATCTTAATGCCAATTAGGTTTTTTGTAACTATTTTCTTCCCTTTTACAAAGTAGGTTTAAAAAACTTTTTTTGGCGCTGTGGTTTAATTTTATCGAGTAAGGTTTCATTTATTTTCCACAAATTTTCTTCTACTAGTATTAAAGTAGACACTAAGTAAAAAGGGACAAGTCTTCTTCAATATTTCAAATCCACCTCTAGTAGGAATTTAATCTAACATTCCAAGCACGTTAAACTTTTTGCAGTAATTACATTAACTACCTACCCAAAAGCTTCCAAAATTATTCTTCTCAGGTAGTATACCTATTGAAAGTTTTGCAGATATTTTTTCGATACATAGTTGTAATAGTATGTACCTTATCAAATACTGAATCTTTTTAAAAAGTAAACTATAAGGTCGTAAGTAAGTTTATATGATAAATTCGTGGGCACGAAACTGATTTTATTCTACCTCACACATTTTTTTATTAATTTTTATAAAAAGATTTTTTTAACTTCACTGTGGTGTTTTTTTGCAATCGATTTTTCAACCACTTTCTGACTGCTTTGAGACAATAAACTTTGCAAACGTACGTAAACTCGGTGACAATACGTTTCTGTATAACATTGGATCTCTAGAGAAAAAATATATGTAAGGCGTTTGGAGGGGATACAAGTGTCGTGTGGGGTCATGTGTGGGGTCATGTGTGGTACTCTATGAAAGGGCGTTGGAAAATAAATCCAGATCGTAAGTCAGATTTTGTCCAGCTCAAGCTTTGGAAGACACCGAGCGATCGAGAAGATCCAGTCATCGCATACCGCCGTGTTTGGTATTTCACGAAAGTGCTTCACGAGTAGAACTCATATCTTTTTTAAATGTTGACTCTGTCATATCTTAGTACGAGACCTCATCGGGATAAGGGACTCCGTGCGTCCCGGAAGGCCGTGTTTGGTATTGTCTAGCTAGAGGGAAATGAAAAACGATAGGAAGATTTAAAGTCATAAAATCTTGATTTAAAATAAAAATATTTTATGACTACCGACTTGTTATAAGGTTACTTTATGTTTTTTCATTAAAATATACCTACACCTATTATAGGTTAACATAGAACATTTTCCGAATAATATTAATGTCTGTAATTTAATGCTTTTGTAAATAATTGTAGGTATTGTTTGGTAAACATAATAGCAAAATTAATGAGGAAAATACGTTATCTTGTGATAAATTAGGATTATAATCGTAAAATACAAATTGGAGATATTCAGTTGAATTAGTATTTTAATACGTGCAAATAAGTAAAGATATTTTCATAATACAATATAATTAAATTTATCCTATCAAGTTTCATATATTTCAAACAATTCGTAGCTTGCTATACGCCATGTTAACTAAACGCTTCTGAAGAGAGACAATTTAGTCATGTTACTCACTTCAAGTAACTTACTCTTTGACTAAATTATTAGTGTAGTGCGAACAAAGGTTGAAAAGATTTTGAACTTTAACTATAAATGCACATTGCACGAGTCTAACTTTGACTCAATAGTACACATGTAGTTATGAATAAATGTAGACTAATTTGGTGTATCATTCATTCTTTAAAAATGTAAGACAGACGTCATGTCTTTGTGGAAATACCGTGATGATGAAAACTATTATAAAACGACAGAACCGGGAGGTATTTCCATTCACACCATGTAGCTATGTGTGAACTCCCTTGGGGAGGATGAGTCGACATTGACTGGCTTAAGTGATCATTATATTCCCAGGGAAATGTTTACCCATCCTCCTGTCCAACGTGTAGTAGGTACCTCTCGGTTATGTTGATGAAAAAACAATAAAATGTGATTTCAACTGCGCTATGCAGATCAAATTCAGTTATCATACATACCTGTAATTATTTAGGTTAAGTATATCCAAACCCGCACTATATTCGGTATAATATTTTCATAAATTATTCAGTAGATACACCTGGGTACCTATTTACTAGCATTATGATATTGGAAATAAAATGAATGTAATAAGTTACGAAATTATATTGTATAGTTTTTAATACATTTTTTCCATTTTTTAAGCTGAACCACCTGGACCAATTCTCAGTTCTCCGAGACCACTTAGCCAACAATCACCACTTCCTGAAATAGAAGAAGAAGACGACTTTGAAGAATCGCCTTCTGAAGAAACTCCGTCGTTCAGGTCTACGAAGAGTTCGACTGGGAGCTCGACCCAACATTCGTCACGTACAAATAATAACAACGCCAATACCAAAACTAAACGCGCTTTCCTTTCGGGTAGTGTATTCTCAAACTCGCCATCACCTATAAAATTATGTACATCTTCGTCAACAAAGTGCAGGACGAAAGATAGGAATAAAGGTAGGAAAACAAGGTCCGTACAATCGAGTGTCTCTAGTGAAGGTAGTGGGGAGGGGGTCAGCCGAGCCAGTGGACCCCCGCCGAAGATGCAGGCAGAACAGGGTAGCATCGGAGAGTTGCAGAAGTATCATGGAAGATACTTGAAGAATAGAAGGCATACACTAGCTAATGTTCGGTAAGTCATATTTAATTTCATACATCATCAGCTACCCTACAAAATATATAATTAGTAAAAGGAAATGTTCAGAAATGAAAAAGGTGGTCTGCTCGTAAACTGAATACCATGATTGAAACAGGCACTTTCCATTTCTATGACAAAAATGCCAGACCTCCTTCCCAGCATTTTTGGTTCTAATACTGGGCTTTGACTTCCCATATTATACTTCTGTCTTGGACATGCTGCAACCATCTCCTTCAAGCGGTGCGCCTCACATCATCAGACTATCTTGCCTGAGGCCTTCCTACCCCGTAATGAATACTTCAAACAGTTTTTAATTGTTAGGTTTACCTACATGTATTTTTACTTTGTCAAACCCTTATATAAATTATACGAAAACTCTGTGTGTCTGATGGGTACAAGAAAGTATTATTTTGTTTTTATAGTTTATCCAACAACAAAGGTACTAAGCAACAGTTAGTTACAATACATTATTATGGAAATTGATGTATGTGAAACGTTTTGTTGTACAGCACCTGTGGAATATAATATGTACTTGTACATGCCATTGTGTAGTCCATAGTATAGTTTGTAAAACTTTTATTTTCTATTGTGTTCATGCATAGCCACGATGAAAGGTAAAATGGATATTGTACCCACTCAGTCATACTCTCAGTTAATGGTTATATCGACCGATTGAAAAAAAAATTCTATTGAAAACGATACAAGGAAAACATAGCTATGTTCCATGAACGTGAACAATGGACTAGAATACCTACAATAGTCTCTCTTTCATATCTACGTATTTTTTTCGTGCGTCATGTTATTCAAGAATACACGACATACCTTTTTTAAAATATTCATGGATTCAATAACTAAATTATTTAAAACCCATTAAAAATATTAAATAGATTACAAAATAATCGATATAGGTAATGACTAATAACTAGTATAGAGATTGAGGTGGTCGGTAGCCTGGTTGGTAACGCGTTCGACTGTTAATCCGGTGGGCGCCGGTTCGATGCCGACCTACTTCGCTTCGCGACACAAGCTTTTCAAGCTTACTGTGAAGTGTACAAACGTGTATTTGGGTTTATTTCGATAAACCCAGATTCAAAAAACAAAACTTCAAGTGGCGAATAAAGGAAATTGGATATTAATATTTAATATGTGTTGTATCAAACTCATAAACATATTCTTTCCACGAGTTCATAAGTAATTATAATAATATTTGGTATATCAAAACTAATAATGTAATTCAGTATAATAATAATATTTTCTGGGAGCAATAACTTCTTACAACGTGTTTTCTTGAAGGGAATAAAGTTAATAAGTAATATTTAGTATGAGTTTGTTAGATTCATTGAAAGATTGTTACTTATTCCTAAACTTCTATGGTATCATGAAATACATACGTATCGGTTTTCTCATAACTTTTACCAAATTATTACTTGTTTTATTGCTTTTTTAAAAACTTTTGAGCTGCGCTTCTTATAATATTCTGTATGTTGGGAACAAAGCAAAATTCGTTCCATAAATTAGAATTTTGTGTGAGAGTGTGATTGCAAATATTAGCCACATTGGCTTATTTTTTTTTGTCCAAAGAGATGTCCAAAAATTTAATATAGGTTGGAGTCACTGTATATTTATCAACCAAATTACTTTCAGCATTATGTCTAACAATCTACGCGATACGAAAATCAATTTGTTAAAGAATTTATCTATCTTTCAATATTCATAGAATTATATCTTTAGTATTAGGTAATTGAGTATCTTATATTACTTCCCTGACGTAATTTTTCGTATGCCCTAAAGAGGGCACACTCGTTTTTTAAAAATCTAGAATTGCGAGAGCTTTAAAAATCCCTCAATGGTAAGACCGTGATTAAAAGAAAAACTGTCGTTCTTGGTGATTCATGATTAAAAAGGAAATTAGTACGAATATTTTGAGAAAGCTGATGCTATCGCTTACAATATTTCCAGTGATCAATTCTTCGACTTTGTAAACTTTCATTATATTATGTTAAGCCCTTGTCAACTTTTAGCATTAAATTACAATTGAGTCCTTGGGGGATACTTAAGATAATTTTATTGAAATATAAATTACATCAATGAAAATGCTAAACGTGTCTCGCTCTTAATGCTCTTACTCCTAAATAAACATTTCCTGCTTATTTAATCAGTATTTATACACTTTAATTGATAATGTTCAGTATTAAAAAAAAAACTTTCAGTAAGTATTTTTATTAATAAGGTACCTATGCCAAATATCGAGAACAGAACTCCAGATCGCCCAATCCTTACACGTCTATTAAGTTCATGCAATTCTTCATATTATAAGATAGTGAAATTCATATTACACATCCCTTTCTTACAGGAAAAAAAGAAAAAAAAACTAGTATTTACGTAATGATTTTTATTAGACGCCGAGAATTCTCATCCCCATCGTCACGCGTTCACTAAATTCGTTTTCAAAAGAATAAAGTGCTTTCATATGTACTTCATTTTCAGGCAGGGTAAAATTGATATGTCGCTTACGTAATGCTAAGAATACTGACCTCTACTCAAGTAGGTACCTGTCTGTTTAAATTACTGACCATTTTTTGATAAAAATACTGACGGAAAAAGTAAGTGAACCATAAATAATGTTGTTCCATTAGGGTATTTGTTGTTTCGCAATAATAAAATAGGATAATGGAAATATATTGCGGTCCCATGCGAGAGAAATTCGTTGTACGAGTAATGTTTCAATCACGTGATCCTTTTGTCGGAGGAAACTTTTCATAACGTGAATTTAGTATTATTTAACTCATTAAATTAATGACCCTAACAAGGTCACGTTGTTTCATTAATTTTATTTGCAAAACAATTATTATTACGCTTTATACATATTTATGTACCTTAATTTTGAGCTCAGTTATTGTGTGGAGCATTCCTTCCTTTTTTTTTGAAAAAAAATCTTCTGATTTAGGTGGAACCTCCCTCTCTTGCGCTACTCGAAATACGAGTAGATCCAATTTTCACAATCGTTGCTGCTGTCTATTGTTATTTTTGTTCTTTTATCTAGTCCAGCTTTCGACTCTCGGCACCACATTTTTTTTAATGATTCTGGGTTTATCGAAATAAACCCAAATACAAATTTGTACACATCACAGTAAGCTTGAAAAGCTTGTGTAGTGAAGTGGAGTAAGTCGGCATCGGGGATTGAACCCGCGCCCGCCGATTAACAGTTGAGCGCGTTACCAACCAGGCTACCGACCACCTCATCATCGTTGGAACCTGTGTTCATCATTCATCGGCTTGACCTTTGACTAAATCCATTTTTTTATTTTATTTACTTGGGCTAACTGAAAGTGATCAACGAATAGCGAACAGCTTGCCCTAGTGATAATTTTTCATGATACTGGTTAAACTATCTAACATATAACGTAAAAAATACCTCGCTGATTGAATAAAATGTGTTTTTCCCTGTGTAGCTTTGGAAAGAACGGTGAAGGACATTGCACTAGTATTGTAACAGAAACAATACGAGTAATGTAGTACCTACAAGTAGAATTATATACAAGTAACAGGTCGTTCAGCGTTCTCCAAACAGAATGACTTTGTAGAAAAAGTAATCATTTTCATAATAATATTTACGTGCATCATGCACGACCCTTTTCTATACAACATTACCCACCTGATTAGGGTTGCCCATAAAAGTAAATTATAATATAGACTTTGATGTAATAGTACGTAATATTGTAGAGGTTCTCATATGATCACAACACATAATGTGGTTGCGGTAACAACTACTTACTAATACTACTACCATCACTTTATTGATTTCTGTCAAAGGACTGAAGATATAAATAGTCGCACACCCCTAATGTGCTTAATATCCCACCCTTGGTTATCGATTTTATGGTAAGTTATTGTGAGGCGGGGAATTCAAATTAAATTTTCTTGTTTAAACCATATCTCTTCTCCGACGGTACGGATGTTGGAAGATGCTAATACTGTTGACAGCGTTATGAACGAGTTTTGTATACTAATGACTCCCATACATAATAATTATTTATCTACCCAGCTAAGCTACTGGAAACTGGAATCCATGTAGATAGTTCCTTAAACTTAAACTATTGTATGATAAATAAATTAACTCAGAATCTATACTTTATTAACGTTACGTAGATTCTGTAGCAACATATTATGACTGTACAGAGTACATATTCGCAAATGTAATGCTTTGGAAGTCGTCAGGTACTCTGGGTAAACCAAAAGCTAACATATATAACATAAATAAATCTAATCTTTCGGTTAAACAAATTTAATCAGAGCTGCTTTGCAGAGAGTGATGTTTGAGTACTACTTGAGTACTATTGGATTATACTCATCTAAGTATTCGACAGTAGAAATGTATAGATATTTAGCACTTGAGTCATGCTTGATCAAGTACTTCTCAAACGCGACTTAAGCGTTGTCTATGAATTTAGGTGAACTACTAAGGTGTTGGAGCTAACACATTCTAAGAGAACGCGAGTTCAGCAAAACAGAGATTGAGCTAGACTCACTCTACGTATAAAAATGAGTTAGTCGTAGCTGTAGTGTTAACCCGTAGTTTGAAAAAGCTAATTTAGATAGATATTGTTGCTTGATTTTTCGGGTGAAACGTGTGTAGATTAACTTGGTCGACGTTTCGATATTCCTACTGGTGTCTTCCTCTTCACGTGTTGGAGTTTAGAAACGTCGATCAAGTTAATCTACACACGGTTCACCCGAAGAACCAAGCAACAATGTCAATCGCACACCGTAAAAACCTTCAACACTTACTAATTTGGATAGGTAGGCAAAACATGATGTGTTGTGGACGTATTCCGTGACCCTTGATTTCACTTTAACTCTTTGCTCTCAAAATCATAACTTTTGATAAACTGTTTCTTACTGTTTTCATTACTTAACTTCTATAGCGGCAGGTACGTGATATTGTCATAGACTAAGTACCTACCCACTGCCCTAACTATATCGTGTCCAAAGCCAAACTTTCAAAAAATTGGTTACTTTGTAGATTCTGCTTTCTATTGTATCAACTTCTCTTATATTAATACTGAAACACGATTCAGGGAATCTATCGAGATTTTCTATAGTTAGTAACATGCTTTAGGAGATATTATATAAAACCCTTTGCAAAGATAACGGCCTTTCACCTTTATTTAACCTCACAAGTGTATACATCGACATACGAACGAATCATCTATTTTTGGATACTCAATACTCACATCCACTTCAAACCATTTTCTCTTCTATTTTTATATTATACTCTACTGCCTAATGTGCTAGATTATTTAAGAGAATTCTCCTTTTAGGTAGATTTCCACAAAGGAATTTTACCTATTCGTTTCTCCCGTGATGTCGCAGAATTGAAAAATTTCTACTCAGTATCACTAATTAGGACCAGGAGAACCCAAATCTGACCTTGGTTTAAAAGTTTATATATATATAAGCCATATATATTAAATAAGGAATACAGATCAAAAGTCAGATTTTGTCTAGCTCAATTCCTCGGACGACACTGATCGATCGAAAGATCTAGTTAAGTAGTTACCGCATAGGTACTAGCGTGTTTGTTGTCTTCTTTGATTATTGAAGTACTTAATCAAATATTTTTTCGTCATACTGACTAGATCAGTTGTAAAGCATTTGTTTCAATACAACACTATGAAAATGTGTGTGAAGTCATTTCTTCGTTTTCATAAAATTCAATAAGTATTATTTTGTTGATATTTGACGTTTACGATTTTCACAGTGTCGATTTTCAAATTAATAATGATATTAACGAAGGAGAAAAGATATATTTACATTTTCTAGCGTAATCTGCATTTCCAAACGACATTTGGGCATGTAAAGTATATTTTTATTACCTTCAATATTGTCTTGGGTGGGCGAAATGATTGTTTTTAAGCAGGATAATATATAATTATATGATCGACATTTATACAGCTTGAATTTCTAGAATATCATAAATTATAAAATGACAATTGTTTTATGTAAATAATTTAATTTACGTAAGGAAATTAATTATTAATTCTAGCGGCAGCATATTAAGTTAGTTGGTAACATTATACAAATTTATTTATTTATATAATTAATCCTTTTTATTTTTTTACCAATACAACACAACATGTTCATCAACATGTTTAAAAATGGTATCGATGGTTTTCAATATCGATGTTAATGTTTAGCATTTACATCACTATTATATAGAGTTCATTGTGTAAGAAGAAGAAGAACAGGATACACACTTCGAAAATAGTTCGAGGCTATGGTTGTCTTAGAAAAGTGCTTCACGATACGAGTAGAACTCACATTTTTTTTTCAAATTTCTAGTGCTTAGCTACCCATCCATATTATGAGTGAAATGAAAATAATTTGATTAGGTACTTTAATAATAATCAAATTAATAATTTCGATAATCAAAGAATTAACCGAATTAACTACATCCATACCACTTCATCACTTCGCTGGTTTATTTGCTGATGATATTGTGTTTTTTTTTTAAAAGGATCTGGGCTTGCATACACAAACCCAAATACTTTCCTGCACACCTTGCACTAGGCTAAAAGCCTGTATCGCAAAGTGTGGAATACATCGCCAGCGCTGGGGTTCGAACCTGGCACCTCCCGCACGAGAGACTGCCGCCTAAACCAACTGCGCCAACCATGTACTATACATGTATTATATGTACAGATGAACTCTTAAAATTAATAAAATAAATAAATCACTTGAAATCTACCTATGCCTGCGGCGCGCCAAAGGATTTTTTTTTAATTCTGTATAACTTGTTTTCTACATTTAGAGCGATATTGTAGAGTGTGTATGACAAATAGCATGAATACGACGAAAGCACGATATGTGCGTAACGATAGGAAAGTCTGGCGAACCGTTCTATCTGCCTACCCCGCAAGGGATCTATTTTTCCACATTCAATTATTACACTACTGTAGGTACATGATGCCCTGATAAAGAGGTTCTTTCTGTGCTTTGGAAATTCATTCATAACCCGTTTTTGTCAAAAATGTTAAATCAAGAGCTTTACCGCGAGACGAGCTTCTCGAGTCGGTAGTATTGAACTAAGTACCTAATAGTAGTTCAAACTTCAAAGGTTGTTTTCGTAATGAAGACGTGGGGTAAGCACAACTTGCTTAAATATTGTATTAGGTACTAATACCTATATGACTAAACATATGAATAGTTAATACCCTATATACTCTACGCGTATATAGAATACAAGTGTATACATAAGATAGTACATTCAGGGCTTGGCACCAAGAATGACGTCACAGTAATTTCCCATGGCATTAAGGTTCAAAATCGCGTGAAAAATCACATGATAAAATGGTAAAAATTGCGTTTTTTCCATTTTTTGGGGTTAATTTTGCGCCCATCAAAAATCTTTTAAGGTTATTCCCTAGATTTTAATGCATATTATCAGTTTCCAAAAATTATTTTTATCCGCGACTTTGGGGAAACGAGTTTCCGTCTTTCGGAAAAAAGATCAGAGGTGTTCTTCAAAATTTATTCTGAGAAATCTATGCAAGATATAAAAAATCTTTTACGGTTATTCCCTAGATAAAGGTATTTTGTTCCAAAGCATATTTAGTAACGGTTGTGGATATATAAGGTCTCCTGTTTTTAGAATTTTTTGAAATGTCGGTATGCATACTCTTCAGCCATTTGGCGTTTATGGAAACAATGGGTAATATTAATCCTAAATCTTATAGTCGATAAATGATCATATGTTTTAGCGATTTTACAGAAACAGATTTTAGTAAATTTTCTCCAATGATATCTCATAAAGGAGAATTCTTATATATTTAGTATGGAAAAAAAAGGCCCGGCACAAAAGAAATGTAAGTCAAAGATAGGTAAATATGAATGGTTAAATAATGCATATGGGGCATTATCGAAATCAATAGCTAAATGTGTGAAATACCCATTCGAAGTTTTACAGGGGTCACATTTGCCAAATTTAAAAAAAATACGCGATAATAAAAAAGATTTTCGCTATAGCATATCGCTCCATTATTGTTCACTTTATCCCATAAGGAACTAGAAGAAACTCTAACTCAATGTCTGCGAAGATTTCTTCAGTTGTTGACGGCTTAACTAAATAGATATTTTACATAACTTCATGTATGCAATCTAGTGTGTACTTTACGACAACTTTGTCACGAAATTTTACTACTCGACACCCAAAGTTTCAAGAATTTCTATCCAGTAAAGAACAATGCGCTGAAACTGTATTGTTTCTTGAACTTACTTGTGCGTATAGTCCGAGAGCCCGCTGCTTAATTTATGACGTATCTGTTTTTTGATCGAAATGTGGTACAAATGATAGCTTACCAATAGGGTTTTACATCACACTAGGGTTGCCTATCAAAATCTTGCCGCAACCCCCCCTGCCCCCCCCGAAAAGGTCCCTCTTCGCGGTTTTTCGCATTTTGTAGGAATATGGTAAGAGATAGAAGAAAGTAGTCAATGACAAAAATAATCCTTGCTAAATTCTCTACAAAAAATGTAATGTCAATTTTTTCATAGGACTAGTAGTTTACCCGTAATGGCCGGTCGAAAAACATGATATTTTTTGAAAAAAAAAAAAAAAATTTTGATTTTTTTTCTTTAACTTTTTTCCACCCATTATCACTAACATTTTATGGAAAAAAATATTTGGCCTACGGCGCTATATCGCTGGTTATTTTATGAAAAACTAAATTTTAAGAATTTTCGTCACTGAGTTTTATTGCAATAACTCCTAAATTAATTGATGTATGAAAATAAGTTATAGCTCGTTTTGTAGCTAAGACTATGGTAATTAATTCGTTCTTTGACTATTTTCCTGTAGCTCTTATCAATTTTCAACCAATTTAGTTTAAATTCATGTTTTTAGTTTTTTAAATGAATTTCGGTTTTGGACCGGCTATTGTGGGTAAACTGCTAGTTCTACGAAAAAATTGATGTAAATTTTTTTGTATAGAATTTAGCAAGGATTATTTTTGTCTTTGACTACTTTCTCCTATCTCTTACCATATTCCTACAAAATGCCAAAAACCGCGAAGAGGGACCTTTTCGGGGGGGGCAGGGGGGGTTGCGGCAAGATTTTGATAGGCAACCCTAGTGCGATGTAAAACCCTATTGGTAAGCTATCATTTGTACCACATTTCGATCAAAAAACAGATACGTCATAAATTAAGCAGCGGGCTCTTGGACTAGTATTGTGTACAAGACTTAGCAAGTTAAACAGGTCATTCTTAACACTTTATTGTACAGAATTTATCTAAGTATATTCTTATAAGAAGGAGGTTTCAGCATCCAGTCCGAAAACAAATGTATCCAGTGAATGTTATGTAATGTGGTTATCAAAAGATTCACAAAATATAATATGTTAAGGTGGTGGTACATCTGCAGGTAAATTGTTTATTTATTGTTTGGAAACGTCAAAGTATTGTCTCATCGTTAAAGTCTGACATCCTTCGCCTCCAGCCACTGGAGGAACTCAGGGGACAGGCTGGTAATTAAAAAAATATGAGAGCTTAGTATCACTTACCCATCAAGAGAGAAAAAAAAAACAATGAATATCCATCGACCGACCGTTCGGTATTATGTAAATTAAAAACAAAAACAAATTTCAGAAAAAATACGCCGGGCTGGAGAGCGCTTGATAATTCATTTTTAATTAGCATTTTGACATTGTTTTCGTGAGAATCATTTTTTGTAATGAAAGCTGCAAGTAGATAGACGAACGGGTACTTATTGTACCGTAGCTTATCCGGTGGAAATTCATCAATATTACAAAAAAAAAAAACAACCCCCCGACGGATTAACTTCAACCGCTACAGAATGCGGGGATCCGAAGCTCTAAAATATTCAATAACTTTCCCATATCTCATCCTGCAAGACCGATCCGGTAGATGTTATATGAAATAGTTATGAGACATTAGGTACTCTGGCAATCTATCATGCAAGAAACCTTCTTGTACCAGCATTTTAGTATTATCATTATTCTCTGAGCAATAATATTTTAGAATATTTGAAAAGGTAGAGGGAGGTATATGAATTCGTTGTTAACTTTGTAATGGCTAATGGCTTAGTAGTTTGTTTTGGTAAAGCACTTTTAGATATTGAAATGGATGCATATTTTTGTCAGTTTCTTTTATAAAGGCGGTAATTTATAAGAACTTCTTTTGTACTGTTGAATACTTGCTTAAATTTTTTACATTGATAATTTTTTGTGTTAAATTAATACGGTGCTTTTAGATTTCTCGATGGAAAGTTGTGGGGTAGTCTGTTTTTCTTTCATTCTATACGTATTTTAGGGTGCTGAATCCGAATCCGAGGTTAGCCAACAAAATTTCGTGACAAAACATGGCGAAAAATTGGTAATATGGCGAATATTTACATTTCCTGGCGAATTCTGGATTTGAACTTAAAAACCATCAACTTTTTGTGGGTCATCTTTTAAGCCGAATGAAAGCACATAAAATTTCCTACAAATTTGGTATATATTTTTTTTTTCTAAAATAACTAGCAGCGAAGCTGTCAAGCTCCAAAAATTAGCCAAATTTTCTTGTTATTTTAAATTGTGAAAATGGAAAATGTATGGAGAATAGGTCACCTTGTTCGAATTATCACCAAATTTTGACAATTATTCTTCAGATTTATGATACATATTTTACCTCGTTGGAATCAGTAAATATGGAGAAAGGTTTCAGGATAAATTTGATTTAACAATATAGTGAAGTGTTTAAGCTAAAAAGGTTTAAACATTTTTAGGCTAAACAAATTACTATATTTTTAAATAAAATTATTTAAATATGTCTAGCTCAAATATTTCACGGTATTTTTAAATAAAAATTTCTTTAATAGCTTTCTTTGTGTTTTCTGATTCCAACGAGGTAAAATATGACTCATGAATTTAAAGAATAATTGTTGAAATTTGCTTATGAAGGCCACAAGGTAAACTTTTTCAATACATTTTCGATTCTCGTAATGTAAAACAATAAGAAGATTTGGCCATTTTTTGGACCTTGACAGCTCCGTTCCTATTTATTTTAGAGAAAAATTTTATATGGCAATTTTGTAGTCAATTTTACGTACTTTCATTTTGCGTAGAAAAATAACTTTTAATAACTTTTCGAGTTCTTATAAATAAATCGCCAGAAAACGTATATTTTTGCCATTTTTTGTATTTTTCGCCATGTTCCGTATCGAAATTTTGTTGGCAAACCTCGGATTCGGATTCAGCATCCCAAAAAACGTATATAATGAAAGAAATCCCTACTACCCCACAACTTTCCATCGAGAGACTGCTTTGTGTTTAATTTCACCGGATTAAATCTACATTTTGTAAAAAGGATTTAGACTTATGTACTCAAACTCAAATGCTTTTATATAGGTACACTTCGCGCCAATCTAAAAGAGCGTATAGCGATTCTAAATAATGAATTCGTGCAATTCATTGTTTTGTATTCTGTAAACAGGCGCCTCCTCGATCTTAAGAATTCTGAAAAATCGTCTTCTCTCAATGAATGTTGAACATCATTGTGTAAAAAAAATTCCTTTGGCACGCCGCAGGCATAGGTAGATTTCAAGTGATTTATTTATCTTATTAATTTTAAGAGTACATCTGTACATATGTATAATAAAAACAATCACAATATCATCACCAAATAAACCAGCGAAGTGATGAGTAGTATGGATGTAGTCTATTCTTTGATTTTCGAAGTACCTAATCAAATAATAATCAAATTATTTTCATTCCACTCATATAATATACGGATTGGTACCGGTACCTAAGCACTAGAAATTTGAAAAAAAGATGTGAGTTCTACTCGTATCGTGAAGCACTTTTCTAAGACAACAAACACGCTAAGTACCTATGCGGTAACTACTTAACTAGATCTTTCGATCGATCATTGTCGTCCAAGGAATTGAGCTAGACAAAATCTGTAAATTGATCTGTATTCCTTATTTAATGCCCTTTCATACGATACCAGACAGGGACCCTCACAATCATTGGATCCCCTCAGAATTATTGTTTTTGTATTTAAAGCCTTAAAAAGTGAACCTTCCTCTTAATGGATTTCAACCAATCTCATATCAGTTCATCTACCACTTACCAAAAATCTACCACCCAAGTTTCACGTTTCTGCGACGCATAGTTTGACCGCAAACGTGCGCACAAGAAAAGGGACATATATATATATGGCTTATATATATAAACTTTTAAACCAAGGTCGGATTCGGGTTCTCCTGGTCCTAATTAATGATCCTGAGTAGAAATTTTTCAATTCTGCGACATCACGGGAGAAACGAATAGGTAGAATTTCTTTTGGAAATCTACCTAAAAAGATAGCGAGGATACTTTTCATTGACCTTAATTTTATTATAATCTGCATTTCTTTAATGTAAAATTTAATAATGATAGCATAGTTTTCAAAGTATTGAAATTCCTTAATATTCAATTACCTACCTGCCAAAAATCTTTACTTTCAAACATTTATACACAAAGCTTCCTTCTGATTGAATTTTCATACTTAACTAAAGAGAAACTTGATCCAAAGTTTTCGTAATCATTTCGGATTAAGTTAGCGACCAACAGAGACAAACTATTAAAGTTTCATAGAATTTGTTCGATTGACTGTGATTAAATAATTTCCTAATTTGATTGCAGACAGGGACACTATTTAGTTGAAACGGTTTGGAGAAAGTTAAACATAAATATTTATTTGTCACTCGCAGTATAAATAAATAAGTAAATACCTAACTAAAATACTTGACAATGGCAAAATCACCCGTAGACGGGTGCGTGCCATATTCAAGTAAGAAGAAGAACATGAATATTATTGTTTTACCTATATCTGCTTTACTGAAATTTTGTCTATTATTCGTCATAATACTTTACATAAGTGATAAGTGTGTGGTGCTATCTGAACAAACTAACGCATGTACATCGTGGTTTAGGAATAACTGGAAGAAAAAGCTCCAATGCGATAAGTTCGTATCCGCAAATATCGAGGGACTACATTATTATCGGACATCTTTTAGAAGATTGTATAACCGTGCCTTGTGACCGGAAAATTATTAGCAGTTGACTTTCCCTAAAGAACATAGTAGGTAGGTAAGTACCTACTTGGTATACTTTTCTATGTAACATAAAATTCTCTATTCCATCTATCATTAGGTGTACGACTGTACGTACATATTATTTTGTTGTGAAATCTACGTACATATTATGCATCATAAAGAAATTATGTTTTTTCTCTAAAGGCTTACTGCTCACTTATTCTTCCTAAACTGCGTCTAGACTCAGCGAGTCTGTATTGACAGGATTGTTTTCCTGTGATGCGGAACTCCAGCTGTCTCTCCATTGCTTCGGTAGTCTTCCTGGTGGGCGTTGACCATCAGGCACCCCATAAAAAGCGACATATTATGGGAGTCTGGCTTTCTTCATTCTTGACACATGTTGGTGCCAGAATCTCCGCCGCTGTCGTCCCCATCTGACTATATCTTGGACATCACAGATTTCTCGAATTGCAGCGCCTACTAATTACGCCTTACTTAAATAAGTAACGAGTATTCAGATACGTAGTGTATTAGAAATCAATTAATATCTAATTATTGTATTAATTATCCTCCTAAACACTCATTATAAAACACTTCTATAGTACCACGATAGTAATTATGTTTGAATAGCATCGAGGATTAATGTTTCGATTATGGCTCGATCTATAGTGATTATTATAAAGTAATGATGTGATTAATGGCGATAATAATAAAGCTGGGTCGTCTCTATTAATTATTTATATGATCGATGGATGCTACGAGTTCATTAATCACATTACGTTCAATTTAGTACAGCAGTTTAGTATTAGGAAGACCATTGTGTTTTGTGTATAGATTGGCCATTGTTGTGTTAATTATAACTGAAAATCAGTCAATATGAAAACATACTCTACGTATCTACATAGGTTTATCTCCCATGATTTTATTTCATTCATTTTAGAGAAATTACAAATATGTATATGTCTCGATTATCTAATAATGATTGTTGTGTGTTGTTTACCCATGTCAAAAATGTTACGTAACTTAACGTATATAGCCAATAGATTGATGTTCGTGGCTGAAAGATATGGCATTGTTACGAAACGTGGCAGACCAAGACATACGTGGCTCGACCAAGATTTTCAAGGACGGGTCGCACGAATGTAGCGGAAGAAAGAAGTGTGTGTATGGATGAGAAAGTCTGGTGCTCTGTTCTCTCTGCCTACACTTACCTAATAATTAGATTCAGATAAATATTTATTGGCCGAAAAAAAGTTCACAAGCAATTTACGTATCTACCTAGTAACGTAGGGTACAATTTGGACTTATTGCAAAAGCAATATCTTCTAGTCAGCCCGGAAACTAGTTTATGTCTTCTTTGTGAATCACTAAAACCCTCCTTTCTACAGAGGTACCTACCTAACTCTCTATATTGTGTTTTCTTTAAGTTTCATAGTAGGTAGAGCTAATTATACTAAAACACAGATGAGGCGTATTGTGTTTGTTTGGGAACATCCTAAATAATCAGCTAATTTACCCCAAATTATATATTATGACAGAATAAACCCAATAGACAAACACAAGCCAATACAATACCTACATCAAAGTATTTATCTAACTATCAAATATGTAGGTAATGGTATTTGCTGTATTTAGGTCATATTTGCCCAACGATATCGCGAGGAAAAACATAATCTTGAATCAATTTTGGTCTATATAAATATTCGGGGACTATGAGCTATGAAGACGCTAGAATTATTTGAATAAAACCTCAAGGATGGACTCGTTCTGAAAAAAAGTAATCAAGCATGACAAATTGCACGAATGTGACGTTAGCGAGGAGTGAGTCGTAAGAATAAGGGTAGCCTAGCGTTCTGTTCTCTCTGCCTTTTCCGCAAGGGACGAGGTGTGAGGGAATGGCATATGTAGAATAGAATGAACTTGTAGAAACAAGAACAGGAGAATTTAAATTTTATACAACATTCAACAGGTATGCCATATTAGTGCTTATGTACTCGTATTGCAGTTCTTTACCATATGTATCTACTACAAAAATAATAATGTATCAGTGATCAGTTCCAATACCGAGATGCAGTCCTCTTCTTCCTCAGCTGTCCCTCCACTGCTGGATATAGGCTTCTAACGTTTTCCATTTTTTTTTCTGCTGTGATCTTAGAGAAGCAGTACCTATTATTAAAACTACAATTACTATTATTTCCAACAGATGGCCGTGATAAATAGCGCCGTCCATTTTAACACTAATGTGATAATTTGTAACTAAAACGACATTAGGAAAAATTGGAACGAATTATTAGCGTAAATTTACTCAAATTATAACGTCAATTGAACGGGCCCGGCAGTCATAATAGTGCTAACAACCTGATGAATGTAAATATAGCAGGTAGTATGTACTATAAAATGTTTGATGTTGATCAGAATGATGTTTAGATGACGTATAAGTGTGGTATTTTGATGTCCCCACAACGTTATTCCGTAATAAAATTTACTGCAGTATTGATGAATGAAAGACCTTTTTGAACAGCATACTATTACGGTGAATGCAATAGAATTTCAATTTGCAACAAAATTTACTCCAGTAATGGAACAGAATTTATTTCAAACAAAATTTATTATTGTGTAAATGAAACAGAATTTCAAATTCTATCAATATTTATGACAGTGTAAATGTAACAAAATTTTACGTATATCAAAATTTTATACAGTGTGAATGGAACGGAATTCAGAACGGTTAAACAAAATTTATATTATAGAATAAAATTTTATTCTGACAACATTTATTAAGGTGTAAATGGAACAGAATTTGAAATTCTATCAATATGTATGACAGTGTGAATGTAACAGAATTTTATTCAAACAAAATTTATTGCAGTATGAATGAAACTGAATTTAGACCGTCAAACAAAATTTAAAACAATTTAATTGGTATAAAATTTTAATCTGACAAAATTTATTACAGTATTAATGGAACAGAATTTAATTAAACAATATTTATTGCAGTGTAAATGGAACAGAATTTTATTCAAAACTATATTTCAGTGTGAAAGAAAATTGAAACAAAAGAGTGAATAGAACAGAATTACAAATACAAATAAAATATAATACAGTGCATGGCATGGAATTTAAAATTAGTACATATACCCGTCTGGCGTAGGTAAGTATGCGACATAATGATAAAATTTCAAGTATCTTTCCACTTACTGTTTTATTGTGCACTGTTTTCGACTTAGTCCGAACGCTGTTGGAATTTTCAGATGATTAGTTACTGACCCATTTTTTTCTACATACAGGTCCATTATGAACTCTGCGGTTTATTTGGCAATTGCTGAATGGTCTTGTTTATTGTAGTAGTAGGTACTCATAGTTCCTACATACAGTGATAGATTTATGAAACAATATTTCTATTCCTGGATCGATTCTAGTAGTGGTTCAGCACAATGAACCGATGTTATTGTAACGATTCATACAAGAAAACTCTTTCTAACTATCGCTTCAATAGATTCATGTAGGTATACAATATTTGCCGTATAAACATTTCCAATTTCTTTTACTTTCAAAATGGTATTTCCAATCGCATGGTGCAATATTAAAAACATGTTTTTTTTTCACATTTTCGGGAGACAATTTCAGTTTTTCAAAGATTTTAATGCATGATCATCACTGTAAAACATATTTTTTCTTTACCACTGATGAAGAGAGTTATTTTCATTGGAATAAATTCAGAGGTATTTTTCGCTGTTTTTATTCGGGAATCTATACAAGATAATATTATGAAAGATCTGTTACGGTAATACACTAGAGGAAGGTTCTACAGTATTTTTTTACACGGCTAATTTATAAAACATAATAAATAAAAATAAAATAATATTTATTTATAGAAACATACAAAGGGCGGGCTTATTTCCAAATGGAAATTTCTACCAGCCAACCCATAACAGAAACCACAATGAGACAAAACTAATCACAAATTTAGTAAAGAGTGCCGAGACAGTTGTTTTGAAAAACATACCCTTTTGGCGACACCTACTATCTAAAAAAAGTGAAATACACTATTTTGTAATGTAATTAATTCTTCATACTATTCAGCCCACAGAATATTTTCGATCTCGTGTCGAATACAGAATTTGTTAGTGGCCTACTTTTTTTTATTCCTTCCACGTTTTGGTATGACATGTGACAGGAAAAACTCTTCTTGTCTCTGACATTGTTTGTTATCGTGTCAATCTGGTGTCATTCATATGCGAGTACCTATGTAACTACGTAACTATTTGGTGGATTTGGAGTAATAATAGTTAACATTATGTTAGTAAGCGTAGGTATTGAATCTACATGATTTACAGTAGGTATATTTTATGTTATTTTACTTAATGTATATATACCAACAACTCGATAAGACGAGTATTATTGTGAGTGCCGAAATTTCACGGTGGGTCGGACTGTATCGCATCCATCACACTAAATAAGCCAATTCGAGATAGGCATATTTTTTCATACCTGGAGCATGGATGCTCTCCCGCAGGTGGTCATTGGTGTCCTCTATCCTTTGGATGGTAAGTATGGATTAAGTGTCTCCATTTGGTACGATCAGCACCTTCCTCTTCCCAGGTATCCTGGACATTACTATCCTTCAACATGGTATGAAGGACGTAATATTATGGGTGAAAACAGAATCTACGTTCACTCTTCGCTTCTGTTACGTTCATTTTATACGGTTCCTCATACGTGCTCGTCGATTTCTTTTGAACTCTGGACAGTCGACTACCATCATCCTTGAGAATCCGGTCTTGGACGTTGTCTACCCAGGTTGAGTCTGGTCAACTCGTTTTCTTCTTCTTTTTCAGCAATGTACCTACCTACCTACCAGGCGCGAAGCTACCTAACACCATTTCCATCGAGTTACCTTATTGAAAAAATGATAGGTATAATATAGTGTCTAATCTGACGTAATCCAAAAAGAAATGTTAGCCCCGGCTTCCCTTCTGCAGAAATCCATTCTTCTCCACTGCTACCTACATTCTATTAGTCAACCTGTCGTAACTCTCTCGTTTTTATAATTTTATCTCAACTTATTCACATTCACTCTTGTATAACACTATCAATGATGTAGGTGTTTTGGGTAAAAGTAATTGTAAAGTGTTTATGACGAATTGCATGAATGTGACAGAAGCACGAAAGGTGTGTGTATGGATTGGAAAGTTTGTCAAACGGTTCTCTCTTCCTTCTCCTCTAAAGGGAAGCGGCGTAAGAGGATGGAATAGAATTTAGGGTATTGCTACAATATTGTCTTTGTAGTATAATATCCTTTTATTAATATTTTGGTATTATGGGATCTGACAAGCTTTTGATATTATGAACAAGAATAGGTAGTATTAAATAGAGCTGTATGGATGCTTAATGACTAATCATTAGTTATTGTGAGATGTGTTAAATGGGGAAGATTATTCATTATGTGTTGTAAAGTAGAATCATTATTATTCTAATCTGCTGATGTAGGAAATATGAAATTTAATCGTAAAGGGAATAATGTAGGTAGGTATTAAATAAGTAGCTGTTACTTACTTGGCCAACTCACTCAAATACTCCGTGTAGCAGCAATATTCCTTTGTCATTTCCCCTATTCGTATATAGGTCCGTTTTATCGAACCCCTCCCCCATGTCTCGGCAGACGAGGAGATGTTCGTCGTCTTGGATATCTCCTCAGCTACAGGAGCCGGTGGTGGTGGATGGATGCAGTGTGCCCAAGACAGGGAGCTGTGGAGGACCAAAGGGGAGGCATATGTCCAACAATGGACCTGAGTGGCTGCAGAAGAACAAGAAGAAGACAGGAGATGTCCTCAGGATCCCCGTTCCAATGTCTCCGACAGCTTGACCTGACTTTGACTGTGCATCTCAACATGCAGCGAGGCTAGAACGACACTTGAGTGTTGCAATGTTCTAGCCTCGCTCTATCTATCTGCTATTCTAAATATGAATAATACCTACCATAAATTTTCATCTCTAAACATAAAGGTTAAAAATGATGGTTTCGAATCCACGTAATGTCATAGTTTTACATTAGAAATATGTAGGTATGCATAAAATTATATTCAATTTGCGTGTTTATGGCATGAAAATAGTCCGTAAATTCATATTATAAAGTATTGAAATTTAATAATACTATACAGCCACAGGTGTGCTAATTTATGGTGGTACTATAATCACATTATAATATCATGTGACATTGAAGAATTCCCAAGAGCTTTTTCGAGCTCGCAATTTCATTTTGTAACATACCTCTATGTATATACTGCCTTCCTATTAAAAACATTTTTTTTGTACAGGGGGATGTTATATTGTCTGGATTTTGTTATAAGAATACAGACTGAAGATTTAGAAAGAAACGTTCGTCTAGGAAAGGATGGGAATAGGCAGAGAAGTGAAAAGAAAGAATTTGAATTTATTTACTATCAAAATAATTATTATAAATTTCACGTCGCGTCCCATTCGGGGTAGGCAGAGGAGGGGGCGGAACGCCACACTGCCATATCCTTAAGGTTCTCTTACGCGAGCAACGAAATTGCTCCACTCGCGGCAATTTCACGTCACAATATACTTAATGTTGTCGTGTGGCGAAATTGCCCCGATAGTTAAGCAATTTATTGCCTTGTGTAAGCGAACCTTTATATACATCCGCTTCTTGTTTCACGCAATTCTTCATAAACGTACATCAATTCATTTTAATCACTACAAGTCCGTATCGGAGTATTTGGTCGATTACGTGATCTATTCTGAGACCTGATACAAAACACATAAAATGCTGGAAACGTTAGAGGCCACGTTTTTTTATTCCCCCTCTTTCAGAAACATAGTAAGTACACTCTTTTTCTTATCCTATCAAAATAATTATTTTAATATGACATCCATGGGAACTACTGAATCCACAAATCAATATTACCATTCAGTAGGTGCTGAAATTTGACTGAAAGTAGCTTTGAATACTTATCTAAATGTTGGTGGCAATTGTTGTTTCAATTGATAACGAAACCGCAAGGGAGATTAAAATGAAGGACGTAGACGTGGATCCGTACATTTCAAAGGTTACGTTTAAGACTCCCGACCCAACTATGACGTCACGGTAATTTTCCACGGCATTAGGGTTCAAAATCGCATGATAAACTGGTAAAAATAGCGTTTTTCCATTTGTTCTGGTTAATTTCCCTAAAAACTTTTACGGTAATTCCCTAGATTTTAATGCATATTAGTGACACAAAAAAAAAACGCGACTTTCGGGAAACGAGTTTCTGTCTTTCGGAAAAAAGATCGGAAGTGTTTTTCACATTTGTTTTTGAGAAATCTGTACAATATATAAAAAAGTATTTTAAGGTTATTCCCTAAATAAAGGTTCAACGTATCCGAAGCATATTTAGTAACGGTTGTCGAGATCAAACGTCTCCCGTTTTTAGAAATTTTTGAAATGTCAATATGCATACTTTTAATTCCTCGTGGACAGTCTGGCTGATTTTGATTGAAGAAAATGTGACAACAGATAGGTAGGTAAGGTACTGATATTAAGGTTATAGCTACCTATATCAACTCTCAACTCTAATATCCTACCTTATTCAGGTCTTTGGGGAAATTGAGGGTCGTAAAGTGGTCGATATAATACAGTTTAAAACGTGACCGGACAAAAACTCATAAGAATATTGCTCAACATTAATAAATCTCAAAAAAGATAAAAACCCTTCGGAAAAATTCTCAAGGGACAAAAGCGCAATTCTAATTGGATTTTGAAATTTCACAATTCTAATTGTATTCTAATTGATTTTATGTGTGTCCTGTCGAACGCACGGACGTTGACGACCACTTGGGAGAACGCCTCTCTGTTCTGGGCAGTGCGAAACAGCTCATCCACAGTTCTGATCCCGGTCCACTGCCGAATTTTTCCTAGCCAGGACAGCTGCTTCCTTCCGACCCCTCTACGACCCCCATCTTCCCCTTTATAACGAGCTGGAGAATGGAGTATTTTCCTCCTTAAGGACATTGCCAAAATATGAGGTTTTACGGAGTTTTATGGTGTTCAAAAAAAAATTTTTTTTTAATTACTATTTTCTTTGTTGTAAAATATTTAGATACGTTACTATTGAAGTTTTTCTAGCAAAAAAAATTTCTTCTGTCATTTTAAAAGTTAAACTCGTAGTAAAAAAGTATAAGTGATATTGGGTTTCATTGTAATATATAGGTATTATTACTTTCACCTTTATTACAAGAGCAACCACAATTCCGAAACTTGTTGCTTTTCTAAGTGAGCTGTCGAGTGCTCCTTTTAATATTATTTCGTCGAATTCAGTATAATTATTATAAGATTCCTGATCAATATAATAAGCAAACAATTAGGTAGGTAGATATTTGTGGTGCAAAATTCTATGAAATCAAATTAATTTACTGTATTATTAGGTATTTAATAACAAAATCCCTCGTTGGTGATTCTGTAGAATGCTTCATATAATAATTCTCTTGTGTAAAGAAAAATAATTGCTGATATTTTAATCACCTACGCATTAAATTAAGAAAACATTGTGGAGAGATATTCGAGTCTATCCATTTTTTTTCCAGGAATTCAGATTTTTCCCAGGCACGTATGTTGAGGAGGATGAATGTCAACAAGACGAAAGTAATGGTATTTGAAAGAGACGAGATAAGGACGAACTGTGCGATTAAAGTTGGTAATGAATGCTTGGAGCAAGTTGATGAGTATGTGTATCTGGGAAGCTTGTTTACAAAAGATGGTCGATGTGAAAGTGACATTGAAAGAAGAAAGTTAGCAGGTACCAGGGTGAATGGGGCAATTGGGCCAATAATGAAAAGTCGCAACGTATCGACAAAGGCAAAGTTGTTGGTGCACAACGCCATCCTAGTACCAACACTGATGTATGCAAGTGAGACATGGACATGGCTGAAGAAGGATGAATCAAGTATAAATGCGGTCGAGATGAGATCGTTAAGAAGAATGTGTGGAAAAACATCGAGAGATAGAATAAGGAACGAAATGATTAGAGAGTTGAGTGACTGTAAAAAGGATGTTGATTGTTGTTGAAAGGATGTGAATAGAATGAAAGTGAACAAGTTGAGATGGTTGGGTCATGTGGAAAGAATGAACGATGAAAGAATAACGAAGAAAATTTACCTGGGTGAAAGAGGAGGTATAAGGAAACGCGGCCGTCCGAGAACCACCTGGCTGGACCATGTCGACCAGATACTCAAGGACGGACGTGTTTTGAGTAAAAGTAACCGGAGAGTATGTATGAGGAACTGCATGAATGTGACGGAAGCCCGAAGGGTGTGTTAGGATAGGAAAGTCTGGCGATCCGTTCTCTCTGCCTACCCCGCAAGGGAGGTGGCGTGAGGGTATAGAATAGAATATAGAATAGAATAGAACGTATGTTGAAGAAAAAGGCTTCTGTCAGTTACAAAAGACACCTAATGCAATGTGCAAATTTGCTTTTAGTGTATGAAATTAAGTAGCGAAATTACCATACCTAATATATACCTCTTGGGTTTCAAGTTCAAATCCCGTCATCACTCATTCCTTTTTAGTCGAATTGCCATTTTAATCTAGGTCCCTAAATTATCGGCGAGATAGAAACTCACTTGGTACTTCCACAGTTTTCTGTTTAACTGAGCCAACTGTGTGTATCGATTCACGTATTTTAACACAGCTATTTTTTTAAATTAACGTACCAAACCCTAGATACTTACTCGCAAAGGCCGTACAAATCCGGTGGGGTTTTGGCCTCCAGAACAATGGATTGGCCTTGCTGTCTGCAGCGACAGACTCCCAGTCATCACCAACATTTAATACGCTCAGATCTCGGGTAACATTTTCCATCAATCTCTGTCTTGCTCAACCCAGAGGTCTTCTGCCTACAGGTTTATTTCGCGGGAGACGTTTTGTGGCCCTTTCTTCTCCCGATCTGACGACATGTCCGATCCATGCCAATCTTCTGGACCTGATCTCACTGGTGATTAATGGTTGTCCCGTGAATGTATGAATTTCCTTGTTGCTTCTTAATTTCCAGGTTCCTTCTGCAACTTCAGGTCTTGATACGTTTCAACTTCAACATACGGCCCAAAAACGTTTATAAAAATAATTTGTATTTTATTTTATACCTTCTTCAAAATATCTGAAAAGCTATTAAGTAATGTTATTGCTATTATTATGGGAGGATTACCTTGCTTAATAGCCCATGAAGTAAAATTGATCGGGTGCTGAAACTTTTTGGGATCACGCATCTATTTGATGAATATCAGAGGTTTCAGTGAGAAATAGATGCGACAGGGGATGGGTGTTTTAAAAGTAAATGTCGCCATTTACGTTCAATAGTTTTTGTCCGAAACCAATATACAAGTTCTGTAGTATCACTTTATTGTTGTTATTATTATTGTATGGACACATTTTCTATTACATAGGTACTTTTACCATTAGGGAATAGTTTGGATAGCACAATATGTGTCACCCCATCAGTGGTAATAGGAAAATAATGGTGGATTTGTAGTTCTATTAGAAGAAACTACTTTTTTTTATATTTTCTGCTTATAAAACCTTGGCTTCTTATTGAGCCGCTACTTTTAAGCTAGATATTGGCTTGTGTAATTTGAATCTAAGGCAACGTGTTTCAAAGCGAACAATACTGGCAACAATTCAGTGCATTACGTAACAGCTCGCTGCTTGCATACGCCGATGCGTCAAGTTCCCCCCGAATGTTACGCTACGGTCGTTTTTTGATGAATCTCCAGATTTAGATTTTGATAACAATCCTTAAGAAGTAAATTTTGAAACATTTCAATTTGTAGACATCTTTAAGTCATAAAAGTATAATATTATGTATTTGCAGGTAGAGCTATGAAAATAATATCACTGAAATGATAGAAATATCATTTTTATTCAATGTCATTCTGGGATCCGTAAGCTAAGCGTGTCTTTCACTTTATAATATCTACATTTGATATCCACTTTTATGCCATTATGTGCATTTTTCTCATCACTTTACAGTGGTTGTAGTAGAAACCGACGTGCAGCATAGTGAATCATATAAAACATAGTTATAGTAGCCACGAAGTAAGTAATATAATACAATAGAGAAAATGGTGTGAAAAGATGTCTTGATTAATTTTTCCATAGCGTAGAGAGAACCATTCAGTTTTACGTCTGGGGAAATGTTATTATGATGTTGTTATTCACCCTATTGGACATTATAGAGCTTTGAGATTCAATAAAGCTTTTATAACACGTCTAACTAAATCTGTTATAAAATTCTCAACATAACAAACGAATGAAAGTTTAAAATCTAGTTTTACGTTTATGAAATGAAAGCACAATAACTTTTCGTTTTATATTAACCACTGTTTATTAGACTCTAAAGGTAAACAATTATTTAAATGACTATAGTACGATATATATGTAGTTATAAATCCACGCTTCTTCTTCTTCCTCCTTTCTTTAGATCAGTTGATCTGTTCTGGCAGAAAGCTCCTCTTCTCCTGGGACGTCGAGAACTAACTATCCCTCCATCTTTTGGGCGGTCTTCCGGGAAGAAGATGACCAGGTGGTATTTCGTTGGCTGCAATGTAAGGGATTGTGGAGTCGGCCATTCTGTTTACATGATCCCTCCAGAATCTTGTTCTTGCTTTGCTCCATCTCACGACATCTTCCATAAATCCAAGCAAAGACACTTATTAGTGCATGGACTGAAAATTGTCTGCAAATCAAAGATCTTCGTCAGTGCCTAAGTATTAGTTAGGTTCGTTAGGTTGTTTTTTTATATGCTCTAAATTTTTTTTTTGTAAGAATAAACTAGATCGTCCCAAGTTAAACTACCTAGTTATATGTAACTAATTATATGTAAAACCGACGAGTCCCGATATAGGGTCTAAGGACGATCAATAACAATAAACAATAAGTATGTCCTGACACTCTTAGCATAAACCTGTTAGGCCTAGGAAAAACAAGTTTGGCCTGAAATCGGGTTTGGCTGGAAAAAAATACTTACATAATAGTAATAATAATAATAATTGGACAACTTTAGGCGCCGTTTAGCGATAAAATCGCCCCAAGGGCACCTTACATTCTTCCTTTCACCATATAGGATCGTCACAAACAGTAAAAATGATAATTAAATCACCACATAGGATCGTGTCGTGTTGATCGTGTCGTGAATAGTGTTGCCTTGGAGGCAGACTACGATCTTCACGCATTTCACGGTATGTAGGAAAATGGAGTTCTTTATTACGTTTCACGATCATTTACACTAAATCAATGTCGCTCTAATTTGTACGACTTTTTTTAAAGTAAATTAATGTTTCAATTCCATGATGATTAATATGCGAGGCCACCTAGAAATTCGCATTACTTTCGTTGTAGATAGTAGTTATGTTTTGCACATTGTATGTCATAGTGTGCAATGTATTCCAGATATTAGTACTAGGTATCTTTATTTTGAATATTATCATATGACTACACGATTGCATATTAAGCTCGGATGATGAAAAAACTATTAATTTTGGAATAACCTATCCGGCTTTTCAACAGCCGACAATTAGTCGGTTATTTATTTTAAATTTATTTCCCCACATAATTGGAACACCACCCACAACTCGGAATAAATATAAAGAAACATAGGGGACTCACGCGTAATTTGTACGAACTCTACATTTGTACAAACCTAGAGTTAATGCATTTTACAAACACTTCTACAAATAATGCAGGTTATAAATATCACTGCATTTTATGTAAATCACTGTATTCAACTCTTCGTGCCATGTTTATTCGTCACTTTCTCGAATAGAATACATTATTTTTTAGATGATTTTACTGAATCTTAATCAATCTTATTCTTCGTCTTCTTTTTCAGTCATGGTCTCTCCATTACTAATGGATATATGCCTCTTCCAAAAGCTTCCATTCTTTCTCACCCATTGCCCACCCCCTACCGAGGTTATGACGTCTTTCCATCTCTTCTCTGGTCTCCGACACCCCTTTTTGTTTTGCCCGTGGTCTTCATTATTTAATAAGGCCCACGTGGGCTCTAATAGATACCTGTCTATTATATGCTAGTGTACACTACACTTGATTACGAATTTGCTTTTTTTTTTTTTTTTCTAAAAAAATGAATCTGGGTTTATTGAAATAAACCCAAATACATCTTTGTACACTTCACAGAAAGCTTCTCGGAAGTATAGGCCTACGAGTGCAGATATTTTGTTTTCTGTCAAGCAAATTCAAGCTCAAATCTTGTAAAGATATGAATAAAAATATACAAGGGAAATACAGTATACATACAGTAAAAATAATAGTGAGTCACGATGATACAAATTACGTGCAGTTCCCCTTTTCGCTATATCACACAATTTATTGCCTCATAGGTCCAACGAGGTGAAAACAAACGGTAATGTATTTTGGAACACTGAACGCATCATCCAAAGATACAAACTTACCTATAAAATATGAACCTATGTTTATTTTACCAGTAGCTTGGAATAACAAGACAACATTACGTCATTGAATTCATCCTGCTGTAGGTATACTGATATACCACTACTATTATACCACCACGGTATAGTGAAGAATACCTCGTTGACAAAGAATTTCATTCCGTTGACGATATGTTGAAGAATTGATTCTATGTATGACGGAATGTCAATCAGAGCCCTTTACACTCTGATTGGCATTGATCTGATAATGATATTTTTTACGATGCTTTGTTTAATGATATGTTATGAAATGATATTGTAAAAATTGACGAGTCCAGGTGCCCGAATGGGCCTACGGACGATAGAGAACAATCCCAATAATGGGATACATACATATCCACGTCCGCTCAATATGTGGAGCATGTGTTTGTCACCCAGTTTTTCCAGGCTCTTCTGTCCTGGGCCAACTCCGTTGACTGCTCCCACGTCATTTTATTCTCCCATGCCCATTTGGCCCATGCCCATCTGGCTGGCACTGTCCTGTCTTGCCACATGTCCCACCCACTGCCATTTTAGCTTTGCTGTTCTTTCTGAGATGTCGGCAACTTTTGTTCGACGAAGACTGACGCCCAACATTTGTTTGCATTTCATTGCTCGGTGAAAACATTTTGAGATTTGACAGTGACGGACAATCTTCCTAAATTATATCTATGGGGTAATATTATTATAATAATAGGTTGGTTTATAGGCAATGGGTACTGGGAATTATTTGAACAGAATCGATTATAATTTGGTCAGATTTAACTACGCCTACTTAGAAATGTTAATTAATTTTCATCTCTAGGCTGTTTCTCGAATATGGATCCAGTTGTAAATATTGAATTAGGATGAATTTGTATCGTCATTGAAAAAGTTTGACCAGAATTTATTTTCAAAACTAAATGAGATTTTTGATCACATCTAAGCTTTTTAGAAACTTATGTGTACCACTATACCCTGAGTGAAAATTGTGAAATAAAAAAACTTATTTAATAATGTATATGTGGGTATAAAAATAATTTATAATATGACTTTCATAAACGGCAAGATGATGAATGTCTCTGCAAAAAAGTGAGGTGTTTGTGAATTTAAAGTATTTATCTATAAAAACGGGGAGGGGTGGTTTGTACTAAAACAGATTATTTTTAATGAATCCGACAGTTTATAAAAATAGAAATCGAAAAAATTACAACATGATAAATTATTATAATATACACGTAAATTTCACAGTAATCCATAAAACTGGTTTCGTGAAATGAATTAAGTCTGCATCGGGAATTGGGTATGAACATTTTTTAGCTAATAGTTTTTCAAGAAAATTGGTCAACAAAACATGGTAAAATTTGGGACGAAATAGGTATAAAGGAATTATTATCTTTATTCTTTGTGGTTCATTCTGCGGAAAAAAACGAAAGGTTTACTGTATTGTTTAGAAAATTCCTCCCAGATTGGTTAGTATGTTGATTCATGCGAAATAACAACCTTTTGAATTTGTTACATAGCATTGTAGGTAGAGAAACCTCCATAATGCTATAAGAGAAATATTATATTCGTCTTAACAATCGTTATAATGGGCAATCTTTTTCCCAACGTCGGCGTCGGTCGGCGTCTCATAAACGTTTACCTCCTCAAAAAGACGGCAGCGCTCATTACTAAAAGCTCTATACATTTCCATAGATACATAATTCCGACTTTATTAGGTATTTCGCAATGTACTAAGTATGGCCTGGTGTACACGTGTGGAGTAAATGGCATAATAGCGCGGTAGAGTACCAATGTGCTACTAACTATACCAAAGTAGACAGCTAAATTCAGTAGACACATACAGTACTAAAATTTGAAAGAGAATGTTACGATTAGTAAAATAAAATTTCTTTTTTTTATTTCTTCAATTAAGTTAAATCTTCTTCTTCTTTCGTATGCACACGACCATTGTACAAGTTATCTTGGAGTCATAGCTCCGCGTCAATATTCTGCAAGTAATCTATTGCCCTTGGCGTCACCTCATGGATTTCCTCAAGAACCCCTGCAAACTTCGTGTCAGGACACCTCTATACTATATGGTCAACAGTCTCGATCTGGCCACATTCACGAAGGGGATGGTCTCTCTTGCCCCATTTATGGAGCAAGTATCCACATTAAGTTAAATAAGATACCCTCTTGACGAACTATAGATAATAGCTCCGACGAGCTCCTTCCCACTAGGCCACCCCGCTCCAGAAATTAGCAGCCGTAACGGCATTGTCAGTGACCATCATCAGGTCCTTCGCATCGCACCTCATCAATTTACAATGAAAGATGAGACTTTTTAACCCTTACGAAATCAGACAAGCAGGTAGCTGTCTGATCATTTTTTTAAATAGTGTAATTCGAACCAGACTCCTCCTGTTTGGAAGTCCGCGCTCCAGCCAAGTTATTCTACTAAAACAGAGAGAGAGTACCACATTATGATAAACTGGTATAGTAGTGTGCCAGTCGACTCTACTGTTTACTTTTCAACTGTACTCCCGGCTTATAGGTACTATTTTCATTTTAGGATCCATTGTGTAGTATTTTATATTGGTAGCCTTAGTAATAAGGAGATATATTCTTCCTACCTGATACCCGTATTTTATATTCTAAGGGTTTACGGTAAGTTCGTCTAAAATCAATTGGTCTAAAATCCATTATTGGATGAAATAGGAACTGGCGTTCCTGTACCATCCAAGGGTTAGTGGGAGGGAGCAACCCTTAAAATAATGGTCTAAAATCAACTCGTCTTATTATCAATTCGTCTAATTATCAATTCGGTCAAAATTTGCCTAACGACCAATTCATCGATTTAAAACGAATTGATTTTAGACGAATTGATAATTAGACAAATTGATTTTGGCCGAATTGATTTTATACTAATTGATTTTCGACGAATTGATTTTAGACGAATTAATAATTAGACGAATTGATTTTAGACGAACTTACCGAATAACTATTCTAAGTACGGCAAGGAAGAATAATACCCTGTTACTCAATATAGGTATTTAGATTTCTCTATGTTCGGCCCGCAAACTCTGTGGGGGATATTTTTAATTACTTATTTTAATACGTATTTAATTACCTCGTAGCTCTGAAAATTAAATCAACAGTTGTTGTATTTACTTACTTCAATGTTTTTCATATTCAGACCACGCTGTAAAAAGGGGTTGATCAAAATTTAGAAGCATCTTATGATAGGGGCGTTATGTTCCTCAGAGTAAAAATCTTTCTATTATCGTTTTAGTTTTCCTTAATTTTGTATGACAGTGTTAACTCAAAGTAAGAACAAAGAGTTTTGGCTTGTTATACAAAAAGAGTACCGAATATCAAAAAACATCCTTTAGAATCACTTAGAATCTGACTTAGACACATTATATTAACCAAATTACAGCGTTAACAAACTACGAGTAAAATCTCAAGTTTCAGTTAAACTTCACAGGTGATTTTGGAGTTAGTTTTTTAACGAGAAAATAACAAACACCAAATTTCTGTCCACTATAGCGTCACTTATCTATCCATGTTTTAAGCCGCTAATCATCATTTTTCAACGAAATTTTATGTTTGTTCACTCAAATGTTCAGTTTTAACAAGTAGGTAGATATATGTTATAATTATAAGATAATTCATTAAATTGTGTATAGTTAAGTTTTGGTACAATAAAAGTGACACCCATTAAACCGAAATTCTTTAAAGACATAATGAAAATCTCTTTTAAAAATGTTTTCAACAAAACACGAGCAGCAAGCATTTTATTATACGCCTATATTAAATAATATATGTATACTGTGGGTTTCATTTTAGGTACTTACGAGTATATTTTTACAGAGATAACTAGATGTCATAAAATCCTACTTTAGTTTTAAAAGGGTCGAATGTCGAAGGATGGAAATATAATTACGACATGCGGGCTCTTTTTGGACTAAATTCCAATTTTAAATATAAAATTTCCGTTTCACACGTTGATGGGTAGTCACCTACTGTATATTTACACAGCAAGTAGGTACCTTCCCAAATAGCGATCCAAAATGAGATTTGTATACCCTTAGATACAATATTACACATGGCTGTATAAAACGACATCACCTCATCTCATATACAGGGTGATTCTGAACAACAATGCCAGATAAAAATCGTTAAATTTGGGTAAAAGTAAACCCTTCTCCGCCTCTGGATTACTCAAGAGCAAGAGCTTCTATGTCATTCAGATTTTCAGTTTTTTTATCAACGGAGGGCTTCAGGTTCCCTAGAAGGGTTTTTCTCAACAAAACTTCCCCGAAACGACGACCTCTTACGTCACTTGGATAAGATCTTCATACATTTCAGTTAGGTAGTTTGAAGAAGGAAAAACGTTTGTTGAATATGGTTAGGGGATGATTTTTTCTCAGCTTGGAATAACTAGAGCTGTTTGGGTATCTACGTAGATTTACCAATGATCCATAGATCAATGCAATCCCTTCATTTCCCACAATTAGAAGCAACCAATAGCAGATGTGGATAACATAATGTGCTGCGCCTGTGTTTGCATGTGTGAGCACTTACACAACTGGCTGGAACTCTTCTATGTTATCATTTGGAATATCTGGTGGAACTTTAGCAAATGGAATTGTGCCTCTTGCGAGTATTATTTTCTATATGTATTTATTCTTTCTATTTTCCGGCTTTTACGGCTCACTCAAAAATAATATTAAGAGATATAGATCCCTAGTAAAAATTTAGATCCTAGATTGGTTCTAGTGCAGTCCAAGAACCGTTCTAGAACCAATCTAGGAGCTAAATTGTTTCTAGCGAGGGCTCATAGATGTGCCCTGTATGAGATTTTCAGGAATCGTTACAGGAGAATTTTCATTTAACCTATTTATGTATACACATTTACATATTTTATGTGTTAAATTTCATATGTCTCTATACACGATTCGTGAATTTAATTTCAGTCCTACGTAATAACAAACATACCTACACTTCAGCTTCTTCTGAGAAGCAGGTACTTAAATCATTATCATTATTTTGAAAGCTTCACAACAATACATTCTTATTATTGAGTCCTTGAAAAACATATTTTCATATCTTAAGAGTATGCATACCGACATTTCAGAAATTTCTAAAAACGGTAGACCTTATAATATCTCGACAACCGTTTCTAAATATGCTTTGGAACAAAATAGGGTAGATGCATTGAACTTTCATCTACCGTAAAAGATTTTATATATCTTGTATAGATATCTCAAAAAAAATGTGAAAAACACCTCTGATCTTATTCCGAAAGACAGAAACTCGTTTCCCGAAAGTCGCGGGGTAATTTTTTTTTGTACTGTTAATATGCATTTAAATCTAGAGAATAACCGTAAAAGTTTTTTGATAGACGCAAAATTAACCCCAAAAAATGGAAAAAACACTATTTTTACCATTTTATCACGCGATTGTTCATGCGATTTTGAACCTTAATGCTGTGCGAAATGACTGTGACGTCATTCTTGGTGCTAAGCCCTTAAGAGTATGCATACCGAAATTTTTAAAACTTTTAAAAACGGGAGACCTTATATCTCGACAACCTTTACGAAATATCCATTGGAACAAAATAGTGTAGATATATTGAATCTTTATCTAGGGAATAACCGTAATAGTTTTTTGATAGACGCAAAATTAACCCCAAAAAATGGAAAAAAAACGCTATTTTTACCATTTTATCACGCGATTGTTCATGCGATTTTGAACCTTAATGCTGTGGGAAATGACTGTGACGTCATTCTTGGTACCAAGCCCTTAAACATACTTCCCAAAGTACTCCTAATAAGTATATTTGAAAGTATGTACCCAAGTGTTTGTAAGATATTCTTTTGAAGTTTGACAATTACTTACAAGAGCATTACATTCTAATTGATATTTATCATATCGCAGGATTATATTGGCATTTTAAATTCAGTATCCAAATAGTCAGTTTTTATTTTTCTTTGCGAAACGATTCTTCGACATAATCATCATGACCATCAGCCCTTGTAAGTCCAGTGTTGGATATTGCCCTCCTTTCTCGACTTCCGTAACTCTCTATCAATAGTGTCCAATGGATACTGTCTAGTGACACTTTGTACCACTGCCGTCCTCGGTCGTCATTCAAGGTTCGTTTGGTAGTCCACCGGTCATAAGTTGTCTCAAATATCTGACCAGTCCAATTCCATTTCAGTGAGTCTGTTTCATGTCTTAAGCTAGTCAATATGTTTTCCATCTCGCAAGCTACTGTTTAACATCTTTCTCTCCATCGCTCGTTGTTTATACACGGAATTTTTGCATTGTTCGTTTAATTGTAATAGCCTAAGAGCCCGCTGCTAAAAATATGACGTATGTGTTATTTGACCGAAATGTGGTTTAAATGATAGCTTACCAATAGGGTATTACATCGCACTAGGGTTGCCTATCAAAATCTGGCCGCAACCCCCCCTGCCCCCCTCCGAAAAGGTCCCCATTCGCGGTTTTTCGCATTTTATAGGAATATGGTAAGAGATAGGAGAAAGTAGTCAATGACAAAAATTTCAATCACTCCCATGAGAATTTATCTGTCCAGCCCTGCCTGGAACAGGTCATCCACCCTTCCTAATCTGATCCACTCTCTAAAGTTTTGCAGCCAGGACATCTGCTTCCTGCTAATTCCCCTTCTTCTCTCTATTTTTAAATTTATAGCAAATTACTTCGCTGTTTGACATCAGAATTTAAAATTTTACAATCGAATTTATAACCCAATCAATTAGCATAAAAGTTTGAATGTTTTTCAGATATTCAACTAAAATTACTAAGTTTTATGGAAGCGATAATAAAATTAATAGTTTTGAAAGGGAAAGAATGTTCTTAATATAATTTACAACTTTTCAGAAAAAAATGTGTCCCTTCCTCGCAAACATTCATTGAAAAACGAGGATCGAAATCGAACTATTGAACCCTAGGCAAAGTTTGAGGGAATATATTTTTTTCAGACCTATATAAAGATATCGAACGAAGTTGCTAGACATAAACTTTTTTCTATATATGAATTATTTTTCATTGAACAGAATTGTAAAGATACCCAATTTTGCTAAGTTAGGTTTATAAGAAGCAGTATTGTGTTAGTTTTTGTAGTACTTATCAAAAAAGTTGGGAATTGAAAAAAGTATCCATTATTATAAAAGTCTGTAAAAGCTGTTTTCGATAGAATTATAAAGTTTTGTGTAAGTTTCACATTTAAAATAGAACACGATTTTTTGTGACAAAACTTACAAAAGTAGTTTGGTTGGGACGTGTCAACCAACTGATTTTTAAATCGGTTCAACAACCCTTTTTACCTGAAACCGTTCTCGTGAAATTAAGAATGAAGAACGAATGAAAATACGACGTGAAAAGAGGTAACACGTATTGCACTTTTTTATTCAATACCTACTGATTATTGTTACACGCAGTCCCTTCAAGTTCTCTTGAGGAACATTAAAGTTAAAAGTAGTACACAGTAGGCAGGTACCTTCTATAATTTGACGATGTATTGTCTCTATTCAAATTCCCTTTTCCATCAAACCTATCGACCAGCGACCTATGAAATGTTTAAAGGGGTAGAGTTTTATTACGGGTACGTGTATCCGGAAATTAAAGTTAACTATACATGTTATTAATTTTATTCAGTTCATGAATCCCGATTATTAAAATCCGTTTTACAATCGTAAATTTTATATTCAAGATATTCAACTATTACTTTTTAAATAAATTGTATTCTATCCCCTCTCGCTGCACCCTTTGCGGGGTGGGCAGAGAGACCAGATTTCACTCCATGCTTCCATCACATTAATGCAATTCGAAATTAATACACACTCTACGATTCTCGTCACTTCAAGGACAGGTCAGTCCTTAAGCGACTGGTCGACATAGTCGAGCCAAGTGGTTCTTGGACGGACGCGCTTCCTTACACTTCCTTACACTTTATTGATTATTGTTTTTATAATCATCAGTTATAGGTCTCGTGTATACAGCAAAAAATAATGAAATCATTAAACACGTCATGTTGACAATACAGAATTATAAAACAGGTGTGGTTAAGTTTAATGCAGGTCTGGATGTAAATTGTCCAGAACTACATAACGTTAATGGCAACAGAATTTGAGGAAGAAAAAATTGTTTGCATATTTGAGTTGAGAATTAATTTAGTGAATAATACTCGTATTGTTTGAAATCGATTGTATTGTTGTGATGATATTGATTGTCTGTTTTTTGTTAATGGCTTATGGCCGTGTATGAAATAAATAAATAAATCAGTGTAAAACAGTGATTCGTTTTAGGTTACTCTTTTACCATTCAGATGCCCTTGCATTTTAGAAGGTTTCCGAACTCTTAATCCGAACTCCGAAAACATAATAATGTATGTAGCCAATAAGTATTGTTGAAAACAGATTGCCACTATTGCGCAGTCGGGAAACTTGTAAATATCTAATATGTCAAATAATTTCCTCGTTGCACGACTCCTAGGAAAAGCAGTGTATATTGTACGGTACAAGTAGTCAGTACGTGGAAGGAAAGGTTTCCGTGCAAGAATTCACCCGTGACAACGGAATAATATATTGTAAAGTAATGGATGAATTGTGTGAAAAGAGATGACAACAAATTTGTTTTACACATGTTTATGTATGAATGTAGAACGTAGATGTCATGTCCAGTGATGTTCCTCCAATACAGGTTTCAGAAGTCACAAACTGAACGACGAAATTTAGATAAGTTTTTTTGTTAGTTTATTTTTACGTCTTTGGAATGTTTGCCCTTTATTTTCACCCGTTCAATGAGTCATTAAATTTCTTCTGCGTGTGTCCATCATTCAGCTCTCTTCAAAGTTTGGCGCTCAACAGAGATTTTCTTCCGTTCTCGTCCACACGTCCATTCTCGAAGTAAATGAGATCTGTAGTAATGAGCGGTTTGTGGGACTGTAGATACCTACGATGAATACCTGCCTCATATGGTATTTGCACGTCTCAGCCCAGATCATTTAAAAATGAATTCCAACTTTATATTATGGTCTGTTAACCATGTTGTCTATGTACAAAACTTCGATGGACCTATAGAAAATATTACTGAAGTAGTGAATTTAAAAACACGGCACTGTACAAACCTGGGCAGTACAATATTATAACTGTGGAATGCTTTTCCCTAGAGGTCGTGCAGTCGGTAATGTAGACTTACATATTGTACTACATTACCGACAGAAAATGTATAAGCACTTACATTTCTCTCTGTGGAAACTGTGAACGTGTTCCTTAAACAAACATCTGTACGACATGCGGTAGTCTCCGTCTATAAAATTCTCGTTCACGTTTCGAACTAAACTTACTTACTTTAGAATACCTTTTTCCATCGTAGTACCCGTACCTGTATCTAATGTTTTCCTTATAATTTAAACATTTAGAATTCTATTAGAAATAGTATTCGTTCTTTCAGTAAGAATGTTTATTCTGTCATTCGAACTCCTGATCAAACGTTTGTGTATTTTCAAAGATGACTGCAGTGTTTTTCTTAGTGACGATGGAATATCGTTCGTATTATTATTGAGCAATACGAGTAGGTATTAAAACTATTAAAATTGTTAATATTTTCGGCTATTTCTTCACTTTTATAAAACTTTCTACTCAAATCCCAAAGTAAACTTCATTTATATGCGAGGGAATAAAGTTTCCGAAAAGAACCTTAGCCGCTGTTGCTGGGTAGTTGTTACCCGGGGTAAAAGTCAAAATCTTGATGATATCAACAAGTTACACCACGAGATTTACCAGTTCATAAGTTGAACACATACTAACTTTAAACTTTCACATTAATTTCCCACATCAATGCGTGCCATTTCTGCGTATCCCATAATTACCCTTTTTATAGAAATAAATGTTGACAATACAATGTACTACTGGATATACAAAACGATATCAATATCCAAAAGCATAATATTTTTAATTCAACCCCAATAAAAAAAAGTAAACGATAATCAAAGAAATAAACAACTAGAAGATTCAGATTCGTAAAGAAAGAAAGATTGAATAAATAATTCATAATAGCGTAATGTGACTAAAAAGAGAGAAATATACTAGAATAAGTGAATAACTCAAATGTGAAGTATCCACCTTTACCTTAGTAGCTGAAAGTATAAAGCTTTTATCACAAGTGGTCGCCTAAGCTCGTGAGAGAGAAGTACGGAGAGGTCGACGAATTTACTGAAGAGTTCGTTTAGCGTAGTAGTAGTGCTATCTACTCGTAACATAACGATGCAAGTTATATTGTGATGTTTCACGTTGAGTTCAACTCTAACTAGAATATAAGAGACTAACTACAGCAGATCATCAACTTTGCTCCTGGAACAAAATACGTCAATTAGGAAAATCTGTTCTAAAGACACGGTGATCTGATTGGTATAGAAAATCCTCATTCTTGGGAAACTGAAGTCCATTTTGTCCCCTCATTGTTTTTGCGGTTTTCATTTTCTTGGAATTTCCAGATTCTCCAGATTCTTCTCATAGTCCTGCTTCATCGTACTAGGTAAAATCTTCATGCCGGACTTGTTCCCTGATGGTCTTCGATGGACTTGCCCTTAATAATTTCCATATATCTTTTATAGGTATCAGATATTTGGTTCTTGTAATATTGTTAACAAAAATGCCGATAGACATGATAGTGCATGCGAATTCGTGTCGGGAGCTTTTACTTGAAAAACGTGACATGCGTCACTCAAACAGCATGGGGTCCTGTCGTTCCTGATAAAACACAATACGTCCGATCATGTATCGAGTGTCTTTTCTAGATGAAAAAAACTGTGTTTTAATACAGAGAATAAACAGTGTTATTTATGTACACCTTCTAAATAATAGTGTGAATCTTGGGTATAGTAGGTATGTTTTGTTTACATTTAATTTCCCCTATCGTTCCAATTGAAGTTTACTCGTTCGATTTATAGCGCCTCAATATGTCGTTGTATTAAAAACTGTTGGATTTATGAGTGTACATTACGCGATACTATCTGTGAAGTGGTGCCAATAGTAATTTGTCAGTTTGTTGATGCCCTCAACTCGTTGATTTCTATTTGGCTTCACACGTGATTGATTGGATTATATAGAACTGTCTGTCTACATAATAGCACAGAAAAAACATAATTGTGTGAAAATAACGTCTCTTTTACGAGATTTTTCCACATAAAACTTTTACTTTTACGAACATCATTCATTCGTATGACGTCAAATAAGACATTTGCGAACACACCAGTAAATCGACTTTTAAAACTATTTGCAGTGAACTTTGGTATTAAAACTTCTTAAGTCTATTATAAAACTAAAGTGCATTTTATGTTACAGTTTGTTCATTAGTTTGGTTTATAACATAGCTATTATTCCTGACTAATTAGTGATGTACAAAAGAGCAAGCATTTCCTAAAAAAGTCTCGCAACAAGACTCTTAAATACTTTATTATTTTTCAGAGGTTCATGTCAATAACTCGAAATTTCTAAAGACAGAAAATGAGTGATGGTAAGACTTTGTTGTGGTGAGAATGAAATTGAAAAAATTGAGATGCTTTGAACATAGCGAAAGAATGAGTGACGATAGGATGACAAAACAGTATATGTGGCTGAAAGAGGGGGTGTTCGAAAACTGGGAAGTCGATCGTAGGGTAAACAGATTTTCAGGGACGGTCGTGTATTGAGTAAAAGGTATAAACGTGCATTTATTCGAATTACATGAACGTGACATAAGCAAGGATATGTGTGTGATTATAGGTTACCTAATGTGGGGTCATGTTCTCTCTGCGTACTCCGTAAGCAGTGCATAATACTAATATTGATAGTAGTAATTGACTGAAAACTTCAAGAGTACCCTATCTTAATTGTATCTAATCCTAAATAAAATAAAATAATCTTTATTGCATATATGAAACATACATAGGGCGGGTTTGTTGCCAAATGGCAATTTCTGTCAGCGAACCCATAGCAGTACGTTACCGTAATGAGACAAAACTAATTATTTTTATTTTTTATTTTTTTTTTTATTTTATTCATTAAACAAACAGACAGTAATACAAAAAATTTAAATCTTAAAAATAGTAACTAGTTAAGTATACCAATAGATGTTTGTTATCAATCTTACTACAATGGCAATTATCCTCTATGCGTTAATACCAATGATAGAAAGCGAATCTACACACGAAAGAAAAAGAAAGATAAAGAAAGATAATACAACAATATAGTATCAGTTACATTACATATGCTCAGGAATAGGAAAAGGAAAAAGGAAAAAGAAAGAGGAAAAGGAAAGTTTGTAAGAATATTTGCACTTTTCAACCGACCGCTTGCCCACACATACTTCTCAGAACCAGACCTTTGAACTTACCTTGTGTGTGTTGATGTATGTCAATTTTATTAAAGAAAGCATTGTCATTACCACAGGCACGTCGGATGTATGAATTTTGTACATAATTGGTGCTGCACTGAGGTAACCTGAATGTCAGGGTTGATCTCGTCCTTCTTGTGGGACAATTGAACCCAACCTCCTCGAGCAGCCCACTGGAGTCAACAACATTATTAAGTAACTTATATAAATAGATCATATCCGACACAGTACGCCGATTCTCAAGGGTTGTCATCTTATGGTGTCGAGCTGAGAGAGAATAGTCATCGTAAGGCAAATGGCATCTGTAGTTCAAGTGTTTTAAAAATTTTTGCTGTACTCTTTCGATTCTATTTATGTATGTAATGTATTGGGGGTTCCAGGTCACAGAGGCAAATTCGAGACAGCTGCGCACGTATGTGTAATAAAGTGTTTTTAAGGTACTTATAGATTTGAAAGGTTTGGATACCCTCAGAATAAAGCCCAACTGCCTGAAAGCCTTGACAACGATTCCCTCAACGTGAGCCCTCAACAACATTTTGCTGTCCAGCACAACACCCAAATCCCGGAACTTAGTATCGAAAAGGTCCCTTAACTTATGTAATAATTGAATACATAAATACATACACAATTGTATAAATATATAAACATAACATATATGGGATATGGGAGGGATTCGGGAGGGACGGCTAGTGGGATTTGAAATAGAACTGGTAATTCTGCTTCAGTATACTCTTGAAAGTGAAAATAGTTGGAGCGAGTCTGATCACAATATTATTCAGTCACAATTCTCTTGGTGTTTTTTCAATTTTCTCGCCTAGACAAATGATTTCAAAGTGTTGTCTAAGCGCTTTTCTAGGTAGGTTTACTCAATAATACTAAGAGGTAATTCAACCACAATAAGTGCCTAAACGAGACTATCAAATTTATAGTCCGAGAGCCCGCTGCTTAATTTATGACGTATCTGTTTTTTGATTGAAATGTGGTATAAATGATAGCTTACCAATAGGGTATTACATCGCACTAGGGTTACCTATCAAAGTCTTGCCGCAACCCCTCCTACCCCCCCGAAAAGGTCCCTCTTCGCGGTTTTTCGCATTTTATAGGAATATGGTAAGAGATAGGAGAATGTAGTCAATGACAAAAATAATCCTAAAACTGCTAGTCCTACGAAAAAATGACTTAATATTTTTTGTAGAGAATTTAGCAAGGATTAGCAGTTTTAGGATTATTTTGTCATTGACTACTTTCTCCTATCTCTTACCATATTCCTATAAAATGCGAAAAACCGCGAAGAGGGACCTTTTCGGGGGGGGGGGGGGAAGGGGGGGTTGCGGCTAGATTTTGATAAGCAACCCTAGTGCGATGTAATTTCCTATTGGTAAGCTATAATTTATACCAAATTTCGATCAAAAAACAGATATGTCATAAATTAAGCAGCGGGCTCTTGGACTATTATGTCCCCGACTTATCAAACATTTACTTACACATAAAGCTGTAAGATAGAACGGTGAGGTAATTACTTAACGTTTCTTTGAGACATTTTTATGATTACCAAACAGTCAACTTGTAATTGAAATGAACAGCGAGCAAATAACAATTAAAACATTATAATTGGTCGGGATCAGTTAGCTGGGATGTTTCTGATAGAAAACCAATTAATTAATTATCAATTTATTGATTTTAAATACCCACCTAGAATCCGTCTTACAAATTTATACGTTAGAGATAAAATTACAGTAACTCTAAATTTCTACAGATTGTTGAAATTTCTTTTTCAAAAACACAAAAAAAACGTGTTGCGCATGATCAGTTTGTCCAACCTCATGTAGCTGGGTCAAAATCCTGCTAAGTAGGCGTCAATATTGGCATAACATACTGCGTTTTTCAACAAGGTCCTGAAGGCAAAATAAGTATTTCTTCTTCTCAGCTGTTTTGCTTCCAGTGCTGGCCTTTATCCTTTGACTTTTCACAGATTCATATCTTGTTCATGCTGCATACATTTGCTTTCACATCGTCAGACCATCTTGCCTGAGGCCTTTTTAAGCTCCTTCTAATAACTACTTAATTGATAACAAATAGCGAAATGCACCACCCATCGCTTTCAAAACTATTTGAAAATATTTAGATTCGAAACTTTATAGGTATTTAAAAATGGATGGCATCTTTATATTTTTTTACAACATACGGTGAGCAACTGAGTGCACGCGAAATCTTCCGAAAAAACGTACGTTTAGGTACTACGTTTATCCAATACCGTAACAAACACAATTCTCATAATATTTTATCATACTGTAGCTAAAAAGTTACTTTCAATTCCGTGATGTAAGTACATGTAGAGAATAGATATATAGGTAGTGTAATAACTAATAATGCTCAATGTTGAGCTTAGCGACAATGTTCCGTTGCTTTGCCCAGTGGGCGCCCTTGACATAATAATAAAGAGCAAATAATAATGCCGGGTTTATCTTGGGTTATTATTCCTCTTATTGAATCACAATAATAATTACGAGTAAGTCAATAAAATGTTTACCGTCGCGGCGCCGTTTCTCATCTGGGACTAATTACTCTTTTTTTCTGTTGGTTTGTTTGTTTGAATAAAAACGTGTAACTCCACAGTAAATATTGAATTGGCTTCGCACGGTCCGTGATATTGGGGACGAACGTAGAAATAATAATACATCATAATCGTATAAAAAGCACGATTTTTTAAGAACTCATGACTAAGTAACTATTCAAGTCTAATAATCAGTTTAGAGCTAATTCTATGGAAAATTTACTGTAGACTAAATTCGAAACGTTTGCTGGTATATTTAATTAGTAAATATTTTTAAGATTACATTTTTTTGTAATACTGCTTGTTTGTTTGTACAAATAAAATAAACATTGAAGGACTCCCACGGGCTTAAGGCCCTCCGCATCCCCGGGTAGCACAGGCGCATATAGCGTCCTCTTTACCCGCACTTCTTGGCAAAATCTTTTTAAGAGGTGGGCTCAGAGTTAGCCAGAAGGGAGCCCCCCGACAAACCCCACCCCTAACTTACATTCCTTCAGTGTCCTTGTCCAAGGATGGAAACATATTTACAATTATTTGCAGATACACACACGAGTACAAAAAATAATAGAAAACAGTAGAAATAAAGCATATATACAATTTACACAAATAGTGGTCCAGGAGGGATCGCGGTCGCGTGATCTAGCCACCGGCACCGTGCGGCCTTAATTGGTGCACTGATTTTCTGAGCACTTTGTGTGAGGGATATTGAAATAATTTGAAAACAAAAATAAAAAAAAAAACGTTTGATTTTTTCTTTCAAATCAACCGCAGGGGGCGGTAGCCCTAGCGGCGACATTTTAAACTTAATATTGTAGAGTCGGCACTAATAAAATCCCCAAAATTCAGAACTACCGCACCTTTTGCATAGCAAATGTCTAGTTTTACTGCAAAATAGAATTGTGTGTATGAAATTCTATGTAGCTCGACAATATTACGGACTATGTATTTACGGAGACAGCATTATGCAAATCATTTGGTAGGTGTTGTATTTTTTATCTCTTAAAAGTTATCAAGTTGTTATCCGAGTCAGAATATAAAAAAATATCACGTGACGAATAAAAACTTTAAGAAAGCTTTTTTATACTTTTTCTTTCTTTCTATAGAACCCTAGCTTAATAGACTTTTTAAAGTATCTAGACTTGTAAAAAAATACTAATATCCTGGGTAATTTTATTAACTTTTTTTTTTCTTTTCTATGTGAACGACCATATTGTACAGAAATATTAGAAAGTCAAAGCTTTGCATCAATATAGTATACTTTATTGTCCTCTACGTCACCTTATGGATTTTTCAATAAAGCAGAACTTTTTGATAAGAGAGTTTCCACAAATTCGATCAACGACCGACTCATCAAAATGCTTTTCAAAAATAAAAAGGCATTGCGTTTAACAAAACCTTTTTTTATAAAATGGTTCTTTTCTACGAATGATTACTTATCGCACTCACGAATTGTGAGCGTGTGCATTGCCACAAAAATATTAATCTGAAAATATCTATTTTAAAAAGATAATGCCAAATAATTGATATTACCTAATATTTTTTTTTGTTTTATTGCACTTCAAAACTATAGAAATGATTTTTGCTACTGAAACAAAATGTCTAGGTACTATGCCATTATAAGACTCTCTTAGACAGTAAGCCTATTCTTGAACTAATTTAGTTCGTAGTTACTAAAAATAAGACATCCTTTTTTCAATTCTTTCATAGTAAAAAAAACTAAGAACACGCTTATTTTACTTCTTAAACTTACAGAATTGGGCAGGAAATGGAGGAAAAAATTAGAGAGTGTTCTCGTTCTGACGTACCAAAATTTTTACGATATGAACAGAATATTAACATTTGAGCGTACGCTATAATCGTACGCAAGTAACTTATAAGAATAATTTTAATGTGTTTTCTTTGGCTTATATTTGACAGAGAAAAATAAATAAGCACATATCAGTAAAGTTTTTTATTAAGTATTGGTTAAACAATAAATATTTATTTTAAAAATTGAAACATATAATTTTTATTTATTAATTCATTTACATGCCAGTTTTACAATTACAGTTTGTAAAATAATGAATTTGATACCCGCTATCAATTCAACCACTAGCTGTCGTTCAATCAGAATATACCTTTTCAATCAGAATCACCAGATCTTCACACGATTATACCCGAAAAACAAGTCTACAGAATATACCTATATATACAAGTTAATTGATAGCGAATGCTTACTCATCAAAACTGAGTTGGATAGTAATTTAATTGTTGAATCTATCTATATTATAAATAAAACTATATTTTGATCCTTTTATGGAAATTCATGCAAGCTTTTTCTCCCTTTTTTCTGCCCTGCTGTATTTGTTGCTGGATATAGACATCTTCCAAACGTTTCCATTTTTATTGGTGTCATATAAGACTCATTGCTATCGGTATGTATACCGAACTATATTCAATTGAGGAGCTATAAGAATGGCCTAAGGAGAATTTATTATACTATTAATGTATCTAAAATATTCTCCGGACACTAGGGTAATTCTCGTAAACTATTCATAAGAAAACAATAGCTATAGTAAAATTCCATAATACTAACTTCTTATTCAGGTAGGCACATCGCAAACTGATTTAATAATTCATCAACTTATCCATTTACTAAAGTATCCCATAAGGTTCTATTTCTCTCTCATTATGAAGGAATTTCATTACATTGTTTACTGAAGAAGGTTTTGTCCCCAGATATGAATGAACCAAAAGGAGTTACTAAATAATTCATGTACTGCTTTAAGCTATTGAATCTGTACCTAATGATAATAGTAATATATAATAGTGAGTGGGCTGTACATGGCTGAGAACGTAGTCTAAAGGTCAATGTGATCGAACTCGTCTTTTCGCCTATCTTCTGTGATGGGTTTCTTTTAAGGATGTGTTGCACTGTCGACTTAATCTCCTCGGTAGTTACTACCAGGTAGCATGAAACCTTTTGGTACTAGTATTAAGCATGCTTATATTTTTTTAAGTTTCATGTCGTCGCGGACAGCCATGTTTTCCACTATGCTAGCAAAGAACCAGCTTGCTCATGCTTTAAACGAGCGTGCTTTTATTGCTTAGGTACTTCAATAAAACGTGCAAAGTTATAAAACATGCTTGTTTCAAGCATGCTTTTTTAGTAGCTTGTCTATATCTTAATGAATGTAATGTACAAATAGCTTGTCGATATTTTTAAATATTAACAAAAAGTGACTACTCCGAACAAAGCATAGTATGTCTCAATAGAAGATGACATGGTAATATTAAACTGTAGTTCACTGTATGAATTCATGATTTATGTCTATGATAATATGTACTGTGTAATAATTTACTTTGCTGATATGTTATTAATTAGGTTAAAATATAGTGTTTTTAAGTTGTGGGCGGTGATATCGTACTACCATAGCAAAGGATGTAAAGGTTATTTTATTCAAATAGTATGATAGTTAGTAGCACTCGTAACATATTATATTACTAGCGTAAGAACCCGTGCTTCGCTACGGTCAAATGTTGGGTTTGGATGAAGGAGTAGTTCAGCAATGGGACCCGAAACACATTCATCCATCTATCACATCATAAAGTAATGAGTTATAGCTGCTCTCATCATAATACTTGCCTCCCTTGGTGACTTTCACACATACCAATCATGAGCCTGCATGCATTCAGACTGCCCAACTACTTTAACTTCTAACATCATGGGCTTGGATAGAGAACCTTTATCTGATATGTTTCATTCCCCTTGTATGCAACCTTTGAGTTCATCCTTATGGAAGTATAGGTAATATAAGCATTAGGCGTACATTTCCCGTGCTTCGCAACGGCAAACTCTTGTGTTTGGAATAGTTCAATATAAGAAACGGTGAAGTGTAATGAAATATATATGTCAATTGCAATGAGTACTGCATGTTCTTGAAAAAGATTTCATGGGGGTAAATTACTATAAAATTAAGACATACAAACCCACTTTTCTCATCCTGTAGTAGTACTTTTTGACGTTCATGGATAAAAGTGTGTTGTACAACTCAGAGCCAAGTATTTCCAAAAAGCAGTTGTGTATATTACTTAACAAAACATTATGTATGGAAAGATAAGATTCATAAAATAAAGTAAATTATTGATGTGTTTATTTTCCTATAAACACTTAATACATACAAAGATAATCAAAATGTTTTAATAGGTAGGTACTACTTATTTGTCTACATGAAATTATTAAAAAAATAAATATCAAATTATTAAAGGTTTTAATGTAGGTAGTATTTATGTTCTTAAAAAGTAATGTAATGCAAAGATGTAGTTTAGGTATATATTTATATTCCATTTATTTATTAGCCATCTGTTGAATGAATATAATAATAGGACGTTTAGGTATACCAAACATGCTTATTTTGTATGTGATTTAAGGATTACTTATAATATTAAACATCATTACAGAATTATTGGCATCAGCCTACCAAACTACTTTCATTTCATGGATCTTTGACAATCTATGAATGCCTCGTCTATCGCCATTGACGTCCATCAATTTTTTTTATATTTCCAAATAATAAATTTCAATTCAGTACATCGGCTCGTCCAACGGTTTGGCACCATAGGAATACCCCTCCACAGCTTTCCGAGTTACTAAAACAGGAATTAATCAGATCTATTTTAAATAAATTACCTAGTTAACTAAGATAAACATTGTTGCTTAGTTTTTCGGTGAGACCAGTAGGAGTGTCGAAACGTCAATCAAGTTAAGTTACATAGGGTGCATCTCTAAAACGCTACGATATCGAGTAATCACAGTGAAAACCTTCAACAATTACTAAGTAAGATAAACACAGTCATAGAGAAATATGTAGTAGGTAAATGCATATTGAAACATTGTACGCACCTTGAATTTCCCTACAAATTCTGTGATCCGAACATTCAAATTATCCAGAACTCCATGATTTTCACAGTGCCAGATTACAATTTCATGATTCGTACCTGGAATTTTAAATCATCATGAATGTTCAACCTTAATGAACCTTTAAGTGTATCCTCACACTGAGATTAAAAACTTGCAGTTGACTTCTGGATGTCATATTCCACACACCCAAAAAGACCATTGTACTGCCTACACTAATGGTATCAGATATTTAAAAACACACCACAAAATGGCTCCGAGTGACGAAGTCTTGTAACTTCCTTGTATTTCCTAAAGAGAAGTAGTATTAATTATAACAATGTATTTAAACATGAGTATTTAAAAAAAAAATTACCATAAAATTTTTTTGAGGTTATGTCTGAACACAGATTTTGCTACTCAACACTCCATGTCTTATTATAATACTATATAAACTCATTTCATGTAAGCGCATTCATTATTCTCCACACCAAATTGTGTTAGAATTATTACCTACCTATAATAACACATTACATGTAAACGCCAAACTAAACAAAACATCGTAATTTTGATCGTAATTTGTTTGAAGTTGACAGACGCATCTGACAAAAGGAATCAGTGTTGCCATATTCATATTATGTTTACACCATAATCGAACCGCTAAAATCGTACGTAATTTGGTAGTCTTAAACTGAAATTAGGTACATCATATTAGGTATAATTCTTAAAGATTAATATTTTTCATAGTAGGTATTTTAGTTTCATAATATAACACCTTGAATAATAATAAACCTACGTGTGTGACACTCATCGCTGCTGGCTAAAGACAATTTTCATCACTGTCAAAGCGATTTTGAAAAAAACTTCTCGTTGACATTTATTAGTGTTGGGCGTTAGCTAATTTAAACTGTTACTGCCAAAACTGTTATTTCGCAGTAGCTGCAAGCCTTGCCTGTTATTTACTAACCTAATAAATAATTTAAAAAAGTATTAATACTCGTATAGTTATACCTTTTTACTAAACAAATATAGGTAAATTCGTTTAAATCCAAGTTCATTAGCTTTTTTTTTAAACAGATATTTAATAAATACTCCTTACTGTTATATCAAATACCTGTTACAAATAACGCTTTCGGTTAACAAATATTTAGTACCTGTTAGTTTTTTTTCTACCCAATTCTACGTTGCAAACGTCAAATTTTGTTGGAATGTCGTTATATTGTCTTAATATTATTGTTGTTTAAATTATAAGTAATTCCTAATGAAACGATTACTTAGTGTTGTTTGATAATAATCTTGAGTAAAAAGTGTGCTTCATTATCCAGAATAATGCAAAATATGATATTATTTCAGAGATTCACCTGTGTTTTTTAAAGGTATTGTATAGAATAATAAATTATTTATTGCTATATAATTAGCGTTTAATTAGGAAAGTACCTACCTTGTATCACTGAATAAAAATTTAGGTACCTACCTACCATATAAATAATACCTGTTTTCTGTGTAATTAGGTAGGTATAATAGGTATGTCAAGTTTGAAATTAGAATATTACTCTGTTTTCAATAACTTGCTTATATTTATCTGATTTTGGGAAACATTTGATATTCCAATTACCTATTATTGTTGACTATTTTCGTTTATAAATATACCTGCATCAGTTGTAGGGACATAACTCTTCATAACGGATATAGTGAAAAATGTTAGAAACATACGAGTAGGTACGAACTAAAATATTTATGTGGGATTCAGTGTCTAATTAGGTATGTACCTACCTACTTTGCTTCATCCAATAGAAATTTAAGTACCTACCTAGTACCTACCATGAATAATATTTTCAAATTTTTAATATGTCAAGTTGGTATCATCGTTGAATATAGATTGAGTGTTAAATTTATAGATGAGACATAATTCTTCATATTTAGAGAAAAAAGCTTAAGTCCCTCATTAGAATTTGATATCTGTGGTTATAAAAAATATGAAATTTTGTTATTACAGAACGCATTATGTTATAGGTATTTCAGTATCGTCTCACTTTTTAATTTGACGAATGGTTTTATTTCAATGGCAAAATCTAAATACAAACCAACTTCACATTTCACAATGAATTTAACCTTACAATACCTTTCAATAAATTTAAAAATAACTTATAATTTTAAAAACTGACATCTCAAAAGCGACACGACATGGTGGAAATTTTCTTGAAAAACCTTGAATTTTGATGTTTTGTGTAATGAAATATCTTATCCAAGACTACATATTATTAATTTTTTTATATCCTATGTGTATCTTGGAAATGTTTACTAAATCCACTCAATTAATGAACGCACAAAACTATTTCATATAAAAGATTACCCCGGAATGAATTCACTGGAAATTGTGAAAATTGGACCTGACGTATTCTCTGTTTCAAATATGTTGTATGCTGGATTAGTAGTAATTCTATGGAAAACTTTTGTATCCATGGAAACCCATGAGACAAATGATGTGGAACGGGGAGTGAGAAAAATACGAATAAATTCTCGAACAAACATATTACGAACTAAAATATTTATGTGGGATTACTATAGTACATGAGTTCAATGATTCGCCCGCTTGCAGGCGCCGACTAATGGCTCTGTAGCGAGTTGCATAATTACATTTCATACTGTTCAGTTAATATTATTGAATTGAAATGCATCCATCTCGCTACATCATTAAATAAATTAGCGCAACATGTTTCTAATGATATTGCATTGTTTCATACACTTATAGTATTTTATTATGCATGTTTGCAAACTAGACACGTTACTTACTTACCTTGTTAACTTAAATGTCTATTAATTTATTTATTCTTTAAGTAAACATTACACAAAAAATATATAGTATTAGCAAGACAATCCACAATAATAAGTTATGTTCACTAGGGCAAGGTTATTGCTATACAGTGAGTAAAGAAGTAATAATGTAAAATATATTTCCATATGGGTATCAATCTGGGTATAAAGCTAGTAACTGTATAAATATGAGTGTAGCAACGAATGGTGTATCGGTCACAAGCCAAATACCGAATATTCGGTCAGGATCATGCCCGAATAGCCGAATATTGGGCCAAACTATTCGGCCTGATTGACGCACTACGAATTTTGGCGCGCAAATCCCATTATCCTAAGTATAGAACATCGTATTCTCTGACTAGCCTGCTGAAATAAATCGCCTAAAACTTACCAATATTTGAGCGTCAAAAACTGAATTCTATGATATCGGTAATAAATAAATAATTGGTCGTCGATAATAATACTTACTTAAAGATACATTCCCATACATTTACAAAATCTATTATGTCACGAATATGAATTTACCTAGACATGGCTCACAGTCTGAATTTCGTGTGTTTTTATTATTTCTTTCTCCTGTCTTTACATAGGTTCCTGCAATTCGGCCGAAAATTATACTCGGTATACTCCAAAAATGAGCCTAATAGGCCGAATACCGAATATTCGTTTCACCTCTAATAAATATGTCTGCAAGTGTTAATACGAGTAGTGTAAGTAATAAAGTGCTGTAAAATAACACAGAATAGTTTTATTATCATAATAATGTTATAACAATATTTTGAAGTGTGTATTTTGACGGCGTAATAATGCACAATACGAGTACACTTATAATTTATTATGCAAATTTCCAAGTAGTTTATTAAACAATATCTGTGTTACTTAATTCGAGGATTGCACAATTTCCCTTCGTTTCGAATAATTTAGTGAAGGTAATTTAGGCTCGTATTATTAAGAAAATGAAACAAAAACATGGATTAGTAAATTGCAAAATACAAGAACACTAGCTACAAGCAACCAGTTGACTAACTGAAACGTTGATTCTGCTTTGTCGAATGTCTAATATTCTTGACAAGTCATTTCTATAATTTTATATGTATCCATTTACTTTGAACTTTGATAGGTGAATAGTATGAACAGAGATATGAGTATGTACTATGTAGGGATAGAGTGTGGGACTTTTCCGCTCTGCTTATCCTCCAAGGGATACTGCTTGATGGTATAGATAGATAAGTAAATGATACAAAATGATAAAGGACTGACTCCATACGTGTATTCATAATATACAATACTCGTTAAAAAATTATTTTGAAAATCACGATTTATGTTTATTGTGAGAATATCGGAATTTTATTCATATCGTTGTTGAGGATCCCATGGACTGCAAGAAGAACGAATGACTCAGTCCTCAAAGAACTCAAAATAACGGAACGACTATCTACGGTATGCAGTCGTCGAGTACTGGGTTTCTTTGGTCACATCACCAGAAGAGAGTCCGGAAATCTGGAAAAAAATATAATCATGGGAAGTGTTCCAGGCAAAAGAAGTAGAGGTAGATCTCCTGCAAGGTGGTGTGACCAGATTGAGGAAATGACTGGGAGAGACTTGTGCTCGGCGACACGGACTGCGGAGAACAGAGAGGACTGGAGGCGCCTTGTTTTGTCCGTGGGTAGCTCCACGAATCACGACCCTCAGCAATGAGGAAACGACGGAAGAAGAAGAAATTCATATCGTAGTTGATAACAAGTAATTATCTCAACAGATGTACACCAAAGGATGGACTTTCCTTCCTTACCAAAAATAATCTTAATAGAGGACCGGCATACAATATATACATACACGTTTTTTTTATCTCGACTCAACTACTCACCATCATAGCACAAGGGTAGAGTGCCGGCTTGTCGGGTTGGAGGTCTGGATTCGATGCCCGACCACAGCAGATGGATGGACTGGAATTGATGAATGTTACTCAAGTGTTGCTGCTGACCAGCTGACCATCAGTCATAAGCCTGATGGAAAGTCCATCCTTTGCTGTATATCTGTTGAGATAACTACTATTTATATTCATTGCGTAGATTTATTTATATTGTACGCACTTTGAAGTGTTGTAGATTTTTGTGATTATTTTGAAACGCAAAGTAAACAATACATAAAATTGAATGTGTTAATCAATGCTAAACTAACAATGTTAGCAGTCGTTACCTATTTAGTTTTATAATCCGATGTCATTCTTGACGTACGAATGATAGACACAACATGTTATTTCCTAAACATACTGTAGAAGTTGATTGTGAACTACGTTCTTCGGCCAAGCAATAAAAAGATGGCGGGTGTGTTAAAAATACCACCCTCTCCCTTCAACAGTAAGAAATGCAACAATACACAGGTACTTAATGTACATGAAATTCGACAACACAGCCGTCGCTCTTCGTGGTGTAGTGGATATTATGATCTCTACTAAGCGAGACGAAGGTATGGGTTCGAATCCCAGCCGGGGTGAACTGAAATGGCGAATGTTTCTCGAGTGTAAAGTGATCACTTAAGCCAGCCGAGGTCGGTCGTAAGCCCGACAATGTTCATCCTTAATTCTTCTATACTGTTGTGGGAATACTTCAATCGATAAACAGTTATTTAGACTCATTTGTAAATGGAACGCCTGCTAAGATTTTTCTCCACAAAATTTTGTTTCTTCAATATTCGTGCACTCAAAAAAAAGTTTTATAGAAATTGGTAAAACTGTCTCCCTTTTATCTTATCCGTTTTCGAATCAAGGTCCAAAAGTATCCCACCTATTAATGGATATATTACATTGTGCTTAGCATAGCTTTTTTTACGTAATTTAGTTGATACATAAATCAACAGGTATATTATTTTTGTGTACGTAAGTATTCTTTATGCCTTATAGTGTGTCTTATTTTTAAACTGGGCACAAATCATAATCATTCCGTGTGGATAGGTTGCCAAAATTAAATAAATAAATAAAAATTTTAATCCCAAAACTAAATCATCACAGTGCAATAGTTTGACCACTTTAATTTCAAAAATAATATTTTTATTTTAAGCACTGAATTTTGATGATAAATTTAAACATATTTGAGGGGATTACTTTGCATAACAAAATATTATCGTTTTTTTAGCAATAATGCGTCATCAGTACATATCTAAATATAGTTTATTTTGACATCTATTAAATTTGACGTAAATTTTTTTCACTAGAGTACTGCAAGATCGCAATTTCTTCAGGCTAACCCGAATCATTAGCATATTAATTTCATTTAAAACAGTCACTGTAAAAATGTATTGCAATGTTTTCAGCATTGTAAGCCATGCTAAGACCATTTTAATACTAATTCAAACCAAATTGGATCAGTTTTACAATCAGAATTGTTGAATTGATGTAGTAACAATATTTATACAAGAGAACATGAGTTTTTTTTTCTGTCAAAAAGTTTTTCTTTTCAAACACTTTCAGCAGTTGAGGTTTAGTTTTAATACAAGTTAAGTTAAATACATTATTTCCCTCCAATCAATCATTTACCTTCGTTAACTTAATGACTTTGTGATTAATTAAGGTTATTGAGTTACCTATTTGTTTTTCTTTTGTGGATTACATTATGGTGTTATACCTACAACATTACAATTACAATACACAATACATACAATCAGTGGCGTATATGTTGTTGAACTGTTGAAATGTTGAACAATTCTTTAAAAAACGTTATTTTAAAACATGAAAGCTACTCAAGTTCATCATTTCACCCATTATTAAAAAAAAAATCGCTATTTTTCTTTGTATTTTCTACACACAATATTAATATCAACCTAAAAGTCGACCTTTTTCACTAAAATTCACGAAAAAAATGTGCCTGCGGCGCTACTATAATTTTTATGCTGTACGCCTTCGTTCAAATTTTTGTTGCCTCCACCCCCCCCTAAGTCAAATATTAGTCGCCCCCCCCCGAAATGAAATCCTATATACGCCACTGCATACAATACATTTCAATCTATCATCAATACCATTCTGTTCCCAGTGTTTGTACTCGTAACTTGATAATTCTGTCACTATCATCGCCCACACAAGTTCGCTTACTTAATATTGTTGAAGACTTTATATAAGTCAATAATTTTGTGTACTTATTAGTTATGTATAGAGACTATAAAATATCGCAATCGCAATAAAACGAATTTATTCGCGACTTTTGTGCTTTTTACGCAAATAACGCGAATTTCGTGTTTTTTACACCTATAACTCGAAATAACGCGAATTTAAGCTTGACGCGAATTTTAATCTTTGTTTTGGGAAACATCGTAATTGAAACATTGTGTGGCTTCAAAAGTAAGAAGAAACATCACTGAAAAATATCTCGCAAAGAGGCGTTTTTTTTGTTTTTCTCAAATATTTTTGTTTTATTTTATTGTTTCGGGGATTTTTGTACAAAAAAAATAATTCTCATATTAAAAGATGCAAATTTAACCACTTTAATGATCTAAATGTATGAAAAATAACGCCACATTTTGCCAAAATAGTGAAAATGACACCCCTTTTTGAAAAAAATAACACTACATTTCCCGAAAAAACACACATTTTCCATAACTAGAAAAAACACACATTTCCCTAGTTATGTATTATCAGTAGGTCCTATTAACAATGTAGGCACGTAAATTATAATGCCCTTTGTCAATTCAGTAATGTCATAACAATCTCAAACAACTGATAATTCGCGCCTACGTTTATCTGTCTAGCCTGATCAATTAAGGGCATGGCACCAGGAATGACGTCACAGTCTTTTCCCACGGCATTAAGGTTCAAATTCGCATGACAATCGCATGATAAAATTGTAAAAATAGCGTTTTTTCCATTTTTTGGGGTTAATTTTGCGTCTATCAAAAAACTTTTACGGTTATTCCCTAGATTTTAATGCATATTATCAGTACAAGAAAAAAAAATTCTCCGCGACTTTCGGGAAACGAGTTTCCGTCTTTCGGAAAAAAGGTCAGAGGTGTTTTTAAATTATTTTTTTGAGAAATCTATACAAGATATATAAAATCCTTTACGGTTATTCCCTAGATAAAGGTTCAATGCATCTACCCTATTTTGTTCCAAAGCATATTTAGTAACGGTTGTCGAGATAGAAGGTCTCCCGTTTTTACAAATTTTTGAAATGTCGGTATGCACACTCTTAAGGCGTTAGTGAAATGTTTCTTCAGCTGTCACTATTCTTCATGGACTGACAGATTGAGAATTATTACAAAGACACTTTCTGTTATTTTTGATATTATAATGATGTGGTCGGTACCGTGGTTGGCAACGCGCTCACTTTCAAATGGTGGACGTTTGTTCAGTCCCCGATGCGAACCTACGACACAAGGTTTTTATAGTTTAGAGTGAAATGTACGTTGATGTAATTAGATTTAATTTTTTTTTTAAATCGTATAAAATGGTATATTTTTACGTGCCGCTGTTGACGCATCTCAAGACTGTTGATACTTTTGAGGAAAAACACTGGTTTTATCCTTGAATACCTATTCCTTATTGAACCCGGGATATGCACTTCGTTAATCACAGACATGTGTGACATTTTATCATCACATGAGATGAAAATACCTTTATTAAGCATATTTTTAAGCGATTAAAACCTATTATAATACAAATGAAAAAATGGACACAGTATAGATTATAAGGCATTGTTCACTAGGGCAAACGTATCGCGGAACTGCAATTTCTTCCAGTTAACCCCGTTTATCGTTCCAATGAGAATGAGATACGGACAATAAAAAATCGCAAGCTAGTGTGTACTGGAAAAAAACGTTCTGAATAGCAAGGCCTCACGACCTCCTTGTAGGTATTCCATAAGAAACGTTGAATTCTAGTTGCACTATATTACATAATTTAGTTTGTATGGCTTGTATTGTTGTATTCTCTATAAAAGCGTGCAATCTCATATTGATATATGAAGTGGGAACACGGCGGCGCTGTCATCTTCTCCACATTGTATTTCAATTTCCAGCGTATTCGTATTACATCCTTCAACAACATCATGGAATCCAGATTTCATTATTATATTATATAGCGCCGTCTGTAGAAGCATTTGTATAGATAGAGAATTCAATTAGAATCCAATAGACTTGTAGTTATTCCATTAAATCAATTGCAGATTCCAATCCAATGTTGTAGTGATATATGTGTTAAGTTCGTTGCATTTACCTGTCTTTAAAACTCACTGTTATGAATTACTAGTATACCATTCTTCTTCTTAGTTAGCTTTGGTCCTTCCATTGCTGGATATAGGCCTCTTCCATTTGTTTCCAGTCTTTTCTATCATTAGGTATATACAATACACTGATTATGAACCAAGATCTAGGGGAAGATTCCAAAATGGAAATATATGTACCTACAACGTAAATGTTATCTTAAGTTACCATTCTACAAGGTAGCCACTAATTTTATTTTTCGAAACGATTTTGATTTGTATAATACACAAATCCCAAACACTCCTTCGCTCACTTCACAGTAAGCTAAAAGCTTGTATCGTGAAGTGCAGAATTCACAAAGATTCGAACCCAGCATCTCCTGATTACAAGTCTGCCTTCCAAGCAACTGCGCCAACTATGATCTCTAGTTCATTGTTTGTGGCTTATGTAGAGAAAACTTTCAAATAAAATCTTCTCCGGACAGTAAATTGCTCAACTAGGTATAAGACTTTTTTCAATGTTAGGTTTCAATTTAGTAAAGGAAATACCTAGTTTTAAAACTCAGTCTGTCATGTAACTAAGTCAACTATGACATTTTATAGGTTGTTTCTCGACTTTAATCTTTTGTGGAATTGGCAGCTGTAAAACGTGCAATTTTCTTGAGAAACCATTATAATTGAAACTTTAAAGTATATGTATTAACAGAGCGGAAATCCATATTAAAATAATTGTTTAGGGGTGGGGTACGATCTATGACGTCACGCGTCATTTCCCGCGTTAATGTTATCCCAATGTTAGAAATAGCGATTGTTTTAAATTAATTTTAAATTGGGGTTAATAATTTCGCTTCATTCAAAAAATATTTTACGGTCTTTCACTAGATTTTAATGTACATTATCAATACAAAAAAGATCTTTCTTTGCGACTATCAGAAAAAAAGTTGCTGCCTTTAGTAAAAAAAATCAGTAAGTAGTGTTTTACACATTAAAATATCTTTTACGGCCATTCACACAAACTTTTTTCTAATCTCCTCATCCCGATTAATTTTGGCTTCTACCACATATTGTCATGTTTTTAATTTTTGATAAATTTAGTTTATTAAGAGCCTGCTTTGATAATGATATAGTAGCCCAACAAAAAGATTTGGCAAAATAAATAAGACATCTATGTATTTGTGAAAATGCGCTGTGTTTCATTATAGCTAGATCTATTGCTAATCATGAAACCTACTGAAGCATTGAGCGTAGAATCCCTGCCGTTACTAAAGCTTACGATGATTACATTATAGGTCTGCTTTCAAGCCTACGCGCAGATACAACCACCTCCATATAAAAATCTGTCAGTCATTTACAGTGAACTAAAACACGAGTTTTGTTAAAATATTATTAAGATTTAAAATATATATTATTTCTTTTAAACTTTTTGATTATTCGTTACGTTGTTGGGGGTTGAGAGATTATAGGAAATTTCTTGACATAGAATAAAGAAAATGAATATTAGTTTTGATGCGCTTTTCTCTGAGATAATATGGCTAGTCGAGTTGGACAAAATCATATAGTGGTCAATGGGAATTTTGGCAAAAATCTATTACTTACCAATTTATTAAATCATGTTACCAGGGTACCAAGATTATGATGTGATCGATCAATGTATTAAGACATAATAAGTATTTTCATGAAATGACACCATTTCATTGAAAATTTACGTATTCTCGATCCACGACATAATCTACGTAATCTTAACTACCTATCACGTTTGTATATAGTACCAATATGTAGGTAGAAAAAGCAGAAAGCAAATAAAGCAAAAGAAAAATATGAAGGTAATTAGAGTAACGAATAGAACTTTGTCTAAAATATTATAATAGCAACAGTAATTTTGTTAAATCACCTGGTAAACTTCCAATTAAATTGTAAAATTAAGCAAAATCAGTCAGTTTATTCAAAGACAATTCAGTTAAAAGAATAAAACTTAGTTATTTTCGTTATTCCTAAACGTTTCATCAATAATAAATTGGACTTAATAATAATTTATTAAGACAAGTTATATTAAATTTCGATCGCTTTAAATTAAAATAATTAAGCAATCATTAAGAAACGCTTAATTGGATTCAGTTCATTTAATTGAACGAATCAATGAATTCAAAGAAACATGATTTGATCGATATAAGTAAACCCTAGAAGAATATTTGTTTGAAACGATAAAATAATTTCAATAAAAGAATCTACTATAGGGTGTAGGAAGACCACCACTACGATGGAGAGACCACCTGGTAAAATACGTGGGTACAAACTGGTTCCGGAGAGCCCAGGATAGAGCGGCGTGGAAGCAGATGGAGGAGGCCTTTGTCCAGGAGTTGACGGGAGTAGGCTGACGAAGAAGAAGAATGTACTATGCAGTAGTGTCTGCATGAAACCAACCCCGCCGACACAAAAGACAGTTTGTAAGTCCGCGCTCTTGTCAACTTGACAAGGCATCTCTTCTCCATTATTCTCGGGTGTACCGTGTGTAGGTTTTCGATGTTGTCGAGCTTTCGGCCTACTTGCTGAGGACATCTTCACGACTAATGTAGATGGAAGATGGCCTCAGCAATTAGACCGAAAGTTCGACAAAATTGATAACCTACACACGGTACACCCGAGAAGAATGGAGAAGATGTTAACAAGGATCGTGAAAATCTACAAAGCTATTTGATAAGGCATTGCTGCAGCAGGGCTAGTGCGTAAAAATGTGTATATTCGTCCAAATTTTTCTATGACGTTACAATACACACTTGTACATACATATACTTTGGATGTTATCCAATTGACCTTTCACATTAACATCATCATCACAGTACATTTTCTACACTTCATATTTCAACTGCGATAGTGTATTTTCGTAATAAAAGTCTTTCCGTGTTTGTTTCGCATTTATACAATCATAATTCACCTGTCTATTACAATAAACAACAATATTTCTTCATCTTATATTGAGAATATTCCAGTTCGATTATCGTTTATGATTCTTATAATAATATTAACAAACTCGCTTGCTGTAAACAACTTTTAGTCCGAGAGCCCACTGCATAATTTATGACGTATCTGTTTTTTGATCGAAATGTGGTACAAATGATAGCTTACCAATAGGGTTTTACATCGCACTAGGGTTGCCTATCAAAATCTTGCCGCAACCCCCCTTGCCCCCCCCGAAAAGGTCCCTCTTCGCGGTTTTTCGCATGTTGTAGGAATATGGTAAGAGATAGAAGAAAGTAGTCAAAGACAAAAATAATCCTTGCTAAATTCTCTACAAAAAATGCTACGTCAATTTTTTCATAGGACTAGCAGTTTACCCGTAATGGCCGGTCAAAAAACAGGATATTTTTTGAAAAAATAAAAAAAAAAGTTTGATTTTTTTTCTTTCACATTCTTCCACCCATTACTACTAACATTTTATGGGAAAAAAAATTTGGCCTGCGGCGCTATATCACTGGTTATTTTATGAAAAACTAAATTTTAAGAATTTTCGCCGCTGAGTTTTATTGTAATAACTCCGTAATTATTAGATGTATGAACATAAGTTATAGCTCGTTTTGTAGATAAGACTATGGTAATTAATTCGTTCTTTGACTATTTTCCTGTAGATCTTATCAATTTTCAACCAATTAAGTTTAAATTCATTTTTTTAGTTTTTTAAATGAATTTCGGTTTTGGACCGGCTATTGCGGGTAAACTGCTAGTTCTACGAAAAAATTGACATTACATTTTTTGTAGAGAATTTAGCAAGGATAATTTTTGTCATTGACTACTTTCTCCTATCTCTTACCATATTCCTATAAAATGCGAAAAACCGCGAAGAGGGACCTTTTCGGGGGGGGCAGGGGGGGTTGCGGCAAGATTTTGATAGGCAACCCTAGTGCGATGTAATACCCTATTGGTAAGCTATCATTTGTACCACATTTCGATCAAAAAACAGATACGTCATAAATTAAGCAGCGGGCTCTTGGACTATTTTCAATAGAAATATATTATCGTATCTCCTTCAACACTCTGCTTAATAATTACGTGCGCAAGTTACGTGTACTACATGTATAATAATTAAAGTAGAAGAACATAATAATATAAGATACATATTATGAGAAAAGGAATGATATACATATTGAATGAATAGTACAACACCTTGCCCATACAGCACACTACATACTGCACAGCACGACACATGTCTTGAACAAAATCTAATGTTGTTTACTATTAGGTACCTATTTTTATTTCATAAAATCGATTATAAAAAAAATGTGTACATTATTATGATTTTAGACGAATTGGTCATTAGACGAATCGGTCGTTAAAGACAAATTGATTTTAGACGAATTGGTTTTAGACGAAATGATCGTTAGACGAATCGATCGTTAGACAAATTGATTTTAGACGAATAGGTTTTAGAAGAACTGATTTCAGACGAATTGACTTTAGATGGATTTATCGGATACCCTATTTTAAACCGTAGTGAATAAATAAACAAATTGATGTAACCTGATGATATTATGCATAGTACCTACTGGAGATTAGCTTTATCCATAACGGATATTGTATGAATGGACCTATAACGTATTGCAAAAAACCAATGTAAATGTTTTGTTTGCTTATGTTCTTTAAGAAACACAAAAGGGCGAAGTTGGCGCAACAGGAAACCGAATTGTGATGAAGAGACGTATATTTCCCCTGATATCTGTCGAGATCTGCACCTCATGTTCGAAGTTTGATGACAAAACAAATAGGCAATGAATTTTCCAAGTCGAACATAAATTGGAAAACGTGCTTTCTGAAATTATTTTATGTTTGTACAAGTCTAGGTGGGGTTGAAAATACGGGAGTTTTCGTTCCTTAAACATTTTAGATCAACAAAATTCGACATACAAATTCTGAATAGGGCCCTACCCCTTTTTCACACATTACGATCCTCGTGAGAACAGAGCGATTTCACGAAGTCTCACCATTTAGAGCAGTTTTGTGGAGCCAAATAGGACGATATAAACAACGTCATGTTTTTCAACAAGTTCCCAATGACATCTGTTTAAAAAATATAATACTTTATAGAAAAAATGACAATTACATCCTTTGCTTTATGATTTTTTTTAAAAGTACTTTATTTTAATGCTAAAAAAGAAATGATAAGTAATTTGTTATTGTATTACAAATACCATTTTATATTTTTCAAAGTCTAAAAACAAACAATTACCTATTCTGCTTTTTATTTGAAGTAATGAGCTAATTTTAGATAGTATTTCTAGCAATTGTAATTATTTCTAAAACAGACGCTTATGAAATGAAAAAAATGTACTTACCAACCTACTTATTATTTTTTTAATATTTCAAGTTGTTGATATTTTACTGGGAATAAAATAATGACAAAAAAAATATGCGCCTTTTCAGCTTACATTAACGAGATGGTAGGTATTTATTTTAAATGGGTATTTTGAAAATATTTATTTTCTCTTGGCAGCTTTTCCAGGAATCACTCAAATATGTTGTTATGTGAGTTTTAAGAGTCCTATTATATTATATAAGTTATTAGTACAATTAGTAACGAACGAATTGTGTTGTATTCTTGGTTTGTACTGAAATAAAATATTATATTATGTACCTAGTCACATTACCAGATGGGCCAATAAATCAATGTTTACTACCAATAGCAACACCACTATCTTTCGTTTATTTGCGCCCATTTCGATATTTGACACGACATTATGGGTGGCGGCCCTCATCCCTAAATTTCCGTCAAATACTTAGTAACATATTCTCTTTACATTATCCATCAGAATTATCTTGTAAGAGAGAGATGTACCTTCTTTATATATCCTTTATCCGCCGCTCCAAACGCCTTGCAATGGCTTGATGATTTGGATGTTGCTCTCTAGTGTCTCCCGGATGTAACAGCAAAAAAATCTTTGACTCTCTTATCTTCTGACGACGTCACCTTTCGGTGGCTGATATTCCAAACGATAATAATTATTATCAGCTTACGATGTTTTTTATGTGTTTTACAATATTACATGATGAAGTAAATTATCCCAAGATTAGGTTTGTAGTACAAGCCCAAATCCTAGAAAAAAGATTATCGTGCACGTATAAGTATACCTAATATATTCTGCTCGTAAGTTAAATCTAATTACCCGCTTACCCTATGGCCAGCTCTACATAATAATATTACATAGGTTCACCAGGGGTAAACCTAGGTAACTTAGGAACCTGTACCTTAATATCCGCCCTACCTGAATTTTCTCTGGTAGTACGAGTAGGTATACTATACTAATCTATTAATGATTGCAATGAGACAAAATCGCACAGAGACGAAATTATATAGCTACATAACAAATAGGATAAAAGTAGAAAGTGAAACATGGTTGGCGCGGTTGGTTAAAGCGCATCAGGTCTCCCAAGCCAGTGGTTCCGACTTCGAATCGTAGTGATGACGATTTTTATTATGAACTGTACGACAGGTTTTCAGTGTAGAAAGAATTATGAGATTTTGTAGGCAGGCCTAGATGTCTATTATTTCTAAGTTTCCTATACTTTTTTTTTTTGTTTTCTCAATAATTAAATTTTTGTTCGTCATTTTCTATCATTTCACCGTATTTATGTATGTTTCTTCTCTTGTTGCTTATGAGTAATTGTTTTTTCCCCAAAAATGAGAAGGATCAAATACTAGCAACGCTAGGTTTTTATCACCATTTTTATCTGGAAGAGATCGCTGCATAGCGATCAGTTCGGTCTTGAGACTTTACTCATCTATTAAACCCTACCTATTTATAGTAATTTTATAACTAACTATGTGGGCCCTCCATGAACTCACGTATACGTATTGCGATTTAATTCTATGTGATTTTGTCCCAGGCGATTACGTCCTATATGTGATTCTTACTCGCCACACATACCTAGATATACCTAGGTCATAATATATAACAGAGGTTCGCTTTAATGTCCCTAATATTATATCCGGACCTTGAAACACATTGCGGATGTATTTATAACGTAAAACGTTCTACCAGAGTAAAAGGTAATCCTTCAGGAACATGCCAACTTTGAAAATAACAGGTATGTATAATGACGTAACAGGTATTATATCTATACGAGTACCTATGTCTACTAGTGTAGGTATATTTAAGAGCCCGCTGAACATGCAAAAATATTAGTGAAATAGGCTCAAACCTATGAATATTTTTTTTGATCTAAGTACTAATTTAAGAGGCCTGCATCACGAAGTAACCTTATTTCCAAAATGAATTTTATACCTACACCTGTAATAAAAAAAGAGAAAGATAGGTAGGTGCTGTGAATTGTTATCTGGTGCATGATATGTGAGGATATTTCGAAAGCAGAAGTTACCTACCAAACTCCCTATAAAATGAAAAAAAAAAAACCTACCTACTCTTTATTGAACTGCCTAGTTTTTACTATCCCCTCACGCCACATCCCTTGTGGGGTCAGAGAGAACACATCGTTAGACTTTCCTATCCTTCGGGCTTCCGTGACACTCGTGCTATTCGTCATACACACTCTATCTAGTAATATGTGAAAAAGGCGGGCTTATTGCCTAATGGCAAGTTTTACCAGCTAACCCAAATATCAGCCAACCCAAACCCCTCCGACTTGCAAAATGTGACAAATCAGCCGTGCGTGTAGGTACCGTAAGATAAAAATACTTCATACAAATTCTATATTCTACAAGCGTTGGTACGTGTAAAGTTGAGAAGCACTGTTCTGCGTATTTCAATATGACGAAGCCGATTTCCATTTAATTAATATGGACCTGGAGAATCTCCGCAAATATAATATGTTACAGGTAATGTTAGAAATACTGACTATCTACAGAATGCCTAGATTTTCCTACAAATCTTACGATTGTACTGATTTCCCTGGTGACTCACGATAATAATAATGTAGGAACGTTCAATGTAAATCATTCAACTTAGAAATATAAAGAAGAATATAGACTTTCTGCGGTAGTTGGTATTTATTAACTGATGTAGTTGCTAAATGTCGTTGATAAATTTGATTAAAATACGTAACTACTGAACTTCCTTATGTACCTATCCATTTATTATTGTAGCCATACTTTTTTGAACTACCCCGCGGGCCGCAACATACCCGTATATTTTTTACATCCTTCCAGTTCCAATGCATTTTAGATCAAATTACAAATAATATTATGTATGTGTGTTCTGACCAACGCATTTTTAGACCAAAAACACACAAGCACATACACTCCTGTGCGCCAAGGTTAAAATGCTTGCAGTTTCTATCATTTTCATTGCTTTTCGATTTACCCATCCTTTTAGCCAACAAAATGTTGTACATGAGAAAAAAATGGGCCTGTAATGAATCGGCTTCGGATTTATTCGAGTAAAGGTGGTAAAACAACTGATTTCAAATCCTGCCACTAACACAATGTTTTAAATATAAATATTTTGTATGTGGGTGTTTCCAATAGGAACAATCAATAAATAATGATTGTTTATACTTAATGTATTCGTTATGTGATGTCTGATGCTTATTTTATACACACATACAAATTGTTTTATTTCATTATAAAAATAGATTAGTTAAATTATGATATTATCATCGGATCATTTGACAGGCGATTCATTAAATGGATTATTATTTTATAGCGTAATTTACTTGTTGATCGTCATTTAGTACAAAAAACGACTGGCTTACGTCCGATCATCACGCGGAAAATTAAATACTTCCGGGTCCCCGGGTTGTAAAATATACCCCCCACCTTTTTGATATTTTTTGGAGAGTCTGTAAAAGCCGGGTGTTCAGTCCATCCTGAATGCCATGTTCGCAACCCACTCTGAAATTGCTCAAAACAATTCTTATGTAAATACAGCATTATCTGGTTACACCGCTATTAGGATATACCGCGTTGGTATCTTCTTCTTATTCCTTATCCCTGCTCTCTACACTGCTGGACATAGTGGACATGGGCCTCTTCCAAACTTTTCCATTCTTCTCTTTCACTCGCTCTTCTGATCCACTGTTTTCCCGCTGCCGAGGTTATGTCATCAGTCCATCTCTTTTCCGGCCTTCCGACACCTCTCTTATTTGCCCGTGGTCTCCATTTCAATACTCGGAGTATCTATATATCACTGTCCTGTATAGTTTTGGTATATTAGTAAATAATATAGCTATTAATTTAATTCATTATATGTGTTTTATTTTCTGCTACCAAATGGTCACAACAGGAAAACATGCATCAAGTTGGTCCAGAAATAATAATTGGTGGCGTTGTAGTCCAAGAGCCCGCTGCTTAATTTATGACGTATCTGTTTTTTGATCGAAATGTGGTATAAACGATAGCTTACCAATAGGGTATTACATCGCACTAGGGTTGCCTATCAAAATCTTGCCGCAACCCCCCCTGCCCCCCCCGAAAAGGTCCCTCTTCGCGGTTTTTCGCATTTTATAGGAATATGGTGAGAGATAGGAGAAAGTAGTCAATGACAAAAATAATTCTTGCTAAATTCTCTACAAAAAATGTTATGTCAATCTTTTCGTAGAACTAGCAGTTTACCCGCAATGGCCGGTCCAAAACCGAAATTCATTTAATATACTAAAAAAATGTATTTAAACTAAATTGGTTGAAAATTGATAAGAGCTACAGGAAAATAGTCAGACAACGAATTAATGACCATAGTCTTAGCTACAAAACGAGCTATAATTTATTTTCATACATCTAATAATTTCGGAGTTATTACAATAAAACTCAGTGACGAAAATTCTTAAAATTTAGTTTTTCATAAAATAACCAGAGATATAGCGCCGCAGGTCAAATTTTTTTTTTCATTAAATGTTAGTAATAATGGGTGGTAGAATGTGAAAGAAAAAAAATCACACTTTTTTTTTTATTTTTCCAAAAAATATCCTGTTTTTTGACCGGCCATTACGGGTAAACTACTAGTCATATGAAAAAATTGATTTAAAGTTTTTTGTAGAAAATTTAGCAAGGATTATTTTTGTCATTGACTACTTTCTCCTATATCTTACCATATTCCTATAAAATGCAAAAAACCGCGAAGAGGGACCTTTTCGGGGGGGGCAGGGGGGGTTGCGGCAAGATTTTGATAGGCAACCCTAGTGCGATGTAATACCCTATTGGTAAGCTATCGTTTATACCACATTTCGATCAAAAAACAGATACGTCATAAATTAAGCAGCGGGCTCTCGGACTATTGTAAGATTGTTGTAATGCTAATATTACATTTAGCATTTAGGCACTTAGCACTAGGTGGTGGTGTGATTCATTCTACATTATATCACGATCAATTTGCTAAAGTCATAATTTAGCAATACTTATAAATTATAATTATTGTCATCTATATAACATTTTTGAGTGTGCGTATGTTCGTCCACTTGTTGAATTATGCACTCATTAAATCTTAAGATTTTCTCATTGTTTCTTCGATCGTTCAGTTTTCATTTCAGATTGAGGCCGAATCAGTAGATATAATCTTTTTTTTTTCAATATTTTAACAATATTTTTACGAATTATTTACCAGTGAATTTTAAAATCTAAAATTCACTATTATTACATTAGAAAATTCCGAACTCTAACCTTTAATGTTTGTTGTGTGAACACAGGAAGGTCACAGCTTAGCTACTCAGAGCATGTCAATCCTTATGGTTTTGATCTGTTTGACAGACAGAAGGACAGGTATGTTATAGTCGTGGATGCTCGAAGAAAATTTAGACTTGGAAACCGATACAAAACCACGCCAATTGCTTCTCAAAAACTATAGAAAAAAATACATTAAGGGTAAACCCATTTCCGCCCCTGGGTGTTCAGAGGCTTCAGCTTCTATGTCATCTAGTCTTTCAAGAAAAAAGTTTTTTCCACAGGATGGCTTACAGTTTGCCTGAAAGACTACCCTCAACAAAACTCTCCCGGAACTAGGAAGCAGAAACTAGGATATTCAGTTGGACAACTTCGGATTAAAATGCTAGTGCAATATTTTCTCGCTAGGTGGCCTGATTGTATATACATATATTTTGAAGATATCATTAAAGCCACTAATTATTGTTATAATAACATCACTATGAAATCTAATATAGCTCGTAGAGTATTAATTACATGAACGCTGAAGTCTAATTTATGACATACAACAGTCTACACAGAACACTGACGTTTAATATAATTAAACTTTTGTAATTGATATCTGTAGGCAATTAAACTCATACCTATCTATACCTACATTCAGGGTCATCGAAAAATAATCCCCATATTTTAAAATAGAATAACTTTGGAACCATTAAATTAGTTACCAGATAGTGAAAAAATCACTCGTAAAATGTGGACATTACTCTCACGATCGTGAATAACTTGCGCGCATGCGCTATCGCATTGTATTATAATCAAATAAAATTTACATTAATTACTTACCATACAGTGAAAGAATCACTCATTTTACATAATTGGTTCTAAAGTTATTCCATTTTAAAATGGGGCATTATTTTTTTATGAACCTGCATTGTACGGAAAGCTCTTTTCCTTTGAAAAATGAATGAAAATTCAATAGCAATGAAAATACCTAACGATAAACGAACTTTGCAGTCAAATCTATTGCACGATTCGCTAGACATACGAATTTTCTCCTGTTTAAAAGGCTTTTGACCCTAGTAGATTAAGAGTATGCATACCGACATTTCAAAAATTTCTAAAAACGGGAGACCTTCTATCTCGACAACCGTTACTAAATATGCTTTGGAACAAAATAGGGTAGATGCATTGAACCTTTATCTAGGGAATAACCGCAATAGACTTTTTATATCTTGTATAGATTTCGCAAAAAAAATATTTATAAACACCTCTGACCTTTTTCCGGAAGACGGAAACTCGTTTCCCGAAAGTCGCGGAGTATTTTTTTTTCTTATACTGATAATATGCATTAATATCTAAAAAAAACGCTATTTTTACCATTTTATCATGCGATTGTCACGGGATTTTGAACCTTAATGCCGTGGGAAAAGACTGTGACGTCATTCTTGGTGCCAAGCCCTCAATATATCCACCTACCTTGTGATGTGTTGACTTGTTAAGAAAGTTAAATGAAATGTACACAACATTAGGTAAACCTGCCTAATATAATTCATTTCAAAGTCAAACGCTTTCAGAAATAATTAGTTTACAACTTTGAATTTATACTTACAAGTTAACAGATCGTATCACGTGGGTGGTTTGCACTACCGAAATGTACTTACCTATCTGATTGAAGCAAATAATATTGCTATATAAGATCTGTTACCTTTAGAAGGAATAAATTAGAAATTGAAGAAAAGAGCAACGGGTTTGATTGAAATCGAAAAGTAAATATCGATTTGCGTATGCTTATGGGCTAGAATTAAGATTTATTTATTTTTTCTAAGATGGCAAACCTATTTTGATAGCTGTCTCTCAAGTTTGTAACATCGCGTTCTAGTTCATAACATTCATTATACATGCTCTTCTCCCACTCATATCTCCCATCATACACATGCTCTTCTCCCAGGTTTCGTCATATCCTCTCTTTCAGACTTATATTTGTATTGTCACAATCTCAAAGGAATGAGGAAATAAGGCGCAGAACAAAAGTCGTAGACATCATGGACCGGGTTGCTTAACAAAAATGGCAGTGTGTGGGTCATGTTGCCAGACAGGGGACAGAGCGATGGACTCCCAGAGTTCTAAAATGGAGACCGTGGGACGAAAAGAGAGGAGTAGTTCGGCTATAGAAAATATGGGCCGACGATATTATCCCAGTCGCGGGTAGAAGATGGACTCGCGAAGCTCAAGATAGAGGAAAATGGGAGCAAATGGAAGAGGCCTATATCCAGCAGTGGAGTGATGGCTGAAGGAAGACGAAGAAGAGAATCTCAAATAGTTCATATCTATTCCAGTTTACCACTCATCCTACATCCACTCATTACCTACCTCGTTTATTATTCTCTCTCTGCATTTTTCCACACATTATTTTCAATGTCCTCATCTCCATCGCATTAATTCCACTCTCATCATTTTTTAACTACGTCAATGTCGCCCTCTCCTATACATAAGGATTCCATACATTTTTAATAATTTTTAAAGAAATTTGCGTATCCGTTTCAAGACTAACTTAAACATTGTGTTTTACGAACGAAACATTGTCTTGAGATATTTCAGTAAATTCTGTAAGTTTATTGAAATACCCACATATTAATATTTTATGAAAGACGATGTATCCTTGCTTCTGTGGGAATATAATATTGTTAATAATTTACAAAATTCAATTAACACATTTACCAGTAACTTTGTAATAGAGATAATTATTATTTTAAGTAAAGTACTTAACAGCGATGTTAAAAGGACGGCTTAAGTTGTATAGATTATTATAATATTATAATTATACCCCTTTTAATTTTAACATGAAGCCAAACTAATAGTGTTGTCTTCAAGTCAAAAGACTCAAGTTCAAGTCACAAGCCTTTGAGATCAAAGATCGTGAGTCAAGTAAAAAAATGAATACACAAATCGAAATCATCAAATATCATTGTCTCGGCCTTCTTCTTATCGTAGATGGCTAACACATGAGTTCCCCAAAATTGTACTTTTTGTTTAATTTTTTATTTTTTTTATTGTTTATTGTTGCTTATCATCCGTAGGCCCATCCGGACACCTGGAATCGTCATTTGAACATGTTATGTAAATAAGAATTACAATTAAACAATAGCACATTAGTATATAAATATATAGGATTGTAAATCAATAGACAGAAAATATGATCCAAGATCAATGCTGATCGGAGTGTAAAAGGTTCCGACCAGCATTTCGTCAATTATTCAATACAAGTCAACACATGGAACAATGATTAATTAAATATCACAGTACGATGTATATGATGAGACTCAATACCGGTCAGAGTGTAAAAGTTTCCGGCCAGCATTCAAGTCAATCATTTTACAAAAGAAATAAAACACAATGTGACAACCAGAGGAGACACGGTGCCGACTGCCAGGCATGTAAAATCATAACGGACAAAATACATATAATGAATCATAAATATCTAAGCTTAATAAATACTCATATACTTGTCAATTGTAACATATTATTAATATACCTAAATCGATGTTAAACGGGATCCGTTGTCCCAGTTAACATTTCGTCAATTGTGTAAAATTCTTTACCCACGAGATACCTCTTCACCCCCCTTCGAAACGCCGCAGTCTCCAGGTGTTTCAGATCGCCAGGCAACACGTTAAATAAACGTACGCTCATGCACACGAAGCCTCTTGACACCATTGCCAATCTATGCTTGATGGGCCTAATGCGGCCTCTTGCGCGAGTGTTATATTCGTGAAAATCTGAGTTCAGTGGAGTATTTGTGAGATTTGATCTCGCATAACATAGGCATTCATACACAAACATGCTAGGCAAAGTCATAATACCCAGCGTCTTAAAAACGCTTCGGCAAGTGTCTCGAGGCCCCATGTCAAGCAAAGTTCTAACTGCTCGCTTTTGCAAAATAAATATTCTTTTCCAATCCGCGCTCGCGCCCCAGAACAATACTCCATAGCTCATGATGCTGTGAAAGTATGCAAAGTAGATTTTTTTTGCTGCATCGAATCCGCAAGATTCCTTTATTTTCCTTATTGCAAAAATGGCTGACTTAAGCCTGCCACATAGTTCTTCTACATGCCATGACCATTGTAGTCGCCTATCAATCGTCACACCCAAAAACCTGCATCGATCCACCACCTCTATCCCCGTTTGAGAGAGTGCAGTAACAACTGGATCGGGTTCCGTAGTTTGTCTCAATTTTTTTTTTTGATTCTTCTATCATATTTAGATCCTTCTGGTCACTTGGAATCTCCATTTAACATTTCAGATTCGTACTAATAATAAATACAGAATAATTACATAGTTGAAGACAATATTTTGTATGATTCATGATCAATGCTGATCAGAGTGTAAGCGGATTCAATCGGCATTTCGTCAGTTAGTCAAATAAAAAGAAAATTCTCTATAGAAATAGCATTTTCTTCTGATCAGTTGAAATCGAGTACCAATCTGAGTTTCAGATCAGCGCTCACCTCAGATATACGTTTATGATTTCTCTGATTAAAAAGCGACGTGCATGACGGAACGTCGACGTTTTCTTTATAAAATAATTGAATCGGTTATTTTGAAAAGGGCGGAAGTCACACTTTTTGGACACACTGAGTTAAGTATGAGGATATTCTCCTATATGATAGAGGAGAAAGTCCTCATACTTAAATCAGTTTGTCCAAAAAGTGTGTCTTCCGCCCTTTTCAAAATAACCGATTCAATTGTTTGTTATGTTAATCACGGTCACTGACAATTTGTGATTATTGACATAATTCTAGTAAAATAATAACATATTATCTCAAGTCAAGTCGAATGGAGTCGTAAATCGCAATTTTGAAGAGGCGAGTCGCAAGCCGAGTCAGATCTTAGACTCAAAAGAGTCGTATTCGATTCCGAGTCATTTGACTTGATTCGATTTCACTAAATAAGTACCTATATGAAACTTTTGATGGAAGTTATTGTTTTGATGGTTGAATTTTGGGAAAGCTCTTAATGTTTTCCATATTATGACGATTTTATCAGTTAGTTGTGTTAAGTCATGTATGTTATCAAAACAACTGTATTGTGTTCGTTATTTAGATATTGAAGTGGAATAATTTAATCATCAGGCACAATGTATATAGAAATGAGGTCGTTAGGGAGAAAGGGTATATTATGAGAAAACTTTGGTAGATTGTTTAAGGAATGAGGTAATTGGGAAAATGAACAATCGTAAGACGTAAGTGAATATTTTTTATTTTTATTTTTCTTATTGAAATAAACCCAAATATTACACCTTTTTACACTTCACAGTAAGCTTGAAAAGCTTGCGAAATATGTTATGCTCCCGCCACATGCCCGTCCGAGTTCCGAGCAAACGGTGATCATGACTTAAACGGCGTCAACCGTCGTACACGTCACGGCGTACACGTCAAGACAAACATTCGATCTACACGCCTTTTTACTCACGAACACCACTCGGACGCGACCCATGACGAGTATGTAGTAGGAGCATTAAATTAGATGGTTTGGTCATATTGATAGAATATTAATGACGATAGGATTACAAAAATAGTATAAAGGTGGCCTGGATCGATCAGATACTTTCTACTTAGATAGGAGCATGTAAATATAAATGAGTAGAAGAAATACCTAAATTCCTTATGACGAATTGCATCAACGTGATGGAAATAAGGAATATGTGTACATATAAGGCAGTGTGGCGTTTTCGATCTATGCCATTTGTGATTGGATAAATAAAATAAATTGTATGAGAATGATCCCTGTATGAATAAACCAATAAGATTCATAGGCTGAACTGAAGCTATTGAATTTGAAAACAATTCAATAGTTTTAGTACCAGACCCAGATGAGAGTATAGATACTGATAGGTACGTAGGGAATACCTTTTGCCTAATCTAGTATCTAGTGGCGAGTGTCGGTACCTACCTGCAGTATGAGGATCCATCCATCCAAATTATAATCACCGCATTAAACACGGACAGGTGAGTTGGTGTGCATTTCCTAATCAAAGGAACACGTGTATTTATGTGTTTATAATATGACCATGTATGTGTGTGTATATAATGAACACACAACAGCTCCCCCTAAATATAGATGACAATATAATGCTTCAATCTGCATATAACTCAAAATTTAAAATTTATAAAAATACAAAAAGCACAATATACACAGCATAAAATTAGACGTAAGAATATAAAACACATAAATTTATTAAGGTAATAAGTGTCGCCAAAAGGATTTTTTAAGACCAAATTTAATATCTCGACAACCTATACTAAATATGCTCAGTAAAAAATATGGCAGTTACATCGAACAGCTTCCTTTGGTGAATTACCGTAACAGCTGATATTTTATTACAATTTTTAAAAATACCCCTGTTAAATAGTTTTAACGAAAAGCAACTCATTTCTCGAAAAACGCGATGGTAGAAATCTCTCCCGTAAAATCTACTGAAACTAAAAACTTTTTTGAAGGAAGCGAATTATTGTCTCCAAAAAAAAACATAATAAACCCTAAGTATTTCTAAAATTAAATGATCTTTCTGCAATATTATTGTTAAAGGCTTACATCGTGGATGATTAAAGCTCGTGAGCCAACTATGACGTCACAGTCATTTCCCACGGCATTAAGGTTCAAAATCGCTTGGTAAAATGGTAAAAATAGCGTATTTTTCCATTTTTTGGGGTTAATTTCGCTTCAGTCAAAGAACTTTACATGCATATTATCAGTACAAAAGAAATTTTCGCGACTTACGGGAAACGAATTTCGGAGAAAAGAGCGGAGGTTTTTTTCACAATATTTTTTTAGAAATCTGTACAAGATAGGTATAAAAAAAATTACGGTTATTCCGTAGATAAAGTTTAAATATATTTATTTATTTATTTATTTAAACTTAAAGTAAACAACAAACACATATAAATATACAAAATGGACATAGTACAGATTATAAAACGTTGTTTACTAGGGCGAACTTATCGCAGAACTGCGATTTCTTCCAGTTAACCCTTCTATCTTCTCTAATATCTTCTTTATTTTTTCCAAAGCCTATTTAGTAACGGTTGTCGAGATCTAAGGTCTCCCGTTTTTAGAAATTTTTGAAATGTCATTATACTTACTCTTAAATAAATAAACATTCTTCCCATAGCATGTCTCAGACATCGTATTTCTTCAGCATTAGATAATATGACATAATAGAATAATAACCAATAACAACATTATTAAAATGTATACAACTTGTATGTGGCGACTGACTGTAGAATGACATAGCGTTACATTGACCTTGCGGAGTGGCGTCGCTAATGGACTGTTTCCTGTTCTTCATTGGCTCTTTATTATGGTTGAACTATGCAGACTCACATATTACTAAGTATATAAACATCTCCATAATAGCTCAGTTGATAACAATGCAACATCAGCTCTAGGTATTTAGTAAGAAAATATTAAACAACGACATAATTACGATAATGTTAAAGTTAGGAGCTAGCATTTGAAATAATATAGGCCGGCCTTAGAAGATGGGCCGATGATATTCTCTCCGTAGCTGGTAGTGGGTGGATCCAGAACACCCAAAGGGCCTACATTAGGGTGCATCACCTGATGTATGAAAAAAAAATTTTTTTTGAATCTCGAATAGCCCTAGTGCGGAAAAGTTGCAGTTTACTAAGAGTGTTAACCACACCAAATATTAGCTTCCTAGGAGTCCATCTTGAGGTTCCGCAACGACCTTGAAGTTTTGAAAAAAATGAAAATTTCCATAAATTTCTAATATGTGCAAGGTCTTATAAAAAGCATTTTTTCTAAAGTATTTAATAATATTTTTACTTAGGAATGCTCAAAAATGATAAAACAACACTAAAACAGCAATAAATTCATTATAAACATTTGCTTTAGAATAATAATCTATATTGAAAACATACTAAAAAACATGCTTACAAAATAAGTAACAACATTTTATAAAGAAACACTTACGAAGTAAATGGGGCGAGTAAAATCGTTTTCGCGATTGTTTCTGGTTTAAGTTTGTGCACATTATTATAAAGTTGTCCAAATTATACTGTTTTGAACATATCAAGTAGGTATTTTGGTATGTATAGTTAAGTCTAAATATTGTACTGCAATTAAAATACTCTACATCGATTTTATGAAAAAGTGTACATATTAATCATTGTAATCGCGAAGTGATGAACCAATTGAACTTAAAAATTCATAGGGTTCAGTTATTTCACCATTTAACTAAATATATAAGCGCCATAGTTTCCATGTACTAGACAAATTAAACCATCGAACAAATCACCCTACTTATTTTTCTATATAGTAAAATAATCCCTCCTCTTCAAGCGCATCACAATCAATAACTGTTAGATGTTGTAGAGATATGTTTTCAGTTTCTAAATTTTGTTCGATAGCCTACCGATAGTTATATCTAGTGCAAATCCAGTTTCAGGTGTAATATGTGTTATATTATCACTCCCAGGTTTGCGAATCAATGAAAATTGTTCCTCGATTAATACATTTTGTAAAATTTTCCAATGTTTATTTGATTATTTAATTCGACTAATTATTAATTTTATTCGAGCATCAAAAAATAATTCATAAATCTGAATATTTCGTGGGTATTTATACCATAGATTTATAAGGTATGTACTCGGATACTTAATATAAAAGTCTATGGTTTATACCGAAGAGCACAGGGCAACATGCTTTTGTATCACACATTATAACAGACCAAAACCAGCTCTATCAGAAACTTTATACCTATCACGATTAATGATTAATTCTGGTGTATAATGTACTACGTCAGAACCCCATCACAATCTGTCAGAGAATTCCCCATTATACACTGATCACATATCCACTGTAGAAATAGATAAAAACCTAGTCGAAAAATACCTAAAAAAACTAAATATTAACAAAGGACCTGGAAGTGACTTAATTCCACCCATATTTGCCGTCAATTGTTGTAAAACTATATCTTACCCGTTATGCAAAATCTTCACACGTTCTGTCTCCGGTGGCGTTTTTCCGCAGGTATGGAAAATAGCCAACATCATTCCTATTCACAAAAATGGCCCGAAGAGCAATGCACAAAACTACCGCCCAATATCCATTCTCCCAGTCTTCAGCAAGATGTTCGAATTAATCATTTACGACCAGATTTATTCGACTGTCTCCAAATACATCCCCTCAGCCCAACACGGATTCCTAAGAAAAAGATCGGTAATATCCAATCTCACAGAATTCACTGATCTCGTTTACAAGGAGATGGAAAGAAGAACTCAAGTGGATGCTATCTATACCGATTATTCAAAAGCTTTTGACAAGGTAAACCATCGGATCTTACTTTTAAAATTACAACATGTCGGCATACATGGTGACCTGTACCGTTGGTTTACATCGTATATACATAATCGCTGTCAGTCGGTCGTAATAAGCGGTTATAGATCAGCATCCACTGTCGCATCCTCAGGAGTCCCGCAAGGATCACACCTAGGTCCTCTACTGTTTAACATTTATATACATGACATCGGCACATGTTTCGAACACTCCCAATTCTTAGCATATGCCGATGACATGAAAATACTTTTACCCATTAAAAGTTCATCTGATTGCCAGAAACTACAGTCTGACCTTGATAGACTAAGTACATATTGCACCAACAATAAACTACTCTTGAACATAGCTAAATGTTCAAAAATTACATTCACAAGAAATCACCGACCCGTACAATATAACTACACTATAGATAACATAAACATTGAACACACCAACAAAGTCCGCGATCTTGGTGTCATCTTAGACAGCAAGATGCAGCTTGACCACAATATGAACCATATAATTGATAAGGCCAATAGAATGCTCGGTTTCACAATAAGAAATTGTCAACCATTCAAGAAAGTTTCCACAGTAAAAACTGTTTATTTCGCATATGTCAGAAGCATATTAGAATTCGCCTCCACACTATGGTCTCCTCATCAGATTACATACAAAGCAAGACTAGAAAAAATACAAAACAAACTACTGAAATATCTGAACTACAAAGCCCACGTACGATTTCAAAGCCATTCTGAATCTGCGAACTTTCACGGGATACCCAACTTAGAAAAAAGGCGAACCTCCGCTGACATGCGACTTCTTCATGACATAGTTCACAACAACATAGACTCACAATACATGAACTCTACAATAAAACTTAGAATCCCTCAAAGAAATACGCGCCCACAAGCTCTGTTTCACATAAAAACACATAACACAAACTACATCCGAAACACAGTACTTAATAGAATTTACGAAACATATAACACTTCCTTCAATAATTTAGATATCTTCAACACAACTAAAAACACATTCATCAACTCGGTCAATAAAATCTTACACACATCACCCCTATAAAAATAAAAATGAAAATAAATAACATTGAACTACCTACACATAAAATACCTAATATATAGTATATTATTGAAAGTAGATTGCAAATTATTAGTTTTAAATATTTTTTATAAATACGTTTGGTATATTATAAGAACACATATTATATTATTTTTTTATAAGAATGTAACCCTTCCTCTCTCCTATCCTCATCCCCTTCCCAATGCTCACTATTGATTATTAATCGATAATTACATTTATATGAATCACTTTACTTAACTAATTATATATATTATTAATAAGGTAACACTATAATAGGCTTTAAGTATTTTATTATCTCTGTATATATTATAAATGTTACAAGCTGTTGTGTTATAAAAATAAAAATAAAATAAAATAAAATAAAAAATAATAAAAGCATTATCCTGTCGAAATTATTTTAATAGTTTTTTGTTTGTAGTAGAAAATATCATATTAGGTATTTTACGATCAGATGAATCTAATAATAAATTGCTGTCAGTAAATACCATCCAGGTGTTCTTCTTTCTATTTTCTTATCTTCATTCTTGTCACCATTGACTATTATCCTTTTCATAAGACCCCTTTGGTCTTATAAGAATAGTTTTCCCTTTAATGACACGTTTAAATCTTTGGAGCACAGGCATGTGATCCTGCATTTACATAAAGCTTCATCGAAAAGTTAAGAGCTAGATTAATGAAATTTACTCACCTTATGTTAGAAGCTCTCAGATGTTTCTCGGCTTTTAAAATAGTTTATCGTATTTTTATACCTCAAATGAAAATTATTGGTCATTGATCTAACTCTTGTTTCACAGAGAGTTAGAAATGAAGCATTCTTCCGTATATATAAAGAAATACTGTCACCAAGTATGTATTTGGGGGTACTGGTCTCCAAATGGAGGGTCATGGGTTCCATGTATTGATTTCCAAGTTATTATTTAATACTCATAACACTTTAATACGTGATCATACGTAGGTAACACATTTTCTTTGAAAATTCAAAAGTTCCTATTATTGGGCATTTAGCTGTCGAGTATACATATTATAATTATTTTTTATGTAAAAATAACAATATTTAAAACGCTAAATATGCACTTTGGGCATCTACTGCTACCTACTATCAAAGAAATGTATAAATGTTACACCTCCGCTAAGATAAAAAAAGTACGAATTTTCATCGATTTCCTGGTCAATATTTTTTCAGAGAATTAAATAATTTTGTGGGAAAAGCTATAAAAAAGAGAACATACACTATTTTTATTTGTTCGTCACTCAAAAAAATCATGGAAAAATTCTAAACAGTATTTGAAAATTAATTTTAAAAAAAGGGCGTTTTCATCATTTTTTCCCAACATAAATGCGCGTTGCGGAACCTCAGGACATTTTTTTAAATTTTTTTTAAGATGATTTTTATTCATTTGAGACCCAAATGCAACCTTTTGGAACTAGGGAAGGTCGGATTTCCCAAGAAAAGGAAAACGGCCCACCCTAGCCTACATCCAGCGGTGGAGAGAAAAAGAAAGAACTGAAATAATCGCAAAGGATTTTTTTTTTATAATGAATTTGGGTTCATCGAAATAAACCCGAATACACCTTTCTACACTCCACAGCAAGCTTGAAAAACTTGTGTCGTGAAGTGGAGTAGGTCGGCATCGGGGATCGAACCCGCTCCCACTGGATTAACACTCGAGTGCGTTTCCAATCAGGCTACCGACTACCTCATCATATTGAAACTTCTTAAGTCACCACGGCGCGCCGTTAACAAATTATGGCCTTCACTGTCCTCTAAAAGATAAAAGCATTCTGACTTTCTCAATTTGTTGCAAAAATTTTATTAAACATTTTAATTCCTTTACAGAACAGGTTTTTCTGTGATTTGAATTGTCCTTGAATCGATCTAAATATGGGTATAAAAGGTCCCCGAACGTAGGTTCATATTAACAGATAATTCCACGTGCCAGTTTTTTGTGAATAGTACTTGTTTCCACGATGAAGAAGAAAAAATAAGAGAGGAAAAGACATTAGGGAAAGATAGAAAATAAATTATTTGTACAAAAAAAGATCGCGCAGAAAACAAAGAAATCATATTATAGGAGTCTCCCTTACCTATATAATTATCTGATGACGTAGGTAGGTACAGTATGATCATTATTATTTTCATTACCTATGAACTTCTACCTACACTACTTTCTTCCAATAAATACTTTTACCTAAGGAAGGAATCGCAAACTTGTGTTAAGAATGAAAAAAAAATGTGTAATCCTTATTTTGGCAGTTTATTGACAAGCCACCGTGGAAGTCCACTTTTCTTTCTTCCTTGCCTCTTCCCAGTTCACCTGGGGTCGGCCCTTCTGGTACGCAGTCTCCATTCTCCAAGTCTTTTTTCTTGTGTCATCTCACTGGTCAGCTGCTTCTCCCTTAGGTCTCTCTCAACACTGTTCCACCAGGTGGCTTGTGGACGACCTCGACCTCTCGCTTGTGTGGGGATGTCTAGCGCGAGTCTGATCACTTTTATGTGGAAGTCCACTTTTATGAATTAAAAATTAATTGAATATCCATATATTTCCAAATTGGCATTTTTTTTTCTTTTTTCTTAGCATCTTCCATACTGATGTACATATCTATAATAAATATTTTGAAATCTATCAATACGTTGTACTTTAAATAGCCATTTTAAAAAATAAATAAAACTTTATTGGCCAAGGATGATAAGCTCACCCTAGTGAACAAACGTTACGTGGTGTCTTATTCTGTTCATTTTTTTAAAGGATGGGTTACATTCACAAACTCAAATACTTTCCCGTATACTTTGCACTAAGATAAAGTTCGCAAAGTGTGAAATACATCGCCAGCGCCGGAGTTTGAACCCAGCACCTCCCGCTTGGGAGACCGCCGCCCCAACCAACTGTGCCAACCATGTACAATTTCATTACACCTCCAATACACCCTACGGTAAACCTATTCACGGAAAATATCTTCCTGTCAACGTTTATCTCGTTTTAATCATCCTGGGATTTAATTTTCATTTCGTCTCCTTTCTTCGCATTTCAGGCGTCTACCCCTGACTGAGCACGGCTTATTATATCGACTGCGCGTTGATATCCGTGTCACAGACACCTCATTATCTCTAGCTATAGTATACCTACACAAAAAGCTTCCATTCTGTAGTACGTAGGTACTTATAAACTTAATACATAATATTCTGATGGAAATCAAGTAACAATGTAACGCAGGGCCTTGGCAACTTTTGCAAGTTGTTCGAATATTTTACGGAATTATTCAATCGGCATATTATACGGAAAACATCACCTTGTGATCGTAGGGCTCTCAATTTATTATGAATGAATGAATGAATGAATGAAGTAATTTATTTTTTCCAGAATATATACACATAACAAAGAAACAATCAACACAAAAATACATATGCACATAAACAAATCATCAATGTGGCACAAAGTTACCTCAACTATTCGGGAAAAAATTTTACTGCCTCACTAGACCGAGGTCTGTTCCGAGGCAGTAGACACTGAAACAGTTTGTGTACAGAGTGCAGTATTGCAACAACATCCATTAATTATTCATGTCACTGGACACACGGGGTCAGTCAATAACACGTGAGGAAAAAAAAACTGTAGAAGACAAACTTATGTTTGAGTGTAAAATAATAATAATAAACAAATAAATACAACAATAATAATAACAATAGATATGTATTGGTCATATGTCATATGGAATGAAAAGTTAAACATAAATAAATTATATAATAGTAATAAATATATATACACACACATACATACATATACATACATTCATACACACACACACACACACACACACCCTCACACATAAACACATACACACACACACATACATACATATATACAATAATAATAATAGGCATTTTATGTGTATTGGTCGAAGGCATAGAATAAAAACCATGAACCGCATCAATACTGGGTAATGGGTACAAGCAAGGTTTACAGCATATGATGAGAGGGCAATGTCAGAGTTTCCTACTACAATTTATAGTATTACTCCTAGGTAAGTACATTTAGCAGCACGAATGCTGACTCCACTCTACCCGTTCTCACTAACCAATCAATAACCAATTTTCTAAAGTTTTTTCCCGGGCTTGCGGTCAGCTGCTGTATATTGTCCATGATCTTGTTGTAAAGCCTGGGAGCCAGGAAGCAGTAGTGGCGCTGCGCAAACGTGGTTTTAAGCCTTGGAGGTCTGAGATGCTGCCGGTTTCTTGTGTTGTGCAGTAGCAAGTAATTTGGTTGGAACTGATCAGTGTTCCTGTGAATGTGCGTGATGACAACCCTCATGTACAGCTGTCTCACATCCAGAACCTTGGCGAGTGTGAACAACTCCTCAGTCGGGAATCTGAATGGCTTTCTGAACATGACTTTCAGAATAGACCTTTGGGTTGTCTCCAAAGCAGCAAGGATTGTACCAGCCATTCCTCCCCACCCAATGATACCGTACTCCAAAGCACTTTGTGCAAGGGCGTAGTAAACTGTCACTAAAATGTCGTCACTAAGAATATTTCTGAGGGTTCTAAATATAAATATCATTTTCCTACACTTTTTTACCAGTTGTTCGATATGAGACTCCCATCGGAGGTGCTGGTCGACATGAATCCCTAGGTATCTATATACTGGTACTCTTTCGAGCTCCCGGCACCCGCAGGCTCCTGTGTGCGATGAGCATTCATGAATTTTGACGCTTAAGCTCTCATCGGTGGGCTGAAGTCTACAATCTATACTAAAGGTAGTATACTTTGTCTTTGATACATTCAATGTAAGTAAGTTTTTGTCCATCCAAGTCTTGATCCTAGCCACCTCCTCATTTGCAAGGTCATAGACCTCTCTCCACGTTTCTGCACTATAAAGCAGGGCAGTATCATCCGCAAAAGCAACAATTTTTCCAAGAGTAGGCGTTCTGCACAGCTCATCAATATACAACAAGAAAAGGGTAGGCCCCAGCACACTGCCTTGTGGCACACCGAATTTTACTTCCTCATATGAGCTGGTTGCGGCACCTATCTTGACAGCCTGCCACCTATCCGATATGTAGCTGTGAAACCAATTATACGCCTGTCCCTCCACTCCCACCAGTCTTAACTTTTGCATTAGTATTTTATGGGAAACCGTGTCAAACGCCTTTCTTAAGTCGATATATAGGGCCATGCACTTTTTTCCCGTGTCCATCTCTCTGACCAGATAATCTGTCATATTGTTAATAGCGTGTGAAGTGCCCCTTCCTGTCCTGAATCCAAACTGTTGGTCTGAAAGAATGTGGTTTCTCTCTAGGTATGCCGTCAGCTGCTTCTTTACTGCCTTTTCTTATATTTTGGAGATACTGTTTAGAAGCGCAATAGGTCTATAGTTTTTAAGTTCTAGAGGGTCATCGTCCTTGAATATTGGAACCACAATTGTTTCCTTAAGATGTCTTGGAAATCTACCCTGCGATAAACTTAGATTCATTGCGTGTGTCAGGGGCGCAGCAAGAGTGTCGCACGCCAGTTTTAGGATCTTCGTCCCTATGCCATCAGCGCCACTTGCACAGTCCCCACGTAGAGATTTTATTATCACTTTGGTTTCATCAATTGATATTGGGGTCAATCTGAAACTTGTTGGGGGAATGCCGTCCTCGTCACGGCGGACCGAGACAAGTTGCGCAAGATCCTCCTCAGTTTTTCCCAATTTACGAGTTAGATCATCAGCCAGCTGTCGTCCGATAGATGAGAAGTATGTATTAAATGCGGTTGCAATCTGGTTTTCCGTTTTGTGAATAGTGTCATTTTCTTTAATTTCCGCTACCTGTTTTCCAGTTCTACTCGCTCCGATATTTTCCCTGATGATATTCCAAACGGTTTTCGCTTTATTTCCACTATCGTCAATCTTTTTTTTGTAGTATTCGTGTTTGGTACTTTTTATAATGTTATGGCACACGTTTCTATATCTTTTGTAATAGTCTTGGAGTGGAATGTTATTTGGGAAACGTTGTGCCTTTCCATGAAGTTTGTTACGTCTGTGCACCGCCCTTACTACTCCATCAGTAATCCATGGTTTGATTTTACGTGTTCTGTGGTTTGTAATCGTCACCTCCTCGTGAGTCTTTAAGGATGTTTGAATCTTCACGACAATTTCCTGCAGTGCGGCATCGGAATCATCAGCTTCGTAAACAGACCGCCATGTTTCACTCTTTAGGGATTCTACGCAGGCTATGTAGTCGATTTTACTGTGAGTCTGCGTTCTACTTCTATGATTTACTCCCTTCACGAAGACTTCCAAGGTCGTGCAATAGTGATCAGTGATGCTAGTCTGTATTATTACCGATTGAGCCTCTAACTTTGTGCGAACGAATATGTGGTCAATACATGTGGCACTGTCATCTTTTACCCTAGTCGGGTCGTTTATCGCGGACACAAATCCCATCCCAGTCATCAGTTCGAGATATTCAGCGGCGAGCTCCAGCGAGTAATCCAGGATATCGATATTTATATCCCCAGCGACAATTGCACAGGTCGATGTCCCTCTAGTCATTTCCCGCACACACTGGCAAAGAGACTCAAGGAAGAGTGTTCCGGTGGTATATTGCGGGGATCTATATACAGACAAAATCTGAAGTCCAATCGCATCGCATGAAATCAAGAGGCCAGTTGCTTCCTGCAGGCAAGAGGGTGCGCATACGGGTCTAAGTCCCTCATTAACGTATACCACCACTCCATCTGCCCTGTTAATATAATTATCCGAGGAAAAGCACACATAATTATCCAGTGCAGGCACTTCCATGCTATCACTCAGCCAACACTCAGTCAATGTTATGATATCAGGTTTCACAGGGAGACCATGCACGAATACCAGAAGATCATCAAAATTTTTTCCGATGCTGCGAATATTTGTGTTCAGTACGGTTAATGATCCTCCCGATCCCGAGTAAACATCCCCAAAATCATCCGGATTCTGCAAAGTCCTCGACCGAATAAATTTCAGTTCCTCCAGATCGTGTTGTAGGGAGACTATGGCTCTCTTAACAAAAACTCGGGTAATTAATTGTGGCTCTTATCCTTCTGTCCACCTGCGCCCTCGTTGGACACGATCTGTCAACTGTGGAGTGATCGTGAGCGATACCCCTGGCCAGGCAGTTCACACATGAGGGAGGTCCATCCTTTTGTGAACACTCAGAAAATCGGTGTCCACCTCCACAGTGAGTACATTTTGTGTTCTCCTTACAGTGAATCTGAGTGTGACCATATTGCTGGCAGTTGAAACAGCGAATCAGAGGGCTCTCGTCCATCACCTCCAGTCTCTGATAACCAATGTTAACCTTGCCCAAATTTAGTAGGGTCTTGTACAGTGGGGCCGGACAAGCACAAACCAGATTGCACAACAGAGAGTTTCTGTGCTTCTGTCTATATTTTATTTTCAAGCGAAAGTCTATTTCCCTTATCCCTTTGTTTTGGGCAAACAAGGATTCGTTTAGTTCCTCTTCGTTTATTCCCCTGATGACACCCCTGATACTTACCAATGGGTCTTTTTTTGTGGCCTCGGAGACCGTTACTGATTTGCCCGCTGTCTTTTCTATTTCCTTTATGAGAGCATCTCTATCGTCTGGATTTGGACAACTTATTATCAATTTACTCTGTCCTGCCACGTGTCTCAGGCTCGACACACCAATACCCATGGTTTTCAAATTTACGCTTCGTTTAAAGATGCCTTCCAGGTCATTACTCTTCTTGGTAGGATCCTTCGGAGCAAGCATCAATGAGTGGGAGATTTCCCGGGGGAACTTACCTTGTCCAGCTCTTCCCGCCACCTGAGCGTACGAAGCGAAGTTTTCACTTTTCTGCGGCTGGTTTAGCAGTGCATCCAACTTTTGGTCCTGATTTTCCAGGGTCATCTTGATCTCTGTCAGTGTTCCGATGACTGCGTCATCATCCTCTGGCTTCTGCTTAGCTTGCTTCACCTCCGTTACAATACTAAGAATCTCCTTCAGTGCCGCTATTAAGTCGAGAGACTTTGTTCTTTTTAAACATTTGTCGCAGAGGGATATTATCCTGCTCATTCCTTCCAGTACAGTCCCCGATGAAGGACACTCGGTAGACAGCTTAGTTGTTTTATTAGCCTGATGCGGTGAGGGTTCTATGGAGCTTGGTGCCGACCTGGAAACCTGACACAGGGCAGGAGTCCTGTCCAACACGGTCTGGATTTTCTCTGCCATGGTAGTTATACTTTTAGTAGAGGGCTAAAATAGGTTATACAAAACGAGCAATAATACAATCAGCAGTAGATGTTAGTTATTTCACAAACACGTAAGTATTATCAGGGTGGGAATTCCGCTTTGGTTGATGGTACAATCCACTCAATTAACAATTAAAAATAAGTCGAAAAATAAAATAGACAAAACAAAAACAAGTAAATATAAGTAAATAAATAAGATAAGTAAACCAAAATAAGTAAATATCATGAAATATCCAGGAGAAATATGCTACAACACTACACTCCGCAGACACTGTAAGCAAGGATCAGTACCAGAGTTGAGCAACTAAGCACCAAAAATTCCAAAAAACCACAGATAAACAAACAAAATATATGCAGGTTCAAATAAATAAATATAAGGATACGTTGGTTCAAATGGACATAAACAAACGCAGGTTCAAATAAGCATAAAGATGTATAAATATGTAGGTCAAATGGCCCAGAATATTTCGGCTTATACCACATTTTTTACATAATATTGCGCAACATATTACATATATTGTTGTGCATAAACATTGGTATTAATTGACATTGTACGAGCCTACAATTATTTTGAGCACTCATGTAGATAGATGTCAATAATTTGCACATTTTGATTTATAAATTTGTTACTAAACAGAATAGAAAATTAAGCTTAATCTAAATAAAAACTTCAATTTTGTATAAGAATAAATGTACCTACAATAATTAATTATACGTGTCTGGCGATATCTTCGCTCAGCCTAACTCGCAAACTGAGTAATTTTAGACGTTGCAGCTAGTACCTACATAAAAAGCTTGGGTCCAGGAATCTTTGTCGCGGACACTTCACCGTGTACACTTAACCGCAGACACTTAACCGTACGGAAATGGTATCGCACGACACATTAGCGTAAGAATGTCGGTCGCAGGTAAACATCACCGCATGTACACTACATCGTAAGAATATTGATGGCATGTAAATTTGAGCGCATGGAAACACCATCGCATGAATGTTGATCGCAGGTAAACTTGAGCGCATGGAAACATTATCGCATGAATTTACACCGTATGTAAACATTATCGCATGGGATAACTTTACCATTGAATTTCACACAGTAACTATGCGTAATTCACCACATTCATGAAATAATGTCTGAAAAGAGGAAGTAAAATCATTGGAAAGTGTTTTTTTTCTTAGATTATTTTGAGTGAAGAAGATCGTAGGTCCTTTATATAAAAATAGTATGTAATATATAGAATATGTTCCACAATAATAGGCATGAAAATTGTTTTCTTATTGAGTATTTCCTAATTACCAGAAAATAGAGACAAAAAAAATATGTAAAGGGTTTCAAAGGGATCTAAGGGTCGTGTGGGGTCATGTGTGGTATCTGTGCGTTGGAAAATAAATCCAGATCGTAAGTCAGATTTTGTCCAGCTCAAGCCTCGGTCAGTCACCGCTGCCGCCGTGTTTGGTATCTAACGAAAGTGCTTCACGAGCGGAACTCATATCTTTTGACAAGTTTGATTCTGTTAATTCTTAGTGGGAAGCGCCATAGGAATGACGGGATACAAGCGCCTCGGAAAGGCGTGTTTGGAATCGTTTGGAAGGCTGCAAAAAACAGTTTTAGGATATGAAGAAATAAAATTTTGATTTAGAAAAAAATATCGTTTAAGTACTTATTCTTACAAAAATGGGTGAAGTGTTGAACCATTATTCTCTTTTTATGTTTGAAGAAGGGTTAATTAGCGACGCAGACATATTTTTATAAAAAGATTGTAATTTGATTTAAAGATATTGCTTTTGCAATGCGTCCGAGTGTGCTAAAGCAACAATTACGAATTATAATACACAATTTATATATTTGCAATCTAGATATGTACCTACTTATAATTAAATAACATTAATATTATTTTTGGGTTAACTGTTTTTGTATTTTGTTCGCCAAATTTTATATTAACATTTAGGTGAAAACATTGGCCTTTATTTATGCTTCACAAATGATTATTATTAAAGTTACTTGTTGATAATAAAGCAAATAACTATTATAGTATTTTATAAGAGTAATTCATTATTATGATAAGAGTTCATTATTATTTGGAAAGGAAAAAATGAATTAGGTTATATGTTGCACCTTTTTCTTAAGTACCTATTATTTGTTTTTAATTTTCTACATTCTCCAATATGCACATTCTGATCTATGTCAATTGTTATGTTATGTTATATAAATATGTAACATGAATCATGATGAAGTATGTATTTTTCATCTGCTTCGCAAACTTGTAAATATGTATTTGAAATGCCGACAAAGCATTGTTACTAATTGTGTTTTAGCTCGAAAGTTTGTATGTAGGAATATTTTGGATCAATTCTGTTCAATAATAATGAATGAGATCCTTCAAGAAATGATAGTTTTATTGTTGTTGTTAGTATTGTTTTATATTTTGCCGATAACAATATGACTTATTTAGGAGATTTATTGTAGGGTATTGATGCTAGCCCGGGAAAAGTTTATTATCTCAACAGTTGTTTGTTCGATACAACTTATTTTATAATATTAATATAATATATAATATCAATATGTACCCATGGGTGTCGTAACTGAGTGAAGGAGAGGGGGGCAGCTGCCACCCCCTAGAGATTGGAATAGGTATATAATATATTTTTCATGCTAAATGATAAAAATCACATTATTACCACACGTATTTTCATAAATCCATTAAAATGCAATTGTTTCATAAAAAAATGCCTGCGGCGTTAACAAACTCTGCGGGGCTATTTACACCGTTCTGCATCAAACTTTTAAATATTTTTTGCCCCCCCCCCCCAGCTCCGAGGCTAGCGACGATCATGTATATACCTATTATAATGTGGTCCAGTTGCCCAGGAAAATAGGTCTTGTTCCATACTTTGTTAACTACTAGGTACATAGGCGGGAATTCCTTAGCCAACCCACCGTTTTATACTTTAAATGAAATTAATCACATTATTACCATATCGTTCAATTTTCAATAATTATTGTAAAAATTCATTAAATCACAGTTTTGAGTGACTAACTAGTTTTTATTCCATTTGGGATTATCAAAATAAAATTATTCTTGTCGCCCCTAGCTTCGAAGCCAGCAACGCCCATGGTTGTTACTTATTGTCTCTGGTCCAGAGCTTGAACCCCCCCCCTCCCCAAAATGAAATCCTGGCTACTTCCCTGACTAGGTATATTGCATTATTAGTTATTTTATTATTTTTTAACATTATTCATGATTTTGCTATGGAGAAATTATAAACAAAAAATGCAAGCAGACAGATAATTTAGGTAAGTATATAGGTTTTGTTTGCTTCGCAAGCGATTATTTCAGTTAATTTTTGATACTCTAATAAATATTTTGTATTCGTATTTTATTTGTTTTATGTAATGCAAACCAATCCCAAAGAACTACCATACTTTTATTTTATTATTCTATTGCAAGATTTGCAGGCAAAACAACACCTAGTGAAGGTTAATATGTAATGCGTATAATAACAAGGAGTTTTATAATAATCAGAAAGTGTCTTTAGTAGGTAATTATTTTTTTATTTAATTTATTTTACTAATTTGGTTTAATAAAGTTTCATAAAAAAAAACAAAAAAAAAATATTTCAAAACTTAAATAATTCTAATCATTTAGGTAGGTACTTGCCCTTTAACGTAAACATATGTTGAATTGGTCGTCTGAAGTAAATAAATAAAAAAGTGTATGTATGAGGAACCCGTCACAAAATATATAAGAAATAGAAAAATAATATTATCCCCGCGGTGAAGCTTATGTGCGATGAAATATACGTGCGGTGTAGATAACCACGGCCAAAACTCATGCGATAATGTTTCCATGCGCTCATGTTTACCTGCGATCAAAATTCTTGCGATGATTGTTCCGTGCGCTCAAATTTACATGCGATCAATATTCTTGAGATGTTGTTTCCATGCGGTGTCGTTTACGTGCGACGTACATTCGTACGATGAAGTGTCTGCGGTTAAGTTTCCGCGACGAAGTGTCCGCGGTTAAGTTGCCGGTTCCCAAAAAGCTTCAATGATGTAGTATGTACTTATTTGTTATAAGCTTTAATTAAACTTTAATGGTTTCTTAATGGCGTCACTATAATATTATAGGAATCGTCTATGTAGTGATTATGTGTAGCGGCAGCTAATGATGAAATAATGGAAAAGGAGCGGTACAAAACTTTCACAATTAGACGATTAATTAAAAATACAATCTCAACTTTTTGCTGTAATTTGTAATACAATTTTACGGACATTTTGAACAAGGAATTAAAAAAAAGAAAATGATTCCTCTAAGTACATTTTCTTTCATAATTATTCAGATATACATACAATAATTCAAAATCCAGGCACTGTCTTGAAAAAATATCATAATAATCTAAGGGTGGACTCACACATCCGGAAATTTTAATCTGGAATTAAAGGCTCGTAAAAAAAGTTCGACCAAAATCTCTCTGTGAATTCATAATCATGGTAAAAATGCGACCATACTTTGTCGATTTTTTTTAACAAACAATCCAGTTCAGATTGTGGAAATTCTGGATGTTTGAGGCTATCTTAAGTCCACGGTTTGTGCAACATGAATTATGCGTTATTATTTTGTTTTTGTTTCTTTGTTCATTCGTGTCGAGCACTAAAGGCTCGCTTACACGAGCAACTAAATTGCTCCACTCACTGCAATTTCACGTCACAATGACGCAATATACTTGATGTTGTTGTGACGTCATTGTGACGTGAAATTGCCGGTAGTGGATCAATTTATTGCCTCGTGAAAAGAAAATTCAATTCATAATATCAAATACAAAGAAAGAGGGAAGAATAATTCTATATGTTGCTACATGAGTATTTTCAGTTAATGGATACCCTGATTTATTATTCTTCTTTTTGGAGGCTAAATTAACAGCGAATGTATTTGATGTCCAGAGATTTCGATAAAATGTTAAACCTCGTATACGTAATACTTATTTCAATAAGGTTTTCAGTAATTGTTATCCATTATCCATGCGGGTTTTGTACCTAATATAAAGTTTTATTATAAAAAGAAAGAGTATTTTCTGTATCTACCTACATAAAAGTAATTACCAATATTACTTACATTGCTCGGGAACGTTCCATAAATGCGGGCTCTCAAATGTTACGTTATTCTACGATACATAGTACTTACATACCATTCCTACAGGATGTTGTCTTTTGACTGTAACATTTTATTCTTAAGGACGATAATAAAAAGAAACAGTTTAATGAATGACAAATAAATAACCATATTAATATATTCTTCACCATCATAACCGTCTTTATTCACAATCGCCTGATGATAAGGTTGCAATTCCTCAAACACTAGTCGCGAAATCTAAAGTCATTTATGTGAATTTGAAACTAAATCCTTACTTATTTAAAAATACTACCTAATTTTGGTGGTAAACAAAAGAGTATCTTTTAAAATTCATTTCTTAAAAAAATAATAACTACTATATATTTATGTATTTTGTACCTACTTTAATAATTATGTGCGTGCTAACAAAAATATTAAGTTTTTTTTTAATTAATCTTGGTTTATTCCAATGAACCCAAATACATCTTTGTACACGTCACAGTAAGCCTTAGAAGCTCGTGTCGTTAAGTGGAGTAAGTCGTCATCGGGGATTGAACCCGCGGCCGCCAGATTATTTCATAGTAAAATAAATTTAATACACACTTGTTTTTTTGGGCAAATTAGACACAATAATTTCAATGACTACCTACACTTAGTTCTAGAGCAGGCAGATTAAATATTAATAATACAGAAGTAAAGTAATGAGTTTGTTAAAGCGTGATAATAATGAGCATGCCAAATACCGCGACGAAGTAAAATGCCAAAATTAACATAATATTTTAAACGCGTTGTCTACAAGTTATTTCTAATTAACATTTTAACATACTCTGTAATTTCCACCAACGCGAATCCTAATAATTATCATGTTTCGTGAAGATCCATTATTATTCTCAAGAAGGCAAACCTAGCAATTTTCGTATTTCTAAAATAATAATGTTTGTTATTTTTAGCTCAAAAACGGAAGATAAATTTTAATAACCATCGCGAAACCTTTAGTGAATTGTATTCGTTATATAACAAAAAGTTGATGTCGTGTAATAGATTTTTTGTAATCGTAACAAAGTGTCAAATGAAACTAAAATAATTTTCAAATATTTTGGTAATAAGTACCTATTTCATTATTTGGCGCCAAAATTAATATTGAAGGTCTGGTTCCTTAACCTTCTATACAGTGCCGGATTTGCCAAAGGCTGAGTAGGCCGGGGGCTATGGGCGGCAGAGACTCAGAGGGCGGCGCCCGCCAAGATTTACATTTCATGGTTTTCACGGAATTTTCTTCTAAATTTTTTCGAGCCCCCCTCCCGCTCTATGATTTTTTCTTGGTCGAGGGCAACAACTTTAGTCTTCGTCTCTCTGTAGCTTTTCCTAAGGACCCCCTCCATAGATCGTCGAAAAATTTTTACTTGCATAAAAAAATTAGAACGCTAAAATACAAAATACATAAAAAAAAATCGTCTTTCATCGACGGGGGTTAAAACGAATAGACGTTCTTGCATTGATTGTATGCCTGTCCCGAAAGGGACCTCCCGAGGATATAAAATTCTGTTAAAAGTTACCTCTTTTTGATGAAGAGTGACTTTTTAATTTATACTTTACAGGATTAAGGTATATTTCCCCACGTAAAGTAATTTATAGTACGAGTATAATCTTGTTTTCAATAAAACATAATTATTAGGTAGACTTCCATTCGAATACGGTGTTAAGTGATTTCACGCACTCTCGCTGTAATAATTAATATTAATTGACTTTTAACAGGCTGGCATAATAGTGCGGCGAGAAAATGTTTATTAATTATCTTTCCACTCAGAATGATAAACAAGTTTTAACATATATACGTGAAAGTTTTTGAAATTATTCATATAAGTATAATTTATAACATGACATATTTTTTAAGGCTCGCGACCCGTCATCTTCACCCGTCGCTATGAGGTCATTCCCCACGGTATTAAGGTACAAAATCGCATGATAGAATGGTAAAAATAGCGTTTTATCCCATTTTTTTAGGTTAATTTCGCTTCAATCAAAAAACTTTTACGGTCATTCCCTAGATTTTAATGCATATTATCAATAAAAAAAAATCCGCGACATTCGGGAAACGAGTTTCTGTCTTTCGGAAAAAAATATCAGAGGTGTTTTTCACGTTTTTTTTTTGAGAAATCTATAGACGGTAGCTATAAAAAATCTTTACCGGTTATTCCCTAGATAAAGGTTCAGTGTATCTACTCAATATTTTCCAAAGCATATTTAATAACGGTTGTCGAAATCTAAGGTCTCCCGATATAAGAATTTTTTGAAACGTCAATATGCATACTCTTGAGGGTGTGTTTTTGTATGAGGGATTGCGCTGAAATTCAGATTACGGTGAATAAGTAAACAAAATCTTTTTCTGTCGTTTAGCCAATTTACACAAAGCTCTGTGGTTATGTTATAATATGCTGGTATTGTGTCCTGGGGATTATTTTCATATCCCAATAATGTACTATCCCTCGACCGTAGTATTAAGCTCCATAGTACCTATACTTAAAAGGATCTTATGAATATTATTGTATTTGATCCTTCAATTTTTGATCCATGTTTTAGACAATACGTATTGTACTAATATTAATTTTACAATAGTGAGTTTAAGTGCAACCTTGAACTATTATATTGTGGTTAGTATTGCCCCAGAACAGGGTATCGCCTAGTGGGGCAATAAATCCAGTAGCTACTTGTATTTTGCTTATATTGTACTATGTTAATTGCTTTCTTTGATAATAAATTCACGAAAAAAATTAAATAAAAGTATTCCGACTATCTCTCATATCTGTAATTTGTGTTAGATTCTTCATTGCAAAAATTTGGGATATCTACAGCACCTATACATACGTACATAAGTAAAGTGAATTTCTTTTCTTGTAATGGAACGGATTAATATTGTAATTAAGTATATGCATCTGGTAACTTTGGACTGGTTACGATAGATTAGAATATTTTGGATAATATCACAATTTTTATTAAGTGAGAAACATCGGAATCTCTACATGTCGTAGTTGAAGTAACAAGTATTTATCTTAACGGATGTATTCATTTATTTATTGTTTAAACGGCCTCAAGCCTTTGGAAAGTTACAAATACAAATAATTAAACATATCAATACAATCATGGTACATAGCCAAACAATACACAGCAACAACAGACAAAAGAATAACAATTAAAACAGTATACACATTCACATCAAAAAACATAAGTAAAAAACATAATAGTCATAAGCCTGATGGAAGGTTCATCCTTTGCTGTACATCCGTTAAGATAACTACTTATTGATCTCTTAATCTCTTCAACCTGACGATGATTGAGAGTGACAATATGCACTGCACATCAGAAACCGCTGAGAGGTGATTGATGGCATTTCGCTGCGTTCCTAATGGAACACTAAAGGGTATCAGTAACAGTCAACAAGTGATAATTATTATTTCAACCCACATACTTATAAGTCTTGTCAGTTGATATTATAATACAGTATATATAAGCTACAAGCATTTACAATTCAGTAAGCCCCTCAGCTTTTTACTTAAAGGTTAGATGTGAAAGCTTATTTTTAGTTTATAATAATAATACATGTTGATGTTAATTGAGTCACTTTGCTTGAACTTTACCATGTTGGGGTCAAATTATTATGGGAGTTACTTTTTCTTTCTCTACCACTTATCCATGATAGTAGCGTTGAGTACCTCCTAGTCATAGCTAGCTTCATAATCTGTATACTTGATCTAATATACCTAAGCTGGTACTTGATATTATCGATGTTCTGAAACATCAAACCCGTTATGTTATATTCATTATATTACATTATTCCCCAGAGGCAAACTGACGTAGGTGATTTATGAGTACACATTGCCAAGATTTACCATTTACATAGGCGAACCGACGAGAATAAAGTCCTTCATATCTTAGGCCTACAAATTTGAAAATGTATGGGGACGACCGGATTAAAAATGATACGCATGTGAATTGTATGGTTTGTGATTCAATTCTACGTCCGGAAAATCCATCTATCAATTAAGCTAGTGGGTGTCGACAAAGGGTATTTTTCAGAAAAATATCTCTAAGACCGAGTTTAGGTTTATAGAGATTTTTTTTATACACCCATAAAGAACGAGTGATCTCCGTGGTAATAAAACGCTTAATATAATAAAAATATTTTGCAATGAAACTCGTACTCTAATGGTTCTGTATTTACGCAATAAACCTTTTATTTAAGGTAGGTACTAAAATTATTTACGTACCTACCTATTAACGCTATTATCTTGCAGGCTGATCTTCAAAAACCTTTGTACGTCGAATTGCGAACTCATAGCATTATTGGATCCAGCATGTTAGTTGATCTGAAAAACTAGACCTCACGCCCCCCCCCCCCGACATTAAAGATCACTTGGGAGAAAGCTTCTCTATTCTAGACAATGCAAAACAGCAGCTCTCCCATGACAGTTTTCATTCCGGTCCATTCTCGAATTTTTCGAAGGCAAGAAAGCATTACTTAAGATTCCTCGGTTTTTTTTTCTATTTAAAAAATAATAATGGAGAGAATTCCCAAGTAAAAAATGAAAACATAAATACAAGTAAACTGATCCAGCGACTTATCGTAAATCCTAAGACGACCATCTTACGCTGTACATTGGTTGCGAAAGCACTACATAAATGTCAAACATTATATTAAAGTTCGAGTTCTGTGATAACAAAAATACTATTATTATATCCTCAGATGTTTTATATATTTCCCAAAGGCTCTTTTGATATGGGTTTATGGATCATTTGAGTACCTAAATAATAATACAAGGACATAATACATTATGTATGTGGGATACGTTAAGTGTCACTATAATTTAATACGATTTTTGATATGAATAAGACAAACTACCTATATATTTTCACATGTGAGACTAGCAGATGCCTTTACATCCAATGAACGCTTAGTACGAGTAATATTGTTGAACTAATTGAATCGAATCATAATGTTCATATTCTTTCATTCAATTTAGTGACGATTTCTTTGGAGCGAACTAGAAAAACCCATTTTGTTCGTTCAACGGTCCTGGTATTTTCAAAATTCGATTGATATATCTCTGTAACATTAAAAAAAAAACACTTTATTTAATAAATTTATATATTTATTTATTTAAACTTAAAGTAAACAACAAACACATATAAATATACAAAATGGACATAGTACAGATTATAAAACGTTGTTCACTAGGGCGAACTTATCGCAGAGCTGCGATTTCTTCCAGTTAACCCCAGTAGTTGCGTACATCCAGTTTTTATTTAGACAAGCTAGTAGTATATATAGCGATATCATATCTAGAACATCAAATTCTCTCGTGGTTACATTCCTATAAGTACTTATTATTAGAAATTGCACCATACTCCGCAATACACCGACGCACTGGTCATGCAAATAACATCCTTGAAAATCCCGGACACACATTTGTAGACACATTAAGAATTGTATGTATGAGAAACATCTATGCGAGTGTTTCGGTGAGCAAAAGCTTAGGCAAATAATAGTATGCCCAGTAACATTGTGAATATTGTTCCACTATCACTAGAGATTTCCCCTTAGCCTCAGGCATGAGAAAAGCAATTTTCTCTTAATGTTTACAGTACCTAGCTATTATTATTAAAATACTTACCATTGGCAATATATTGCTTTGCTTCAATAGTGTATTTTATAACCAAACTCAAAGTTAAATATTATGTTAAAACTTTTCAGTTATATTATTTTATAACCATTCAAAATGACGGGCTTTTTGTGGTCCAGTTTTGGTTAGTATTTTTCGTAACTTTTTGACAATAATAACCTTGGGCTTGGACAGACAAAATCAACGACGATAATCAACAGGTACTATCAGAATCGTGCAACTTGCAAACTCTGTCCTTATTTCAACATGACCATCTTCGGTTCGAGCCCCGATATCGATTAACTTAATATTTTTTTAATCGCGTTGGTTCGGTTGACACTTTGAAGGAAAAATGAAGTTATAACTACCTATTTACTTTATATACCTACGTTATAAATTGTGAGTTTCTAGCACCTTACAAAAAACAAAAAAAAAAACTTTTAAAAGTAGGTGCTTACTTCAGTAAGCTTAAAACTAGGTGAACATATGTTAGGGGAGGGTTTCCGTGAATAAACTTTTTAACTACAGACATATATAATTAATTTACCACTGTCTAAGAAGCGTAAAAAGTTGCCGCTAAAATTACAGGTTTTTCCTAGAAATTGTAATAAAAATCTACGATGATTGATGCTGTGGTTTTTTTACCAATCTTAATTAAATCAATTACTTAATTAATTAATCCCAATTGTCAAATATCACTATCAGTTTATTGGTGAGTGCTTACCGCATCATGAAAAGCTCTTTCCCTTGATAATATTGATTAGGTATCAGTGGCGAAGGGTGGATTTCTGTAGAAGGGAAGCCGGTACCAATATTTTTTATTGCAATATATGTATTGTAATTCGTGGGCACACACGGCCACTCAACACCATCTATCAAAATCGAAGCAAAACACGCAGCTTTCAAATTTATTATGTAGATGTCTCTATCGTTATGCAAAATAAAAAAATAACACGCTTCTACTATATTATCAATTTTCCAGCGTATTGTCGAACATAATAATTACCTAAAATATTAAATTAATATACATACCTAATATAATTAAGCACGTTCCCATCTTTAAGGTTAATCAGGTATATCAACATCGATCGAAAAAGTTTGTACTTAATTATATTTAGTTAGTAAAAATATATTAAGTTGAACCGCTTTCCACAACTATCACTAAAATACCTCCATATGAGTATTAAAACATAAAAAATACAATATAATATTATACTAAATACAAAACCCGGAGATAAAAATATACAAAACATATTCCATTTGTTTTGACAGCTTGTGTCAGATAAAATCTTGTCATATGAAAAGTTTTATATCGCTAATAATTTGAATGTCATATTATGAAGAAAAAAACATGTATCTAAAATATTCTAAAATTGAATATGCGAAAATCTACTACTTGTTAATAACCTTATATTAATACCTGTAGTTAGCAATAGATTAATATACTTGTCCTCAAGTAATCAAACAAAAAGGGTCTAAAAACAACAAATTATTAGTCACATCTAGCGATAATATTTGTAAACAGCAATACTTCTCGTGCTCTTCATTTTTTAAAAAAAACATTACAAATTTGACCCATTCGTAAAAATATCTTTGTATTAGAGAATAGAAATGTGCAGTGAACTAGTCTCTTTTGAAAAATATTCCTAAATTACTGCCGCTAAGACATGGTAAATTTTTTCCTCTATGACGTTGAAAGAGACAGTAGTATTCCCGTTTTCTCATAAGACTGAGAGAGAAAGATATATTTTTGTCATTTTAAAGGAATATGAACACACCCGCCTGATAATAAAATCTGCACCAGTAACTAAAGACGACACGGTTTATAATAATAATAATAGCAAAGAGTACGGGGTGCCCATTGGAAACGTTTCCCGCGCTTATTTAAACTACTAATATTATTATACCGTGCACCGCCATCTATCGGAGACGAATCTACAAAGTTTGAATGTAATATTTTTTAGTGCATTTCTGATTATACATCATTCTAACTATTATTTATCTATCTAAATCAAAGGATAACTCGATGGGAATCGTGTTCTTAGGTAGCTTCGCCCCTGTTAGGTATGTATTTAATTTAGTCAATTTAAATACCCCGCAGGCGTTTAGGGTATTATGAATATGGATTCATATTGAACAGTAAACATCAACAAACTTGTCACTGTCAATATAATTATTGATAGATCTTGATTTCACTTCGTTTACATGTCAGTATTGGAAAATAGTTTTCAATAAATGTATTATTATTGAATATTGATTGAGGTTGATAAAGTTTTGGGAAATATTTTCAATTTGTATTAAACCATATCGTACCTATTATGATTTTAGTATGGAATATTTCACCCCATAATGTTTGTCACAAAAATTCATCATGTATTAAATAATTCCTAACGTTTTAATAATTCATTTTCTCATAGAAAATATGACAAATAAACAAATAACTCAAAACATTTCCCCTGTCTCCAAGATTCAAAATCTTTAATTAGGGTCATCAAAAATTAGGGTTTACGGTAAGAAAAATATGTATTTTTTTATTTGAAGACGATATCACTTTATTAAAAAAAAAATAAGACGATTCACTAGACTTTAATCAATATCACTACGAAAAATAATATTTTGATCAACAACTTTGCTTTCAACTGAATTATTTTGTATGACAAAAAATCAGAGGTCGGTATCTTTCATTGTTTTTTGTCAGTAATCTATACAAGATTATATGAGAAATCTGTTGCAATGATTCACTGCAGATACGCTCAATATAACATTAACTTTATTTTTTACAAATCATATTTAGTAAGGTTGTTGAGATATTTGTTCTAAAAAAACCCTTTTGGCGACACCCACCCCTTTAAGTAGGTACCCTATTATCATTTATCGGATGATTTGTTCTTTTCATTGTGGTAAATTGGAAAAATAAATTATTGTTCCTATCCATATTTAGAGATAATGATATTATTTCATTGAAAATAAATCAATATTTTACATCATTACGTAAGGGTTTTTATTTATTTACTAGCTGTTGTTGTCCGGGGAAATGAAAACTATCAACATGAAATTATTGAATCTGGATTTGTTTCGATAATAAATCAAATTTATCTCTAAACACGTCATCCAGGTGAAAAACTTATGCTGTAAGTGGAGTAAAATAGCTTCAGGGATGGAAGACGCGTTCTACAGTCTGACGGACATGCTTGTAATTTTTTTTTGAGTTCAATCCCGTCACCCTAAGTACGAGTAAGTATCGCTCAGGTTGACATAAGATATTACTTTCGCAAAAAGTCCGCTTTTTTACTTTGACTTGTTCTGTGACTCTGCACGATTTTCGAAAAAAAAAATCGAAACCGAGATACCTAATTGCGAAAAACATATAATCTCGTTTCTACGTGGAATAGAGGATTTGGAAGATACTTGAGTAGGGATGTACAAAATCTTTATTACTAAAACTGTAGTAGGTATCTAAATTTGATATTGGTACCTGTTTCGATAAAAAAAACTAAAAGACATGTAGCTGGTTGCTGTTCTTACTTCTCAGGTAACAATCGATTTCCTAGATTATTTCTAGCTGAAACCATCCTAGAACTGTTCTAGTATTAGGATGGCAGCATTGTCATCGTCCGATGCCCGGATATCACACAATTCATACTTCGGCATTTTTATTCGACGATTGATTTCATACGACTCCATTATGTATTTTTTGATAAAATCTTACAATGCTTTAGTATGAGTATTCATTTCCTTTGGGAAATATGAAATAAATTTTCAATACATTGTATCCCAATCATTCTTTTTCCTTTTTACACTGACTTATGTTGAATCGTCGAAGCGGATATCTTCCAATAGAATAGAGACGCATACTTCATAATTTATTTTTTTGTTCAATTACCAACTGATATTTTTGGCCCCCCTTTTCTCCCAATACAAAATTGTCGTCCGTTTTTTTTTTATATTTGCCAAGTTTCGTGTAAGTCTTCATTTTCAAATTCAAATTTTCCTCTCTAGAACATTTTGGTATTACATATTTCTACCGAATTTAGATTGTTATTTTTTCCACGGAAGTCGACGAATCATTGAACATAATAAAATAAAATCGGTTTGTCGGGGGACGACTGACGAAAATAATAATGCAATATCAAAAATGAATAATATGACACCTGTAGTAAATATCGTAGTATTGAAAGAGAAGGAAAATCATAAAATGTAATATTATAGGCATTTTCTATCCATCATTATTAGGTAAGGTATTCCGTCACCCAAACTCAAGGATGCGTGTAATAAACGATATTGAAAAAAATACTATCAATGTTTTTTCTTCAGTTACCTATTAGTTTAAGACAATACAATTATTTTGTTCCAATCTATGAGCTATTAGCACAATGTGTGTTGATAGGTATTGTCTTACAAATAATTTGTAAAGTGATCACATTAAGCCAGCCGACAATCAGTCATAGGCCTGATGGAAGGTCCATCCTTTGCTGTGTCTGTTGAGATATAACTACTTGTCATTTGAAACATATTCAGGTGATTAGAGATATGGGCAACTGCAAGGCAGAATAAAAATAAACTGGAATAATAGTGAAAAAGTTGGGATGTTTAAGTCATGTAGATAGGATGAATGGTGAAAGGATTACGAAGAAAACACAGATGGATATAAGAAGTGATGTAAGGAAACGTGGTCTTCTGAGCACCACTTTTCTTATTACTTTTATTGAATTCACTTTGGTGAAAACTATCCAATCAAATAGCTTTGTTCATAAACACATAACTATATCGTCACAAGTTATCCCAGAAATAATGAAATTTTAATATTTACATATTTATTTTTGTTTATTTTTACTTCATGTTCTCAATTTACCATAAAATAAATTAAAAATTCTTACTCAAGAGATCAGTGAAAGGAAACATTTTCAAGATGTTTCACTTAAAGTGTGTAGCTGATGTGAGCTTTGTGGGTAAACTTTCATATTATAAAAGTTTACAGCCTCAATTGTATTAAACTTACACGTCAAGTGTACGTATAGAAAATATTGTTTTAATAATTCAGGTAGAGGATTATGTAGCTTCAAAAGTTTAGGTATTTCATATTAAATATTCATGAAATTGCGAATGAAAAACTGAGAATATTTTCAAAAGCTAATATTTGGATTGCAAGTTTGCTATCCATTCTGAATGTTATACACGTGTTGTCTCAAAGAGAATGTTGTGTGTTTTTATACAGACCCAGTATTCCCTGGTTACCCCATTATTTGGCTATATCGTGAACCATATCTGACCCAGCTATTTTTTTTTATAAAAGGATCTAGGTTTGCATACTTGGGCTTCAGCCGAATACGTGTGACGAGCAGGTTATGTGAAAAATGAGTTGAAAAAATATTAATTTTTGAAATAACTCGATTGACTTTTTGATCAAACTACTCGATTTTGTACCGCCAACGCAATCACAAAATACAAATTCGTTTTCAATTGCTGCATGTACGAGTAATATCATGCATTCAGAGCGTTATGGAATTTTTGTTTGTGTATAATAAGAGAGATTTCAATAAAAAGAGATTTCAGTTCTCGGTGAACCTTGACCAGATTTTTGTAATTGTATTCCACTTTTTGACTTTACAACGTTGTGTGTTTTATATGTTAATATGTATATTGCACACACAACATTGTTGATTGAATTAACTGTTCTATGCCCTCACGTCGAAACCCTTGCGAGAAAGGCAGACATACGAGATCGCTAGACTTCCCTATCCTTACAGACACTTCTTTCTTCCGTCACATTCATGCAACTAATCATTCACACCCTACGATTCATTTTACTCAAAACACCTCCGTCCTTAAGCATCTGGTAGACATAGTCAAGCCAGGTGATTCTCGGACGGCCGCGATTTCTTTCACCTCTTCTTTTTTCCAGGCATATTTTCTTTGTTATCCTTTCATCATTCGTCTTCTCTAGATGTCCCAACCATCTCAACTTGTTCACTTTAATTCTAGTTACAACACCCGTTATACATTCGCTCAACTCTCTGATCAATCGTTATTCACTGTTGGTTACCCCATTATTTGGATAATAATATACCGATTCCGTGATGGTACAGTAGTAGAAGTTGTTTTCCCGCGAGGTTTTAGTGAACATAAATTTTATTGATTGTAGTATTTTGAGTAGACAAATTTAATACAATTTGTAAATGTAACATAATATTATTTATAATTAAAATATAAATAATGTGATTTTACCTAAAAGTCATTAGACCCCATGTCGTAATATGTTGTAGCCCCAAAGGGTTGCCCTGAAATTTTATTAATACAGTGAAATTTCATATAAGTTAGTAATACGTACGAAGAGGTGAGACCCTTATCAAAATTTGTTTACGCTTTATGTAGATATGTGAAATTTATTATTTTATTATTATTTAGGTACACGAATATATGGGCGTGATAAACATGAAGGACATGACTGAATAAATTTGGGACACGGTATTTTGGTCACGCCCGAAAATATGAGTGCTTTGATAAATAAAATAACTCAATTTTGTGGCGGTAATACTTACCCCACGTACCTATTATATTGCTCATCTTTTGGCCTATTGAGGGATTTTAAATTTCACTTTCATGTCCTCGAGGATTTCTAGTAAGAATTCTATAATAGCGATTTTTATGTGAAATTTCTATAATACATACCTAGTAGATGTGTACAAAAAAAAATCTGGCTTAAAGACCTAAAAAAAGTAGAATCATAATCATGAGTATATTATGGTAGGCGCAGTTGGTTGAGGCGGCAGTATCTCGAGACGGAGGTGCCAGGTTCAAACCCCGGCGCTGGCGATGTATTTCACACTTTGCGATACAGGCTTTTAGCCTAGTGCTAGGTGTGCAGGAAAGTATTTGGGTTTTGTATGCAGGCTCAGATCCTTTAAAAAAAAAAACAATGTACCTTTAGCATCAATAACGTTGTCCAAGAAAATATCCATAAACGTTTTTATAGTCTCACTTGCAAAAAAAGTTTTTTTTAATTCAGATACCATAAAAATATCTTGTCAAATCCTTTAAACAAGGAAAGTGTCAGTTATTTTTGACAGTTTGACGCAAATAATTATAAGTTTGATTCAGAAGAAAATCAGCTGAGACGGAAACCCCCGACACATTTCATTCAATAGAATTATTATTACACTTGTGATTACGACCTTTATTTTATCAAGTATAGTGATTTTTGAAAAGAATTACACTGTATACCAACTGTAGCTGTACTCGAGAATTAACTACTTCTTTCTATCTTCATCGTTTCATCCTGGCATAGTGCCTGCGTAAAATAACTGGGTCAGATATGGTTATGTGCCTGATGTGGAATACACACTGCGTTTTTCCGCCAATATCTGGCACCAAAATCTTATTGTCATTCGTAATTACTTTCAATTTAGGTCCATGTACTAGATTCTCTAAAATGAAGGTGGATTCTACTCGTATATTCACGATGAATCAGGAGAAATTGTCTTTTTGATCAACAATTTCAGAGCTTCTGGAACCAATTATTACTATATTATTCTAAATTATGTCTGCAAGACCGGTGTTGTGACAAGAATGAAAGTAAACAAACTAAGATGGTTTGGGCATGTTGAGAGAATGAAAGATGACAGGATGACAAAAAAGTTATATTTGAGTGAGCGAAGAGGGGTGAGGAAGCGCGGCCGCCCGAGACTGACCTGGTCCGATCATGTCGACCAGATCCTCAAAGATGGACGCGTTTTGAGTAAAACGAATCGGAGAGCGTGTATGACAATTTGCATAAATGTGACGGAGGCTAGGAGTGTGTGCAAGTATAGGGCTGTGTGGCGCTCTGTCCTCTCTGTCCACCCTGCAAGGGACGTGGCGTGAGGGTACAGATAGATAGATAGATCGATATTATAAATTATTCGTTTATATTTATTTATATAATATCAACACAGTAATACAGCATGATTATATTTGCCTCTTCCACTAGGAATATCCTCTTTCGGGAGAAGCAAACACTTTAACATTATTAAATAGGTCTTATATCAGTAGTCTATGTCATGAATAAACTCCACAGATAGCAATCATTTACACAAGGCACACATAATGTGAATCAGATAATAATATACCAACTTCGCTACTTGATTTCATACATATATTCTAAAATAGCAAATGAGTGCTGGCTGTTGATTTTTCTCATCATAATGAAATGATTTAATTCAACCTGCTACACGCTTGCAAAATCCGGGATTCGTGCTATGATATTTGAATACACTATCTACTAGTCCAAGAGCCCGCTGCTTAATTTATGACGTATCTGTTTTTTGATCGAAATGTGGTACAAATGATAGCTTACCAATAGGGTATTACATCGCACAAGGGTTGCCTATCAAAATCTTGCCGCAACCCCCCTTGCCCCCCCCCCCGAAAAGGTCCCTCTTCGCGGTTTTTCGCATTTTATAGGAATATGGTAAGAGATAGGAGAAAGTAGTCAACGACAAAAATAATCCTTGCTAAATTCTCTACAAACAATTTCAAGTCAATTTTTTCGTAGAACTAGCAGTTTACCCGCAATGGCCGGCCCAAAACCGAAATTCATTTAAAATACAAAAAAAATGTATTTAAACTAAATTGGTTGAAAATTGATAAGAGCTACAGGAAAATAGTCAGAGAACGAATTAATAACCATAGTCTTAGCTACAAAACGAGCTATAACTTATGTGCATACATCTAATAATTTCGGAGTTATTACAATAAAATTCAGTGACGAAAATTCTTAAAATTTAGTTTTTCATAAAATAACCAGTGATATAGCGCCGCAGGCCAATTTTTTTTTCCCATAAAATGTTAGTAATAATGGGTGGAAGAATGTGAAAGAAAAAAAATGAAACTTTTTTTTTTATTTTTTCAAAAAATATCATGTTTTTTGACCGGCCATTACGGGTAAACTACTAGTCCTATGAAAAAAATGATTTAAAGTTTTTTGTAGAGAATTTAGCAAGGATTATTTTTGTCATTGACTGCTTTCTCCTATCTCTTACCATATTCCTATAAAATACGAAAAACCGCGAAGAGGGACCTTTTCGGGGGGGGCAGGGGGGGTTGCGGCAAGATTTTGATAGGCAACCCTAGTGCGATGTAATACCCTATTGGTAATCTATCGTTTATACCACATTTCGATCAAAAAACAGATACGTCATAAATTAAGCAGCGGGCTCTCGGACTATACCTATGTAGTATCACCATTATGGTAAATTAAAGCACTACCATATCATTATAATGTTAAGGCTAAATTCCACCGAGGCAACACTTAAAGACACTTGGCATACTAATTGTTTCCTAGTGTTCTTGTGTCCTAGTGGGAAACAATATGCCACAAAACTGACGAACAAACATATGCCGCATGCTGCAAACCGACCCTGTTCGACACGTTGAAGCATGTCGAAAGGGAGTAGTATCCAAAATGATACAGATTATGCGATTATAATTTAAGTGATGTTATAAATACCTATTATGGTGATTTGTAATAAAGTGATTTAAATAATAAAAAATTACGCATGCGTCCGGTTTGTAGCATGCGGCAAAGCGACCTGTTTTGTGTCGCGTGGTGTTCCTTCAATGGAAAGACGATGTTGTGTACTGTGTAGCATGCGTCAATTGCCTCAAAGTTGCCTAAATGTAATTGGGCCTTTAAATAAGAGTATGTTGTAATAATATTTTATTTAAGATTCCAAATTTTGCGGAGTATATTCATTGGTACTCATATATAACACATATTTTATGTAATAACGCGGTAGGTACTTACTTATTATTTCGTCTCACGAGGTTTTCCTTCAGTTAGTATTTTGAGTAAAAGTACAAGTACATTAAAAATGTATTAAGAATATAATCCGAGGAGCAAGTAACTCGTAAGCCAGAGCTTTTAGCATTATTACTTTAAAAACTTGAGGTAGAATATCACTAATGAATTATTTTTACTGGATTGATGTGCCTATTCCCGTATTTTCCGAGAATCGTAAGCTTTTTCAAGTCCTGCCATAATTTGTTGTTGGTTGTCTTAAGTGGTCTAGCATGGTACTTATTTTATTGCTTAAAACATAATAATTAAATACTATACTATAATTGAGCTTGAATTTCAGCTTTAAGATTTTAGTCATTCATCATTTTTATGTTTTGTACAACCCCCCGTCGGATCCCAAAAGAAGTGGTCCGACAGCCGACGGCATAGCCGCTGTGGGGGGAAAAAACTGGCTGCAAGCAGCAAACAACAGAAAGGAATGGAGGAATATGTAAGAGGCCTATATCCAGCAGTGGAGGGCAGAAGAAGAAGAAGTACAACCAAAAAGGGTATGATTTCTGGTATGAAGTCTTGCGTTTTACCCTCTGTATACACTAAAAAGGACGTGGCGTGAGAGCGTCAAATTTGAATCTATAACATGTTATTCAATTATTTAGGTGTTTATAGTATAAGTATACATACATAAGTATAAGTAGCATCATAACATTTCAATATTTCCTTTTATCAATTTTTGTTTATCCTAATATGATGGTCACAAAAGCTCCCATAGAATACTTAAAGCCCGCAATATAAGGAAAAGTATAAGGGATAAAAAAAAAAATAATGTTTTTTTTTACGTAAGTACTCGTACTGTGAGATACAAAACACCTGACGCAGTATAGATAGCTCCCGGGATAAATACCCAAAGAGGAAATACAAATCGCTGAGATTACTTGGGTGGAAGAGAGGAAGGAAAAATTATAATGAAAAGAGATGGCCTCTTTTTCTTTCTTAACTTCACCTACTTGGGTATGTATTATTATGAGAACCTTTTTTTTACAACGAAAATGGAGACAGAAGTGTGTAAATAATTTTACTTTTTTTCTTTGATTTCGATTCATTACCGAGTATCAATTATCTTTTTCTTCTATATGGCACCCACCCGTCTACGAGTGATTTTGCCATGGTCAAGTATTTTGTTTATGTATTATTAACTAAAAATTACAGAACATAAGTGTTTTGTAATAAATAAAAAAATAAATTTGCTTTACAACTAACCGTGGTATAAAATGGTATTTTGGGTTTTTTTTTATCTAAATGGGTTACCTACGACATATTTAATTTCAATTATAAAAAGTTCAATTTTCCGTACGCAATCCCTATTTTCCAACCCCCATATTCTTATGCAGCAAATTATATGGTGATACCTACTATTTTTGAGAATTGTATACAATTGACGAAATGCTATCCAGGACAATAAGTCCAGTTTAGCATGGATCACTATGTAAGGATATTATTATCTGTATGACGAAATGCAAACCGAGCCCTTTACACTCTGTTTGTATTGATTCTACTTTTCTAGCACATTGCCACTGTTAATTGTTCAAAACTCTTTTTATTGTTACTTATAATTATAACTATGTAAATTTGACGAGTCCAAGTGCCCGAAATTAGGGCCTAGGGACGATAATGAACAATAAACAATAAACAATAAACTATTTTAGCTTCAATGTTTTGGCTTGTACTCGGTTCTTACATAGGACGGCAGTTACTGCCGTCGTAATGAGTACTGTACTCATCTTCCATTATGAAATTGAAAAACCACAGCGCAGTTAAATGGCTTTTTGTACAAAAAAAATTGAAGCTTTTTAAAATAACGCCTTAATTAATTTACCTTCTCTCCTTTGTTTCAGGTAAGCTTTCTTATGATCTCCTACTAAAAACAATCCAGGCATATAATGGAGGTAAGTGTTCAAAGGAATGAAAAAATTAATAAGGTAGGTACTCTATTTTGTCCCAGGCAAAATATTCTAATTACGATCAAAATAGGTACAACACTTGCCTGTGGTGTTTTCCTTATTATTTGTTAATAAATTGTTAAAGGCACTTTACTACAGAAAATACGTAATAGCACCTAGGTACAAAATGGTAAAACCGGTGGGACATTTATCGAAATTATTATCAAAAAAATAATCCCGGAAGGTCTAAAGAACCGTATGAAATACACATTTCTTTTAATCTTTCAATCAGTATTAATCCAGTGAAATTAAACACAAAGCAGTCTCTCGATGGAAAGTTGTGGGGTAGTAGGGATTTCTTTCATTATGTACGTTTTTTGGGATGCTGAATCCGAATCCGAGGTTTGCCAACAAAATTTCGATACGGAACATGGCATAAAATACAAAAAATGGCGAAAATATTCATTTTCTGGCGATTTCTTTATAAGAACTCGAAAACTGACAACTTTCGTGAGTTATTTCTCTACGCAAAATGAAAGTACGTAAAATTTACTACAAAATTGCTGTATAAAATTTTTCTCTAAAATAAATAGGAACGGAGCTGTCAAGGTCCAAAAAATGGCCAAATTTTCTTATTGTTTTACATTACGAGAATCGAAAATGTATTGAAAATGTTTAACTTGTTGCCTTCATAAGCAAATTTCAACAATTATTCTTTAAATTCATGAGTCATATTTTACCTCGTTGGAATCAGAAAACACAGAGAAAGCTATTAACGAAATTTTTATTTAAAAACACCGTGAAATATTTGAGCTAGACATGTTTAAATAATTTTATTTAAGAATATAGTAATTTGTTTAGGCTAAAAATATTTAAACCTTTTTAGCTTAAACACTTCACTATATTTTTAAATTAAATTCATCCTGAAACCTTTCTCCATATTTACTGATTCCAACGAGGTAAAATATGTATCATAAATCTGAAGAATAATTGTCAAAATTTGGTGATAATTCGAACAAGGTGACCTATTCTCCATAGATTTTCCATTTTCACAATTTAAAATAACAAGAAAATTTGGCCAATTTTCCGCTGCTAGTTATTTTAGAAAAAAAAATATATACCAAATTTGTAGGAAATTTTATGTGCTTTCATTCTGCTAAAAAGATGACCCAAAAAAAGTTGATGGTTTTTAAGTTCAAATCCAGAATTCGCCAGGAAATGTAAATTTTCGCCATTTTACCAATTTTTCGCCATGTTCCGTCACGAAATTTTGTTGGCAAAGCTCGGATTCGGATTCAGCACCCCAAAATACGTATAGAATGAAAGAAAAACAGACTACCCCACAACTTTCCATCGAGAAATCTAAAAGCACCGTATTATATGTTCAAAATTGATAGAACAGTAATTGATGGATCGTGAAAATATTCAATATCAAAATAAAATTATGTGCCCATACATGCTAGTTCCGGTTATAGTCCAAGAGCCCGCTGCTTAATTTATGACGTATCTGTTTTTTGATCGAAATGTGGTACAAATGATAGCTTACCAATAGGGTTTTACATCGCACTAGGGTTGCCTATCAAAATCTTGCCGCAACCCCCCCTGCCCCCCCGGAAATGGTCCCTCTTCGCGGTTTTTCGCATTTTGTAGGAATATGGTAAGAGATAGAAGAAAGTAGTCTATGACAAAAATAATCCTTGCTAAATTCTCTACAAAAAAATGTTCAGTTAATTTTTTCGTAGAACTAGCAGTTTACCCGCAATAGCCGGTCCAAAACCGAAATTCATTTAAAAAACTAAAAAAATTAATTTAAACTAAATTGGTTGAAAATTGATAAGAGCTACAGGAAAATAGTCTAAGAACGAATTAATTAACATAGTCTTAGCTACAAAACGACCTATGACTTATGTTCATACATATAATAATTTCGGAGTTATTAGTTACAATAAAACTCAGTGACAAAAATTCTTAAAATTTAGTTTTTCATAAAATAACCAGCGATATAGCGCCGCAGCCCAAATATTTTTTTCCATAAAATGTTAGTGATAATGGGTGGAAGAAAGTTGAAGAAAAAAAATCAAAAAAAAAATATTTTTTTTTCAAAAAATATCCTGTTTTTCGACGGGCTATTACGGGTAAACAACTAGTCCTATGAAAAAATTGACTCAACATTTTTTGTAGAGAATTTAGCAAGGATTATTTTTGTCATTGACTACTTTCTTTTATCTCTTACAATATTCCTATAAAATGCGAAAAACCGCGAAGAGGGACCTTTTCGGGGGGGGCAGGGGGGGTTGCGGCAAGATTTTGATAGGCAACCCTAGTGCGATGTAAAATCCTATTGGTAAGCTATCATTTGTACCACATTTCGATCAAAAAACAGATACGTCATAAATTAAGCAGCGGGCTCTCGGACTATTAGAAGACATTTCTATGGAGAGAGAGCTCGCTATCTAGCATGAAATATGCTTAATATACTAGCGTATGGAAGATAGTTCTATTCGAATTATCTATCATTTTATAATAAATAATAGGTTTGTAACTTTATGCCTGTTAGTAATAGAATTAATGAGTTAGCAACACAAAGGGTGGGTTTATTGCCGTAGGCAATGTCTGCCAACGAATGGTTTATTATTGTTTATTTTAATTTTCTAGTTACCTTTTGTAAATTAACGAATTTTTATTGGTAAATTAATTAATTAGATAATGAAAAATCCTTTTATGTTTTTGATAGATTAAGGGATTTTCCATAATCAGGAAATGGAGGTGATTACGTAGCTTTATCACGTACTGCGTAGTCTGTTTAAAACAATTAGGTATTCACAAAAGCTTGTAAATAATAATGTAGAACGGAAAAATCCTGTGAGTCATGCAACGTGTACCTAATGTGACAAAATCACATAGGTACAAGAAATCACAGAGATGGAATCGCATAAGGACGAAACGACATCATTAGACCACTTTGGCGCAAAACCATAACGCAATCTGAGAATGTCAAGATTCTAAAAATCTTTGAGATTGTGGCATACTGCATGAGAATATTTCTAGCCGACACAATATAGAATTGATTACAAAACACCTAAGAGTGAGGTGGTTTTCCAAATAACGAGGCTGATAAGATTCCATCTGTGTGTAAAATATATTTGGGGGTTTGAAAGATAAATATGATTTTTCTTAACTACCTACCAACCATCATAGCACAGCGGTAGAATACCGGCTTGTCGGGTTGGCGGTCTGAGTTCGATTCCCGGCCGCGGCAAATGGATGGACTGGAATTGGTGAATGTAACTTAAGTGTAAAGTGATCACATCAAGTCAGCCGACGATCAGTCTCAGAAAGCCTGATGGAAAGTTCATCCTCTGCTGTACTGAGATAACTACTTGTCATTTTATAATTCTTTCAGTTTTAAAATTAGTAATATTTATTAAGTGCCTACAGGTATTTAATATTGTGTCGATATATCTGATTGTTCCTAGCATTTCTATGATTTTTTTGTTCAGTGATGGTTACTCATTTAATTCCAATGGTTCTGTTCTGCAATGGAAACGAAGAAATCAGACGCCGAACAAAGGTTACCGACATAGCAGACCGTATCGCTAAGTTAAAATGGCAATGAGCAGTCCACGTTGCGAGACATGGAAATGAGAGGTGGGCACCCAGAATCCTAACATGGGGATCATGGGAAAACCACTAGGACGACCCCAAAAAAGATGGGAGATGATGTAGTCCCAATCGCAGGCAGAAACTGGCTGAGCAAAGCTCAAAGTAGAAAAAATTGGAAAAAGTTAGAAGAGGCCTATAACCAGCAGTGGAGGGACGGCTGAGAAAGAAGAAGAATGGTTCTCCTAGGTAATTTCACCATGCAGCCGGAAAAAAGCAAATAGCTGGTCACGAATTTACGAAAGCGAAAATAATACAGTACAACAACAATACAATGTAACGTAGGTACATATTTGGTTGATTGTGAAATATTCGTGAAGGTAAACATTTTTCTATCGTGTGAAGGAAAACAGATGCACAAGATGTTTGCATACATTGTAAACATCTTGTAAACATTTAATAATAAGTTCTCGTTTTGTTTGAACGATATCATGATGGTGTTATGAAAACATGAAAATTGTTTCCCGTGCACAAACTCGGGAAACTCATAATATGTAATCGATATAATCAAAATGGTAAATCCCGTTTTTGCTGAGAATGGCTAAACTAGTAATATAGCCTGACGACTGTATTGGGGTGTACCATAGGAATCTACATAGGAATCAAGTATCATCGCTAGGCCCTTCTGAAGCACGATACATAGACTTTAAAGTAAGACCCAGAGCCTGGGTTTCCAAACTGCGGGTAATTACTCCGTCGGGGGTAAAACAGCTATTTGGAAGGGTAATTAGTATGATTTGGTATTGAAAAAGGAACCATAGAGGAAAAACGAAGTAACGCATCTTGTTGGGTCGATATAAAAATGATAACCCCGCTCAACATTTCTTTTAGAGCGGAGTTATCTCCAGTCTCCATGATAGATATGGCCTTAGGGTTAACGAGAGTAAAAAGGTCGGGGACTTAGGACCTAGAGCCTAATCTCTTCTAGCTGTTTCAATTTTATGATTTTGTACTTACCTACTAACCTAATGTAAAGAAATCGCTCTAGAAACCGGCCTCTCTTTGCGAATATTTGCCTATGACCGAAGTATGTAGAATGTATGTAGACTGTAGATACTTAGTATTGCTCGCACGTGGCAAGTAAGTACCTGCCTAATAGTACTTCCTTATAAATATCACTCCACATTTCTTGTGATGTGACAGATTAATTTCCTGAACCCTTGTAAGAGGCAAATATGTTAGTAGGTCTAAGGTAACTATTATTTGCCCTTCGCCCGTCCATAATACAGTCACCAATAATATTACATCCATTTTCTTATGTTGTACCTTAAATAGGTACCTACTACTTTTGCATTTTAAAGATAAGGACCCAACTATGACGTCACGATCATTTCCAGCGGCGTTAAGGTTCAAAATCGCATGTACAATTGCATGATAAATTGTTAAGAATAGCGTTTTTTTTTAATTTTTGGGGCTAAATTCGTTTCACTTAAAAAAACTTTAACGGTCATTCCTGCTTAAATTTAATGCATATTACACAGCCAAACAATTTTGATTTCAATTTCTGTTGACTTTGAATTTTGAGACGTTTTAGACTAAAACGGGCGTGCTGAATCCAATAAATCCGCATTGGTTGCCAAGGAAAAAACAGGCCATTATATGGGCTTTATAGGCTATAGCGAGAAAACCTGACATGATAGAAAAAAACTAATATCATATTTGGATTCAGCGACCCCAAATCAGTCAAAATCAAGTCCCAGATCTAAGTCAACGAAATGACTGTTTAGCAGTGTTATCAATGCAAGAATAATGTTTCCGGCTTTCGGGAAACGTGTTACTGTCTTTCGGAAAGAAAGATCGTTGAAATTATTCCGTGTCATACACCTAAGATAAACATTTTTAGAATCCATTATTTGAAATATAATAAGTTTTCTGATTCAAAGCAACTTCGTAATCTCAATTACACAAAAGTTATGTAATTATTCATTCATCCCTTTAACTATTGTTCCTATTGAAAGCCTTTTCCTCCTTCAGAAATTATCCTCATTGACTTGTTCCTGTCTTGCGCCTTCAGTCGAAATTATTATTCTACTTTTGGTGTCGTGTTAGGTCCCCAAAAAGTTGAATATCACCCGACAGAAAGTGTCCCCGGGCACCGCGTAAGAGCTCTTCAACACTCGTTATTCACAAGTCCAGTAGCGTATATTGTGGAGCCAAGAAATTTTTCTCCATCCATCAACTCTTCGACCCTCTATTTTTTCCATGATATTCGGGTGTAGCAATTCGTACATTTTTCCTTAGAGCACAATATGATCTAAATACGATATATTTTTATTTATTAACACTATATTCACTCCGGTGTTGCTGACCATATTTTCCGTTCTGCGTATCCATAGCATTTTCTGATGTATCCAAGCCTCGAATGCTTCAGCGAACCTATCGCTTTGAAAAAGTCATATCTGTAATTTTTGAGAGACGAATCTCTTGGCTGAGGTGTGTCCTTGGAAGACAATTTCCGATAAGAACACTCATATGGAAAGACTAATTTTCTTCATTTCAAAGAGTTTTCAGCCCCAAGGTAGATTCTGTTCCAATGGCAATGAAACCAAATTATTAGAAAGCCACTTGAGGATAATTTGGTCGCAGCAACCGTAATAGAAAAAGCACGCATCAGCAAATATTTACGGTAGGTACAAATGTCTGACAATAGGTACTTACTTCTTGTAAATAGATTCAATAATGGCTATGTGATTAGAATTAATTCAGTTTACTCATTTGTTGAATACTGAAATTACCGTAGGTACTTTTTTCAGGTAGAAAAGTTTTCTGTGCAACGACGTAAGCTTGCTGAGAAACTTTGATCGTGTTTCAGCCACTCATCGATAGATGCTGATAGCATACAAGGTTGATATATCGAAGGCCCGAACCATTTCCACGATTAGATAAAAGTTTGTATTTTTCCGGAAAATTCGCGTGCTATCTGGGATAAATATTTTCGCTACTGTTCGATAGATGTCTCTAGTAAACCAGTATTATAAGAAAAGAGTTTAATAATCATAAACTCTCCAGTAAAAGAATGAAGGCATGATATCGTGATACAGCGTCGAGAGAAAATGAGAATATTTTCTTTCATCTTGATTAAAAAAACTGTAAAATATCAACACTTTCATTATAAAAGAAGACCTACTTCACTTCAGCGATCACCTCAAGGTATTTTTCTTACAGTATTCTGGTAGTCACATAAAGCAGGTAGCATTATATTTTATGTGACGTAGGTTATACAGAAGTTTCGGTAAAAAAAATATAGTTGTTACTACTGTTTTTTTTACTGAAATTCAGGCAGTACGTATCTAAAAAAATGTAGTTAGATTAGAGTTTTCTTAATTTAATTGTTATAGATTAAGAGAATGCATACCGACATTTCAAAAATTTCCAAAAAACGGGAGACCTTATACGAGTATCTCTACAACCGTTACTAAATATGCTTTGGAACAAAATAGGGTAGATGCGCATTGAAAATTTATCTAGGAAATAACCGTAAACGATTTTTTGTATCTTGTATAGATTTCTCAAAAAAAAATATGTGAAAAACACCTCTGATCTTTTTTCCGATATACGGAAACTCGTTTCCCGAAAGTCGCTCAGTATTTTTTTGTGATAATTTTTTTTTCTGATAATATGCAATAAAATCTAGGGAATAACCGTAAAAGTTTTTTGATAGATGCATAAATAACCCAAAAAATGAAAAAAAAAAAAAAAACGCTATTTTTACCGTTTTGTCATGCGATTGTTCACGTGATTTTGAACCTTAATGCCGAAGAAATGAATGTGACGTCATTCTTGGTACCAAGGCCTTAAAGTGCATATTTCAAAGTCTTAAAATTCCCGGTTTACAAAACAGTTTGTGCATACTAAACAGTGTAATGTTTCAGGGACATGCTTTGTTCAAAACACAACATACATAACATCTATTGCATACATCTGAGGAAATCTTTTTATAATAGGTAGCGGTCTCATATTTTCTTACTCTCTGAAGTCTAAAGAAACGGAGTGCTGCTATGACGTCAGAATATCTTTAGAATTTCATCTTTCAAAGAATAATATTTTTAATGGCTATGAGGTTGTTGTAGAAAGAATATTATGTTGTTTTTATAATTGTCTATGTTGTATTTTTGGTTTAAAACATGATTTTTTGTGATAGTTATAATGCTTAAAATAATGAAAGCTCTGTTTGCTTGTTTATCCTTTGTCGTGAAATTCTTTACCAAAAAGCTTTTTGCCATGATTCCTCATTACGGACTAATGTTTTACCTGACGAACAAGTAAAAGTAGTATCGAAATACGTGGGTATCAGGTTTCAACATAACTTCATCCGACAGTTTAAATGGAAAGTAATAATCTTTGATACATTATAATATTTTGGTGGATTCCTAAAATGTTCAGTTAAATTTTTATTCAATTCACGATACATATAATTACATCTGATAATCCATCTGTTATACATATAATTGTATACCTACCTGCATTATAAATGCATGAAACGCCTATATATGCACCTATTATTTATTATTTAATAAGTTTTCTACGGTTATGTAGGCCATTAAAAAATGTTACTGTGTAAGAAAATGATAAATCTGTGACTCACTAGATAAGCAAGTAAATCGATGCATGTACTCTTCGTTGACCAGAATCATAATTGTTGGTTGACAAAAATGCTTAACTAAGATAAATCGTTTTTTTAATTGACCTTTAAGATGCTTTCGCAAGCCCCATTTTGTAATATTTTATTCAATAAAATCCACGTAAATGCTCGTACGTAAAGATTTAGAAAACAATTCATGTTTTCATCTAAGACAATAAGTTGATTCATCAAATTAGTTGAACTGTAGGCAAAACTTGGTGAAGTGAGCATTGATATGAATGAACCAAAACTCCAATTATGTTTGTCCATGAGTAGGTACCTACTGTATTGACAAGATTCTGGAAAACAGTATGTACTTGAATAATAATTTGATTGTTAGCTGATAATACTGTGAGCGTACAGTATCAATGTATCATGTTCAGTCTACTTTTCAATGAAACAACATAGTTTATTGTTTAATATGGTACAATAGTATTTTATCTTATGTACGTATGTTCTCAACAAAAAGGCTATTAAGTATAATACCGTAACACGTGATCGTACTAAACAATGTATTAAAAACAAAGTATCAACTTACACAATTATTCTCGTCCAATACGGGTATGAATGTAATGCAGAAAGAGGCAATTTTTCAAATATATTCGGCTTATACCTGCCACATCAATGCCTACAAAAATGTTTGGAGTAGTCATCGATAGATGACCGCACTTTTAGAATTCGGGATTTTAATTAATATTGAGTTTACCAGGTAAATTGAGCTCTCATTTTTGTTAAACTTGTACATTTTGATTTATAAATTGAATCAGTAAATATTAAAGTAAAACATTATTGAGTTGAAAAAAACAATGACACAAAAAATACATACGAGTAAAACAGAAAAAAACAACAATAGTAATAAATCAGATTTATGCTATCATCCCTCATTGAATAAAAATCTCTCTATCTCTATACCTTTCAAACATCACATTTTTCATCTTTATTTTGAAACATTTTTGTTCGGCTATAGACCTCAGCTCGCTATCCTATATATTAAACCACTTAACCCCCAGGAATGCATAATGATGTTGGTTCTTATACCTGGGGGTTTTATTCCACTGCCTCTACGCTGACTGACTGTGATGCACTCTTGTGGGCGAAACCTCTTTGAAAACACGAAGTACTCTTTGAATATCCAATCGCGTAATTTTAGACGGCTTACAGCTAGTGAACCTATGAAATGATTATTACTCGTATTTCATATTAGAAAAACAGACATTACATTTTATTATGTAGGCGCCATGCTATTGTCATATTTTGTTGAGAGGACAATATAATATGGGAGTATTGGTCTCTTGTTGAAAACCAATAAAACTTAACTAGTAGTCTGTAATTAATGAGAACAATAGGAGAAGCTGCTGTTACAAGACTCCAGTCGTCACAATTGTAATTGATGGTGGATATACAAAGTAATTACATTGTAATTAAAGTAATAGAAAGCTTCTGGTTATATTGTTCTAATAGCGAAGTCGTATTATTATAAGAACTTTGTATTAGTACTTAGTACTTCATCTTAAATGTGAATAAGACAATAATAATATTAAGAAGAAACCATACAACTGCTCGCTGAATTGTAGACAATGAAGATACTTTCTGAACCTCTTCATTCTCTTTATGATAAATCTATTCGGTTCATCTATATAAAAAAAACCTTGTACCTATAATTATCAATATTGATGATAGGTTGTCGCATAGGACTGTAAGGAAAAAAAAATCCTTTGGCACGCCACAGGCATAGGTAGATTTCAAGTGATTTATTAATTTTATTAATTTTAAGAGTACATCTGTACAATAAAAACAATCACGATATTATCAGCAAATAAACCAGCGAAGTGATGAAGTAGTATGGATGTAGTTTATTCTTTGATTATCGAAGTACCGTATGACGAAAAAATGTTTGATTAAGTACTTCAATAATCAAAGGAAGTACCTAATCCAATAATCAAATTATTTTCATTCCACACATAATACTGGTACCGGTACCTAAGCACTAGAAATTTGAAAAAAGATGTGAGTTCTACTCGTATCGTGAAGCACTTTTCTAAGACAACAAACACGCTAGTACCTATGCGGTAACTACTTAACTAGATCTTTCGATCGATCAGTGTAGTCCGAGGAATTGAGCTAGACAAAATCTAACTTTTGATCTGTATTCCTTATTTAATGCCCTTTCATGCGATACCAGACACAGACCCTCACAATCATTGGATCCCCTCAGAATGATTATTTTTTAATTTAAAGCCTTAAAAAGTGAACCTTCCTCTTAATGGATTTCACCCAATCTCCTATCAGTTCATCTACCACTTACCAAAAATCTACCACCCAAGTTTCACGTTTCTGCGACGCATAGGTTGGCCGCAAACGTGCGCACAAGAAAAGGGACATATATATGGCTTATATATATAAACTTTTAAACCAAGGTCGGATTCGGGTTCTCCTGGTCCTAATTAGTGATACTGAGTAGAAATTTTTCAATTCTGCGACATCACGGGAGAAACGAATAGGTAGAGTTCCTTTTGGAAATCTACCTAAAATACGGAGCGTAAAACAAATTGTCTATGCACAATATTTTTTTTTTACCACGAGGACATGAGTTTTCATTGTGGCATTTTCAGATTGCTTACTTTCAAGGTGGTTCATAATTTTATTTATTATTTGAATACCTACATCATTGGTGAACAAAATAGACTAATTTTCAACAAGCAAGGGGAAATTTTTATGTTGGGCTTGTCTACTACGTAGGTAGTTATCATTTTAACAATTATGAAGTCTCTCAAATATCGAACAGTGTAAGATAGTGATTCTGGATTTAAGACTAGCCATCGGTTGATTCAGGTGATCACTTTATTCTAACTGTTCGTTAATTGAGAGACTAAGTAATTATTGTTAAAAGAATATTCATCATTACGAGTAATAGATATTATAAAATTTGTTCACTATAGTCCGAGAGCCCGCTGCTTAATTTATGACGTATCTGTTTTTTGATCGAAATGTGGTATAAATGATAGCTTACCAATAGGGTATTACATCGCACTAGGGTTGCCTATCAAAATCCTGCCGCAACCCCCCCTGCCCCCCCCGAAAAGGTCCCTCTTCGCGGTTTTTCGCATTTTATAGGAATATGGTAAGAGATAGGAGAAAGTAGTCAATGACAAAAATTATCCTTGCTAAATTCTCTACAAAAACCGTTAAGTCAATTTTTTCATAGGACTAGTAGTTTACCCGTAATGGCCGGTCAAAAAACAGGGTATTTTTTGAAAAAATAAAAAAAAAGTTTGATTTTTTTTCTTTCACATTCTTCCACCCATTATTACTAACATTTTATAGAAAAAAAATTTTGGCCTGCGGCGCTATATCACTGGTTATTTTATGAAAAACTAAATTTTAAGAATTTTCGTCACTGAGTTTTATTGTAATAACTCCGAAATTATTAAATGTATGAACATAAGTTATAGCTCGTTTTGTAGCTAAGACTATGGTTATTAATTCGTTCTTTGACTATTTTCCTGTAGCTCTTATCGATTTTCAACCAATTTAGTTTAAATACATTTTTTTTTGTATTTTAAATGAATTTCGGTTTTGGGCCGGCCATTGCGGGTAAACTGATAGTTCTACGAAAAAATTGACTTAACATTTTTTGTAGAGAATTTAGCAAGGATAATTTTTGTCATTGACTGCTTTCTCCTATCTCTTACCATATTTCTATAAAATGCGAAAAACCGCGAAGAGGGACCTTTTCGGGGGGGGGGGGGGGGGGGGCAGGGGGGGTTGCGGCAGGATTTTGATAGGCAACCCTAGTGCGATGTAATACCCTATTGGTAAGCTATCATTTATACCACATTTCGATCAAAAAACAGATACGTCATAAATTAAGCAGCGGGCTCTTGGACTACTAGGGCGATCTTATAAAAATGCCGCGAATTCCTTCAATTCCTTTTCAGCGATTCTTTTTTAGCTACCCGTCATTGCTAGTAGTAAGATTTCTCTTTGCCTTTTTAATTATTTTATTTAATAACGTCTGAATATAAGATTCACTAATTGGAAGACAACACTATTCTTCGTAATTTTCTATGACGTACAAGCAAAGCTTCCTACTTTATTTATCGTTAGTTCGGTAGAAGTTGTATTATTTTATTAAATACATTATTTCAGCATAGCTTTTAATGATATTAGCCTTAAGGGAAACATTGTTCTATGAATCAGTAGTTTGAGGCAAACTTTCAATAGCGTGGGTTTGAATTTAAAAAAAGTTTTATTATATTAAATCAAAATTTGAAATTATGGTAGGTATTTGATAATAATTTACCACTAAATCGAAACAATTTTCGTTTACCTTTTAACGTTATTATTATAATAATGACTGAATTAATTAAGACATTATTGGTATTTGGCGTTACCTGGATTCGTGGAAATATGTAAACACTATTAAATATAATTTTCAGGTTCATAAATCATTTGCGAAAGCAGTGTATCGTACCTAATTTTCTAAAGACGCTATGAAAGTTCCTTTCTAGTGTTCCCCGGATGTAAAACCAAAATTATTTTACTCCCTTATTTTCTGAGGACGGCTAATGCTAAACAAAATCTCAACAAACTTAATATACTCGTGCCACGAAGGGTGAATTTCATCATACGATCAGCTGTGATATGACTAGCTGATAAAATATTCGTAACTTGAAATTATATCGTGTACTTTAAAACTGTTGAAATTATATCTGATTTGTTGTTTTATAAAGATACCGTGTGGGCTGAGATACTTATTAGATACGATTTCATGTTTATGCTTCTACGTGTAGGCGTTTTAGCATTTATACCAAGTTAGTTATTATATGTAACTTCGACATTTTCTGTAACATCGTTTAGCCTCAAGCTGGAATATGATTAAAGTTAAACATAATCAAAATAAATAGGCATACATTATTTTGTGTGCGTGGATAGGTATAACATTAAATCCGAGCTTTACACCTAAAAACTGTTGGTAAAAAGTGGTAAAGTTGTGCTTTGAGTATAGGCCTATCTATCCCCGTACGCAGCGTCTCTTGTGAGGTAAGCGGAGAGGACCACTCTAGGCTTAAATACGATTCTTTTTTTCGTTACATTCAAGCAATTTGTCATACACTCTTTCTGATTTCTTGCACTCACTCACATCTTTACCAGTCTCCAATAGCCACGTTTCCTCACACCTGTTCGTTCACTAAGTAGGCATCTACGAAGTTTTGGATTGTTAAAATTTCTTAAAAGTTGTCTTATTAACATTAAACTATCATTACTGAGATCCTCCAAACTACATAGCTAGTCTTTCATATTAATAATACTTACCCGATTGTAATGAAGAAGGTATTTTTCTCAAACTTATTTTTCTTTCTATATGAAATATTTGATTTTGTATGTAAAATAAACTCAGGTACATAAATTAAATATTTGTTATTTTTTTCTCAGAATATTAATAACACAAGTATTTGCCTTGTGAATTTATTACAAACACGTGTCATTTATGAAAAAAAAAATGAATATTATGATTCTTAAAGTATCATGTTTTACCGACTACTTTGTATTTTTTATTTCTTACTTTTATTATGGGAATTAATTAAGATGTTTATGGAAGATTTATCTTTCGCCGTTTAATGATTTTCTGTCTCTAGGGCGTGGGAACTGATTTCAAAATGATAAGTTTTCAGCTTACGTACTCCTGTTGCGAAGCTTTTCTGATAGATTGTTTTACGTGATTGGTTAATTGTTATTTTTTAGGTAATAAAACCACCATTATCCATATGTTAACTAGAGCGAACTTTTTAAGATCTACAAGATACAAGAATAAAAAAAAAAATCTTTAAAAACACAAAAAAGTAGGTAGGTATACTAGTTATAAAACAAGACAAACGTAGTGTGCTAAAGGGTGGACTTATCGTAAAATCAATACCTACCAGTCAGCCCAGATTTCAAAGTATTATTTTCAATTGTTAGTTGGGTACCCACTACTATTCCTAAAGCTCAACATAATACCTAAGTTTGGTGTTGCATAACCGAGCAAACTTCTCGAGAGCTTTTGATACGTTATACTGAATTCTGTAAGAGAAATTCGACGATATTATTATCACAGTTTACTAACTAGCCTAATATAATATCGGGTGAGCGAACATCGGAATATTGATTTTGGTTGGAGCTAGGTCGTGACATTATGTTACAGAATGATTCGCACAGAAGTAATATCACCAACGGTGGGCGAATTTGAAAAGGATATGACTTATGAGGGAATCAAACTGAACAAGATACGTGGGTTTAGTAATTTTTATTTGCTATAGTAAGTAAATTTAACAATCTGAAATATTGGCATTATAAGCTAACAACTTTACTCTCAATGCTAGGTTAGGAAAATCACGTTGTAATCTATGTCGTTCAAATACTTTGTATACTATAAGTACAAAATTAATAAAAAATAATAAAAAAAACATAAATAAATGAGAATTGATTTACCTAGATAATGTATGACTATGGCCAGGCAGGGTGACACCAAATGGGCGTCACGAATATTGAAGTGGAGGCCTTGGACAGATAGAAGGAGTGTCGGAAGGCCACCAAAAGAGATGGACCGACGACATTGTTCAAATAGTTGGGGGAACCTGGATGCGGAAGGTTCAAAGCAGAGAGTGGAAACAGTTGGAAGAGGCCTATATTCAGCAGTGGAGGTAAGAAGGCTAATGAATAAGAAGGATAAAATGTGAACAAGTTGAGATTATTAGGGAATGTTGATAAAATCTCTGAAATACCTATATAATTCTGAAAGACAGGGTTTATCATATTATCTATTTGTATGTATTATGAGTGTATATTTATATGTACCTATATATTATGTATTTGTATCTTTATATTTACGTACTTTATTATTATAGTACATATTTAAGTTTTTCTTTATTTTCTCGGGTTGACTGTAAGATATTGCTTTTGCAATAAGTCCGCCTTTTGGCGCACTGTATTATCTTGTTTTGTTTTTGTTGTTACATATATTTACTGGCCAATAAAGTTTTATTTATTTATTTATTTATGAGGAAATGTGGCAGTCCAAGAGTAATATAAGTAAGTCTAGATGCTTGAGGAAGGATGCATGTTGCGAAAGTTATGAACGTAGTGGAAGGGAGAAATAAATGTAAGATTAGAAGGGTGTGGCGCTTTTTCTCTCTAATCCTCGAAAAGTAGTCGCGTGAAATTAAAATAATTCACTGTGTCGAGGAAAATAAATATTTATCGTGAGAAACTGGAGTTAGGTAAGTATTTCCAGCTTCAGTTAGGACAAGTTTATTTTGTCTGCTGTTGTGTTTTCATATAAATACGGCTTTTCTTTTTCGGAGAGTCTGTGACATTTTTTATTCTGTTTATATCTAGGCATGTTATTTTGTATGTGACTTAATTCTGCTTTCTCTTTTCCTTTATAATAACTTACATATTAAATTCAAATACATAATCCAGTGATATTACTTAAAATATCTAACATGTTTCGCCCGAAGGTACGTTCACGTATTAACGTTACATATTGTTTTTTTTTTTAATATTAGCTTCCTTCAGAATATAATAACATGCCTTTTTTTAGAAGTATCATTTTCAACATAACGAAATAATAAGGCCTGAACTTAATTAAAAAGTTACGACACGCGATATGTAGAATTTGGCTTAAAGGATATAAAGGGTCTACAATGTCTACATAGATTTCTACAGTTGGTATATGGGTATGTGAGTGTCACCAACCTCTTTCTCGTTTGCAGGCAATATCGTTGTCTTGCTTTAAATATTGCCGAAATATTATAGCTTTATTGGGAACAAATGTTAATCAACCTGAGTTGTACGATTGCCGCAATTATTCCTCGAAAAATTGCCCGTCTAAGAGAACATTTATGTAGGTTATGTCGCATTCAAAATAAATATAAAATATTTGCGTTTATATTCTTTTCATTTGGATACCTAATATGTTTCTATCTTCTTCTTGTTCAGCCGTTCCTCCACTGCTGGATGTAGGCCTCTTCTAAAGTTTTTGAAATTTTTCTACTTTGAGCTTTGCTCGACCAGTTTCTTGCTGCGACTGGGACTATATCATCTAATCATCTTTTTTGGGTTCGTCCTACAGGTCTTTTATTCTCTCGTGGTCGCCATGTAGGATTATGGGTGCCCATCTCTCATTTCCCTGTCTCGCAACGTGGCCTGCTCATTGCCATTTTAACTAAGTATTTTTCTATGCTTTACGTAATAATATTTTTCCTCGTTTGCTTTTAATGAGTCTGAGAATAGATGAAAATAAAACTTTCAAACGTAGGAAAAATGATATTAATATTCCTGTCTCGATTCCCTTTATCTTTCAAAGATGTGAATTATTATTATCATAGTAAGTAAGTAGGTACTACACCATAAATTGAGTTAATCTGAAGTCGTAGAACTTTTCCTGCAGGTGTAGAACGTGATACTTACTCAAACAGCGGATGTGAGTAGTCGTAGCGCCGTGCCGCCGATATCCACCTGCTACGCGACGCGACGTATTACACAATCGTAAGATACCCATCTAATTCCATCGCTAGAGGCGTCAACGCAATTTTAACATAATATTATTTTGTTATCGTTTCCCGATATCATTAGGATTTTAAAATTCTCTCTTGTACCAACAGCCAATGATGTACACACAATATTTTCATTTCGATAGTACCTCCAGTTCCCCACGTATTGACACTTAAGGGGCCAATGTGCCAGAACATGCGGAAAATTGGGTCGCGAAAAGGAAGATTACTTAACTTATACTGAATGTAAAATCCTAAAACTAAAAATATAAATAAATGGAAATATGTTTTAGTGATTGTATTTAGTGGGATGGAATTTGATTTTTGTAAATTTCCTCGATAAAAAATATTTACAAAGTTACCTCTGAAATTTAGGTATTAAAACATTAAATTATTCCCGTAGTTTGTTACATACATAGTGCTGTAATTTGGTAGGTAAAATCTTTTAGAAAATTTAATTTAAAATTTAATTAAATTTAATTTAATTTAAAAAATTTAAGCAGGACGCAGCGACTCCAGTGAATATTTTTTCAGTGCCCTTATTGTACAATACTAAAACAAAGCCCAATTCGATATGTACTTCGTAATTCTTCTTCTTGCGCTAACCTACACTAACATTCTCATGCAATTTTTTCAAAAGTACCAATAGAAGCTATAATAGAGCGACTTTTTCCCAATGCATATCTCTCCTTATGAAATTTATTCGAAATAATATCGTTTTTCGCGTTACATAAACCTAAAGAGATATTGTTTATTTAGATAGCGTTGGAGTATCTTAGTTGGTACATAATATTTCTTCTTTCTACCAATCATTGAACACATATTGACAGGGACTGTAGATATACGTTGTGAACACATGGAAATATAAAGTAATTGTAGGAATGAATACATAACTCAATTTGACAATGCTCATATAAAAGCGTGGGTATTTTATCTTACAAGGACACTTTCAAGGATTTGAGAGTGCGCGTACTGAAATAAATTAATGTGGGATATTGCGTATTCTTTAAAATGTAATTTACTTAAACCTAACTCCGGTAAATTCGTTGTTGCTTTTTGCGTGTGCTATGCAAAATATCGATCCTGTAGGTAATGTTAATTTTAAAAATGTGTCCATCTCGTGTCGACGCGACCCGTATACTGACGAAAAAAACAAATTTTATTGGAACCTTTTAAAAAAGTGAAGAATACATCCCTACGGTCAGAGCCAGGATTGGAACCCAGCATCACTTCCAATAATTGTAAAACAGGCACTTTAACCAAATGCACTGATCATATAATAGGAAAATTATTATCGTTTAATTAAAGTCAAAATAATGCAATCAGTCTGAACTGGACACTGCGCTGATGTGATCAAATTAAATGTAACAATGTAATGTGAGTAGGTACCTAGATACATTCTGACCGGCAGAGGTAAAATATTAATTTAATATTTACCTACAGTGGTGACGAATTTTGGAAACCAGCACGATATGTATAAATCATATACATAATAATGATACAGTTTTTGCATAAACCCATCTAGCATAAAGTGAGACGATTTATCTCACTAAACTTAAAACCACAGCGCCAGTTGTTCGCGGCGTACGCCAATGCCTAGTGTTATATTATAACAAACGATGGGTATGTACGTATTTGAAGCTTTTTAAAATGTAAGTTATGTAAAGCTTCTATAATCAAGGCTTTATTTGTGATTCTCAAGTAAAACAATATTATAATGATGAACATGTAATATGATAATATTATATTTTCATATCACGTTACGCAATAAGTTTACTTCATGAATATAAAACACGCTTGTGTTAGTATTTTCCGAGCATATTGAAATTACCATTTAGCTGAATAATACCGGAACGATCGATTAACAGGGGTAGATGCGTAAATGATAAAGAAAAACATGAAAAAAAACGTTTTGTTTACTAGATGCCTTTATTTAGTTTCACTTGTTGTCTCCGAGCAGTAGAAATCAAATTTCAACTCACTTCTAGACTGGATAGAGCTCTGAAATATTATGCCTCATCCACATGCTGGCCGAGCTGTCACGTTTTTTGTGTGAATGAGTAAAAAGGCGTTAACCGTCGGTTACGTATACAATCCAAGACAATCAACCCGTCCGCACGTCTTTTTCCTCATTCAAACAAAAAACGTGACAGCTCGGCCAGCATGTGGACGAGGCATTAAACAATTGTGTAATTACGATTCTATACTACATTGTATTGGCCTTCTCCAAAGACAAAAAAGATGTAAAACGTTGAGGCGATCCTTGTTTGTGACTGTGTGTATCGTCTGAAAGAGCGATGGAAAAGAAATTCACATCGAAAGCCAGATTTTGTCCAGCTGTAAAAATGAGTTAAATCTGTCATCAATATTTCTTGTAATAACGAGTTGGTAAATGGATAGTGGTGTAGTATTTTTTGTGTAGGTACATATCAAATCATTGAGAGAAATATTGCATAGCGATTTGGTATTGAAATCAGGAATTACCTTTGATGCATCTCCATAATGAAACTCCTATTGATAATCGTTGCAATATTGAAAGTGAAATGGCGCGAGTGTAATATCCGTTCAATACTTCGTTTCATTTTGTATAGACACAGATTGCATTGGATTTAATAGCATTTTGTAGATATTATCAGGAATCCGTGACACACTGAATTATTATTGTACCTATCTCTGTAATAGGAAACTCTGTAATGAGTGAATGAACATGAAACTAAATGATTGAATTGTAACCAGTGACATTGCGTTTCATTTTATGTACTTATATAATATATTGCGTACAAATATGCATCATAGTAATTATGGTATTGCTATCGATATTAACCAGATTTTTTTCTTACATGTCCACCGTCTATATCGGTAGGACTTATTTTAAGAATTAAGTGGATGAGTGTCGCCAAAAGAGTATTTTTTATAACCAATATCTCAACAGCTGTAAATAGGCAGGTTCCTAATGCTTCCTATTAAAGATGTTTTGTAAAAATAAACATGCAGATACATTGAATTCGATCCTCTACTGTATTACCGTAACTGGTTTTTATATCTTTTTTTATAGATACGTATTAAAATATACTTAATTGTTGTAAATTAGATTAATCGTAATTGTGACCGAAAAACGTAACAATTCCTCTTTTTAAAATTAGAACACGCGGTTGTACATGCGATTTTGAACTTTAAAAACGCAGAAAATGTTCCCTACTCGTAGTCTGTAGAGGGATCCATCGGGAGTAGGCTTGATGTTTACTAAGATTTAATTAAGTAAGTAAATTATTGTTTTTATATTTTGAGTTAGACAATAGACACCTAACCCATGTAATGCTGGGGCCAGACGCTCGCTGACCCTCGCCGAACCTCGCCGTAAATGAGTAAAAAGGCGTGTGGATGAAAATGTTTGTCTTGACGTGTACGTTACCGAACGTTGACGCCTTTCCACTCATGAACACCGAGCCTTCGCGACCCTACACGATCATGTGGCGGAAGCATTATATTTCTATCATCCCTAACCTAACGTAACCCTGAATGCCAGTAATACAATAAAAATATGTGTTCTGATACCAGCACGAGTGCTGATGGCATTTATTATCACTTTCATACACGCACTCAGAAATATTACATTACTGCCTCTCAAGTTCCTTTCTTCGAATTATCATTTGATTTCACTCTTTAATTTTCTTTTCGAATACGCTAACAAATTTGATTTCTCTCGCGGGTACGTATCACCTGTCAAATATACGTCAAAAATGATGAAAAAAAAATTGAAATAATAATTTTCTTCATACGTATTATTATCCGTCAGACGTCAAAGTAAATTATTTGTTATTCGTTGAGTCGAAACGAAATTATTTATTTACTTTTCACTTTTAATGGTGAGGACAAAACAAAAGGAAATTTTTGAATATGAATTCGCACATTTGATGCCACACAGGTATTTATTTATTTACAAAAGGGACACATATAGTTATACCTGTGAGATTGAAAATAAAGTATGATACAATATATTACAGTTCGAAGCAACATCCATTTACAAAGTGCCTACAAAAAACAGTTAATAAGAACAATCTCTACAAACATAGAGAATATCAATGTCAAGGTACGAGGGTCGGCTGAGAACTTCGCGGCCTTGAGAAAAAAATGTACTGGAGCATGGTTGGATTTTCTTACTATTTTTTTATAGGATCTATTCGAAGTTGAATACACTTTTGCTAGCCACGATTCAAAGCTAGGATCCTAGTTTTATAGAAGAAATTGTAAAGGTCTTCAAAATATTGCTGCGCGTTCACTGTAACACCGTTCACTGGGTGAATTTTTTACATGCTAAGATTTTTATTGGCTTAGGGATGAGAAGAAGGTCTGACAATTCCATTTTAGGTAAATAAGGCAGATGTTTCACCAACTTTCGCCATTGGCATGCAATTTGGCTATGAAAATTGTTTTTCTGTGAACTGGCTCAGAGTCGCGGTGAAATATCGCGACTTTGGCCAATTTTCCTGGTCTTTCCGCGTTGGTAGTTTGTCGCGATGGAATTATTAGATTATCATAGTACTTTCCACGTCTTTTTTTCCCCTTATTCAAGTAGTCTATTGTAATGCTAGACCTAAATTACCAAAAAACTAACGCCATCACTTTTCCAGTTGACAAAGGAGACATCGATTCCTTTGAAGACGGAATATCACCATGCCGCCACTATTTTGATTATTTTTGGGCTCAGTTAGATCCAGGCCTCATCCATGATGACATGACGAAAAAAAAAAACTTCAGGATCAGCTTCAAACCTGGGCAAAAATTCGAATAAAAATCGAAAACGAATACTTGTTTTTTCGACCCTAAAAAGGAGTCAAAGGCGTTGGCACCCTGCAAACAGAAAGCTAATACAAGCCCTGTTCTGAAGTTCATATGAAATCTATTCATTCACGTAAGACCATTAGGATCTCTGCTATCTGCCAGATACTAATTTGGCGATCTTTCTGAACCACATCCATGATTTTATCGACGTTTTTCGAAACAACTGCAGTTTATTGCTTTCCACTGCGAGAGTTTTCTTCAACACCTTGCTGACCACATTTAAAATCTGATACCCATTATTTGACTACCGCATATGATAGAGGAGACTCCAATTATGTATCTGACATCTTTTAAAAAGTTTTTTTTGATACACAGCCTGTGATAATAAAACATTTTATCGCGGATCATGGTTGAAAATTTCTCATTTTCACAAAAATCTTAAGCACGTTGGATTAAAAATGGTGCCAAGAGTGCCAGCTTAGTCCTATTGATGCCAAATTTTGCCAGGAGCCTTGTAAAGGTTCAAATTATCCATATCAATAATAAATTGAAACTGGCTAGTACATTTTTTTCTCAAGGCCGCGAAGTTCTCAGCCAGCCCTCGTATATTTATATAGCATAGTGTTCGAAGAGAAAATTAAACTGAGTTTGATCTAGAACTTAATTTCATAATAATTCATCTTTTAATGCAAAGTATAGACATCAGTAGCAGGATCTGCTTCATACAAATTGAAAATTCTGGCATTCAAAAGATAGGATTTATTTTCTCTGCAAATACTTACTTATAATCCATAACCAAAAAAATGTTTTTCTCTATACACGCACTTTTGCTTTTCACAATATTCGTAACAAATCTTGAAAATCAATTTATATTATTGTTTGCGAATAAATTATTATACCAATCAATCATTGTGTTCATTTATTATTGTGAAATATTCGTGTCTGCCTATAGTAACGCACTATACCTATTTACATTGTGCCTACAGTGCTCAATATAACGCTGAACAAACTCATCCTTCTGAAAAAATAAAATAAGTACAATATCCCAGGTGTAAGTCAATATCGTAATTACTTCAGGTATTCAATGATTGATTTTTGTATTTAGAGTCCTTTTACGCTTGATTGATGAGTGATGGTCAATCGAAATATTATTTAGTCAAATTTTAATATTCTTGTAAGTTTTTGTGGTGTGACGAATCCATCGGTTGTATGTTTTTCAGGGGTTTATCGTTGCGCATATCTGACTTCTACGCTTCATTCCAAAGATAGTGTGCAAACTAAAGATGGTGTCGGTACCGACACCGAAAGCTTGAAAATTTGAAGGATAAATACACGCAGTGAAAAACTCCTTAAAAACACAACCGATGGAAATATTGAGGACCTAATTAGGTGTAAGATTGGTGAATTTTTACCCCAGAGAACGCAAAATACGACCATTGATGTCCCTGTACATATTTTTAAATGGTACGAAATAGTATCCGTAAAAAAATATGCACTTATTTATTTGCTACCAATCTTTTATGAAAAAGGCATAGAGCTGGAAAATTATGGCATATTGATGTACTCCACTTCATCTTAAACATTATTCTATATCCTTTATATTCATCTAACAAATTACCGAAAAAAATACGATTTTGTAAATTTTCAGGAATATTTTGAAATATTTTTTTATCAAGAAAATCTCGGATACTAACTACGAGAGGAGCATACATCTAGACCGGCCTCCGTATAAAGGGCCTTACTTTCACTTTGACTAATCGTTTTCACTCTGCTTGACATTTGTAATTATAAAGAAAACATTTACAAATTAGTAACGTTTTTGTTTACGTTACAGAAATTTATTTACCTACAAGCAAGTACCTGAATTTAAAAAAAAATACACGTTTTTATGTTTTTTGTATCTTTGAGTTGGACGAAATCTGACTTTCGATCTGAATTTATTTTTTAGCGCTATTTCATATGATACTACACATGATCCCACGCGACTATTGGATTAAATTTCTTCAGGTATTTTTTTTTCTGGAGGAGGCACTACAAAATATGTGGTACAGAATCTTTATATTATTTAGTTTACAGAATTGGAGAAAGCTTTAAAACTTCAGCTAATCTGGCAAATAGTCGCAAAATTCTATTTCTAGATTGGAGACAAAAAGTAAAGTTAAAAAAATCGTGTAATCGCGGTTCGAATAATTTTAGTTTGAAAATCAGAAAATTGAAAAGAATTTCGCAATTACGTGCCCGTTTTAGGTAATGTGAAATTTCAGTTTCATCAATCGATAAGTAGGGTTTTCCTTCAATAAAACACGTCTACGTATGACGAAAATATCTCTCTATCTAGATAGACCGCCCCATAGCATCAAAATATCCGAATACGTCGGTTAACTTGAAATATTTTCATTAAAATACCACCCCTTTGCACACTACAGTATCGCTTGCCCTTTACATTAAATTTATCAATGGTTTTCACACCAAGTACAGCCGCATGTACATATTTTCCCCTATTTTATGTAACATTTTAACGGGGAAAACGCGATTAATATTGGTCGTGTTAAATCGGTACACTTCAATGACACGTTATACGAATCGTATTACATAATAATATTGTTAGGTATGTTGAGTGGAAACCTTTCGCCAAATTTCCACACCGCTTTTCTATTATATTCGCAATGGTTGGTCGTGGTTGGTAGCGAATACAACCTATCTACTTAATAATGGCTTCTCAGTAAGGCCGCGACACTCCTCTTGGTCGCAGGCTCCGTTCGTTGCGGCGCGCCTGTATACGTTTTGACAAAATAACATTTTGATAAATGTCATTGTTGCGCGGGAAAATACTTTTTACAAGTATAGATTTTTGAAAGAAAAATGTAATTCGATATTATGAAATTAACATGAAGTTATCTTTCACGTGTTACTTATTTAGTTTTGATTGTGCTGTTGTGTTAATAAAATGTTAATAATGTTTTTCTTTTCGATCGTTTTCATAAATACGTGAATGACATAACAGTTGTTTTGAATACAAAAAATAATAAATCGATTGGAAATGTGAATAAAAAAAAAATCAGTCATGAGCGTTTAAGTACGTACGTATATGACAAAATTATAAAATAAAATATGTGATTCATGTGAAAGTTCTGTGATTTTTTAGGGTGTGATTGTTGTGTTTTGTTTTCAGTAATGGATAACATTGGATAATATTTATTTTTGTGAACTGAATGGAGTAAGGTAAAATATAAAGAAATATTACATTGAACGTACTTTTGTGGATTGAAGAAATATTGTTTTTACATGGTAGTCCAAACACAGTATATTTTGAAAATCTATGATCAGATCAGGCAGATTTGGAGTGTCTTGATATGTTGAAAACTTTCTTTTGTCGCCGCCATACGATTGCGAGCGTCCACAAGTTTTTATGTTCATGAGTAAAAAAGTGTCAGCGATCGGTTGCGTACACGAGCCAAGACAAGCGTTCCATCCACACGTCTTTTTACTCATATACGTGGACGCTCGCAAGGGTGTGGCGGCTATATTACATTTCGTTCTTCAAAATGGCATAAAATAGGAATATGTAGTAACTGGTGTACTAGACATTACATCTATAATGAGACATCGTCAACCCATCGACTGACGAACGTAAAAAGTTTCATCCTGATCTATTAGATAAGTGGTTAAAATTTCGTTGCTCTTGTAAAATGTCTACGATTACTAAAATACTTAGCAACAATTTTTGACCTCAGTACAGTCCAATTAAATTGATTCGGATCTTTTTATGACATTGCTTTGCAGAGGACGTAGACAAGTCGTGGCGATTCTAACAAATCAGCTGTGGTTGGTTCAAGCGATCACTTTCTGCCAAATCGTTCACCAATTGTACCATTTGCTATTCTATCATTTTTTTTAAATATATTTATTCACATTTACGAGATTTATAGAATTTGCCTACTGTTAAATATTTTTAATTGACTCATGCATTTAGATTTATATGTATTTTCTCGATAAAAAATAGTTCCAATGTCCCTTGAAACTTATTGAATCATTTCACATTTGACTAGGTACCATTTTATATGTTATCAGGTTGGTAGGTACGAGTACATAGCTACTGAAATTTAGTTGATTCACATAATGCATTCATTGAAATGTATATTTTCTGTATAATATTATAATCGGAATCCATATTATTCAGAACCCTTATCAATATAAACACAGATTTCCGTAGGAATGTACCCATTTCATAACACGCAGTTTTATTTATAACTAGTATACGAGTTACCAGTATATTACAGATAACGTGGTACCTACGTAATAATAGAACGAATGCATTGTATTCTAATAATTTATTGATGATTATAAAAGATACATTGTTATGCTGGTGTTTTATCGTATTTTAGAAATTCACAATATCATTCCTATACCCAGTAAATCTTCTATGTTGAAATTATTAAATTCATTTTCTGACACATTAAAGGTAAATTAACCCACCTCAACCCCTGTATGTTTCAGGAGTTTCAGTTTCTACTATGTCACACACATTTTTTTTCCCAAAAGAGGACTCAAGGTTTGCTGAAAAAGCTTCCCTCAACAAATTATCCACCACTCCACTAAAATACTCTTAACACCCTCAATTATGTTCCTTGGACTAGACTCTAACTACGAGGATCTACACACAACTAAATTTTCTTTATTTACAGACCCAGAAAACTTTGTATAAAACGTATTATTAATCAACAATAATAAAAACAGTATGATTGAAATTTAAAGATCTTATTAATAAGACTGGTATGAAATAACAATAAAATAATATTTCCACTCAAATAGTACATTTAATCAGAGTTGTGTTTTCGCTATTGTTCACTCGCAATTACATACTTGAACCTTCTTTACACTTTGTGTTCCCATTGGGAACTGTAGAGAGCAAAGTAGATTATTTTAAAAGCGGTCAAGACCTTTATTAAAATAATAAGTTATTTCATACTATTATTACAATATTGTCTGTCATTCTTGAATATGTTAGCGCCGTGTTTTGATTACTCATAATCGAATTGCAAATGTATTAAGACAATATTATTATAGACCTACTGTATAATGTGACGATACAATATGTAATGTGTAATTTTAATGTTTGTATAAAGAATTTACTATGTTTAATTAGAATGCTAATAAAATGTTCGTTGAACCGGCCTGAATCGATCAGCATGACGATTAATGGCTAAAACAATTTTATATTGTAGAGAAAATTAGAAATACTAACACTGGTGATACAGCTAAATAAGCCATTGAATAGATCCTACAGATGGGCTGAGAAGAATACGGCTACTGATCTACTGGAAAAATAATGAATTTGAGTCAGCCAGTCTCCAGACTTTGCTGGACAGGACCTTGTAATCGAACGTCTATCATTATATTTACATAGGTTCACAGTTCATCGTCGAATTCTTCACTATTCTTCATCAAATTCTTCATTCATACATTTTCCTACGTACTCTATCTAATGTCCAGGACAATAATTCCAGTTTAGCATGGATCACTATCATAACGTTAAGCACCTATGTTATCATCTTCACGACGAAATGCAAACTGAGCCCTTTACACTCTGTTTGCATTGATTCTACTTCTCTGGCACATTGCAAGTGCAGCTCCTCTCGATTGTTAAAAAATTGTAATTGTTATAACTATGTAAATTTGACGAGTCTAAGTGCCCGAAATTAGGGCCTAGGGACGATAATAAACAATAAACCTACATAACATTTTCTTTTAGAGATAACTATGTGAGTAACCGACTCAATAATGTGCATGATGTGGTTGAACGCAGCTATTTTCTCATAATTCATAACATCTGTAATTGAACAAATAAATGTTTCGTTAAAAATTAATAGCATAGGGGACTGTTTAAAGGGCAACAAAAAGTACACTTCCCTACCTGCAGATTTTTCTTGCTAATGTCATTATTTCCTTTACAGCAAACCATTATTTTCTCTTTGATAACAATATATTACGTAACTTCCATTCTTTGCTTTGTAGTAAACGTAGATTAGAGATAATACTAAATCTCTGCAGAATAACTTACAAGTACAAGGGTCTATACATAATAATATGGTAGAATATTTAGGTACAGACATCAGGGATTTTATCCGAGCAGCATTGTGCACATTCATTAAGGAAAATTACAAATAAAAGACTAACTCATTCCGTTTATCCAGCGTCGTTATTTTTTATAGTAAATTAATGAAGATAAAATATTATTCTTCTTATATAATTTTTCCACAACTCCCCGGTGCAATTTGCACAAACTGGGTATTTTCTAAAGAGAGTTTTCGTTAAGTAATAAATTTACAGTCAATATTGAACATCTAAACCAAAATCATTTAATTAGAGATACCTATGCGTGGTCTTATGAATGTGGGAGAAAGGCACCGAGTTGTGAAGTCATAGCCAGCCCATCACCAGCTTCAGGAGCAAGCTGAAAACTTAGAGTTTTAAGACCAGCTTCCCGTGCCCTTGAGATGGAGTACTATTAAACGGCGCCGACAAGTTATCCATCATCATCACAGAGTGCCTTTGGAACTTAAGTTCCAGGCTTACAGAAATGATCTCAAAACGCACTTTTTCCGAGTGTTTCGTTTACTTCTTTTGGTTTTAAGTCTATTCTATAGTTTTATACATCAGAAGTTAATTATTTCAATCGACTGCAAATCACGAACGACTTCGATCGTAAAACATTACTTAGATTGCTGAGATTAAAACGGCCTTAACCTCAGCATTGTTTACGACTAGTTCCGAGTTAAATCGTATAACAGTTATGACGAATTACATGAATATTTGTACGACCTTTTTATTTTTTCTCTTCAATTTTAATTCCACATAGGAAAAGAACTGTACTACTTTTACGTGACTACATATTGTGTTACACACGACTCATACAGTGAGTGTACTGTAAGTGGATTTCGTTACACTCGTATGTGTCTTGTAATAATAATATATTGCAGCACTTTACTATCACTTTAACTGTATGGCAAATTAGGATTAAACTAACTCGTAAATAAACAGTCTATGATAAAAAAAGAGTAAGTAAACCAAATAATTTTATCACTTATTTACACAAATTGTTTGCCCTTTATATAAACACGTGTTAGTACCAACGAATATAGGTAAAAAGTACGTATAGATGCGAGTATTATATTTTTATTTTGGATAAGACCGAATACCTATATTGTTAGGGTTTACTATGGTATCCTTAGACTCGGGCACATGGACTCGTCAATTTTACATAAAGATACTAATGTAGATTCACACTGTCAATGCTAATTATTAATAGTGTAAAGACTCTTCTAGGGATGTTTAATGGTTGTAATGAAAGTACAATAAATTAAATATAATATTTCTTTATATATAGAATTAAAGTTATTGAAAACATCAGATAATTTCTTGTGTTGCTTTTTAATAACGAGATCAATAAATCATTACTGACGTCTATGAACAAGCTTTTCAATCGACTTATTTTCAAAGCTAGCTAAAGCTTTCATTCTGTTCCATTACGACGAATAAAAAGCAAATTAGTAATTGCTTGATGTAAATGCTTTTTATGGCATTTCAAATATTCTGCGATGTTAATCTGACTGGCGTATTATAATATTCACTTTACACGAAGCACTATTTAACTGTAATTAAATTTGAATAAAACCGGTAATGTTTGCTACGATTTTATTTACCGAAATTACGTGGTGAATGTTTGTTATTAAAATCAAAACAAAATACGCACACGTTATTGTAATTATTCGATAAGTATATGAAATTAAAAAAAAAAAAACATTCAAACCTTTTTATGAAAATAACTTCCTTCGCGAAAGTTCTAATAAATTATTCTTTGTCGTAGTGATTATCTACTCAGTTGTCATGCTTTTTTTAAATATATTGTATCTAGGTGTGTCCCCAAAAAACGTAAAAAAAAAAACTATTTACCAGTCTCTCTCTCTCCCCCTCCTTGGGCAATTATTAATCCCACATGATGGTGGGGTCTGCCATTCTTGTTTTCCTCCGCTAGTCGACTCTATCCTGTGCATCTAAAAAAAACTATTTACCAGTAATGTGCAGTGCGCAATTCTGTGCATATGATTACGAAAGTTATGATGAACTGGAAATGTCTTCGGGATACTTCTCCTCTAAATAAATGCTTCTAGATTGATTATAGAACCGTTCTAGAACCAATATGGGCTAAATTGTTACTTAGGTTTGACGATTACAACGTATACATACAGATCTCATACCTAACGTGCATATTAAAATTATTGTGTTGGTTGGTTGTTTATTATCAAGTGTAAGTAGAAGTTTTTATAAGTACGTACAATAGTAGCAATATAACGTTCATTATCACGGTTTGCGGTGTGATAATGAATTCATACAACACACAAACAATTATTACATACAAACACTTAAGTCTAGGTAATGTAATACTACTAGTAACATAGTCATACCATACGTAATCTTCTCTCTATTAACATAATTATTGTGTAACCATCATGTTATTACTGTTAGGATTATTATGTATTACTCTGTACCTACGTAATTCTTTTGATCGTCTCGCGTGTCACAGGTCGTAAAAACTTGTCGTACAACTAGTGTACCTCTACCTAATCTATGTACGTTATAATTAAGGTATTACTAATGCAAAAATATTTATGTATAAATTGTTCGACAAGCGAAAATCTGGGAGTATACCTAAGTTTAAAGGTGGTCGGTAGCCTGGTTGGTAACGCGCTCGACTGTTCATCCGGCGAACGCGGGTTCAATCCCCGACTTACTCTACTTCACAACAAAAGGTTTTCAAGATTTCTGTGAAGTGTACAAAGATGTATTTGGGTTTATTTCGATAAACCCAGATTCATAAAAAAATAAAAAGCGCGAAAGAGTATAAATAAATAAATAAATCTTTATTGGTCAGTAAATATTAATAACAACAAAAACAAGACAATGCAGTGTGCCAAAAGGCGGACTTATTGCAAAAGCAATATCTTACAGTCAACCTGAGAAAAGAGAGAAATACTTAAATTACCTACTTTATAATAATAAAGAATGATGTAAACGATAGAATCGATTTTGAAATTTTGTATGAAAAAGGGACCGAATAACAATAAAATATCTATCGGCTAGAGCGCTAAAATATGGATAAATGAGAAAATGTTGTATTGATTGTACCGGGAAGACAAGGTAAGCATTTTATCAAGCAAGGTGTTTAATAAATTTCAGAGAAGTTTGGAATTATTTTTTATCGAGAAAATTTACAATTTTCCTTCTAGAATCACTAAAGAATATTCTCATTTATCCATGTTTAAAGTCCTGTAACGATATCTTTAGTATTATCTGAGTAATCTTCCTTTTCCCAAGTAAATTTTTCGCATGTTCGGTTACTAGACGGGCCTTCAAAGACTAGTTAGTACCTACCTACATTCAGTCTTAAATATTGTTCGATATCATTGAATACACACTAAAGCATGAATAAAATCGTGGATTATATTGGATTAAGTAGATTATGTATTAAATTACTCTACGTCATCCGTATAAGACCTTCGTTCGATACGAATTTCAATGTTTATTATCGTCAGCGGCATCCGCAAAAAACATAAAACAGATTAGCTGGACGGTTTAGCATTATAAGAGATTAGGGTATTTTACATGTTGAAAATATTCAGTAGGTAGTGTTTAATCTCTAGTTGTTGTTAGTGTTGTCTGTGTCTACATTTTCCACTTCAAAGATTAATAGTGCGATGTCCCAGTATCTAGAAGTTTTACACACATACTCGTATTACTAGGTGAGACTATTGTAGTATATTCGGTCATCATCAACACATTTCGTGAATTTAAATTTACTTTTTTTTTTATATGGAGACATATATGCGGGATTCATAAAAAAATATTTACGATTATTTTATACAACCATCTGTCCTTTGACCTAAATGTAAACGAATAAGTACCTATGCTAATGACATGAGGAAAAATATTCGGTACTCAGTTCATCTCGCCTCCGCGAGACAAAGACAATATCGGGGGTGGAAACAAAACAAGAAGGGAGCAATAAAATGTATACAGTATTGTTCTTTGTTTAGCAATTTAGTTAATAGTGTTGATTAGAATTATTCTATTCATCTACTTTATACAAGTCCAGGCGTAAACGGAAAAAATATCGTGCGAGGCAATATGGGTGTTAGTAATATCCCACCGTTAAATCATATCACTTTAATTCTTCCCCGAAAATAGTGATTTTATTATAGTCCGAGAGCCCGCTGCTTAATTTATGACGTTTCTGTTTTTTGATCGAAATGTGGTATAAATGATAGCTTACCAATAGGGTATTACATCTCAAAATTATCTTAACATTTTTTGTAGAGAATTTAGCAAGGATTATTTTTGTAATTGACTACTTTCTCCTATCTCTTACTATATTCCTATAAAATGCGAAAAACCGCGAAGAGGGACCTTTTCGGGGGGGGGCAGGGGGGGGCAGGGGGGGTTGCGGCAAGATTTTGATAGGCAACCCTAGTGCGATGTAATACCCTATTGGTAAGCTATCATTTATACCACATTTCGATCAAAAAACAGATACGTCATAAATTAAGCAGCGGGCTCTTGGACTATTATTTATCATGCCAATTTAAAAATCTAGTTGCTTGTTCAAAAACAGTTCTGTGAATTAATAATGATTTTTAACAGAAGTTTTTGTAAGAACACAGCGATTTAGAGAGAGTTGCTATTTAGTATGGCAAATACGGATATTTACACTTCATACCTTTTCTACGATGGTCATGAAAACAGTTCGATTTGCATTCTCATCTATTTTTTCGGGTTGACTGTAAGATATTGTGTTTGCAATAAGTCCGCCTTTTGGCACACTGCATTGTCTTGTTTTTGTTGTTATTAATATTTACTGGCCAATAAAGATTTATTTATTTATTTTATTTTATCTATTTATAAAATAATATTCGCCTAATTTTGTGTTCCCAAAAAAATATGGTGAACACATAAACTCTTATACATACATAGGTTTGGTTTAAATAAAATTCCTTAAGTCATTAGCAATAACAACAAAAAATCTATGGGGTATTCGGGACACCCACAGGTCTGTGAAAGTTAATGCATATCTACTTAGCTAACTATATTATTAGTACGAGTTTTATCAAGGACGAGAACAATTTCTCGCTTGGCAACACTATGCTATATTTTATATGCTTACAAAATGTCTAAAAAATATTAAGTAAAAGCAACAATGATGACGTCAATGAGAGCGACCGAACCCGCCCATGAGGATTACTGTGTTTACTTTTCTTGTTTTCTTGTAACAAAGCAAAAGAAAAGAACAATAAAATAATCCAAAAAGAAGATTTGAGAGTGTGCATACCGACATTTCAAAAATTTCTAAAAACGGGAGACCTACTGTCTCGACAACCGTTACTAAACATGCTTTGGAACAAAATAAGGTAGATGCATTGAACCTTTATCTAGGGAATAACCGTAATAGATTTTTTATATCTTGATTAGATTTCGCAAAAGAAATATTTAAAAACACCTCTGGCCTTTTTTCCGAAAGACGGAAACTTGTTTCCCGAAAGTCGCGGAGTAAATTTTTTTTCTTGAACTGATAATATGCATTAAAATCTAGGGAATAACCGTAAAAGTTTTTTGAAAGACGCAAAATTAACCCCAAAAAATGTAAAAAACGCTATTTTTACCATTTTATCATGCGATTGTCGCGCAATTAATGCCGTGGGAAAAGACTGTGACGTCATTCCTGGTGCCATGCCCTTAAGGAGCGATTCAAGATAAGACGGAATATCTTAAAAGAGCTAAAATAATTATTGATGGTATTTAGTACATCTCGAGTTATCCCTGCATTATCCAGTTAGAATAAATAAATAAAAAATAAGTAAATATTTATTGACCAAAATGATTACAATGATTACAATGATTACAAAAAAATAAGACAATCTTGTGTGCCAAAAGGCGGACTTATTGCTAACGCAATATCTTACAGTCAACCGAATCACGTTAGAAGAAGTTTTCAACAGAACCGAAGGGGATAATACATTCACACACTGTAGCATTGGTGGACGCGCACATTTAAGAATCGGTGGTGGCAGGGATAAGTGATCACTTCATGCCCAGGGCATTTTGGGAATTACAAAACATCCGGTCAAGACAGGACTATCCTATCTCGAATCAGGGATACATAAATATAATAGCATGTAAATGTTTTCTGCTACTGAGTGTAAAATACTTTTTTTACAGAATTTTCATGAATTACAGGTAAATTGTGAATTACAATAGTAGGTCATTATAAATACCAGACTAAAGTATAAATTATTATGAATTCATAACTAGCTGTCTACGTGAATTTTACAGATGTGTAGTTGAAAAAAAAATATGCATGATAAATGTTATAATACGTACCTAATTATCACGTAATCTTTTTTAATTTTGTCGTATCAGAAACGGTCCGTACAAAATGCAGTGCTCGATGAAATCGGGACGGATATGAAGTGAAATCGTAATAGATGTGAGATTACAAAGTGCCCATCCAGTATCCAGGTCCTCTCAACTTTGACTCTCACTCAAGGTAAGATGTGTAGTGTACGACACGGAGCAGCTCGGATACATTTACAAGTCACTGGAGCCGTATGGTCGGGCCGGGCTAAGATATTGTAAGTCACGTCAGTGTATAATATATCCACACATTGTATCCATTGTTGGTTAGGCAACCTAACACACTCCTTAAGACTAATAAATCATTAACTATATGATTTATTGTAAGGTCTAAGTATCTAATCGAAAGAAATGTACTAGAGTCCCCGACATTTTTCGAGTAATTACTACCTATTGACAATGTTATAGAAATCGCCTTACATTTCTCAACTTGCAGGTTCAGATTGTTTTATGTCTCTACACAATAGTTTTTCCTATTATGTCATATTTCTATTGCTTCCTATACATGCACTGTAATAGTATACTTTGAATTAGTTTACACGGCATTGTTCTACATTTTTAGATTTAATCATTTTGGTACGCCCATCCGATCAAACATAATTACATAAATGTACTGAGAATGAAAGTATTTGGCATACACCAATTACTCACATACAGAGTATTGACCAGAACAAATATTAATAAAGTGGATCAAATAATAGGTAATACTTAGACTCTAGAGTCAAACAAAGGTAAATAAAATGGAATGTATGATGGCATCATCGAATCTTCTATTAGATCTGTATCCAGAACTTGAAATAACCTTCATGTTATAGCATTTGGAAGCAAATCACAACAATTTTATTGTATCTATAGTAAAACGACTTTATCATTTGCTATTGCATAATGATATAGTGTATCAGTGTATGTATTTTTTATTGTATTCATAGTTGAATTTACGTACCTGTTGTACTTTTACGTTTCGATTCAACTGTATTATTTTATGCTTCATCCACATGCTCGCCGACCCTCCACGTTTTTTGTGTGAATGAGTAAAAAGACGTTAACCGTCGATTACGTATACAATCCAAGACAATCACCCCGTCCGCACATCTTTTTACTCATTCACACGAGCGTCGGCAAGCATGTGGTAGAGGCATTATAATATTTTAATAACCTAGGTATTGCTAGGATATGTTACCCAAATATTTTTATGAAAAATGTAAATATAAATCGATATAAATATTGAGTTGATTTCTTATCTTTAACATTTAAAGCGGTAAATTCCGGTTTTTGTTTTCAAGAACCCATACGCTGTGTGTAAATATTTTAATTTCTGTATTTGCACACCATTTAGTATATTGTAAATATTAATATTTAACCGTCTGCAACCGATTTACTAAAACTAATTCTAGTCGAAAAACTTTGATTCTAATCGTCACTTTCTCACGACTTCACATGTCGATAATGTGTAGGAAAAGTAGTTAATGATATTTTTTACCAGTATCCATCATCTCAATGTATGTTTTCATTTATTTAATGTAGATACCTGGTTGGCGCGTTGGTTAAGGCGATGGTCTCCCAAGCAGGAGGTTCCGGGTTGTGCTTTTAGCCTATAGTGCAATGTCTGCATTAGGAAAGTATTTGGGTTTGTATATGCAAGCCCAGACAATTAATAAACCTACCTAATAAAATTACAATTTCAATAAAGTTAAAAATGACAATATTGTAAAACTCATATTGATATATTCATATTGCATATATAAACAATTGATAGGTTCAATAATGTATAATCTGACATAATCTTATAAGAAATATTTGCTTACCGGCTTACCTTCTGCAGAAATCCACTCTTCGTCACTGATACATACCTACATAATATATATATTGTAATATGAACACATCAGACACTTTGTATTTGTATGTCTCAGTATGAATTGTGTGAATTGGCGTATTACTATAAATTGTGTGAATAAATTGTAAGTCATGTGTTCAACTAGTACGCTGAGAATTTCGTGGATAGATATTTTACTTTAACGGAATACAATATTATTTAGCCGATGTATATATGTCATATAAACAATTTTGGGGTACCTCGCGGGCAGTATGTTAAAGATCACAGGTACTACTATTATTATCTACGTCACTCATACAAATAGAGGAACACGTCACGAAATGCTTGTATTATTTTTTTAAGGTTTGTTTACGATTTGGACATTGTGCATTGGTACTTGTCAAACCTGCCTAAGTCGTAACACTTTAACAATAGCAATGTTAGTGTAGCTGAAGAGCAAAAAACTTGATAAACAATAATCAATAATTCAATTAATATTTATGCTAATTATAGGTATTATGTATTTTTTTAATTTTATCTGTTCATACAATTACAGAAAATAATAAGAGAAAAAAATTAGGACCATATATGAGATATCTACACAATGTATAAGATGGTGTCCGGTAAGTTCGTCTAAAATCAATTAGTCTAAAGTCAATTCGTCTAATTATCATTTCGTCTAAAATCGAGGAATTGATCGTTAGGCAAATTGATTTTAGACCAATTGATATTAGACCAATTGATATTAGACCAATTGATTTTAGACGAACTTACCATAAACCGTATAAGATACTCCCTTCCATAAGCAACTGAATGCTTAAACGGAGGGCAAAGTTCCACACTCTCAATATAGTACACAATTAACACTAAGATCACTTGGGTCTTTTACGATTTGCAGTATAGCATCTTGCAGCCGAAAATATCCCTCAATTTCTGCGTCTGAATTCCTGCGTATTAGCCGTTCTGTATCTTTTTAGGTTTTCTCGCATAAAAACGTAAGAGCTCCCCGAATCCTGCATTTGTTCAAACCTTGAATAGGAACACACCATGTCTCGTATATGTCTTGACTTGAACTTCAAGGTATATTCCCAATATTCCCACATACAAGACACCACGGGAGCGCGTATAATAATAGGCATTAAAAAGTATGATATATGTGATGAACTGCTTTGTTCACAAAGCGTAAATCCGGCAGTCTACCTATAACCATTTGAATTTTAATTACTGTTGATTAATGTAATTTTATACCAACTTGAAGATAAAAATACTATTATTATTAATTCACTTAAGTCCTCAGGTATGGCTCAGTATGGCTCTGGGTACAAAGATAGGTGCATAACACTCTGTGAATTCAGTAAGTAAGAACGAAATGATTTTTTATAGGTATATTATATTGCAGATTACCCGAACCGAGTGATTTTTACCAGTATACATCGTAGAAAAACTTAGGATAAGATGAAATTCAATAGTTCAAATCTGTTACAGCTTTAAGACGAACTTCTTCAGAAATTCCGAATTTACGCGATATGATTCCTTAGGCTTAATTCATAGAAGCGAAACAGAGCTCAGACCCCCTAAGTAATAATTATTATGAGGATTATTATTCACGATGATCCAAAACGTTGATTTTTATTTGTGTATTTGTTGTAAGTTTTTTCGTCTGAATGGTTCTACACTATACCTTCTCAGACAGTTTAATATCTTATGCATTGAACGTACATAGAATATAATATGTTTTGTAGTATATGTTTAGTAAATAAATAACAAATCACATACATGTATGAGTCTTAAACTTCAGTACATACGATAATTTTCCGAATCAATTTACTGAAGCAATTAAAATGATACGGAAGAGTTATTAAAAGAATCGAACAGTGGTCAATAAATAACCCGTAGTATATTGTACGTATACTGTAGGTACATCGACGTTGTGTGTATCGTAACAGTAATTATTGTACGTACACGTCATTATTTGTATGATCGATATGTTAATTAGTAATTGATCTTTCATTTGATCTTGACAATGAACGTATGCCAGTAGACTTTAGATTGAATATTAATAGCCAATTGAAACAGCATTATATCTCAATAAATAATTATGTAATCATAATAGCTTCATCAGTTATTGTCATACAGTTTTTATAAAGCAATTAATAATTGTTAACTTTGTAATTTATTGTAAGGTCCAACAATGGAATGATTGTGAATGTCCAAGAGTCCAAGAGTCCACGGTAACATCATCACACCAATATTTCGGAAGAAGTCTATCTGTCGCTCCCTCGCATTTCTCTTCGCTTGCATCTTAGGATAGCGATCAAAATACGTTAGATTCATATAAGTTTCTACACAATAATATTTCGATATTTTTCAATTACAATCATGCAAGCAATAATTTACTGTACATATGCATTTTTCTAGGAACAATTTGAGTTGGTTTCCATGCAGAATTTGTTCTGTTCTTTATAATATTTTTTTGGTGTTTTCTACTTGTACGGCACAAGTCCATCTTTTCCCTATTTGGAAGTAGGTATCTTTACTGGGAATCCAGTATTAAGAATACGATGAAAATAAACCCAAAATTGTTCAATTTTTCACTCTGTATAATATTTGGTTTACAGTTTGTAGTTCATTTTACATCTAGGAAGCGTTAGATGACGCGAGAAGAAGTAATTCTCATTTTCAATTTTCAATACACAAAACAGCAGCTGTGAACATCGAAACCTTGTGATCTCATTTTTTCCACATGAAATGTTATTGGGCAAAGTCGTAATAATCAAATAATTAAACCCTTGCCTTTCTACGATGTGAAGGATAATTCTGATAAAAATTACCACCTTTCTCATAATAATTTCCTATGAAAAATGCATTACAATTACATAAGCGGATGTCCCATTAAAAACACACGTAAGCAATTAAGCAAAATGGATTCCGCCCATTAAAAATGGTGCTTTCTTTCATTGTATTGCATTGTATTGTCTATTCATCCATTGTTTCACCAATTTATCCTACAAAGGTTCACCCAGAACAATCATAGTTACATAATAAATATTCAACTCGGCTGATGTAATAATTTTCACGGTGAGAATTGAATGAAATAATTTACGTTTTATGATAATTGCTATCAGATACCTTTGACTATTAAATTAGTAGGTATATTTGAGAACTTCAAAGAACGTAAGTACTTATAGATAGTATCTGCGTCTTATTTCTAAGTAACAATATACTAATCTCAATGTAATCCCGCTTATTCTCATCCTCGCCTACGTGTATCTAACTCGAAAGCGCGAGATTTTCAGTTTTGGAAATAAATGTCTCAAGAACAATGCCGACAAATAAAATTAAGTCTCTGTAGGATTATGTAGTGTCTTAGGAGGAGATGATAGGATCAAAATTACAATGGGTTTCATATGATGTGTAAGGGTACCCAGCAAAAGCGAGACAATGGTCCAAAGTCTTGTTCATGGTGCTCATAAGACCACTATTTCTCAGCTTAACGAATTGCGATCGCTAGAATGTTTGTAAATCTTTCCTGTAAAAATTAGATCAGAACATTAAGATTGCCTTGGAAAGAGGTAACAATAGGTACCTACAAAAATTAAGCTGTCGATTGTCTTAAGTTGGTAGGCAACAAACAAAAACCAAAGTTTACAGAAGAAAAAAACGTACCTTATTATTTAAAAAATAACGTGTTGTCATATTTTGAAAAAAAAATTGTAACAAATTTTTGGTAGGTAGAACTCAATAAAATATCAGTTACGAGCGGTCAACTTATGACATTGCTACGTTTTCTTGAGAAACTAGGCCGAAGTAATTTTATGTACTTCTACTGATGAAAGATCGTTGGGAAAAGCGAAAATCGATAACTTGTAGGTAATAAGATAAGAATGTTGGGCTATTATTGGCATTATTAGTTGCTAATATTAACTGTCAGAACTATCAGAAAACTGTTAATGTATTTCCTTAGTTTGTTCTCGACACCGTTTATTTAATTTATGTACCTGAAGGTGCGGCTCAGATAACTTCGCACATAGGGTTGAGTTTCATCAAGGACGAAGTGGAACTTTTCACAATAATGCTATTAGGTACTTCTTTGTTTATTTTTCTTTTTCTTTATCACGTTACCCGGACCTTATCAATCACCCCTGTTTACTAAACTCAGAACTACGTAGTTAGATATGTTTAATCTTTATATTAAAAACTATTTCATAATAGCTAAATACTTATGTATCGTGTATGTATTTGTTGGCGCGGTTGGTTGGATCTCGGACTTCCAATATGGAAATGACGGGTTCATGTTTCAGTGTCGACGATGTATTCTGCTCATTACACATCACCATTCAAGCTTTTAGCATACTGTTAAGCGTGTATGAAATTCTTTGGGTTTGAATACACAAGCCCAGAACCTTTTAAAAATAAAAAAACGAATTGAATTTTTCGTTATGTAAAAGTTTTTGTATATTATTATTTTTGAGTTCAGCGCTGTAGTAGACAGTTACCTATGCAAACCTAATAAAAAATGTTTAAGAACTCCCATCATTCGTTTTTCGTGCGGTAAACTTAGTCAGGCCCCCTGCAAGGTAGGCAGAGAGGACACTTGTTAAACTACCACCAAACTACCTTCTTATATCTATACATAAGTATTACTTGCTTCCGTTCCATATTAGGTACACTAACCTTACTCAAAGTATGCTTGCTGTTCCATAATTCTACTACTTATTTATTAATATTATTCAGATCATGTGTCAGAGAATCTTTATATCTTTTCTTGATGAAGTACCTAAGATAAGTATATAAATTAGTATGTTCATCTTTGTTTGAACTTAATTAGAATGGAACGTGGGAATACTGAGGTAGTTATAAAGAGTTCTATAACGTAGAGACAACAACCCTTACAGTAAAAAGTATACAAAAACTGAAATGCACACAAAGGCTCATGAAACGGTAGATGCTTGGTGTTAGTCTCCGAAATAGGTGAAACGAAGAAATTAGACGGACAACCAAAGTTGCCGACATCATGAGCCGTGTGTCAAAACTCAAGTGGCAATGGGCAGAACATATGGCCCGACAGCGTGAAACCAGACGGGCGCCACGAATATTGAAGTGGAAGCCTTGGACAGATAGAAGGAGCGTCGGAACGCCACCAACGAGATGGACCGACGACATTGTCCAAATCGCTGGAGGAACTTGGATGCGGAAGGGTCAGAAAAGAGACGAGTGGAAACAGATGTAAGAGGCCTACATCCAGCAGCAGAGAGAAGAAGGCTGATGAAGAAGAAGAACGTTAAATTGACGGCGAGTGGTAAAACAAATCATTTAGCAAATGTTATCTTGGAGACAGAAACTTGAGTGTAATTTTCTTTACGTAATGTGAATCGTTTAGTTCTTCCTGTATTTTGCATCAACTGTCTTTTGCTATCAGATGTTTCCGTATAACTGTTTTGTCATGTTCTATTCTATTCTACTATATTCTATCCTATTATGTTCCGTAGGAAATAAAATTAGATAACTACGTGCGATTAAAGTTACAAATACATACGAGTAGGTGCCTATTCATTTCATAAATATGGTATGCAGTATTTTTGACAGATGGATACAATAATATCTAGAGGTCAATTGGGATGTTTTTAGCCAAAATTCAAGGTCTCACGGTTTTCGATATGTTAGCGATTCCCACTTTTTATCGAAAATAACCAAGTTTTACCAATACTCTCAAGTTTTTCTCCGGTATCATGGAAAGAAAAGGTAGGTACTTAGTTCTATCATTATTTTCTCTTACTTGAGTGTATGTTTAGTCTACTTAACTTCAGTCTGAAAAAACAATGATGATATAATATATTATAAGTATTAATTAGATTAAAGTTTCGAGAAATTGTTAAACGAGTTAGGTCTTGGAGAGGATTATCACTAGGAAAAAACAACGCCGAATCTAGAAAAAGCTTCTTTGATTTATGCTCTTTCAAATGGTATAGTTAGGTACGAAACATTACTAAAAACATCAGTTTGAAAAACCATAATAATTAGGTATCTATCTTTCATGAGTGTATCGTAAATCCTTTACTAAGATGAAGATATTGTCATATACGTATAGTTCCTATAAACTATGACGTAGGTATTGTTTACTCCGAGTGTAGTATAAAATGTTCTGCGAGATTAATAACTCGTAATATAAGATGTCTAATAGATACAGCGATGCTTGTCGTATATTAGTTGTTAGTACACAGTAGGTATCTATAATTATTTATTACCTACTGTGAAAGACTTATAGTAATATGGAATCATATAGTTTCCATGTAGACTTCAGCTGGCTGCATTTAACTGTATACAATATTATCTTCAATGTAAAACGAGAAGATTATAATGACATTATTAAGTGATACCTGTATCTTATTATTATATACACCTACAGCTTTGGAGTAATTAATGTATGATGATGTTGAAGATGTATGAAGATGTATGAAGAGGTGGTCGGTAGCCTGGTTGGTAACGCGCTCGACTGTTAATCCAGTGGGCGCGGGTTCAATCCCCGACTTACTCCACTTCACAACACAAGCTTTTAAGCTTTCTGTGAAGTGTACAAAGATGTATTTGGGTTTATTTCGATAAACCCAGATTCATTTATAAAAAAAAAAAAAAAAATGTTACCTACAATGTACCAACTCCAAATCAGTAATACTCTATGAATGCACGTGGCTAAGTGCGGTTGATTAATGTATTTTGGTTTAATTGAATAAATTATCATTATCTTATAAAATTATACCTAATTGTACTAGGTATAAGACGAATGATTACTGTACGATGTTAGCTGACGTATGATGAGGCTATGAGATCGTAGTTATTATAATATTATGGTCTAATGGTCGTATCTTGATCCTCTATCTCTGCTACACACGTAGTCAAAGAGTTTGCATTAGAATCATATTATGTGGAGGCGCGAAAGCCTTCGTTTTTACATTTAATAATAAAATTCTGCTGTATGCTACGAGTAATCAATGAAAAAATGATAATTATGATATTGTTTGAAATTGTATATACCTAAGTTGTTATTAGTCAAGATTAATAGTTCCAATCAACATTTCGTTAATTTCTTAATTTGTCAAATAAGTGGAAAAAAACAGTATGTACCTAGTTGTTTTTAAAAATTATATGATTAGATAAATAAAATATACTAAGAAACTACTAATCTGAGTGCAAAAGATTTAGGTCAGGACTCACCTTAGTTTTACAGGTACTTACAATTAATAAAATTATGCAAATTGATAAAATTAAGTAAAACTAGTAGAAAAAAACGGTTGTTATTTTTAAAATTTTACGAGACAAAAAAAATCTAGTAGGTATAACTACTGATCTGTGTGCAAAAGATTTGAGTCGGGACTCACGTCAGTTTTACAAGTAGAACAAAATTATGCAAATAGGTACATAGTTAAAATGAAGTAATATTACAAATTAGAGGAACACTCATAACTAATCATTATGTAATAAGAAGATTATTATTTTTAATTCTAAGAAGATATCACATGCACTACTGTAGAATAAAGGACGTAATAATAATGTGATTTATTTTAATCAGTATAATAACATGTGCTTGTGCACTATAATACAACATCATAACTGCATCATTTATTAACACATAGCTATACTGTTTATTATTTTAATAACTGGGTATTATAATACTATTTTATTCATGCAGTTAATTATCTACTGTTATTTTTTTAAGTACGGGAACAAAGCAAGGTCATGCATGAGATGATTAAAAATTCGGATCTAGCACTTTGAACTTCGAAATAAACAGTTTTTTTTCACAAAATATTTTTATACTCGAGGGCTTTCGTTGACTATTGTGGTCAGAATTGTCAAGATAATTCTCTTTATTAGCAACAATGCTTACCACAGTAGTCAGTGAAAGCTCTCTAGTATATAAATAATTTAAGTATTTTAAAAGTAAACCAATAATCGGAATAAAAGATCGGCCTGGTGATCGTCTACCATGGGGCTATTCTGGAGCATTGAAGTATTCTGGTGGTGAAAATCCATTTCATATGTTTGTCCCAAAAAGATGGTGAATTTCGAATGCTTTATAAATTTGAAAACAAGAATACTACAGCACAATATATGAAGTGAACTAAAAAGGTACAAAAAAGATCCTGCTTTTACTCTTTAAAAATAATTACATGTTTTCGAGTAAAACTTGTAGGTATATTTTCCTCTACTTTTACACATAGGATTTCAGTGAAAAATGCAAGCCTTTTACATTCTAGCCCTGAATAGTTTGAAAAGATGCAGTATATATTATTTGGTTCGAACTTACTTCCGCCTTGCACGCTACATTTTGAATTTAAAATACGAGACGTGTGGTTCTTTCATATTAGGGATGTTTCGCATTCGCCATGTTTATTGAGATTACCCTTGGCGAACAGAATGCGCGAGTTTATAAAAAAATACAGATATTGAAAAAAAAAACTGAATCAATGTGATCCTTACATTGGAGAGAATTCAAAGAAAGTTCGCCAAGCAGATTGAACGACGATTCGGAACTGTCCCGCGATCAAGGCTTCCTCCTCTCGAAGTAAGACGAAACATACTCGACGCTAACTTACTATACAAAATATGTAACTCTGACATCGACGCACCTGAGCTTCTGGATGGAGTGTGTTTGCGGGTTCCAACTAGAACGACTAGAACTAGACTTCACAGGACGTTTTACTCTCCAGCCGCAAACAACAACTCAGGACTAAGACGACCCCTTAATAGACTTACATCTCTTTATGACGATACATTGACAGACATTGACATCTTCAGACTTACTCTACCGGTATACAAGCGACAAGTACGTGCTAGGCTAACGTCATCCATATTACCTCCCTAACATGCAGAGCATCCACCCTGTCCCCTCCCTCTTCCCCCTCCTCATCCTTCTATCCCGAACTCTTCCTTCTATTTTTTTTTTTTTTTTGTATTTTTTATATTCTTGTTTATATTCTGTTTTGTGAAATCTGATGTGTGCGTGTGCGATGGGTGAGTGTGTGAGCGAGATTGAGTATGGGTGTGTGAGACGACCGGAATGAACTTATATGTTTTAATTTAATTGTGGTGCTTGCTTGTGGGTGACAGCTGAATTATGAATGAACTAATTTTCAATTACTTATATCTATAGTTGTTATCTGTTTTGCACTTATACCTGTAATAAAATAAAATAAAATAAAATAAAATAAAATACATATAATTACACAATAGACTACAGCCAATATTTTGCCGAACGTTGGCATCGGGAGAAAAAATTGGAAGTTAAGAAAACTTACGGAAATTGTTAAGATGAATCATTGTGAAAATCTCGACATTCTGTTGACGAATTTGATTTTTTCTACAATTTTCTTAAGTTCACATAGCACGGGTCTCACAAGAGGAGTTCAAATCTCAGCACTTACTGTGTATTCTACGCTTGACAAAACAAGCTTTTAGTGCACTGTGAAGTATGCAGGAATGTTTAAATATCTGGATGTGTGTGTGTGCAAGCACAGATCTTTAAAAAAATCTACGAATGCAAATATATTGAACCATTTAGCGATGGAAATCATTACGTACATCACTACGATCTAAGTATTGTATGCGGTGCAGCATCTCAAAATATATTAAAACTTTTCGCTACATATTTGAATTTCAAAAGAAAGCCATTTCGTTTGGAAGGGAAGAAATAAAAGTATACAAAAAATATATTGAACGAAAGCGAACGTACGACTGAGTGTACGAGTATATTGTATATAAACTTACATAGAACAAAGTTAATTTTGTGAGCTTTCAAATAAAATTTGGTGCCAACGTTAGAAAACAAAGTTTATCCTTTGCGAAGTCATTTATAACAATTAACTATACGGAGAAAAGTTTGCACATTTTTCGCCATAATTCTTCAAATGAACCGAAAATTTATTGCTGAATTAATTAATTCGTTGTGTATCTTATTAGCTTTCTGTTAATTGGAACTGAAAATGCTTATTACTCTGCGTGCCCCAAAACATTCTTCAACTTAACCGTATTTTTTTATTAATTACTTATTTGTGTAACAGTTGTTCTAAATGATGTTCCTTTTGGTTTAACATGCTTCATCGGGTATCTCAAAATTTTTGAAGTATCGGCATTAGTACCTACTTTATTTGATACTTTGTACAAAAATCAACAATTATGAAGATGGGGAGTTTACGTGCCGAAAGGTCTGAAAGGTCTTAAAGTAGTGTAGAGTTAAATAAACACACAAAAACAACTAAAACATTTTTAATAAAATACATAAATTTATGTACATCGTTGGCGTAGTTGGTTGGGCGCTGACTTCTTATCAGGAGGTGGCAGTTTCGAAACTCGCTGCTGTTGATGTATTCTGCACTTAAGTTTTTAGCTTACTGTGGAGTGTGCAGAAAAGTATTTGGGTTTTGAGTTTGTTCCCACATCCCTTTATTATAAAAATATCTAAAAATATCTATCCTCTAAATCTTTCATTTTGATTGTAACAATTGCGATCTGTACGTTTCTCAACACCTTCTGCACCGAACACATTTTTTATGCTGACCTTTCACAAAAACTGATTGAATTTAAGAATCAAACGTGGAAAACCCCTTTTTATTTCCAGCAACGATAAATGGAGTCAATATCTTCCAATCTATTTTCATCTTCTCCAATCCCAGCACCGTATCATACTCAAACGATAATATGATATAGCATGAGGGTGGATTTCAGGTGACATTATTTTCTCCGTATTGTCAGATCGACATCTAAGCTCTGATTTTGTTGGTCTCAATATTGTGTATCACTTTAGCCAACCAATTGACTTCTCTCAATATTTTTCATGATTTTTATTTAATAGGACTAGGTAGAAAAAATAAATAAACGACGAACAACATTGTTTCCTGAAAATAGACACGAAAGGCTAAACAGTAAACATTTCAGAAATATTTAAAAACAAATAAAAACTTCATATAAAAATCATTGGTAGCGTTGCACTTATTGGAGCCTTTTTGACGCAGCTATATCAAAGCCATATTGTTCTTAGAATAGAACAACTCTGGCAGTGCTCTGGTATTAACATAGTAGTTAATTTTCATCAGACAGAAAGGAAGAACTTCCGTCTTTCTGATCTTCGGAAGGGTAAGTGAGAAATTGTCGGATTACTGAAGTATTAATCTACAAAATAGTGAAGTTTAGGTTTACCTTACATCATCGACCTATTAAGTCATTCAATAAATAAATCGATTCTCGAATATCTATTATTTACATTGTCTTTTATCCCATACTATTTCTAAGCTTCTTCTTTCTTTACGTACATACGCGTATGTAGATATCTTGTTATCCACGGTAGGCAATATAGAATGGGTAATTCCGAGAAGTGTTGTTTTATTTTTAAAACTTTAAGGATTTGTTGTTTAGATTTGTTTTTATTATCCCCGGGCCTCTCAAAGGTAATTTTTCAGGGGGACGTTTGCCTCTAGGGAACTTTCTTTTCACCGCACGATATATTTTTGTACTGTCCTCAAAACCCAATGGGTAAATTTTTACTCGTGTACCTACCAATTCCATTTTGTATTTAATTAAACTCTCCTATCGTACCAGAACAAAACAGTCAATCATTCATTTACCCAGCCTTGTGAACAAAATATATCATGAGAAGCATTAATCTTAATTTACGTAATAATTATATAAATTTCAATTAGTTTCATTCGCTGTTTGTTTCTCTAAGTATATTTAACCTAGAAGGGGCGTTCTGATCGGGCGTTTGTTTTTTTAATAATTATGAATCGATACGATGAACGAAATAAGCGCTGGTTCCATCATCCTCACACAAACAAATGTCATGTGAATTAGTGGGTAGAATGAGAATCCTTGCTTCACAGCCGTGGGTTGTTGGTTTGAATTCCACCCAAGGTACGAATTTTTCAGAGTATAATATAATCAGAAAAGGTGTAAGTATTCAAGGGCTGAATGGTGAACGTTTCTCGAGAGTAAAGTGATCATTTAAACCAACCGATGACTGATCGAAATTCCAGCATTGTCATCTTACACTGTTCGTTAGTTGAGAGACTATATATGTAATTGTTAAAACAAAGCTTCGGTTATCCAAGATTTTTTCCAGTAATCCAAATTGTAATTTAATGTTGACACTATAGTACTATAGTGTTCACGTTAAATTAATAATGGAGCTTTACAAAATAAATATCCAATAAATTAATATACCAGTTGATAATAATCTAAAACACTATGTCAGAAACTCATATATCCTTTTCATATGATTAAGCAAAAAAGGATTCAGAGATATCTATTCTCTAGAAGCTCTTACAATTTCAATAATTTGGTCAGTAGTTTTGGATTTAATTATTACGTTATTCATATTATCGTTCCCCATTCAATCATAATTTAATTACTATCGCCCAATCGTCCATTTCCATTCATCCCTCATTTCGTCATTCATTATGATACACAAAAGCTTGTTATTGACGAAAATACAAGGAAAACTTAATACAGTTGGAGTGCTTCCATCATAAGTTCTTCTATTACATAAGACCTCCACTGGATATCATTCTGTGACTAATATTATTAAGGTTTATGCGATATCTGATTGGTAAACAAGCCGTAAAAACAAAACAACTTTTGATCAATATTTTTTCTACGCATCTGTTTATAAGAGGGTATATTATAATAGTACTTAAACTTACTTTTTTAGTATAACACAACCTCAGTAGTTTACGTTCCCTTAGATTCGAGGGTTGGATTAGATTCCTTATAGCCCTTGGTACCAAGTAGGTAATAACTCAGACAGAGATAGTCTCTATTCACGAAAAATAATGGGAAACCATTAGCCCTGACTTGCACATCTTAAACACGCTAATAAAATAATATTCACCACATGTTTTGTTTTGACATTTTGGTCAAGTGTTTCGCATTTTTTCTGCAATAAGTGTGTACCTACACATATATTTTTAACAGAAGGGTTATTATCATATCCATAAATTAAAAAAAAAACCTAGTTTCACACTCGTTCCTGGTTGCCTTGCATTGTGCCGTAATTTTAAGAATTAGGTATTGCATTTTAAAAATATTTTTATATTTATCTAAGTCTTATGCCATTGTGTTTCTTTTTATATATCGTCAAAATAAATCCATAGTGAGGACGTTATGGATTCTGAAATTGCATAAGTTTTATGTTAATCCTCCAAATTACCTAATATAGTCTAGTGGCTTTTCTCAATACTGCTCCTTCTTCGATATGTGGAAAATAATATACTATTTGTATGTAGAAGATGTACCGAACGACCGATAACACTATTCAGCGTTCACAATAATAGTATTAGCTCTCACGTTTCTTCTAACAAATTCTCTATCACTATAACAACTTAGTTCATCGATATCAGTTACAGCAACCGTCTACACTTCTAGGAATTTTATTCCCTTATTCAAATTTTACGACCAGTCGTTCGAAAAGCCGTTTCGCGAAAAGGTTCGGCAAAGTTCGTAACCCAGTTCTGATACAACGTGTTGCTGACCATGCTACAATAATTTTGTTTATGAAACGCTGAGTTCGGCAGGAAAATGATGAAGAAAACGAGGATAAAAACGTGTCTCTTTCCTATAAACATTTTAGAGTTGTTAGATGTTGAAGAATTTCATACGTGATTACTCATCCTATTTTTGTGATCATTTTATATGGATTTTATACTATCATAGTCTTCCATTTTTACGAAGATAATGTTTTTTAGACATTTTACACAACGATACATGGCAAGATAGTACATAAGTAGTACAGATGGTCGTTGTAGACTCAGGGACTCAGAGTTGTGGACCTCATGAATGCAGTGCACGCAGAAAGATATAACGACAGTAAGTCACACCCCAAACTTGTAAAATGGAGACCATGGTCAAACCAAAAGGGTTTCGAAAGGCCGCGTGAAAGATGGTTAAATGAAGTAACTTCGGTAGTGGTTAGACCTAGATGAAAAAGGCAACCGAGTGACTGACAGAAAAGAAATGGAAACGTTTGAAAATGGCGTGTATCCTATAGTCGAAAGATCAGGGCTAAATAAGAAAAAGAAAATCCGTTTTCGGTTTTTACCTTTACCGAGGTAATTAGTGTGTATTTACCTTTCACGTAGTTATCCATACGTGTACTAAATCAAATGTAAGCATGTAGTTATAATGAATTGAAATCCACGTAGGCATTTACCTAAGCATGAAAATGGTAATTATCATTTCATGTAATTGTACAGTCACGTACTAATAAACGTCTGGTCTACATCAGTATCTATCCATGTATATATCCCCTTAAGCTGCGTCCCTTGTGAGTAAGACAGAGAATATGACAATGCCAGACCACCCTATCACTACTTCCGTCACATTCATCCAATTTGTCATACCTACATCCCCTCCGATTTAATTTATTCACAACGCGTCCGTCCTTGAGGATCTTGTCGACGTGATCGAACCATCATGCTCATTCACGTAATTTTAAGCCTATTAAAAAAAATGCTCGCTATTCGTATGCCGAAGAGTATTTTTTTCAATAGATTTTGTTAATCGTCATGCTTTGACAGATCGCTGTGTTACTATAATACCCACGTTTTTTCCGTGTTCTCATTTTCTTCTCTAGGCCTCCCTCATTCGTCTCCATCTCTCTCTGGATTTTGCCTCGGATGGCCATTTGAGGCTAGCTGTTAACTTCAGGTCATCTGTCCAACGCATCTGTGGGCGACCTCTAGGGCGTTTGCCGAGCCACGGACGCCAGATCTTTTTATCTTACTTTTTATATTTATTTGGAAACCTACTTTTTTCCTGAAAGGTGCCTACTTTCGCCTGATAAGAAGGGCCTCGACCACTAGTGTACTAATAATTATCGTCTAGTACACAAGTACAAATTCAGTACATAGGTAGTACAATACCTAACAAGTTAGTTGAATGTTCAAATTGGCCAATACGTTGTTCTAATTAGGTTAGCGAATACATACCAACATTAGGTTGAATAATACTAAAAGCAGCTAGTTAGTGAATTGTTGTTAGTAGAAGGTAGGTATGCTTGTAACCCGTTTCGCCTATTATTTTATACCGGTATTTGTTATCTGATATAATCATTAACTACCTCTAATGTACATTACGAGTAGCTAAACGTGATTTTTAATTATGCGCAAAATCGTAAAGTACCACAGTAGATTTGCGTGTTCCTAAAATGTATTTGTGCAAAAATTTGTAGTCCATCCATCCATACCGTCAAGGGATTTCCCAGATTTGGAGATAACCAGTCACAGACGTGTCTAGGGTCTACCTATAAGTGTCCATTACGACAATGAACCTTGTTGCTCTTGCATTTTCGGTCGCTCGCATGTTTATACCAGGCACATGAAAATATTATATTGATAAGAAACTGCACTTCGGTTTGATAGGATCAATCTACATCCTAGGCACTGGATCATTTTGGATCTAGTCTTGTTTTTGGGAATGCTGTCATTATCTTCATGATAATTTTGATAATTCTAAGAAGAAGAATCGCGGTTGGCTGGTCTCCGCCGGCACAATACGGCATTGATTTGTACATAGATTTTCTGAATACTGTGTGTTATGAGTAGGTTGTTATAATATAATTTTAAAATGTACGTATACCGTAATGTAACTTTATTCACGTGCGTAGTCTTGCAACACACCTGGTCTCGCTGAGAAAGCCATCGCAAATTCGTGTCCAAGACGAAACATCGTAGAATCGTGTAACAATATTCGTACTCACCCTACATTTACCTACATAAAATACTTACGTATCCACGTACAAAAAACGTTACTGTATTTGTTTGTAGGTATACCTTCTCTATACTACTGGTATGACGTACATACATAGTTGGTGGATTTAGTTCAGTGATAACATTCACGTCTAGTTTCGGCTACGCTTAATTGATTAGTTCTTTTCAATATCTTGAAAGGTAATTCAATGTACGACTACTACGTACGTAGTCTTGATCTTATCATAAACTATTGGCATGCCTACTAATATTATTTTATAGATGCTACCTATGTAGAAACATGTAATCTAGTTCTATTCTAGCGGGATAGGCAGAGAGAACAGCTCACCAGACTTTCTTCTCTTACACACTCTGTATAGCGATAACCTCACCCTAGTGAACATTACGTATTATTATTGTAAACGTACCTATTTCGGGTTGAACGTTACTTTTGCAATAAGTCCGCCCTTTAGCATACTACAGACTACTTATGTCCGGTTTTGTAACAGTCGTGATTTCAGGCTAATTAAGATTTATTTAAAACGAATAAACAACCCAACTCATCCAATTAAAGCTATTCTTAATCGTCTTCTCATTTTATGTAATGAACATCGATTCTGGCGTAACAAAGCCCCGCCTACTTTGGTAAAATGTCTCTCATATTTCAATGCAAACTTTACCATCTCTTCTAACGCTGTCCCCCCTCTCTTCTCAATTTCATTCAATGCAGCAGTGGCTATTCCAACTATTCTCGAGTCCGTAGGACTAGGATTAGACAGATCTATAAAGTGGACTGACCCCTCCTTCGTGAATCAAAAATTTTGCTCAGAAATGGAGTCCAGATGGCCAAACCACATCCAAATTTTTACCGATGGTTCAAAGTATCAGGATAGATGTGGCGCCTCGTTCATTATTCCCTCCTTGGGAGTGGAAAAAAAAGTTAAATTGTCATGTGAATTTTCAATCTTCTCGGCCGAATGCGTCGCTCTGAGAGAAGCATTAACGGAAGTAATAAACAGATCTATTCCACAATCTATTATTCTGACAGATTCACTTAGTTTGGTCAAAAGACTTATGAATAACGGCAAGGCTTGTCCTTTGGACGATTTATATTCATCGATAAAGCACCTATTTTATATCGCAAAAAATCGTAATATTGAAATAGTTGTGGCCTGGATACCATCTCATGTTGGAATAAAGGGAAACGAAACTGTGGATTGCCTGGCCAAGGAGGCCTGTGACTCGGGATATACCATACCCACTCTCAGTCCGAGCTTCAACGACAGAAAACTAGTTATAATTAAGGAAATAAACAAAAGCTGGGAAGTCGCTTGGAGAGAATCGATTGCCGGATCCCATTATAGACGTATACAGTCAGAGTTTCCCGGAAGGCCTTGGTATGAAAGAAATGCGTATAAGAAAGTGGAGATATCTCAAGTATGTAGAATGAGAATCGGCCACTGCTGTGTGGCAGTTCATCTGCACAGAATCAAAGTGTTTGCTTCCCCCATGTGCGAGTGTGGAGAGGAAGAGGAATCCCTCAATCATGTATTTTTCAACTGTCCGTTAATTGATAACTCTCTGTTTCTGGAGGAGATTAAGGAACATTGTACGACTTTTCCTTTGAGTATCGAATGCTTATTATCCACAAACTCTCCTCGTATATACCACAGCATTGTCAACTGCCTTAAACATAATAACAGGAGAGTATGAGTGTATTATTGATAATGTAATAGGATGTTGCCCCGATTTAAATCTTTTAAACTTGTAGCACAATAGAATATCGTGTATGGCATAAGTCACTCGCTGACGGGTGGATTGCCGTTTAAAAAAAAAAAAAATAGATTTATTTATTATTTTGTTTGTTTAGATTGGATGTAATGTTCTTAAATTATAAATAAATAAACTTATTGCTTCCGGCACATTAATGCAATTCGTCATTTTCTCAAAATACGTCCTTCTTTGAGCAACTGGTTGACATGGTCGTGCCGAGTATTTCTTAGACGCCTGCGCTTCCTTATAGGTACACCGCTTTTTTAAGTATATTTTCTCTGTTATATTTTCTTTTTTTTTGTCAATATAGCATACAAAACAATTTACACCGGAATTGCCCAACAACCTGTATTTGGGTCAATACCTATACAATAAAACGAAAGCAGTAGTTTTATAGTAAATTAAACGTCTCTTCGCATCTTCACGGACCGTCGGAAGCCAGCTTTCCAAATGATTTCATGCAAACTCGCATAAAATGTCAATTTTTCTAATAAAAGAATACATTATAGAAAATAGTTATGTTTTTAATATGAGGAAAAATAATATTTTAACACGCGCGTGTATTGCAGTTTTGCATATGGACGCAAAGGTTATTTGCAAATTTACATAATTTTGTATAACAAATTTCATGCGACATTTTCTGTTCCGAAACTCGACAAGGTTGAATAACAAACCTTATTGTCCTAATCTTTTATTTGAACACGAATAACTTAAGTGTAACATTATAACATACAATGCAATTGCATTGTGCATAAAAAAATGAATTCTAATAAGTATGTTTTTCAAAGAAATCTTATAGATAATGAAGAGAGTGTGTCCGTTTGTCTGTGAACGTAGGTACACCCGATTTTTTTTTAGGATTGCCGTGAAAAATTACAATTAATAATTTTCAGAAAGGAAAGATTGTTTGTTTTTTACTACTCGGTATTTCATACTCGGCCCTCAGATGGCATGGAAACCTGGATGTTGCTCTGTAGGGTACATGTCTTCTGTATGTAACAGATAGCATAATTCTCTTATCTTCTGACGTTGCCGCCCAACGGTGGCAGAAGCCATACGAAATAAATAATAGCTTATTTTCATTGTACAACTATAACACATATTTGTCTTGATAAAAGCTATGAACACCTCCACACCTGTCATTTTGTTAGCATAAATTTTTCTTAATGCCGTCTGCTAATAAACGAAAAACCTGAAAATTTCCGTCGTATCGTATGCTTCTATAATAATGATTTGTACTTATCTTTGAAAGAAAGGAAAAAATAACTTAAAAAGACATCACAATCGAATCGCAAAATCTTCCTTTCAGCCGTATCTAAGAAAACGATTCTCAAAATAAGAAAAGCAATTTGCCAAAGTACGATCATAATAATAATATTAGAAGTACTTACCTACAAAATAAGTGGAAGTGAAATCTACGTCTTATAGGTATAATGATACCAAAATGAATATACTTTACTGAAAGATATCTAGTTTTATATTAAGAGTATGCATACCGAGATTTCAAAAATTTCTAAAAACGGGAGACCTTATATCTCGACAACCGTTACTAAATGTGTTTTGAAACAAATTAGGGTAGATGCATTGAACATTTATCTAGCGAATAACCGTAAAAGTTTTTTTATATCTTGTATAGATTTCTCAAAAAAAAATGATAAACACCTCTGATCTTTTTTCCGAAAGACCGAAACTCGTTTCCCGAAAGTCGCTGAGTAAAAATGTTTTTTAATGTTTTCAAATGTTTTTTTGTACTGATAATATGCATTAAAATCTAGGGAATAACCGTAAAAGTTTTTTGATAGACGCAAAATTTATTAAGCCCAAAAAATGGAACAAACGCTATTTTTACCATTTTATCATGCGATTGTTCACACAATTTTGAACCTTAGTGCCGTGGGAAATGACTGTGACGTCATTCTTGGTGCCAAGCCCTTAAACTCTCATTTCTTCTTGACGGTCGTCGGGACTGTTATCATTTTAGTACTCTATGTGACGTCACTTGCTTTTAAAAGGCCACTCCCGCGTTCTTAGTTAATGGTTAGGCACTTCACCCCGTTTGAGGTTCGCCTCACTATCTAAATGTACCTACATTATTGTTAGGTAGAGAGAGAGAGATGATACGCTTTAAGTGCCATTATAAAAGAAAAATGGTTGTTGTAATATTAAGTCCTCAAGTAGGCGAGTGAAATATAATATATTTCTTTATTAATTTGTTTCCTCTATCTCTATATATCACGGCTTATGACAGTATGGGTAACCAGCGACATGAATTTTTTACTGTATAATAGTCCAAGAGCCCGCTGCTTAATTTATGACGTATCTGTTTTTTGATCGAAATGTGGTATAAACGATAGCTTACCAATAGGGTATTACATCGCACTAGGGTTGCCTATCAAAATCTTGCCGCAACCCCCCCTGCCCCCCCCGAAAAGGTCCCTCTTCGCGGTTTTTCGCATTTTATAGGAATATGGTAAGAGATAGGAGAAAGTAGTCAATGACAAAAATAATCCTTGCTAAATTCTCTACAAAAAATGTTAAGTCAATTTTTTCGTAGAACTAGCAGTTAACCCGCAATGACCGGTCCAAAACCGAAATTCATTTAAAATACAAAAAAAAATGTATTTAAACTAAATTGGTTGAAAAGTGATAAGAGCTACAGGAAAATAGTCAGAGAACGAATTAATTACTATAGTCTTAGCTACAAAACGAGCTATAACTAATGTTCATACATCTAATAATTTCGGAGTTATTACAATAAAACTCAGTGACGAAAATTCTTAAAATTTAGTTTTTCATAAAATAACCAGTGATATAGCGCCGCAGGCCAAAATTTTTTTTTCCATAAAATGTTAGTAATAATGGGTGGAAGAATGTGAAAGAAAAAAAATCAAACTTTTGTTTTTATTTTTTCAAAAAATATCCTGTTTTATGACCGGCCATTACGGGTAAACTACTAGTTCTATGAAAAAATTGACTTAACGTTTTTTGTAGAGAATTTAGCAAGGATTATTTTTGTCATTGACTACTTTCTTCTATCTCTTACCATATTCCTATAAAATGCGAAAAACCGCGAAGAGGGACCTTTTCGGGGGGGGCAGGGGGGGTTGCGGCAAGATTTTGATAGGCAACCCTAGTGCGATGTAATACCCTATTGGTAAGCTATCGTTTATACCACATTTCGATCAAAAAACAGATACGTCATAAATTAAGCAGCGGGCTCTCGGACTATAAGAGGATACACATCTCTTCAACTGTGTATACCTGACCAATGCCATGGTTTCGGCATGCCTTGTCGATCTGTGCGCTGCGGAATCCGAACGACTGGTGAAAATAAATTTTAGTGTATGTAGGTGAGCTATTTTTATAAGATACTCAGTGTAATTTGCCTATATCTCTAAATCTGTAAATAATTGTAAATATGTTTCCATCCTTGGACAAGGACACTGAAGGAATGTAAGTTAGGGGTGGGGTTTGTCGGGGAGCTCCCTTCTGGCTAACCCTGAGCCCACCTCTTAAAAAGATTTTGCCAAGTAGAGATACACATTGAAGAGTCCTTCAGACTAATATTCCAATTGCCCACAAATGGAAAAAGTCGCGCTCCTTGGGGCCTGGTTTTATTAAATAACAAGGCGATATCAGTATTCTGTCACCTCATTAGAGTGGTCGAGTTTAATCCACCCAAACACGTTAATTATTACCTAACTTGATGCACAATGCGCAAACAAGAACTCGAAGCATTGTGATGTAGCGTTCTTATGTTCTTTTAAATAATGCGATAAAGTGTGAAATATTCTTCTTCTTCTTCTTCTTCGTCAGCCTATTCCCGGTCACTCCTGAACGAAGGCCTCCTCCATTTGCTTCCACGTCGCTCTATCCTGGGCTCTTTGGATCCAGTTGGTACCCACGTATTTTACCAGGTCGTCTCTCCATCGTAGTGGTGGTCTTCCTACACCCCTGGTAGTAATTCTGAGTTTCCAGGTTAAGACCCTCTTCGACCACTTATCGTCTGGGTCTCTAGCCATGTGGTCTGCCCACCGCCATTTGAGAGATGCGATACGCTGGGCAATATCTGTTACCCCTGTTCTTTGCCGTATCGTTTCGTTCCTTACTCTATCTTTCAGTGTGATACCCAGATGTGAAATATTACTAATCTGAAACTTCTGCATGATTTCAGGATTAAGATTTCAAATTAATTAAAAAGGGGACAAGAATAAAATTGTCTTTTCTGTTGTTGTTCGCTGTTTGTTATTGTTAAACATCTGCTGCCATCCATTTTGTTTTCAGAACTTAACTATTTTATGTTTGTTTTTCTTCCAATTGTCGAAGTTTTCGTCTTGAGATATCCACGGTCATTTATTTCGTCAAAGGAGAAAATAGGTCAAAAATACGTTTCTTAATACCTACTTTCGTATAATGTAAAGACTGATGGTTTTACCTGCTTTTGAGAAAGTTTTACGTATTTTTCTTATTATTATTATTTTGTCGTCACGGAATAAATGGAAACTTCGAATGATTAAATAACGTTTCGAAATTAGAACGAGTACAAATTTAAAAAAGGAACCGTAATAGAATTTTTGATGATTAAACACAATTTCAAATTTTATGAAAGCAATAAAAAAGTTGCCGCTGTCGTTTTGTATTTTCTTTGATGAAATATTTACATTACAAAACATTACAAACAAAAAAACGGTACATTACATTACAAAAAAACGGTACCTTAAAAAAACAATAAAAAACTATAATATATACTAGTCGTTCTAAAGAAATGCAGTGAGATTGCGAAACTTCGCAAGGTATATTATTGCGTTTTCTCATGCCATTTTTCACACTCTCAATGGCCAACAATAAAAGATGGTCTTTGAGCCGTTAGATTCATACGCATACGGTTAGCTGGAAGAGATCGCGATTTGTATGGCGACATGGATGGCTAAGTTAATTGGAACGGCCCTTCTCCCGGATTTGAAGTAAGGTATTTGAATCCCAGACAATCGAGCAGAAAGTTATTTGGTTTAGTGAACATAAAACACGTAATCTAAAAACCTAAAAAGTCGTGGAGTCATAAAAGCTGTTTTATTCCGACCCCCTACAACTTCGATATTCCCCTTCGCTCATTATTTAGCTACTCTTTGTTAGTCATCAAGCTTGCTAATGGCGAATTATTTAAAATTCATTTTACTTTGTTAATTTTGTTAATTAATATTATCAATTAATGGGGGTGAGTATTATCTTACATAATGGTTGTGACGTCATAATAGTCCGCTATGACGTCACACTATTCAGTGTATATTCTTCTCTATAGATGACAACCTAATATTACTGATGCTTGTTAACTTAATTATCAATGTTTGTCATCTAATTTAATTAATTATTGTTGATAGAAATTTCTTTGACTCAATTACGCATAATGCCACTATAGAGTGTTTATAATAATTAAGAAAATAACGTTATCCAATTTCTCATTGCGTTCCCGAGGGAATCAAAAGCCTTAGTAAAAGGTAACGTAAAAACACAAGAACTTTATTGGTAGTTTAATGATTATAAATTTGTTAATTAATTATCAGGTAATTGTTAGATCACAATGAATAGAAAATTTAGGTACTTCTTGTCTTGATATTATTTTCTCTAAAAAGTATATTTTTCGAATTGTTTGTACCTTTTTCTGATTTTTCTGAATTATCTCAGAACACATCATATTTGCGAGGTCGAAAAGTTGAATTTCGGATTCAGCGCTCACAAAATCATAAGAATGGTCGATGAAAAAAAAACTTATATATTTTTATCCTGGATATAAATGAATTTATTACTTTTATATTGTGTGGATGTTTTGTCAAAGTCTCTTAAAATAAATAAAGTTGTATTCGGTACAACTGTTTTTGCGTCCTGTGTTCAGTTAAAAATCAAATTGCCTTGGCGACACTCGGATAAACGTCGGCCCTTTTTTGTCAAATTATTTTTCTATCACTTTTTTTTTGTTTTCAACCAATCGATTTTCATGAAACGTTCCACCCAATGAAACACATAATTTAATAAAATTACTATCATTGTTTTATGTTTGTTTGATTGAAACCACCCATGTCCTAAAAACTTTTTTTTTATTAATCGATTGAATTTTATCGGGGGAATAATCCACTCTATTAATCAAATTTATTTGAAGCACCATCATGTCTATGAATAATAAAACGTTAGTTAGTCAATTAACTACCCATCAAATAAAATATGTAGATATTGATTTATTAATTTAAACTCATGTTTTTGTTGTAGCTGACATACTTGCTTTAAAGTAGTCATATTGAAGGTCCCTCCTTACACCCGAATAACACAGGCCCCAGTTAGGCGCCTTTTTATTCCCACTTACAGCCCAAAGTTACTCAGACGGCCCCAGGGTTAGCCAGAAGGGCACCCCCTAGCAACACCGTCCGGAATGACACCTTCAATATCCCTGCTACAAGGATGATAACAAATAATGAGCTACATTACATAATAACTCAGACTAATTACAAAACTATTCGACCGAACCAGGGGCAGCAAAAATAAAGGACTCTGAGGACTTGACTAAAAAGACTGGTTTCAATGCCGTGGCGCCAGGCGCCACAACCCGGCGATTGTTTGGATCAAAACAAACAAACCTCCCTGCATGGGACAAATAAAATAAACCCACCCAAACCTCCACGAAAGGAATTTAAAGTAGTCAGTAAAAGTAGCGACTGTTATAATTATGTGGCCAAAAATGTAGCGAACAGAATCACGAAACTCAAAAGGGATTCATAGACGGTGATAGATGCTGCAGGAAAATGACGGGCAAAGCCTAAGATTTGGGCAAAGAAGTGGGAATAGGCAGACGACCAGATAGAACGATGATAAAAAAGGATTGCTGGAGCTAGATCAATGGGAATGGAGAGGAACACAGAGAGAGGTAGCCTGCTGGAAAAGAGTCTTATATCTGGCAGTGATTTGTCTGATTACAATCAATGTCTTTTCCTCCATCTCCACGCAAGACGGTATATTATATTTGGTAATGAAATATAACATATTACGTAGTTACATTGTTTATAATATATCAAAATATAAACATCAACTTTCATGAAATGATATCAGTTTGCCGACCACTACATAATTTTCTATGAGTGTCTCAATAAAATAAATAAATAAAAAAAGGCAAGTATGCTTCATTTTCACGTCAGTTAAACTGATTCTTTATAACTTTTAAAAAAAGAAATTAATCCTTTCGTCCATAAGAGTGCAGGCTCTACTCTAGGTTTACTCTACTTATATCGTGGCTTTTAATGTACTGCACGTCCATAAAATAATGTAGTACAACTCTTTGTTTTATTGTGTTGAAAATCTTTTGTATGTAGCCTTATCTAAAGAGTCTTTTCTAGTCTTTTAAGACGTGACTTTGTTGAAATCCGGATGTATCTGCTATAATAAAACTGTGGTCTAAAGTTAAGTGTGGCAACGTGGGGATTAAAGACAATACTATGGATGTAGATACAACAAAATACATTGTGGTATTTATCTTTGCTTTGTGTGAGACTTTTCGTGTTAGGAATAAAACAGATAAGTTATTAGAAAGGCAATTGAGTGCGTGAAGACCAGAATGCCAAACTAAAACAGAGGTGACGTTAACGAACTTCAAAGGTCGAACTATATGCCAATATAGTCTAGTAGAGATTTCTTTATATAGGTATTCCAAAACGAATCATGCACTCCATTAATTAATAATTCTTGCTTCGGAATCTGAGGTTTGGATCGAAATCCAAAAAAAAAATCGTGACGGAACATGGCAACAAATGCAAAAACGATTAATTTTTTGGTATTTCTTGCTTATAACTCGAAAACTATCAACTGTTGTAAACTATTTTTCCATGCAAATTGAATGTATCTACTTATATAAAATTTCCTACAAATTTGGCACACAAAGGGATAAAATTTGGCATATCCAGGAAATTGGTGATTTGACCGTGAAAAAATAGAGAAGTATTTTACTGTATTGATGTAATTGAGAGCGCTGAATTCGATTTTCAACTTTCCCACACCGCAAATGTGATATTTTCTGAGAAAACTGAGATATTATTTGGTCATAACACGAAAAGTATTAATTTTACATAAGATTTTCGAACTTTTATTTTCTAGATCGAACAAAAAAACACGAGAATATACAAGATGTCATTTACCTGTTACAAACCTGAATAAATTGAACCCAAAATAGCTGAAATTTCTTCTTTGATGGAACAAAATAGGAGTAAAAGCAGTTGTAGTGATGTCAGCAATATCGACAATCGATCATTTTCTGAATCAATTTGTCTAGATGTTCGATTCTAGATTCACTTTACTTTTTCAAACGATCCCTTGTCACAAATTTAATTTGACAGACAATATCTACAGAGCAATTCTGTATTCTTATTTCGTAAGCACCTACACCACAATTTAGGCCAGTGGTTTCCAAACTGAGGGACGTTTGAAAGGTCTAATTGAGTGGTGAAACTTGGCGTGCCGATTGAGGGCGTAAAAATAAGGTGGGCCAGAAGCAAGACAAATGAATAAAACTTTGATATGCGGTAGGTACTTCGGACATGATGAAAAAATTAATTTCGTAAAATATTTAAAATTATTTGCATTATAGTGGTCGTTAGAAAAATAATATTTCATCAAAAGTTGACAAAATGTAACATCGCAGGTAAAAAAGGGTAGATTGGTTAGTAGGGGATTAAGATATAATTTACAACAGATCTATTGTTTATAATGGGACGATGAGATAGGTATAGAGATATGTGAGATGGTTATATGCGGCCAGGCTAATGGCGTGGTACAATGGGATTTCGTAGAAGGCTGGAGAGAGTTATGTCTCCATGTGAACAATAGATTGAAAGACCAAACGTTTGAGTGCATTAGTACTTAGTAGGTAGGTAAAATGTTATAATTAGTAAATAATATTATCATATAAAAAAATTTATAAAAAATCCACGTTTTTCTCGGGCCCAAAGTGAACTAAAAAGAGGAAAATAACTTTTTCGGGGCTTTGTAAATCGATCAGTAAAAACGCATACCTAAAGCTACCTCTAAAATTCTACAACTAAAAACGTGGGGCGTAATTTGAACCTACAATAATTGAAAATCATTCAAATTTTCTTCTGGGGCTGGGTCCCAATGTACTGGTGATATCATACTTGTGTGTATGTGTGTATGGTATGTAAGTACATTACAAGTTAATACTGATTGTACTGGTGTGTATGTGTGTATGGTATCATACTGGTGTGTATGTGTGTATGGTATGTAAGTACATTACAAGTTAATACTGATTGTACTGGTGTGTATGTGTGTATGGTATCATACTTGAGGATATTGGTGATATCATACTGGTGTGTATGTGTGTATGGTATCATACTTGAGGATTTTGGATGTATCCAAACCTAATTACCATACACATTGATGTTAATACCGGTGTGTACTGTGAAGACCCGACACTACATCACCGGTAACTGGACAGACTAACCTAAAGTTATTCTACAGACCAATTCTACAGTTTTTCTACCTCCGCCCCTATAATTAGATGTCGATAGTAATTAGGCTTGGATACATCCAAAATCAAGCTTGCAGATTAATTCATAAGATTTTCATACGAATGGGTAAATTTCTGAAGAAAATTTGAATGATTTTCAATTATTGTAGGTTCAAATTACGCCCCACGTTTTTAGTTGTAGAATTTTAGAGGTAGCTTTAGGTATGCGTTTTTACTGATCGATTTACAAAGCCCCGAAAAAGTTATTTTCCTCTTTTTAGTTCACTTTGGGCCCGAGAAAAACGTGGATTTTTTATAATTTTTTTTATATGATAATATTATTTAACTCTTTTCAGTTTTGGATTGTTAATCTTGCGATCATTTTTGTAAATCTGAAAATTTAATCATAATTAAAAGAAAACAATTGAAACTTCATATATGCATTTATTTAAATTTAACACACAAAAATCATGCCTTCTTTGTTTCCAAATTTTTTGGAGTACCAGACCCAACCACGAGGAGGTAAGGCAATTTTGAGAACTTGACTCGGACTCATCATCGGTCCAATACAGAAAACATAAAACACAAACAAACACAAGACATTCACAAACATAAAGATGGAACTTAACTGACGAGTGAAATTATTGTTGATCCGGTGGCTGATAATTCCGCATTAGTTCCATTTCTTTAATTGCATCCTCGTTGCATGGTTTTCTTCCAGTCAGCTTACTGCAATCCAGTTCAGTCACACGTACTCCTTCGAGAGATCTCACTCTGCTGAGAGCCACATATGCCTGTCCATCTTGGAAAAGTGACTTTCCAAGATAGACAACAGCATGATCAACAGTACAGCCCTGCATTTTGTGGACTGTACATGCCCAGCAAAGAATCATTGGCAGCATTCTCCGCTCAATTGTTCCATGATTGTATTTAGCTGGAAATTGTACAGCTCGCGGTTGAATCAAATGAACGCCGTCCTGGCCAAAATCTACACGGACTGATGGAACATCTGTATCATACATTTGATCTCTTCGGAAGTGAGGCCACACTATCTCTACAATATTTCCCATAGAGCCGTTGACAAGTCCTTTTTGAAGGTCAATATTAGATCGCAGCATAATCTTTGCACCAACAAAAATTTCCAATTCCTTGGGCATACCACCAGTTTTGTTAATATCGGCTGGCACGATATTATCCATGTTGATATTTTCCACATTACGCATCGCATCAACTAGTCGATCTTGAGCGCGAATCTTGAAAATTCGAATTCCAGGTTGTGCTCGATAATAATCTAATACAGCTGCATTATGGTCATCAACCTGTTTTCTGCATAATCGCATAAACGACTAATGTACAATCATAAAATCTTTAAAATCTTGTATTGTCATCGGAACTAAGCTTGCACAAAAAGTTTCAGCTCAATTGGATGTTAGGAAGTGGTCGAAAAATCGACGCGTTAATTTATTAATTAAGTTATTAATTATCGCATAAGCGACTAATGTACAATCATAAAATCTTTAAAATCTTGTATTGTGTTACGCTGTGCGGGTCTCTGGTTCACATCCCGAGACGGGCACCCATAATGTCACGCTGCCTTCCTTGGTGGGGTCCCAACGGCTCCAGGGGTTGGTTCTTGGTAGATACACCATCCTTGATGACGGCCTTGCGTCACTCAATAGTCCCATCAATAGCGTACTCAGTACCTTGGTTCGGGAGTGGAGTGGAAGAGATAAAAGGCGGTTGATTGAAAAGATGACTACATTATAATAACTGGATCTATTATTTACGGAGCACATATATGAATTTTACAAGAGTTATGAGACAAGGTTACATTAAATTCACTATTGATTCTGATTAGGTACACTTATTGTTTACTATTATTATAATAATTGTTATTTAACTATTAACGGTTACTGGAATTTACGTGTGGGGGTTTCGGGACCTACCCCCCGGGCGGGACGCCCACGTCCACCCACCAAGGAAGACAAACGCGACTGACTTCACACTGATGCGACAAATTTGAATATTGGTTACTGGTTTTTTTGACTGTAGCTTTTTGTTAGGACCACTAGGTGGCGCTAGTGGTCGTAACAACTTCCCCCTCCTTCCAAAAAAAAGTGAAAGCGAATCTCAAAAAAACAACAAGATGTGAAAAGGAAGAAGAAAAAGAAAAAAAAATTGGGTTTTTGTTGTCATGAAGTGACAACCCTGATTCTCAAGTTCTGGTTATCATTAAGTGACAACCCTGATGTTTGTTCAAATTTCATTTTCAATTTAAAATTTTACATGTCAAACAGAAAATTTTCACAAGTTTTGTTCATGGATAAATTCAATCTTATTCTATTTGTGTAATTGTTTTTTTTTGTGTCATGTGTATTTATTCTATACTCGTCAGTATTTAATTTACTTGTGTACGTACACTATGAGTTTTGTTCTACAACTATCCTTAACCTACTTGTGTATTTATTCTAAGCTCTTATAACCTAAACATTTCATATCTCTATTTGTTTTCTAACCCTACCTTATGTTATATTCTTACAAAAAAAAATTTTAACCTACGTTTGGTAACTTTTGACAGATAAACTCAATCTAATTCACTTTAAGAGTACTGCTTCCACCACAGATACTCAAAGGGTTGCACGCTCAATATCGTTCATAACTTTCATTTCCTTCCTAAGTACCTACGTACTAACTTGTTCTCTCTCTCTGGGCACATGATTCTGGGGTTTCACATCACCAGCGAATTCTCAACAATTCTCTCACTCTCAAGTATTATCAGGTCTCCACCTATCGCCTAAGTATTATCAGGTCTCCACCTATCGCCTAATTCAACACACATTATAAGGCGCTCCACCTCTCACGCCTTGGGAACAACAGCTTCTCAACATTCGTCTCGTTGCATAACAATTTTCTTGTTTTTACCTACATGGAACTCGTTTGCACGCGTCCCACAGTTCAAGAAACGTTACAATGTGGATGTCCAGGGAAAAAGGATGTTTATCAGGGTACCTTGGGTGGTGGGAGGGGAAAGGAAGTGCTTACATTCTCACTTTTCTCATCTATCATACCTCACCTAACGCTTTCTTCTATTTTCCATCTTCTCTGCCATTCGTCATTTTTTCTTTTTTGGATATCATTCATCTGCACAAGGGGAAAAGGTAATATGCAAATGCCTTCGCATATGGGATGTGGGGAAATTGGACACTACATTGAACTCTGATGTTGGTTGTTACACACTTACGAATCAAAATACAGGTTTCCATAACCCATATATACACATTTTCTCACGAATCTTACAGCCACACTACTGTGAATTCGCAAGAAAACACTCATCTCTTCACAACTCCTTCCACACATAGTTGTGAAATACGTCTATTATCAGCGGACAAGCTTTCTTCACACTTCTATCACACACAATTGTGATATTCGTCAATTATCAGCAGACTTGCTATTGCCTGCAGGGTTTTTTGCCCCTCTAGAACCATGCCCCGTCTTCCAACTTTCTAACTCATCAGCACCTCTACACCGTTCATCACTTCCTGTCTTAAAAAAAAATTTCTTACTTCCTAAAATCAGTGGCTGCCTGTACTCCACATGACATACACCTGTTTTCTACCCTATCTTACATTCTATTTTCCTATAAACTACATTTTATTTATCTCAATTTTCTCTTATCCAGGGCCAAATATTCTATTTTTTTTTTTACACAATTCATAAAAAACAACTCCATTATTTCCACTTTTTGCCGTTCCAGTACAGCGAATATCTCTGGTTACCTCATCTTAAACTTTTCCTTTAACAACTCTGGAAACTTTCATTTATTCTACTCGCAATTTGTTTCAACTATTTCAAAATATTCCTAACAAGTCACTGTTTCATTTGCAAATTTTTTTTTTTTTTTTTTTCTTTACCCCTTTTAAAAAATGTTTACAAGCCCTGGAATACAAAGTACACATAACAATAACAATGTAACATTTCACAATTAGCAATAACATATTCAATACCTATTACCTAAAGTATTCAATTCACAGTGATTTTATTACAACACAGAAAAACAAAAGAACTGGGAAATATACAATGTTCAATCTATAACTCTATTTACTTTCTTACATCTATTACATAGTTGTCACAGTATCACATAATTTACTTGCTTTAAGTTCAAATTCCAATTCAAAAATTAATAAATTTTCTATTTCACTTTTACTCATTTATTATTACTTCAGGTAGTGTGTGCTCTTAATCGGTGGATATTTGTCAACAAAATAATAACAAGATATAATATTACATACCTATTGACATATTTTACAATAAAACAACAATTCTTTTATTCACGCAGTGTGTTCTCTTAATACAATGTAGGTACGTATGTTGCCTCTTAATAACTATTAAATTATGTATATTTTACTCTTAGGTATGTTTACACTTTATCAATATTACAATAACAGTTCAAATTTTATCAAGAAAAATACCTGTGAATTTTGTTTCCAATACCTGTTACATTTAATTTCTTAACATCTCTAGTTGCATCAGCTGGACATGTGACGTGTACATGATATCCTGTTTTGGTACTTACTAGTTTTGGACAAGTTGAGACACGTTGATCTGATTTTTAACGGACATTTTTCTTTGTCTTGCGGCGACAGGGAAGTTAAATTATTGGTCTTCTTCAAAAGGGTTATTTCATTTGCATGACATTAAAAAATCTCTTATAAAATTGGAAAATACTTTTACAAAATAATTGTTGATTTGAAACAACGCATTTGTTTGACCGTTTAACAATGAATATTTATTTGTTCAAAATTTTGCATTAGGAAATAAACAATATGTAAAAACTCACCCTTTCAATTTGTTAGGTACATAGTAATACAACTGGATGGCTACTTACTGAGCATTTAGACAACACCACCTTATTATGTTCATTCTATCTGTAAGCATACATAAATATATTACAATCGTGGACGTAACTTCATTTTCATTTTTACAATACAGTAGTTTTCGTCACTTATATACTAGTACAAACAAAACACAATATTATACGCTAGAGAAAAAAATATTCTATATTATCAGTATTTTTTCACTGTGCATATTTACTCTCTACGTTTCACTCCAACACTTTGCATATATTATAGTACACGCAGTTCAGATACTACACGCACTTCCTGGTTCAACCCTGGATCTCTACTTCTTCGCCCGGCACATGCCTTCGGTCCATGGTCTCTCATTGGCGTCTGCAGACCTCCTGGATCTCAGCGCTCTTCCGTTTCCAGTTCGGGTCGTGGACCTCCAGCCCAAACTCTAGTTGCGAAAGGTTCCCGGCTCTCCTTCCGAGACGGTCAGTCCAATTTTTTACACTTACGAGAGGTTCAAGGTTTACAATCCTGTTGCGAGCCCCCATAATGTTACGCTGTGCGGGTCTCTGGTTCACATCCCGAGACGGGCACCCATAATGTCACGCTGCCTTCCTTGGTGGGGTCCCAACGGCTCCAGGGGTTGGTTCTTGGTAGATACACCATCCTTGATGACGGCCTTGCGTCACTCAATAGTCCCATCAATAGCGTACTCAGTACCTTGGTTCGGGAGTGGAGTGGAAGAGATAAAAGGCGGTTGATTGAAAAGATGACTACATTATAATAACTGGATCTATTATTTACGGAGCACATATATGAATTTTACAAGAGTTATGAGACAAGGTTACATTAAATTCACTATTGATTCTGATTAGGTACACTTATTGTTTACTATTATTATAATAATTGTTATTTAACTATTAACGGTTACTGGAATTTACGTGTGGGGGTTTCGGGACCTACCCCCCGGGCGGGACGCCCACGTCCACCCACCAAGGAAGACAAACGCGACTGACTTCACACTGATGCGACAAATTTGAATATTGGTTACTGGTTTTTTTGACTGTAGCTTTTTGTTAGGACCACTAGGTGGCGCTAGTGGTCGTAACAATTGTCATCGGAACTAAGCTTGCACAAAAAGTTTCAGCTCAATTGGATGTTAGGAAGTGGTCGAAAAATCGACGCGTTAATTTATTAATTAAGTTATTAATTATCGCATAAGCGACTAATGTACAATCATAAAATCTTTAAAATCTTGTATTGTCATCGGAACTAAGCTTGCACAAAAAGTTTCAGCTCAATTGGATGTTAGGAAGTGGTCGAAAAATCGATTGCAAGATTTACAACACACAAACATACAAGAAAGCAAGCTAAGAAAAACGTGGTAAAATAAGAATGTTCTAGAACTTCACTTGACGAGTAGGTATGTAAATATTTTGTCGTGTGAATTTTGAATACGCGGTGAACCATAGGTATAGGTATGTGGGTATAAGGAGACTTATTTTTAGAATAATTAGTTGAACGATAAGGGTGTAACCAGCGCTGTAGGTATTGGCTGGTAGTATTTGCCAAAGGCAATCGAGTTTTTTTTTTCTTCTGCCTACTTGCCTGGATTATGTGTTTCGTTGTAAATATTATATTGTTATTTGTAAGCTAGCTTTGTATAGATATTTTGATTTATTAATTAATGTTACAGTGGACAAAATTGCTAAATCAAGCATGTGCGAATTAATTTGGACTGTTAAAATAAAAATATGTATTTATTCTGAACCACGCGGACTTCAAAATCATCCTGGAGGCGTGGTTTAACTCAAGCGAGCGAGACAGATGATGGTCTTCGTCTCTTCTTTGCCGGTGCAAGCTCGTTTCTGAGTTAGGTGGCCGCACGCCAGTAACACGTTAGTTCTCATCTACCTGTTGAAGGGTTCAGTTGTCTAATTGTGTAACCAGTAATTATCTCCGGGCAAGTGAAATAATTATCTTCGTGTCTGTGTGTGTGTCGCCAACTAATGCCTCGGCAAACGAGGCGTTGGGCGCGGGGCTTTGCCCCCTCTATTGTAAGAGTCTTGTCTATCAGGGCTGCTATATAATCATCACTCTGTGTGCTTCGATTGGAAGGCAGAGTTCATCGTGGGAGGTCAACGCTGACAAATATTCATACACCGCTGTTGGTCAGTCAGCCAGTCTTCATGTTACGTGATTCATCCCCTCATCAGTGACTCACCATAATTCAGGTCAGCGTCTCTGGAAAATATCCATGAGAGCGACCTGAAAACCTCATCGCTGGATGACGTCATATCGATATGAGCGGTTGCGTAATCGTGTTTTTTTTTATTGGCCTATAGTGTTTAAATTGTGATCGGACAGTGTTAATTGTATAAAATAAAATCAGTGGTAACTCGTACGTCGATGCTTAGGATTGTGTAAGAATAATTGGACGTATTATTATTATTGTTTGTTTTCATTTATGTGTATTTTGGTATGCGAAATGCCTACTTGTGAAATCTGTGTTTATTAAATTGTGTAAATAAAATATGTAAGTATAGTTTGAAATCTTGGTTTTCAATACACATTGCCCACCACTATTTGTCTCTTTCCAGATAACTTGCCAGTGTAACTCTTTGCTTTCTTTCTTTTTTTAAATTCATTTTATTTATTTATTTTACCCCTCATGAGCGAGGTGCTTTTCTTTTTAACTTCAATTAACTTAGTATTTTTCATTTTATTTTTCTTTTAACCCCTCATGAGAGAGGTGAACCATGGACCAAAGAGGAGAACTGGAGATGATTTTCCTGGAGAACGCCCCCCCATGTCAACTTTATTAAGACAGATACTACTGAATGACGTGAATCTTCTTCTTTTTCGCTTTGCTGACTGTAAGCCCATTGAAAACGTGTCTATTATTTTCTCTTTCTCACCTACTATACGCCGGCTGTCGAAGTTTTGAACATAAATGAAAAATTCTTAACAGCAGACTTATTGCAAAATCTCTTGTATTCTACAGTACTAATATGGAAACATTAAAAACATCTTGATAAAAAATAGGGATCTTTTACATAGCACTTAAAAAATAAGGCTAAGACACATAATAAGAACAAAGGTATCGTAAAATGGGCTTGTTTTATTTTCTCAAAAATTTGTATTTTTGGTTGGCTGGTAATATTGTGGGTCGCTGGAACAAATAAGTTTGAGAACGACTTATTTAGACAAATGTACGTGAGCGTTGTTTTCCTATATTACGTAAAACGTATTACGTAAACTTCACATTTTACTGGTTTACCTATTGTTTACGTAACGGGGTTTTTGATCTCAAAAGATTCACAAACGTTTGAGTTCTCATTAAAGAGTTCTAATTACATTTTTGCGGCGTTCGTTAGCTCTCTGTTCAACTCTTCAATAATGAGAAACGTAATTACTAATTAGGTACATCCGTAATGTACTGCCTGTAATTATGAAGCTTTTTTTCTTGGAGAGAGCTTTTTGGACGTATCTAACGTGTAATTAATTATACTACGTCAATGATGAGACAAATTATCGTAGAGTTAATATACTACTATATTATTATTTATATATTCAATATACCTACACTATAAGACGGCAGTAAGGCCGTACCAAGATAGATCATGTATACTATATATTATTATCTCTGTATCTCGGGGTAGGCGGATTGGATTCTACCACATCCTTTGATTCCTCACACCTACATATATGCTCTACGGTTTTTTCCACTCATTCATTTCGATGTGGTCACTACTTGTAGAGGCAAGTCTCTTTGGCCAGCCTATTTTCTTTCAGCCCTACACTTATATTTTCACACTTATATTTTCTTGTACACTTATATTTTCTTAATATTCTTCACGGTAGATAGTTTATTTCCAGAGATTTAACTTTCTTGCAGATTATGACTCATTTTTACAGAACTGAGCGAATAAACTTAGATATATTTGAATCATAACAAGTCCGAATTTCCACACGTAACCCCTATTATCTATTATTGGTTTACCTTTACAGGAAATAATATGGACATACAAGATTTTTTCGCAATTATCTCAGATTTAACTTTTTTGTATAAACGCGGCATTTCATTTCAACGGGATTGACACAAAATCTACTCTAAATAATATACTTTTCCCTAAGAGTTCACACTTCAACGTAAAACCTATAATAAATCTATCGCTCAATTTTCATTGGAGTTTTTTTTAACAAATTACATTAATGCTGACATCTTGTTCAATCTTCTGTCTTATTCTCACACAATGGCCACTTATTTCCCTCTTCTAAATTCACACAATTAATTTCCACGTCAGTTCGTCTTTTGTAAGACTCCCTCATAAATAAAATTGCTCTCCTATCTGCGGATCCATACATTCTCCTTAAGTGCCTACCCATTCTGATTAAACTATCATTTCAATCCTTATCACCATGATAAAAGATTCTGACGGAAATTTGGGGTAGTAATACGTGTTGATTTCGGTCTATTTTTTACGTAATATTCTAAAACAGTAATTTTATGGTTGAATAGGTTGAGCACATGGTTGACGCAGTTATTACATCTAATTAGGAGTACCTGGTTCGAATCTTAGTGTTGACAATGTATTTTGTAATTTCGGATAACGGTAATGTCTTTGAGTTTGTGTCCCTACACATGCTGAGTTGCTTTTTAAAAAATAAGAATGTAAGATGAATGTAGGTATATATACATATTTTTATATTTATTTATTTATTGGATCTTAACATTGGATATACATTGTTTATATGTTTGCCTCCCCCACTAGGAATATCCTGTGTCGGGAGAAGCAAACTCTATTCTATTCTATATACCCTCACGCCACCTCCCTTGCGGGGTAGGCAGAGAGAACGGATCGCCAGACTTTCCTATCTTCGGGCTTCCGTCACATTCATGCAGTTCCTCATACATACTCTCCGGTAACTTTTACTCAAAACACGACCGTCCTTGAGTATCTGGTCGACAGATAAAAACAACATAACACAAAGTACATACCAGTCAAGTGGAGCCCAACACACCATACATACAACAATGATCATTCTTATTATAGTATATTTCAACCGCTGTACCTTACTTTTTTTCGTTTGCTCACTAAATTGACTTTTTAAAAGGATTGTGGCGCTGTCTAATTTAGACTACTTAGGTAATTAATTTTGAGCACTAAGTTAAAAATGGTTAAAATGAAACCCTCTTATTTCTCTAAAATTATAATATGATATTCGGATTTCTCTTGGGTATTAGTTGCCGATTTAATTAAGTCGGAGTGTTGGATTAAATTTCCAATTATATTATTATTCTTCGCACCTATTTTATTATTAAATTAACCTTCAGCGCTTTAGGTGTGTAGGTTTATTTGTCTTTGAAGATCATATCGCGGGTTATTTCAATATAATTTAATTATTTATCCTATAAAGCAAAATTTAAATATGTCTATCTATCCCCTCAAGCCACGTCCCTGCGGGGTAAACAAAGAGGACAGAGCGTAAGACTGCCCTATTTTTACACCCACACTCCACCTTGCCTCAGTCATATCCATGCAGTTTGTCATATACGCTCTCCAATTTGTAAACTGGGACTTAAAGATGACGGCACTTGCAGATTCTGTGAGGAGGAGGAGGAAACTCCCCTCTCCTGGCTGACTGCAATGCCGTAAGATACATGAGGTTGACAAATTTGGGCAAGCACCAGATAGAGCTGGAATCGTTTCTCACCCTAGACCCCCTCCGAGTGTTGAACTTCATAAGACGTCTAGGACTAAAGGGGCTGCTCTAACCGGGTAGCCACCAGGTAGGCAAAGTAGGGGGAGTTCAATAAATTCTATAGGTCGCAGTATACAATCTAATAAAATAAAATGAAAATAAATTTATTTGATAAAATAATTGCGTGTAAACTTGTGAGTATCCTCGGCTCAGGTGAAAGTGATGAAACCTTGTGACATATCTGTGTTCGCACGAGGAACTTTACAAGGCGTAGCTAGTAACAGCTTACTTTAAGTCATGGGTTTTATAACAGCGACACCTTCTGAAATTGTATCAATAAATGAGAACTTAGTAACGCTTCCTTCAATATCAGTGGCGGATTATCCCTAAGGCAAAGTAGGCACGTGCCTAGGGGCGCGAGGTTACAAAGGGGCGCGTGAGCCGCGCGATGAAGTTTTCAAACAAAAAAAGCGTTATTTTAAAACATGAAAGTTACTCAAGTTCATCATTTCACCCATTATTAAAAAAAATTTATATTATACGCTATTTTACCACGTTTTTCTTAGCTTGCTTTCTTGTATGTTTGTGTGTTGTAAATCTTGCAATCGATTTTTCGACCACTTCCTAACATCCAATTGAGCTGAAACTTTTTGTGCAAGCTTAGTTCCGATGACAATACAAGATTTTAAAGATTTTATGATTGTACATTAGTCGCTTATGCGATAATTAATAACTTAATTAATAAATTAACGCGTCGATTTTTCGACCACTTCCTAACATCCAATTGAGCTGAAACTTTTTGTGCAAGCTTAGTTCCGATGACAATACAAGATTTTAAAGATTTTATGATTGTACATTAGTCGCTTATGCGATAATTAATAACTTAATTAATAAATTAACGCGTCGATTTTTCGACCACTTCCTAACATCCAATTGAGCTGAAACTTTTTGTGCAAGCTTAGTTCCGATGACAATACAAGATTTTAAAGATTTTATGATTGTACATTAGTCGCTTATGCGATAATTAATAACTTAATTAATAAATTAACGCGTCGATTTTTCGACCACTTCCTAACATCCAATTGAGCTGAAACTTTTTGTGCAAGCTTAGTTCCGATGACAATACAAGATTTTAAAGATTTTATGATTGTACATTAGTCGTTTATGCGATTATGCAGAAAACAGGTTGATGACCATAATGCAGCTGTATTAGATTATTATCGAGCACAACCTGGAATTCGAATTTTCAAGATTCGCGCTCAAGATCGACTAGTTGATGCGATGCGTAATGTGGAAAATATCAACATGGATAATATCGTGCCAGCCGATATTAACAAAACTGGTGGTATGCCCAAGGAATTGGAAATTTTTGTTGGTGCAAAGATTATGCTGCGATCTAATATTGACCTTCAAAAAGGACTTGTCAACGGCTCTATGGGAAATATTGTAGAGATAGTGTGGCCTCACTTCCGAAGAGATCAAATGTATGATACAGATGTTCCATCAGTCCGTGTAGATTTTGGCCAGGACGGCGTTCATTTGATTCAACCGCGAGCTGTACAATTTCCAGCTAAATACAATCATGGAACAATTGAGCGGAGAATGCTGCCAATGATTCTTTGCTGGGCATGTACAGTCCACAAAATGCAGGGCTGTACTGTTGATCATGCTGTTGTCTATCTTGGAAAGTCACTTTTCCAAGATGGACAGGCATATGTGGCTCTCAGCAGAGTGAGATCTCTCGAAGGAGTACGTGTGACTGAACTGGATTGCAGTAAGCTGACTGGAAGAAAACCATGCAACGAGGATGCAATTAAAGAAATGGAACTAATGCGGAATTATCAGCCACCGGATCAACAATAATTTCACTCGTCAGTTAAGTTCCATCTTTATGTTTGTGAATGTCTTGTGTTTGTTTGTGTTTTATGTTTTCTGTATTGGACCGATGATGAGTCCGAGTCAAGTTCTCAAAATTGCCTCACCTCCTCGTGGTTGGGTCTGGTACTCCAAAAAATTTGGAAACAAAGAAGGCATGATTTTTGTGTGTTAAATTTAAATAAATGCATATATGAAGTTTCAATTGTTTTCTTTTAATTATGATTAAATTTTCAGATTTACAAAAATGATCGCAAGATTAACAATCCAAAACTGAAAAGAGTTAAATAATATTATCATATAAAAAAATTTATAAAAAATCCACGTTTTTCTCGGGCCCAAAGTGAACTAAAAAGAGGAAAATAACTTTTTCGGGGCTTTGTAAATCGATCAGTAAAAACGCATACCTAAAGCTACCTCTAAAATTCTACAACTAAAAACGTGGGGCGTAATTTGAACCTACAATAATTGAAAATCATTCAAATTTTCTTCAGAAATTTACCCATTCGTATGAAAATCTTATGAATTAATCTGCAAGCTTGATTTTGGATGTATCCAAGCCTAATTACTATCGACATCTAATTATAGGGGCGGAGGTAGAAAAACTGTAGAATTGGTCTGTAGAATAACTTTAGGTTAGTCTGTCCAGTTACCGGTGATGTAGTGTCGGGTCTTCACAGTACACACCGGTATTAACATCAATGTGTATGGTAATTAGGTTTGGATACATCCAAAATCCTCAAGTATGATACCATACACACATACACACCAGTATGATATCACCAATATCCTCAAGTATGATACCATACACACATACACACCAGTACAATCAGTATTAACTTGTAATGTACTTACATACCATACACACATACACACCAGTATGATACCATACACACATACACACCAGTACAATCAGTATTAACTTGTATGTATGTATGTAATCCTCAAGTATGATACCATACACACATACACACCAGTACAATCAGTATTAACTTGTAATGTACTTACATACCATACACACATACACACAAGTATGATATCACCAGTACATTGGGACCCAGCCCCAGAAGAAAATTTGAATGATTTTCAATTATTGTAGGTTCAAATTACGCCCCACGTTTTTAGTTGTAGAATTTTAGAGGTAGCTTTAGGTATGCGTTTTTACTGATCGATTTACAAAGCCCCGAAAAAGTTATTTTCCTCTTTTTAGTTCACTTTGGGCCCGAGAAAAACGTGGATTTTTTATAAATTTTTTTATATGATAATTTCTTTATATTTTCTGCACACTCGACTTTTTTCACTTACATTCACGAAAATTTTTTGCCTGCAGCGCTATTACAATTTTTATGCTGTACGTCTACCTTCAAGTTTTTGTTGCTTCCACCCCAAAGTCAAATATTAGATCACCCCCCCCCCCCCGAAATGAAATCCTATATACGCCACTGGTTTAAGTGCTAGTTAAAATTTATAATATAATATGGACGCTAGAAGGGCGCCGATGAGGTACTTGCCTAGGGGCGCTCTCAACACTTAATCCGCCTCTGTTCAATATAACCAAGTGCTTTGAGAGTTGATATGCAAATGGAAACCTTTCAATTTCATCAATTGTAAATAATAATATTATGTAGAAAGTCCATACCATAACAATAACAATATAAAACAATGTAGGTAGTATTAAGTACAGTCCCTTTTCATTTTTATATACTCAGCAGAATTTCACTTATATTGGTCATGTTAATTTGTGAATAACTCATGTTAATTTGGGAATAACTTTAGTAAATCATGTTAATTTTTGAAAAACTTTTTAAGAAACCTATGCTTTATTGGTGTATAGCTTTTGATTGGAAAATGCACTGCAATCGCAATTCAAAGATTATTTTTTTGTAGATCGCACATTGCTCTCTGTGATGCGTCTAGGTCACACATTAATGATAACCTATAATGTAAAATAACTGAAACATAGTATATAATTACAGATTTCCCTCAAAAGTACAAACAAAAAGTAATGCCCATTTTAGATTATTAGAGTATTAGGTATAAATTTAACAGTGACTGTATCCAATCGATATCGATACCATGTAAGACGTAGGTATAAAACGCGTTATTGAAACAATCTCTTAGAGTGTCTACGCCGTTCGTAGCTGCTTGGTTATCAGTTTTCCCATTACACATGTCAGTCACGTGAATCATGGAAACACAACGTAGACGAAATTTCGTCTCATGTTTCATATTATCTACGCGTCGTAGACTCGTTACCAAATTATATAACGCACGCGAGTTTTTGTAAATATATTTTATATATTTTAAATCCTGTTTGATAGAATGATACATGAAAAAAAAATGGAATTCATATATTTAGGTATATCTATGTGATTTTTTTATAATAAACACGTTTTGAGTAGAAGGAACTAAGTATATCGTCGAGGAGCATGAAGACAGAATTCATAAATAAGGTAAGAGAGATTCTTTCTTGATTTTCGGGTAAACGAAACCGTGTGAAGATGAACTTGATCGACGTTTCGACACTCCTACTGGTGTCTTCCTCTGTGGATGAATGTATGAGAAATGTGTTCGTGTACTGTGGAGTGTTAGTAGTAGGAGTGTCGAAACGTCGATCAAGTTCATCTTCACACGGTTTACCCGAAAATCAAGAAATAATGTCAGTCGCACACCGTGAAAACCTTCAACATTTACTAAGGTGAGAGAGACATATTTGAAAGCAATGTAGGATTATAGTATCTCTAAAAAATAGCAAACAGGGACAAAACTCTACATCTTACAAAAAAGTGTCCATATCTCCACTGCCAGTTCGAATCCGATTTAGGGTTACTCTCTCATCGACTGTGGGTTCTCTTGAAAGCAAGTATCCGATTTTACCTATATCTTGGCCTTTTATATGCCGTGATGGAATAGACAGATAGATATATTATTTTGGACACAGTTTTCTATTGAATATTATTTATTTATTTATTTGAACTTGAAATTACACCGAGCAACATTACAGCTTTAGCCTTTGCGTCGCTCGGCTACGATATGGCTACAAAGCCTAGATAATTGACTATTATGGCGAGTTTCTTTATAATCTTCATGTAGGCCGCATTATTCGCTCAGTATTCCGCACAATGGTACTAATACTCGTTATCCGTCGTATTATTGATTCATAATACAGCCCCGTAGACATAATATTGGACTAAGCTTAGTATGTATGACTCACTCAAGGCTTCAATATAATGCACTTGTTGAAGGCGACCGGTAAATAATAAAGGAAGAATACAACAGGTAGTCTTGCGGGGTTTCAGTACAGATAAATTATAATGTTACTTCCAAGTGTTCTGTGGTATGATCGTATTAGAGACAACTTAGTGCGGTTTTATTTGCGTAGTGCGTGCTACAGGTTTCAATGTCCTTCATTTGTTAGTTGTAGCATTACCTATACAACAAAACAGGTATAAGACAAAGCAATGAACACTATTTGATTACCACCCTTAAAGATGAGAAGAAGCAGGGGTCTTGTTTTGAAGAGGAATTCCTCCAAAATTCCTATTTCCTAGTACTTATGGCAGGAATGGCATTTGACCCTTTTAAATTCGGTTGGAGTGAATCATGTTTATGTAACCTGTGTAGGTATGATATAATATTATAAACCTACCTATATAAAATACTCGTAACAAAACCGAAGAAGAAACTACGAGGCTTTCTTGTAGTTTCTCATCTAGCTTTTGTGACCATCTAGTTTGCGCCTGGATTTCAGGTATGACGCAACCACTATACCATGTGTGTGTTTTGTAATTTAAGTCATTTTCATCCTTTTAATCATAATATATATTTGCCTTTTTAAAAGCCTATTTCCTATTAGACAGTATTCTATCACTGGGTAGGTACTCAAAACAATATTTAGTATGAAAGTTCTCCTGTGTGAAACTTTTTCCCAAACCTATGAAACCTCGGTGATTTAATATAAATATTAAGTGCAACACAACGTTACGTAAACAAACAATATTCTTCGCCTTTTTATTTTCAACGCTTCTCAAAGGTAAACCCAAGATTACACAAAGGGTATGCATTAAGGAATTGGGATGAAAAAGAAAGAAATATAAAGCGACTGTAAAAACTTTAATTTATCCAAATAATGGTACATTAATTTCTTCCTATTAACTCCAACGAGGAATTTGTTATTCTCAAAATTAATGGAGGAAAGGCAGTTCTATGGAGAAGAATAATTGATAATTACTGTGATAAATTCTACTAAGCCATCAAAAATACATTTGTATTCATTAATACTATTGAATTAAGATAAAAATACGAAGATAGAATATAATACGTATCCTTCCACTGGTATTTTAGCAGAAGATTCTAGTCTGCCATTCTATTAGCCAACATAGTGAATACTTATATATAACATTTTATTATTCGAAATGTATTATTGTGTATACTGTTTAGTTGGATACCAAATAATTTATCAGTGTTAAGAAAGGGCTGCTCAAAGGGGGAAAATATTGCCGGGTTAGGATCCTTTCGGATATTTGAGCCTATCTACTAACATTGATTGTTAATCATATTTTTAAGGTATAAAGTACTATGCCAAAACAATATTGTTTATGAAAAGAGTTAAATAAATAATAAAAAGTAAATACTCCTTATTGAATAAGTAATGTGTCAAAAGGTAGGCTAATTGTCTAATGGCAATTTTTGCCAGCCAACCCGAAGAAAGAGTTGTAGATTATCGTGGATAAGTTACCAGTTTTCTTGTATATTTAAGTTCATCTTCTCGTTTTGTATTTTATTATTCTATGAATAAATTAAACAAAATAATAATTAGATTTTTGAACGAGTAATCAGAAAAAAGTATAACTTAGTTTCGTATAAATTAATTAAAAGTGTCTGAAAGGTACAAATAACAAAAAGAACTTTCGGCTTATGAATAATATCAATAGAGCGTGCCATATCAAACTAGTCATAATTAGTTTATGTTTTTCATTTGTATTTTCAGAGAGGTTAAACATAATGTTAATCATGATTTTATCACACGTAAAACACGCAACCCTCGCTAGTACAATGACAAGAAAATTTCACCTCAAATAATTTGTTTTATGCTTCAGAAAACAAAATGTTGTTAAGGCAACTTGCACTGGGCAAAAATTGCCTGTTATCGCTTAAAACTTTTTCAGATTTTGTAGAGTTCATAATCGACGTTGGCTTATTTTATAAAAAGGTGACGAAATATAAAAAAAAATATTCGCTAGTCACTCGTCTTACCTCAAACATTTAATCAACTAAATTACAGAACTACGAGAATACTCTTAAATTTCAGTAAATTTCAGAGGTAATTTAGTAATTAATTTTTATCAAGAAAAACTACAAAAAATAAAATTTGTGCGTAGTAGAGTCATTCAAGCGTATTCTCATTTATTCATGCTTTAGATCTTAGGATGATATCTTTAGTACTAGCATATTAATATTCCTTTTCTTATTCAGTTACTATGACCCTTTATGTATAAAAACACACCCTTAGTTTGTACATTTTGCGTACGAGTGTATATTAGTATTCATTAGATTATAATAATGATTATTTTTATAAGAGCGATAATGTTCGATATAGTAAAACGTTCATTCTATTATACCCAGATATTCAGTACGTAACAACGATGCCCAAAGTTCGATACTTTTTTCCAAATTCAACCTTGCACACATCTCACTCGTAGCACTATTATGAATCTTATTATGCGGGAGAATAAGGGTTATAATCGTGTGGCATCTGGGCGATATTCTGGGTTCTGCGACGCCAAGGACGCCTCGTGTCGGTATTATGGATCGGCAAGTGGTTTTGCGTCACGTGAGCCGTGGTAGGTCACGGTCGAATCCATAGATTAACACTCTCAGTATGGCGCGCTGAAGAAAGATTTTACTTGCGTACCTACTTACCAAACGAGTTGGTATTTTTTTAGGGCAAACTATTCTTTCGATTCCCTGGATACTTATCGTTGTAACATCGTTGTAATATACATAAATCGTAGGCATACCCGATTTCTAAAAGTTATTGAATTAAACGAAGGTAAACTATAAGTCTATTTTATACATAGTTGAACACAAACCATACCATACCTACAACCTGTTGTCATCGACTCTATTATAATGTTTTATTTTTTCCGTTTGGTTGTAATATTTAATATTGTAGGAATAAGGTCGTTAAGTAGAATAGGTATCTGGGAAAACGTTGGTGGATCGTATCCTGAACACAGACGTTGGCATTAAATTTCTAGACCTTACTTTGTTATTTGTATTTTCAAATTGTTTTGGATTACTCTACTTATTTAGTCACTCCAAAATAATACGTACATTGCCTAATATTAGTAAAAATGACTACCTAACAAAAGTATAAATTTAATGTGGTTGGAAGCTATGTTTTACCAAAACCTTGTATCTCAAATAGTCATTATTTCCTGTGCTTTTTTTTACTTGAAAACACTCTGACGTAAATATGAAATTATTTTTCATCGCAAGTTTTTTCTTTGTTGTTTTGTCGTAAGTAATGAATAACAATATGAGAGCATAATAATATGTTTTTGTTATGTTTTTAAGTAATGACCCTCTGTATGTATACGAGTATTTTTTCCTGAAAAACATACGGTGGGTACATAATATATTTTGATTAAGATGATAAATGATCGGCGGTTGAATACATGACAACCTTATGAAAAAATATTATAATACTGTGTGGGTAGGTATTTTTATTACTTCGGTTTTAAACAGTTCAAAGCTTTTGCCCTGGAAGTTTTATTTTTATGTACTTAAGTAGGTATGTTATAAATATTTCATATATGTTGACTATGTATGTAAATAGATTGGTACAAATGTAATATGTACATACTCGTCTCATACCTTCTTCTTCTCCGTTAGCCCATTTCCGTTCACACCTGGATAGAGGTCTCCTCCGTTTTTCTTTATGTCGCCCTGTCCTAGGCAGATTACATCCATGCCACTCCGACATATTATCATTTTATGCGTCCTTATATATATACTTTTTTTTATTTGTCTAGGCCTTCTAAGAATCACTTGGACAGACCACGTCGAACAGATCCTGAAGGATGAACGTGTTTCGAATAAACGATACATAGACTGCACATGAGAATATTCATTAATGTGACGGAAGCCAAAAGTGTGTGTAAGGATAGGAAAGTATGGTACTATGCTCACTCTCTTTACTCACCAAGGGACGCCATAGAACTGATGGGATTCAATTCAATAATCTTGTTTCGGTTTTGTATTCCCAATAAAGTTCGCCCTTGTAAACAAACGTTATGATTTATATTTGTATTGTTAACATATGTCTGTATTTTGTTCACCAAAAGTGTAAGTAAATAAACATGAATGTTTTGAGTTTTTCCATACTGCAGTGTTTAGTGTGTGAAACTTTTCACGTTCTTCTGCGTAGTTCATCAGTTTGTATTAAAAACTTTTTTACGCGTCTTAAATTTGTCGTTAATAATTCTTCATTCTCGTAGTTTTGATTAAAAAACTTTCTCGTGAAAACATTTTACTTTCATAGTAAAATTAATTATTCCATTATTTCACGTATCAACTTTGTTTGCAGCGGTGAATATGAAGAAGGAATATCGATGTAATGCCCCATTTATATTATGAAATTTTCTATCCAATAACGAAATTCCAATTTATACCTATGTAGTAATTGAACTCGAAAAACGAAAAGGGGTTAATTTTCACGAAATTTATTAAAGTTCCAATTTGTTATTACATTTTATTTTAATAGGAACACAAAACAAGAAACACTTTCATAGACAATACACAAAAAAAGCTAAGGCAAACACCGGTCCAGTCCCTCGATTTAATGTGTTATTACTGTTTTTAGTATGCTCCATCCAAATCATTAAAAAATATCTGAGTTTTTAATTAATATGAAATTATAATCTGTTCTAGTAGTGCGTCATGAAAACAGACGATTTTAAACTAAGATCATAGTAGTATTTTTTTGGTCAGTCATGAGTCAGCACCCGAATGAATGATGTTGCGTTTCGGGACATCCAGTACGAGTATTATAATACATTTTCCTGTGCGCTGTTCTTCTTGTTGAAGAAATAAATTAAAGACAATAGACATATTGTACACAATAATTGCACGCATAAATGTGAGTGGATCTTAAGACAATTGAAGAGTCTAGTACTTAATTTATTAAAGCTTTTGATTATTGATTAATAATTAATGACGTACCTACTTACTGTTTGTTTGAGAAACAAAACTTTGCTTAATTACTTGGAATCATAAAATACTACGTGTTTCTAACGTACTCACGTTCTTAATAATATGTTTAGGAAGTATTGTAGATACCTATTTTCAATTCAAATGTAGTTAATGGCAGTAGGTAGTTTGGTAGGTGTTTTTCAATAAGGCATTATGACGATATCGCACAGACACAATTTCATGAAACACATCAGTTAAACAGACGAAATCACGTACCTATATGGCATTACTTTCCTTACGTACTTTGCACAAATAATGCCTATTTTGTCGAACAATATTAAATACTATTTATTCATGATTTTATCCTTGTGTAATTCGTACCATGTTTGTGTGTTTTCGTCTTATGTGATTTTAAGCATACTTATGTGATTTCGTCCATATGGGTTTTAGTCTCAAGTGATTTGCCCATGTACCTACACGTTTTTTATTCAAATGATTTCATCCATATGCGTTTTCGTCTCAAGCGATTTCGTCCATATGCGTTTTTGTCTCGTGTGATTTCTTTTGTCGTGATTCCGGTACGTAACTTTATAATAACATACGGTGAGAGCTTTGATGTTTTGTTATATAACTGAGAAATGCTTTTGTTCTATGTATGTGTGTACATATATCATCTCTTTGTTTGCTCTCAAGGCTGGTGTAATAAATTTTCATGGTCCCACCTCAAGCGTTCAATATTAATTATTTGAATTGCGTTGTCTCTCAATCAATCAATAAACAACCATCTTACAAAAGCAATTTCGATTTGAAGTACGAAGGTAAACAGACATTGATTGGAATTATTTGCGTGATGAAATTCATTCTGAAAAAGCCTGACAAATAAAATTTAACAAGCATCACGTGTAGCATAAAGATATTTTATACTCTTAAATTAAATAAGTTATTTCACATAAAGAATTTGGATCAAGATTGAAAAAGTCCTAATCTGTAAAGACGGAAATTTCTGCAGTTCATACTGAAAGTATATCGTATGACAATAGAGAGATCAAAGTCAGGAATTAAGATCGTGAAATCTCAGGTATTGAAGGGCTTCAGGAGACAGAGGTTATGAAGGTCTTCCAGAACGCCGTCGAACCTCGCGAACAAAACATTAACAGTAGGTATTATATATTTTTTTGTTCTTTTGAATGGACAGATGGAACTACGTCTAACGCTGAATTGAATGATTTCGAAATATCATTAATTAACGTACTTATTCCTTCATAAAAGTTATACCTAATAATAACAAATTCTTGTGTCCTTTAAATAAGTTTGAAACACTATTCCAAATATAATGTAAAATTGCATCCGCTTTATGACCATCATGGTGCTTCGTGTAAGATGTTCAAGAAATACTGAGAAACCAATTGCAGAAATACTTGAAGCGCATCTGTTTCAGCAGAGAATAATAAATTATTCTTTCTTTGAAAGCGACTGACTGAGTGCTTGTTATTTTAAGCGAACTTGCTTCGATGCACCCTCGAATCTACGTACGTAACATGCTATCTTACTTGTAAACTATCTAACTAAACTGAAAGTTTACACACTATATGTAGCTACCAACGTATTTACGAGTAAGTATAATCTTTAGAGGCTGTTACGTGGGGGTACACGTGTCCGGCGTCCTTTAATACACACCACCGAAGTTTGATATTGTTGCCACAGTTTTCAGGAAATGAAGCGATTATAGAATGGAAAACATAGACCGAATATCTTTGAAGGCTACTATTTATTTATTAAAATAGGTACTTGACTCCTAGATTTTAAGCTCTTGCGCCAAAGCGTATTCACAGAAAAGTTACAAATAATAATAATTTATTAACAAACACGGAAAATTACAAGACATAGGTATTTACGTATTTATATTTGAAAGTTGTTTTTTGTTCTTTTTCATACTATAAATACGTATGTATTTTTTTACTTCAAACTAATGTCACAAGTGGTTGATTAGCAGTCATTTTCGACGGCAATAAACCCGGCATTTAAAAATGTTTTTTTTTTCGAAAAAGTTTTATTTATTTATTTATTTAGTAATTGGCAATCCAATGCATTACCTCTTATCAATTATCGAAATAATATCAAAACCAAAATGATAAATCTGCAAAACATCATGGGCCATCTCTTATTGATCAGGCATGAAAATCCAGTCCTGAATTTAATATTATTTCATCACTGAAATGGCGCAGTAGAATCAGCTATCAGTAGTACCTAATGAGTTAACTTTTTAATCTCTGCTATTTCGTACAAATGAAATGCTAACGTTATTTAATACTTAGGTTTAATTACGGTTCTAGGTAAATGGTTGGTAGGTGTTATACAACTCTACTTACTGACTAAACCCCGTTTGATTTACAACCAGAAGGATTGATCGTTCATTCTCATACCACAAGTTAAACGCTATTTCTTAACCGTAGCGCGTGTGTTTCTCATTTACCAAAACCCTAATTTCTTATTTCTTTTACGGCTAACTTCCTTAATGTAAAAATATATTGCGAAATCTTAACAACATAACAAAACGAAAAAAATGTAAAATTCAGTCACCCAGTTACTATAGCAAAATCATGTAATGCTTTTAAGCGATTGCAGAGTGATCGCTATATCAATCTAAATGCTTATCAATTGATACATATTTTTTTATCTTAAAATGTACATACTGCATGCTAAGTTCATTAAATATTTATCAGGCAACTGTGAATACTCTTAAAATATTGGGTTTTGGTTGCTTAGGATACCCGCATTTTAATATTTACATCTTTTTAACCTAGGTTTTGGTTTTAAATTAAGAAACATGGGATAGAGAAAAAACGTTGCTACAAATCGTGTTCCTTCATATTGCCCTGTATGGTCATTCAGCGCATCTGACGCGAAGTGTTATATTATAGAGGGTAGATATAATAAAGTTCTTACGGTGTATTCATGTTATACGATTCTAATTCTCCATGCGAAATTTCTCACAAAAATAATTGGATGATCCAAACGGAAATTGGCACATTTCAAAAAGCTTCACTCTGAATTTTATCGTTGTGGATGAATTCATTTCGTGAAGAAATTGTTATTAGGTACTGTGCCTAAGCCACTCTTTGTATCTAATAATAATATTCCTGTTTAAGAATACAATTTTCTCAAAGTCTTTTATTTCACAAGTGGAACGAGGAATAACATTGATGACGCGCAAAAGGGTTATAAACGAAGGCTTGCCTCGCTTAGCCTACGCGGCATTGACGAGATGAAATGGTTTAACCCTTTGCAAATTGCATTGACTACAAATAAGATCTTTAACCGTTAATTAATTTTATTTACGATTCACGGTCTAGTTGAATCAATGTCTTTATTCATGTTATCGGGTGACCCATGTACTTAGTGTATCTTACAGTCCAAATTTCTACTCTTCTACCGTAACCTACTTTGATCCTTCATTTTGAGTACAAAATCACTCGATTCGTTGAAAAGATTTCTATAATACGTGGAACCAAACAGTGTTTAATATATCCTCATAATTTTGCAGTAAGATTCCAGTACATATCTGAAGGTACTATCTTTTTTTCAAAAGAATCAGAATATGCCTGTTTTTTAAACTCCTGTTCTAAAAACCTTAGTTACACATTTACTGATCTTATAATAAATTGTTGGCTGTTGGAGATCTAAACGTAGATTACAGTCTCGAAACCTGAAATTAGGTAGGTACCTACTGATTTTATTGGTTGATTATATATGTTTTTTTTTTTATATCGTTGCTCGTTTTAATCGTAGCTATCTATTTTTGCTTTGCGTTGTATGTTAGTTCTCCCATGTACTGCATCACTTGTAAAGGGTTAAAGAAAGCTTGCAAATCCCCGCATCAATCTATGTCCCAATACTTGACACGTTTTCGTTCCAAGCGTCTAATAAAACATTATCTCTGCCTCGATGACGGAGACGTCTTGTTTTATTATTGCTCATCCCAGATTACACTATTCTGTGTAAGAAACTTCATTCATCTTTCTATGGAGAATAACGTCTTAATTTGTAACCCAAGTTGACTCTATTGTTTCCTTTGAACTGTTTGTTTATCTTAACTGCAAATTATTTTCTTTATCTTAAAGGAGAATGCTCAATAAAAACCCAGGCCCGGCGCAAACCAAATGTAACTCAAATGATTGGTAAAAATAAGTAATTAAATACTGCATAGGGGGCATCATCGAAATCAATGGCTTAATGGGTGAAATACCTATTCGAAGTTTTAGAGGGGTCACACAAATATATAGGGAAAGGAGCATTTAACAGTTACAATTGCGATTAAAAAGTATAAAATATGATAAATATAAGGTAGCCCGTCTTCTTCTTCTTCATCATCATCAGCCTTGGTCCCCCACTGCTATATGGAACTAAGAAATAATATTGTTTAAAGCTCTTTCAACTTAAAATTCCTGAAACTATGCAATCTCTGTGTCTCGTGAATTTCAAATAAGAAGGTATTTCACGCATTTAGCCATTAATTTCGATGATGCCACCCATGCCGCATTTAATAACTCATTTTTACCTATCATTTGAGTCACGTTGCGTTTGCGCCGGACATATTTATTTTTTACATAATTCATGAGTATTTTCCTTTGAGCCTACATCAGGCAGTGGAGGGACCAAGGCTGATGAAGAGGAAGAAAAATCGGACGGGCTACCTTACACTCATCATATTATATACTTTTTAATCGCAATTGTAACTGTTAAATGCTCCTTTCCATATATATTTGTGTGACCCCTGTAAAACTTCGAATAGGTATTTCACCCATTAAGCCATTGATTTCGATGATGCCCCCTATGCAGTATTTAATTACTCATTTTTACCTATCATTTGAGTTAAATTTCGTTTGCGCCGGGCCTGGGTTTTTTCTCCGTACAAAATGAGCATTCTCCTTTGTTTGCATTTATGTGAAATTTTCTATTTTCTTACAATCCAAGCAGAGAGAATCAAATAATCTAACTACATGTGAACGACAGGGTCGATTCTGGTGATGGTCAGTTACACCGGCTTCCTACAGTGCGCAAATCCGGATTTGTACGTGATTTTGGATTTGTACGTGAATTTGGATTTGTACATACCGCCATACAAATCGCTATGAAAGCGTCCGTAGATTTACGAACTCACCCCTTCCCACGGTGTGTGAATCTACGTACGAAGCCGGATTCGCGTACCGTTGGAAGTCGCCTTTAGTGAGTTTGTTCAAAATACGAGTACGTTTTGTTATCGTTTCATAATTACCCGTTTAAGCATGACTTGCCGCATCAACTTTGGACATTCTATAATTTCATCGCTTTATTTCTTATTGAAGTTTACCGATCAGCTATTTAGACAGCGATTCTCAAGCAGACTTTAATTTAGAATAATTGGTAGCAAGTAGTTATCTCAACAGACGCACAGCGAAGGATGAACTCTCCATTAGATTTTTTTACTGATGTGGAGGGAAATGTGGAGAATCCGACGCTTAAAAAATATTGAGCATTTGAATGCGTTCTGCACTTTGCAACACAAGCATTTTTATTGCTATAGTAAAGTTCTAATTCTTCTTTCCTGAACGAGTAGAAAACCTTAGGTAAGATGGAATAGAATATAGTATTCTTCGATATAGAAAAAGCTTTAATTATACGCATAGACATACTATATAACATACATGTTCATTAGGTCTTCATAGAAAATTCACAATCAATTGCCCTTCGCAAGGATAATCCTTGACCTTTTATTGAGTTGCATACGGAATTAATACAAAACCTGTGAAATATTAATGACTGAAACATCAGTTGTGTTAATTCTCATAAAGTAGTTTAATGATATCTTTATATAGATTACGTTGCATAAGCACTACTTGTGAAACGAGTACTTTATTGCAATGAAGGTTTCAGAGTTGTTACAAGATTATTATACTTACTTAGTAATGAATACGTTTAGACATACCTTACTAAAAACCTGTTAAGTTCTCACGATTTATAAGTTTCCCGAAGAAACAGTATTTATAATCAAACTACGCAGAATATCACGTACCTACTTTAATTTATAAAAGGAAACTTTTTCTTAGAATGCATCGTTTAGAAGTTATTAGTGAAAAACTGAAAAAAGCGCATTTTTTCTGTTTTCGGTCACCTTGTAATTAACATATACGGGAATTTCTTGCAAACTTAAAGAACTTTTCTTACATGCTAATGAAGGGATTAAAACTGTTTCCAGCTTTCCTTGAATTATTTACGCTATACACCCCCTTATTTTCTCTAATTTTACTGAGCTATTACATTTTAAAATGACTTGAGGTTTTCATCGTTTCAAATATCCATTTCTATAAAAATCTTATAATACTTAAAGTTTTCTTACTTGGTAGTGTAGGTGTTGAGTGACAGCTCCTTTGACAGATATTTTGATGGCGGTTTATATTGTTTGTTTTAAATTTGCTATTTTCTTGTTTTTTTACTGTCTGTTATTGTAAATATTTGACGCCATTCATCACAAAAGCTTAAAAGCTACTATGTCGGAAAGTGAAATATTGTAGTCATAGTAACCATTGCACAATAAACAATATATTGGTAATCATCCAGTAGTTGTGTTTTATGAAAGAATGAAGATTACATTTGGATATTTTTTCTTGAAACTCTTAATAATAACGGATAATGATAGGTATTTCCAATCCATTCACATCCAATGATATAACTGCTAAGGTATTACTAATTCAGAAAGTTATATGATTTATGTCTATTTACCTAACAATACAAGAAAGAAAACAGATAACGATAATTCTCCACGAATGAATCTAATATAAAATAAACAACGGCAGTTACGAATGTCCCATTGTAAAAAAAAATAACAGATATGGCGTTAATCTTTCAATATTTGAAAGATGTATTAATACTAATTTTATTTATTTTATTTTCTACGATACAAATTGGACATAGGTAGGTATATTATGTAACAAACCATAAAGAACTGTTAGCTAGGGCGCAGAACTGCGATTTCTTCCAGTTAACCTCAAAATTTATAATAAATTGTCTTATTCAAGATTGAAACCAATTTTAGTGAACTTCGGATAAACCGCTAGATGGCAGTCTTCAACTGTCAAAATGCTAAAAATATTGTATTCACTAACATCGTTTTTTTAGAACCCCTATTAGGTTATTACTTGAATTATTTTTTCTTTACATATTGTTCTTGTAAAGCGTTGGATTTTTTATACATTCCGCGTTTGAATGTTGAATGCCGAAATGGCGAATGTTTCTCGAGTTTAAAGTGATCACTTAAGCCACCCGAGGTCGGTCGTAAGCTCGACAATGTTCATCCTTACTTCTTCTACACTGGTGTAGGAATACTGCAACCTATTAATTAATTATTTGTGACGCTTTCCAGTTATTTTCGCAAGTTTTAGCAGGTCTTTGAATACTAGTATTGTAATAATGCTGAATAATTTTCCGTAGTTCTGATAATGTTTCTCCTAGTAACAATATCTATACATCATTACGAGTAATTATTATGATAAACAACGATTTGCTCAGATAGGTAATACATGGTGTTTTCTTTCGTACATCAAGGATTTAAAGGAGTAGATATTTCATTAGTTTTTTACGTTATCTCAAATACCGACTTCCAACTAAATATATGAAAAAAATACAGACACATGACAGTCAATTTTTTTATAATTAATACAATCACAATTTTAACTCCTAACTAGGCAAAGCCCGTACTAAGGTGGCTCATTTCCATATTATGTAACATAATATTATCTAAACTTATCCTAATTCAGGTTAAGTGCTTGGTTACGGTGATAGTTTTACGGAAATGCTTTTCTTGAAAATTTTCAAGAAATGCACAATCTCTTACCTAGTGTTTAAGTTTTTACTTTATAAAATTATTTGTATGTGAGTTTCTAATTCTAATTATTTGAATTAAATAAAGCACCGAATCTTAGACATTAGAGTCGCATCATTTTATTTAGCGATATCAAATTTTATTAGCAAAAACGATTCTAAGAAACTCTTTTTTTTATGCGACATTTAACCATACGTACAGTTGCTGATATCACCTAGATTATTTACTACTTCTTATCGTGTCAGTCAGCACTCATTAGATCCCCTCCGCTCCCAGAAAGCCACAACCTCTCCTGCGTCATCGTCCAAGGGGAAGCGATCTGCGAGACTCTCCCATGTGTACCGCCCAAGAGCCATTGGGCAGGCTATTCGGATTTACTATTCGGAATAGAACATCCTGTACAACATGAATAAAGCTTTCTCATCCGAATTGACGTTAACCAAACATTAGATGAGGCTTGTGTCAGGCAGCGATCAAATCAGCCATAAATTAGATTACATTGTAGTAATTTGAATGCACACCCTATGACACAATACTAAAGTGTAATAACGTTGTTGTGAAGCCTTGCCTAGGTATCTGAATATATTTACATAATTGTAAAATTCTGCGTATAAGTATGAATACGAATACAACTATATTCCTCTCAAGTTCTCATATAAGATGTAAGTAATTAGGTTAGCTTATTTAATTGTAAAATGCGCCCTTGAGGTGGACTTGCTCCACAAAACAACACATTAGAAATTGACCTATTATTATTAGGTATATTATTAGGGATCGTCAATTCAAATTGAAGATATCTATGTAAAAAAACCTATTCTAACTATATTCCAAAACTTTCACGATTTTTCCACGATGACAATGATCGTTTTTAGGTACCAAACGGGTATTTTTCAAAACAAACATCTCGAGAATTTTGCTGGATATACTCATACTTTGTTTAAACATAAGGCAAGACATTTACCATTTCTCTAGTTAATTACTGTAAAAGATCTTTAGTAACTTTTACGGATTCCTAAAAAAATATAAAATAAAATGTAGATACTACACTCTTTTTTAATGTCGCAAGGTTAAATATTTTTCGTAGTGATAATACTACACTACCATAAAAAATTGAATGGGGAAAAATTGGCCACAAATAACGCAAAATCCATGTTTCTAAAATCTGCGAGCTACCAGTACAGTCTGTAATTTTTTGCATGCGATATTGAGTGTAAAGACACCAGAAATATGTTCATGATATTCCACCCCTTAATTCGTATTTACCGTGTAAAATTTACTTAAAATTAAAGTACAAAATTTACAGAAAGGATGTTTTTTGACAATTACTACGATAAATATTCAAAATGTGTACACGTTAAGGATTATAATTATTACGGTACAAACTATAAATTTTATTCGCTAAAAATTTTATTTGACAGCATTACTAAGAATTATTATTTCTACTAAACCAGCGAAATGGTTGAACAATAAATCTAGCGCCAGGATTAAAAACGAATTATCACAAATGTTACTTAGCGTAACGAAGTAACAAAAGGGATATAAAAGGAGAAAATATGGGATTTATTAGAGATACATGTGTAGAATTGTATAGGTATGTATTTTGGATGAGTTGGGTTTTAACAGCGGTAAAAAATTTGATCATGTACTCTAGCAATATTAGGATTAGGCCGAAGAAGGATGAAACTGATGTTACGGAATTAAGATCGCTGAGGGAATAGGTCTGTTAGAAAAACATAAAGAGAGATTGAATGAGGTAATTAGAATGAAAAATGTATTGTTGCCAAAATTATATAGGGGCGTGACGAATCTAAACAAGTTGAGATAGCTGTGACATGCAGAACGACGCAAATTTGTCGAATATTTTACTTAAACTAAATTCAAAGGTACCTATTTTTCAGATTTTGTACAAAGCTACATTTTGTATTTTCAGTAACCATATTCATATGCAAGTATATCTCTACACTCCCACCATCTATGAAAATCTTCATAGAAGCTCGACGTTATATTTTCAGCAACCCTATTCATATGCTAGTATATTACTACACTATCGCCATCTGTGAAAAAAATCTAAAAGCTAGTACATACATTTTTGGCAACCCTATTCATATGCTAGTTTATTTATATACTAACGCCATCTATGGGAATCTCCATAAAAGCTAGAAGTCATATTTGCAGCAACCCTATTTATATGCTAGTTTATTTATACACTAACGCCATCTATGGTAATTTTCAGTAAAACTAGTTATACGTTTTCAATAACCGCATTCATATGCTAGTATATTTATACACCATCGCCATCTATGGAAATTTTCATAAAAGCTAGTATTTACATTTTTAACAACCCCACTCATATTCTAATATATTTATATACTATCGCCATCTGCTGGAGTTTTCATGAAATATTTTTTCTGAGCAATTGAAAACTTTTTTAATTATATAAATTAATTATTATAGGCACGCACAGCTTATACAAAACACACCCGAAACTTGTGTGAAATGAAACAAATTCATTAGAAAATTCAATTATTGCTTTTAGACTAAATTAATTTTGTTGTATTTCTTATCTATTTACTTAATTACTCTTACCAATTAGCTACAAATGTACCTAGGTATTTTTATTTAAATTGTCCCTCCTACTTTTTAATTGGAAAATATGTAGACGCAAAATTGGTTTAAGCTTCGCTATTCTCAAAAAATTGAATTTGACTATCTATCCACAATAACTAGAATTATCTCTAAAAACGTTTTTCCGTCGAACGGTTCCATATGCCCAATCCCACCAACTTTTACCTAGGAAGGAGAGCCCTAAGAAATTTCCATACAAAAACAGAGATAATATTCTACTATTTATTGAATAAAGAACATCATTCAGTCACCAACTGTGCCAGCGGAGCCTAAATCCATATGAAATGCAGCATGCAACTCACCTAGTAAGTCTGGGCGGAGATATTTGGGCACCTAACGTAGGTGAGCTACATGTTGCATTTCATATGTATTTAGGCTCCGCTGGCTCTGGCGGCAGATGTTCTTTATTCACTAAATAGAATATTATCTGTTTTGTATGGAAATTTCTTAGGGCTCTCCTTCCTAGGTAAAAGTTGGTGGGATTGGGCAATAGTGAACTACTTATTTTTGTGAGAATATAATATTTCCATTGGATTTTAAACCCAGGAGGGGCAATTTAAAACTGTGTTTCACAACAATTTAAAGTGTGAAATAATAATATACATTTCCATAGAAAAACTTCTACCTTCTCTAATGTGTACAAAATTGTATCTGCCGGGTATCTGTCACTTAATTTTGCCACAAGGGTTGGATAAAGTCCCCTAAAAAGGGATGGTTATATTGAGCGTGGTATTAAAAATGGACACACAGACATGAAATTTAGATTAATGGATGAAAACGTGAAACATTAATTCATAGAAAGTCTCTGTCTTACTTCTGTGTTGTACGATAATACTTGTCAAGTCTCAAGTCTTTTTTCTCTCGTATGTACTCGTATCTGTATACGACATACAGAATATCTCTCTCTCTCTCAGCCTGGGAAGAACGTACAAATTACCCTTCTCGTAGATAAATTGTGTTCCGCTGGAAGTACAACAAAATAATATAAAGAGAGTCCACAATGATAAAATATATTTTCAATAAATTGTGTCGTATGTGAAGACTACAGGGGAAAAACAAGGAATGTCAGTAAATATCCAAAATTAAAGTAATAATGCCACCTAGTGGCATTTCTAGGTACATAATATGTACACCCAAATGCCTAATCATACAAAATTGCTAAAGCAACAAAACTTATTGTCACCGACTATGACGGTTTTATGGGTTATGTGTATTTCACAATAATCATGAGGGTCCGGGGGCAAATAAGCAAAAACAGTCGATGTCACTGAAATGTCAATATGCCTAGTTTAGCAACAGTACCTATGGTAGGAAAAAGCATTAACAGTGAATCTCAATGACATTAAAAAATTTAATGTTGGTTTACGCAAATGTGCCTTTGATTGACATTCCTTGTTTTTCCCCTGTAGTCTTCATGTATGAATATTGAATATCTATTCTTATTTTTTATTTTTTTAATAGACCTGTTGGTCTGTTTGACAGAAATTATGTCTCTTAAGATAATGATGTCCAAAGGGCACCGAATCTCTTATGTGGTCTTCCAGGTGGAGTGTGTCCAGAGAGGATGTCACTGATATGTATTTTCACACGATTGTGACTTATGTTGCGATTGTGAAGTGAACCCTGTTCATTGTATCTATGCATAGATTACAGCTGACATTTAGTTGAATGTGGATACTCACTCTATAGTTTCATTACAATATTTCAGTAATGATTTTCAGGCACTTATAATATTACTAGCTGTAACCAGTCAAAAATGGCGTTATGTTCCGGGTTGGCAGGGAGAACAGATAGAACCTTTATTCTTATGGTAATTTTATTTATTTAGCATCGTATTTTCTATTCTACTTAGTAACATTTTGTGTTACCTAAACATTCCCGCCCTTCAAAACCCGCGACATTTAAAAATATCGACATCTGTCGTTGACTGTTCAAAAAATTTTGCAGGCTCGTAATTATGCTAAGCAACATTTCGTCAGTGAAAAGTAGTATCAACCGATAAAATTTCGACTGTGAGAGAGCAGGGGCCTGAGTCAAGAAACGAAAATGACGAAAACGTTGGCATTTTACGCGTTCTTGCCATGGTGATAACTGATAACAACGTTCCGCTATTTTTCGTGACTCAATTTGACTGAGTATTTGACTCAAGCTCCTTCTATCACGAAATGTTTTAAATTTCGCATAATATAGTCGAACAACTTTCAAATGCTGCCACGAAGGAGCTGCCTTTCATTGTTACCCGATTTGCACCAGAGTTATGTAAGTTGGTGATTTCCTCAGTCAATACCTATGCTTGTGTTTAGTATTAAGGCACTCGTGCCTTTAGAGCGTGAGTAAGTAGGTATATAGTTACACGGTTACACCATTATGTAAGTAAATGAAGATAGTAGTAACCTTTCTACGTAACACGTAGATCGTAGCTCGCTTAGGTAGTACGGGCACCACTGAATTCAAGAAAAAGTTCAAGGTCGATGTTGGTAACTGTATGAACTTATGGCATTTATAGCAAATAATTTAATACATAAAAAGCCTAATTTCTGTGTGTCCTTTTGCAAAAAAAATCAATAGATGTCGTTGGTCAGCAAGCTTTGATAGCAAAGAATATGTGAGTAGTAATTGGTATGACAAATTTGAACAGTAGAAAGTTCGCCGAGGTATCTTTCTTTAAGGACCGGCAAAACAATTAGGAGAAAGAGACAAACAAAGGTTTCAAGGATTGTCTACAATTTTGGTAAGTCCGTCTTAAAATCGCGAAGAACAAAGGAACGGATGACGGAATAACCATATTACCATAATTTCTGTGTATTTCCATCGACCTTTTCATCGATCTGGGCTTGGATACACAAACTCAAATACTTTTCTATACACTTAATATTGAGCCAAAAGCTTGTGTCGTGAATGTGCAGCTTTAAGTGATTGGTTGCCGACTATTTTGTCAATATTTTGCCTGATTTAGCAGGACCACAGACACTAGTATTATTATAAACAGTTAAACATTGATAGAATCGCGTTTTGTTAAAACATTTCCCAAGCAAGTTATCCGAGATACAAAACTTTACTAATATAAAATGTAAGGAAACTGGTTGGCTGGTAGAAGTACGTTCTTATAATACCTAATACAAAATCTCATAAAATGTATTATTTCATAATGAGCAATGTTTTCGCAAACTTTGTATTATCAAAAGTATCGGTCAAAAGTTTTCTTAAAAGAAAAGCTTATAACGTAATGTTTTTTAACGTAAAAAATTACCCTCAAGGGACGTGAGTGGATGGTTTCAAGTTTTTTTGTGCTTTTTATTATTTTCTTCGCTTAATTAATTCATCCAGCGATTGCCGAGTTTTCCAAAAACGTTTGACTAATAATAATAGCTTTTTATTTCAACAATACTTGTAATATAAAAGTTGGATAGGTACCTTAAAAAGCTTTGTATTCTATTTCTTTTTCAGCCCTGGTCTCTCCAATGCTGGATACAGACCTCTCCCAAACTTCTTCATTATTTTCTGTCACCCATCTTCATAACTAACTTTCTAACTACATATGTCATACGACTTAACCTCTTAGAGATAATCTATCTCTTTTGTATTATTTTTGACGTACCTATTTTTTGTTTTGAATGAATTTATCAACAAAACTTTTTCTTCCTGTCGCAACAAATCTATAGTGTGATTCAAAACTATAACCTACTCTTTCAGTATTAGAAATATTTTGTACCTACACAATGTGTAAAAATGAAATTTCTCAGATTTTTGTGGGATTCTTTAGGTATTCTTCGAATGTTTTTGTTTGGCGTGCCATCATTCTTGTCATTAGATTCGATCTAACAGCAAATAGTTAACTTATCTCTATTCTTGTCACTGAATTGAATAATATGTCCTCTCAACCATCGTCCACATACGTCGCTTTTTTTTATTTTTTTGTTATTTTATCTGAAAAATACATGTTATCACTTTTCATGTTTTGTCCACCCAAAAAACTTCAATATCCATCTGTTATTCATTCTTATTTCTTACTTGTCTGATAAAATGTATATTTCACATTTTCAATTACCGATTCCACAATTTAATTTAAACTACCCCACGCAAAACTGCTTCAAGATAAACTTCGTCTTATTTGATGCATTTTTTTATTATTATAATTAAAATATTTTTATAATAGTAATATTGCGAGTTTAATAATGTTATCATTCCTATGAATACCATTTCTAAGTTTGCTAAGTTTACAACAAAAAAGCCTGAATACTCAAATAGTTTTACCCTATCCCCATATTGTAGCTAATTTATGAAGTTTTATACTAAACTAAACTTGTAATATCCATACTTGGAATGTGTGTGGGCTGTTTTGGGTGTCCAAACATTACCATTATGTTTAAACTACAGATTTAATAACATATCATAACCATTAAGTATCTTAATCGAAGACACAATATGAGAAGTGATACATTTTCTTATCTTAGTTTATTAATAACCCTTCTCGGCTAAATATGAAATACGTAACTATGTTATTTTAGTAATAACTTGAAGCTTGACAATAACGAACACATAAATTCACCACTTTTAAACATACACCCATTGCGCAGTAGGGAGCGCTTGTTCAATCCCTTGGAAAATTTTCGCCAGAAAACATCCTAATATTTTATAGAGGGGAAAATATAGGAAACCCTTTTATTCCTTGCGGATCTCCGATTAGAGAAAGAGGAAACTCTATTGGGAACTATAAAGTATAGTGTAGATACCTATAATAAAATACACGAAATTACGCAAAAGAACAGCTATTCCTTTTTGTAAAGGTACTCTATATACTCGCAGGTTTATAATATTTCTAATGTCAACAGAACACAAAAGATATAGTCTTTATTATAACAGTTATCTGTTGATATTTATCTGAATTCTACTTGAACAATTTCCTTCAACCATAATGTAAATAAAACCGGAGAAGAGTCTTTGACAATATTTGAGAATTTTACAACTCTCGCTTTTCTATTGAATTCACGGTCTGGTGAGTTTATCTTTTATCATTTTTGGGGACTGTTTTATTATCTTATGGATTTGTTACGTTGTCTATCGTTAAAGTATGTATGAAAAACGAATGTTTTAAGATTAGTTTTACGACAAATTCTCGGAGTCAGTGAGAAGGTTCATTTGAGACTATCAATAAGAAGACTGAAATTTAACACAGAATCAACTACATCCGATAATTGATACAGATTCAAAAGTTTAACTTTATTTGCTCACCATCAGTCGTACTCACAATTATGTGCTCTCCAAAATATATATCTGAAGGCAATGCAGCCAGATAACGCAAAGATCTCCACTGCCGAATTATAAACTGAACGATAGACGGTATTGGCCCAAAACAGAAACCCACAGAAAGGAAAAATTTTATGCTGACAGCATTTTTGTATTTTGATTAGTAAACATACTCTTATTATTGGGTCAGTGTTAATGAATTCAGTCCAGATTAATGACATAATATTTAGTAGGTATTATTATAATTTCTGTATCATGGCTTTGCATACCAATGAACCGAAATCAGGCGGCAGGCGAGGCTCGCTCATGAATATTTTATATTACAATAATTGCTTTTACTTTTTATCACTTTGAAGCCAAACTTTTTCGCGACGCTGCAACCAAATACCATTAGGAAAAGTTTTGTTCAATATTTACATTTATACTTATTTGTGTTGTGAATAAGTTGCTTTAAATCTGTCGACTGCCTCTGGGAGGAAATATATTATTAATGTAGTTATATAAGGGGCTATATGCACCGAAGAAATTATAGCTTCATCTTTTACAATTTTTGTGAATAATTGCGGCGCATTCCAGCTAACCCATGGATGCTAAAGGAATCCCACTTTCCAGTACATCATGTAATATTTATGAAATACTGTTTCAAACAACAAGAGCTTCCCCAACAATCCCTTCTCCAATTTTACGTATCCGTCAACGTTTACAATGGGTCCATTATAACTAATTAATACAATAATATTATTCACCATCTTACAATTAGGTACTCGTACGTATTTCTACGTACTAGGGTTTTTAAAAGTCTAACCTCCCATAATAAAACACAATGAAAGTTGGCAATATCCAACTACTGGGATTGATCCAGATTTCTTCAATTAAATTAAGTGTAAAAAGAGCAAATTAAGTCAACAGCCTGATTAAAAGGTCCTTCTTTGCTGTACGAGTATATCCGTTGATATGAACTCCTAGAGTCTATTTTGTATTTGCTTTGCCAGACGCCAAAACTAATAAGTTAAGACTTTAAATCGTCTATGTATTAAGACTTATATGCTTTCTTATTTTTACACTTTATCTTCAATTTCCCACGTATTTACTGTCTGCTGGATTAAATTGTTGTACCCAATGTTCATTCAAGCTCCATAGGGATTGTGAATTTGCTAGAATATCCGTTCGTCTTCCCACGTACCTGCAGCTTAGCTTAGAAAACTACTCTTCTTATTATGTAGGTACTACTTAGACAGTTGTAAGACGGCTAAGGCGCCCGTTGTCGAATATAACAAATAGTTTAATTTGATATACACGATGTTATTATCTTTCTTTTATCCGATTTCTGTTGCTCTATACTATACAATTGAACCTGGGCCTGAACCTACTAACCCTGGGCCCACCTCTTAATAATATTTTGCTAGAAGTGCGGGTAAAGAGGTCGCTATTAATGCGCCTGAGCTACCCGGGGATGTGGAGGGCCTTAAGCCCGCGGGATTTTCCTTCATTATACAATTGAATTAACGTTTGTTTCTAGTACATAATTATAGACGGCAATAAATCCGCCACTGAACTCCATAAATGTTTGATAGACACGAAAAAAATCTGATCTCGTACGAAGAGCAAAATAGAAATATGAATGCTATATTTTAAAAAAATGTAGGTTGTTCCCTAATTTATGCATGGGTATATAAAAGACGGAAGCCCGAAGTGTCAGGATAGGAAAGTCTGGCGATCCGTTCTCTCTGCCTACCCCGCAAGGGAGGTGGCATGAGGGTATAGAATAGAATAGAATATAAAAGATCCTCGAAAAAGCATGTTCATAATTTTATTCAATAATTATTGTAAACTAAAACTAATAAATCTTTAGTGTTTTAAATGCATTAGTATATTCAAGTTTTTATTCTTCATACCTTAAAAAGTTTCAATTTCAGCTCCGTTAGTGGTTGCTCTGCAGACATATAATCTATAGTCAACATCTTGTGTACTTACGGTATCTACAGAGTCAGTCAGTGAGTGATTGAACCAGTGATCTGCGTTACTATATTATTTATTAAATAGTAGTACTTTGTAGCATTGAATTACGTCTATATATACATATTATATGTCTTGGTAATTTCTTAAGTGTAAGACTTAGTTCACGAGACATTTAATAAGTTTATCTAGAAGAGTATTATCTTTCGCTGGATCAAAGGATGTTTTTCGGAAAAAGTTGGATAGCAATAAAATCTTAGAATTCGGTTCAAAATTCGTGACCTTCGACATTTTGATCTGAAATTGTAGAAGCCTATATCACTCTGTGATTTTTTTTAATGAGGTATTATAAATTACCTAATCTAGTATACATTCATGTGCAAAATGTCAAAGTGTTGGGCCATTGGAAGTTGTTAAAATTTGAGGGGGAAATGTAGACACTGACAACATCGACAAATGAAGTTAAATGAAAGCGTTTAAAAAAAACTGTTTATACAGAACAACTTTTGATAATTTTTTAAATTATTTTAAAGACAATATTTCAAACAAACATTCATTTAATGCTTGTACAATTACAATAAATTAAACATTGGACTAAATCAATTAATTATTATAACCAATTTATTGCGTTGGAAAGTTAGACTTAATGATTTTTTACAAAAGTAACACCGCTGAAAGCAATAATTATCATTTCCACCTTTAAATGCGTCAACACTTATAAAATGTGGCATTTTTTATAATAATATAAAACTTCGTAAAGAATGTCGGGATACATTTTTGATTAGAATTTTGGCACTGCGTCAATTTTTTTTTTTACCATGGCGACATATTTTGATAATTTATTGCCAGGTAATAAATGCTTTTGGCGTTTTGGCATTTTATCAGTTTATGACTGGGCATATTTCGCAAATATTTATTATTTTTATTTTCCTTTTAATTAGAATTCTCAAGTTTGAATTTCGCAAGCGAGAAAGGTTTAGATACAACGATTTTACCTCAATTTATTTTGCATGAAATAATATTAGGTATGTGGGCTTGAATCTTCTGAAGTGTTCTTGCGACCTGCAAATTAAAAGGGTATTTTTTATTATATGTGACACTTTTTACTGGGAAGCCGTAATAACAATGTCTAAAAGTTTAACTTTCCTTGTAGTACACGTGGTTTCTAGAACAATTAATTTTATTAGAGATATATACATCAATATATTTGTAGAGAGAGTGAGATGGCTCTTATATTTCAGAGAGTAGAGCAGGAAAGCAGAAGGCTTAGACTAGAGATAAACAAAAACAAAACTAAGGTAATGATTGTTGACCGGCACAACCAGCTGCAACGGACAAACGCCCTGTCCGGCATGGAGATTGTGCACAAATTTGTTTATCTTGGTTCAATGCTCTCAGACAACGGAGAATGTGTTGACGAAATTAAGCGACGAATGGCAATGGCTAAGAATGCTATGGCTAGGTTGGATAAAATCTGGAAGGACAGGAACATCTCCAATGCCACAAAAACTCGATTAGTTAGGGCACTAATTTTCCCCATATTTCTGTATGGAGGAGAATCATGGACAATAAAAGCCCGAGAAAGGCAAAGGATCAATGCCTTCGAGATGTGGTGCTGGAGACGAATGCTGAGAATCCCCTGGACAGCGAGAAGGACCAATATCTCCATTCTAAAGGAGCTAAAAGTAGACGACAGGCTGTCCTCCATCTGTCTAAAGCGAGTCCTTCAGTTTTTCGGACACATTGCCAGAAGAGACGACAATAGCCTTGAGAAACTGATGGTCGTGGGAGGAGTAGAAGGCAGAAGAGGTAGAGGAAGATCCCCCACTAGATGGACTGACCAAATCAAGGCTGCCACAGGTACATCAGTGGTTGGAGCAATGCGTACGGCGGTGTGTCGGGAGAGGTGGAGGACTACAATCCAGAACGTAGTACGGACAAGGAGAGAGGATGGTCACGACCCTCAGCAGTGAGGACATCGACGCAGAAGAAGAAGATATTTGTAGTTCTAATTGTAGATAGTATGAAGATGTTATATTAATTACGAGTATTATGAGTCTATTTTAAGCATAACATGCTATTATATTACAATACGAACAATGAACTTTGAAGGTATGTTATCTAACATTAATATATATAACAATTTCGTATTAATATTATCTTGATAGTATCTTGACAAATGTTCTCATGTTACTCATAGCTTTCATCCCTCTAGAGCCAAACAATTTCCGTCTTTACCCACTATACATTAAATATAATACTATCCTTCAGTTACAATAATATATCAAACCTTACAGGAATGTTCTACAAGCACAATATACATACATACTTCTGCATTGCACGTAATACCTATAACTTTTCAAAAACTACCTGCATAAGTCTAGGGTTTTTCGTACTTCTTCTTAATTTCGCATCGATCAGCACTATAATATTCCCATCTCCCATCCCAGAAATCACAATCTCCCTTGCATCGTTCTCTAGATAGGTGCTCTCTGCCAATCTCTCCAATGGATTATGTGCTGTCCAGGAGTCAATGAATATGACAGGAGGTTACGGATCCTGCACCTGACCACAGTTTCACGTTTCTCGACTATTCACACACCCTATTGAGGAGCCGACATCTTACTAATGTTTTGACAAAATAGGACAACGAGCTGTTGTTCTGTCTTAAATTGGCGTGCAAATATTCAAAATATGTAATACTGATTGCATACAATCAGGAATAAACTGAAATGCTAATAGTTATTGATAGTTTTTGAATAAATCATTAAAACTCCTATTCCGTAAGTTTTGACGTATTAAATTTATATGTGAATAATAGTTATTGTATAGTGAATAGTGAACTATTGGGGAACTACACAGAGAAAGTGATGACGTCATATACCTAGTAGAATTCGATACAAAGAAATGGAATATTTGTCGAAGATAAATAAATGATTCGTACTTTTAGTGTAGGTTGGTTGGTGGGATAGTGAGATATTAAAATGTTTCAAAATTTGCAATTCAAATGTGTTTTCCCCATCCTCCCAACACGCTTTTGGACGTGGGCTCTTGTGATTACGGAAAATTAAATGCAAATTTAATTTCCCATCGGTAGTGAGCAAAAATGTCTAACGATCCAGCAATTGTCCTTTGAAGTTTTATATCCAATTCCTAAAGTTTTTTTGAGAAGTGCCATTTTTGTTTCTTCCCACATTACATTATTTCTGTTTATCCTTCGCTCTCCGCTTTTCTCTTGCGACTGTTGTCGTATAAATGTATAGAACTAGACGTGATGCGATTTTTAAAAAAGAGCCGACTTTGAAATTTAAGCAACGAGATTTTTCGTAAGAATTTCATCATTTTTATTATACGTTTTTTGTTGAATAAATTTATTATTGCTGAAAGAGAAAGCGTGTCTTGGGATTTCGGGTGTAATTTTTGTCTCTCTTCAAGGATTCAAAGGTGTGGCTGTCTTATAAAAATTCTAGTCACTTCGGTATCGGAAGACATCAAGCGTGATCGAGATTTTTTCATTTACCGCAGGTTCGTCTTATTCCCTTTTTCCTTCATAAAATTTAAACTTTTCCCCGTGTTTCACTTGTGATAAACTCATATTTTGTAGATTTGGTTTTCGGGTTAATCGTGTATTGATCAGGTGCTCCAACGTTTCGGCGATCGAAGTAGGTTCGCCGAATCGTCGGAGCCACTGATCACTGCACGATTTACCCGAAAAACCAAATCTACATATGGATCATCGTGAAAACCTGCAACAACTTACAGAACTCTTTTACATAAAACTTTGGAAAGTAGTGTGTGTTTAATTAAGCTACAACAAATGGCAACAACTTTGTTCAAAATAAATGTTTAATAAATAAAAAAGGAGTTATCTCAACAGATGTACAGCGAAAGATGGACTTTTCGCCAGGTCATCAGACCATCAGACCAATTGCCAGCTGACTTAAAGTGATCACTCCTTAACTTAAGTAATATTCACCAATAACATCAGTATTCGCATATACCGGCACGCATTGAGAATGGGTTCGTGTACATACGAGCCAACCATCCTTCTTCTTCTCAGGTTTCAATCCAATGGATTTGTTTGCAGCAAAGAACACCTCGCTTTCCACTCCCCCCGGTCCTCCGCACAACGCTTCAGCTCCAAGTATGAGGAGCAGCTCATATCCTGGAGAACCTGCTCCATATATTCCTGTCGGGGTCGCCCTCTGTGAGTTGTCCCCTCGGTCATTCCCTCCATTACGGTGTGGAGGAGGTTTTCGTGTGGTATTGTGTGGCCTATCCATTTGGCCCGTCTCTCTGAAATTGTTTTGAGAAGGTGCCTTCCTTCTTCGATTCTGTTGAGAACTTCGTCGTTCGTGATGTGGTCCCTCCAGGATATTCCTAGGATTCTTCTGTATGACCACATCTCGAAGGCCTCTAGTCTCTTTCGATCTCTTTCGGTTAGGCACCATGTCTCACAGCCGTACAATAGGATACTCCACACATAGGTTTTTACCAGTTGTTTGCGGAGCTTTATATCTATATAATGTGACTCAAAGATCTTTGCTTTTTTATTAAAAGCGAGTCTTGCTTGGTGTAACCATCCTTATGATTCCATGAAATTGTTTTTTTTAAATAGTTTTTTATGTTAGATGGCGGTAGGCGATGTAGCCATGTCCGACCTTCGCTGTATATGTATATTGGAAAGTTTTTTTGCATCACTCAGTATAATATCAATATAAATTTACTTATATTTTTAGTACCTATTCGAGCGAAAGAACTACTTTCGATAAAATCTTTCGCTACTTTACACAATAACCAACAAAAGCACCGCTAATTTATTCAGGTTAAAAAATGAAGTGTTTCAAAAGCTTATAATGATAGAAGTACTTTACACTTTTTGTTGTTAAGCTCCTAATTTGATAGTTTCACACGTAGTTTTGTGAACCCTAATAATATTACTATATCAAAATATTACTAAGTAGGTACCTAGTTTGTTTGGAAACCGAACTGAAAATCAAATGATTTTTTTTTATTTCCAGATCTAAGTTTTCCTTTTCTCTCCCCAATCCAGTTAAGCCTCCAGTAACATATTTACGGCTTATGATTTTTCATATTATTATGATACCCATTGTTGGAACTTACTGAAAATATTCTACTTTTAGGTAAGGTACTCATAAGTATCCAATCAACTACCAACAGCCTATTAGGTTTTTTTATCCTGTGTTTTGACTTTTGCTACAATTTGGTACTGAAACTGTTGCTGGTTTTCCAGTCATTTTTTTTAGCATAATATCCATTTTACCATAATATATTTTGTTATTTAAAACACTACCAACAAGGTATTCTGTAACACGAATTCTTCTCAACACGACGTCTCTCGACACCCCGAAGTTCACTGCTTAAGTTTTTTGAGCCGTGATGCTCTTTTACGTCCCATAACCCATCGACCTTCTATCTTTCCTCCTGTTACGAGTTGTAGAAAAGCATTCTCCTCGTTCCCAAATACATGACCAAATAATGAGACCTCTTTTCTATTAACAGTAGTCAGTAATAGCTCCTTTTTTTTTTTGTTCAAGACTCTTAAAACTGCTTCATTGGAGGTGCAATTGGGCCATGAGATCCGCAGCATTCTTCAGTATAAACACAGTTTTTTACGGCCTCAATTTTGTCCATTATTAAAACTTTTAGAATCCAACCATCCACTCCATAGAGCACACACATTGTAATTTTATTTAATGAATATACCTAATATCTACAAAATACGTGTGGTACTTAAAAGAACCAAAGAACAAACACATACCAAAACTAATCTTTAGTATAAACCTGAAAGGTTCACCCCATGATTTTGATACTACAAAGTAACAATATACACAAAATTATTAATGCAAGGTATGTCAAATTCAGCGGGGGGTGTAATATTACCACTGATATCTGACGCACCATTCTTCAACCTGACCAGAATTACCACGTTGTCGGTCGTGGATTAAAACCATGACATAATGTCTAATAGGAACGTTTTAGGTGCGGTGTGGCAACAGAGGTTTGCTTGTGAATAATTTTAGTACCTATCATAAAATTAATATGCTGACATATTATTTCTATACCTACTAGTGAAAACCCTGCTAAATAAGCGACAAAACCGGCGGATATGAGACCTACCTTTCAAGTGGACTGCGGTTTCGTTGACGATACCACTCGAAAATTTTAGCTTCTAGAATTACATTTTTTCAGCATTTTTAGAGGAAAAATATATCTAACTCCTTAATGAGCTGTTTGATTGCCGGGTTGGTACCGTTGTTAATCCGTTGGGTGCAGATTCGATCCCCGATGCCGACTTATCCCCCTTTACGACACGATCTTTAAGCTTACTGTGAAGTGTACAAATATGTATTTACTTTATTTCGATAAACCCAGATTTGTATAAATTTCAACCGAGTGCATACAAAGTTTTCTGGAAAAATCCCGAATGCACGTTAACTAGCCATAAGAGTTTATGCAGCATTTTGTATTTAAATTCCTACTTGTGTGTGATTTGGTCTACCGGATTTTGTCATACCGTATTGTGTGATTCGGTTTTACCTATGTTAACCTGTACAGAAGAGAAATCACATATCATCATTATTACTTATATAACCAGCATTATCACCACACAGTATAATAATGTAGCAAAATGGATAAGGATTATTTCCTCCTCAATGTCTATTTGGACTGTGCTTAATGTCATCTTATATATCAAACTGACAGCTTGTTTGGTCAATCCATTTACCAAATGGATTTTCTCTCTTCACTACTAGCGTCATAGGATCACCACTACACTATACACTCTATACTTATAATTATTAATATAAAGTACGTGTATGATTCATTAGATTAGGGTAAACTATATAACAACCTAGACTCCTATAGTATTACCTCCACTGCTAAATAATTACTATATCATACGAATAATTACTAAACAGATCGTACGATTTGCAGTCATCCGATACAGCATCCGAATTCTTACTTTCGCTTTCGATTTCAAAGTCCCCCCTTTTAATCCCCTTAACCAACTTCTATCGACATAATTACTTTCTCCAGATCCTTGAACTGTCTTCACTTCTGTCAATGAAGCCTAAGAAATCATATCACATAACTCCGAAGTTTCTGAAAAAGTGGAGCTTAGAGGCAAACCATCAGCCACGTTGAACCTCTGGGCATATGGAGCTTCAATGGCTATTCTGAACGAATATAGTAAAAAATAACATTCTAGATTATTCGCGACAACCAAGCGTGCTTGCAAAATTTGTTTTTACCTACAGTTGTTGAATTTAGTCCTCATACTTCTAAAGAATGTGATGTACTTTCTTAAATACAGCATAATTATTCTTCCAAGGATTTTTCTGTTTTCTTCAATTCTTTATTTTTAATATGGTTTATGAATAATATATTTTAAGTTATTTTATTGGCAGTAATCACCCAACACGGGTGGATTGCTTAATTCCCGTAAAAGATAAAAAGAAAAACAAAAATAATTTAAGTACATTTAAAACGTACACGTGGCGACTTTTATTTTCAATGTCAGCGATCTTAAGTTTTATATTAAAGTAGACACATACCATCATTACGCTATAATATAAAAACTATAAAAATTGTTTACGGTACGTTATAAATCAAAATGCGTCTCTCGGTGTCTAATGAAATTACGCCATTTAATTTCGTTTTATGTGATAATTTCCACAAAGTAATTCCACATATTAATGTAAAATATTGCGAAATACTAAAAATAACCACAAGCCTTGTGTATTCAAAAATAATTTCACAAATATTATTTTTGGATTCTGGCAACTCAAATATTGATATTAAGCACGAATGTCAACTCGTGTTTGTGTTTATTAATAAATACCCACCTATTACTACTCCTACTAATTTTATATTATTTTCACGACATTTTTTTAAAGTGTTGTAATAATTCTCCATTCAAAAGTAAACAGTTACAAGTGTCTAACGGTTGCAAAAACACGTATTTTTTAAATCGAAAGCACGAACGAGTCCGCGCGAAAACGACAACTTTAAAAAAGTTGCTCACGTTTGCCGAAATCTCCGTTAAATACCTAAATAAAAAAGCTCAAAAATTGTGCGCTTAAATAAAAAAAAATCTCAGGTTGTCTCTAAAGCACCCTAACACTAAGAGTAGAATAAAACTTTATTGGTTTAGTTTTGTTCACGTTGTTTTGTTTTGAAAAAATATTTTAATTGGTAAGTAGGTACCCAAAATCAAGTGCAATTTTTTTATCAAAACAATTCTGATGTTTTTTTTTATATGATATTTTCTATTGTAGCGTGTTTGTAGTAATTTATTATTAAGTGGGCGTATGTGTTGTTCTGTGTCAAAACCACTTAAAGGATGTCTATATTTTAACCACTTTGCGCGTTTTACTTGAGCAATATTTTACTGTGGTACTCGTATGACAGCAAAAGCATTTATTGTTTTTTTATGTAAGTTATGGGCTTATTTCTGTGTATTGAATTTAGACAGTGCACGTTGCAAATGCAAACATTAGAATTTCATACAAAATATCATGAAATGCCCTTTACTACAAAATGACTGATTTTTATAATGTCCAATTTGAGTTTCTATATGCTTGGTTCTGATTTCAATTTCAAACCTGTAGATAATGATGTGTGTTTGAATAAGATGAGAAATATTTCTATAACACATTTTTTTATCATTTCCTTGACAAATTGGATCCATAGTGCAGACCCAAAATAAGCATGGTACAGGTACCCATGTGTCCACGATGTCATATAGAAATACCATAATTCTATATACATATTATTACAATTGATATAAAATGTATGACATTCCAAACCAAAGATCTACTAAAGTCTTCGTCTCATTAAGAAGACAGCTCTTTGGAGATAGGGGTCACTATTTAATATGAAATAATCTTTCGCGTAAATTAGCGAATTGAATGTCGCCTTGTTTCTCTAATAAACAACTAGGTATTAAGTAGGAAGTAAATATCAGCTGTAAGTAGGTAAGGAGTGCAACATATGGAACCCCTTATATATGTTAAAAAAAATAAAAATTCATTGCCTAATAGATGAAATTTTAAATTTTTAGGTAAATATATTAATTTAATTAGTTCTGTCGTTAAAATAACACAATGTTTGACCAATATGGCAGAAAATTATTTACAACGTAAAATTGATTCTGGGGAAATTCATTGATAATTTTCCATCATTTTCCGCCCATTGTCATTCAAAATTAAACTGAACTGCGGTGAGTGGCGGAGAAATGTAAAATAAATATTATTTTAATCAAAATGGAATTTTTTGGTGTCACAGCTGAGGCAAATATATAGTCACGAAATTGAATTTTCAAAAGAATTCGCGTGTTTCGATTGCTTAAATATTATTATTATCCAGTAGATATTCCATTATTATAAATCGTTAAGACAGATCGTAAGTATTGGAAAACCCATCCAGCTTCTTCCCCAAAAAATTTCACATCATACAACCTCTCGCTTATGTTGATTAACTGTAAATGTATAAAGTTATGATCGTATGCATTTTATATTTTAATAAGTTTACAAGTAGAATTGTATTACCCACGTCAGATTTTTATAAATCCAACATAATACGCAGTCCTACCGTGATAGCATACGTAGGTAAATATTATTAGATATTTGATTATCCTTAGTTGAGCTTTCACCAAACACCATTCTGTTTGAGAAGCGTGCTACGGTTGATTTTTGAAAGTCATCATTAAGCTCGGGTAAACATGAACACATAATGCAAGTATCTAATAGTATGCACTTCTGAAAATTATGTTGGTACACGAGTACTACAAAATGCAGCCACACGAGTCGGTGTAGAAATTCACGTGCAATTACGTTCTACGTGTTGACTCTCTTTCAGCACAGACCTTTGAGCTTGCAGTTTCTCTCTCAACCTATCCATAATATAACTACATAAAAGCTAGAGTTCTTATAATAACACGGAGCAAACACAAAAAGCTTAGGTCGGCTAGTAGAAACAATACTCACTTTAATAGGTTTTTAATATCTATTCGAACTACCGCATAGAAAACCTACAGGTAGTATTTAATCTACCACTCTTCATTCTTTAAACAGAGAATTTTAATATACCTACCTAGTTATTAAGCAATTATTAAAATAATGTGCATTTGCGAAAATACGAGCCGTTTCCTGGTTTTGACATATTTACTAAAAAAAACAACCTATTTGCATCTGATTGTACGCAAATATTAGTTTAACAGCTCAAATCTAGTTTATCTCAAATAAATCCAAAACCCATATAATGTAAATCGATTTTATAAATCAATCATTTTGGCATAAGTTTCATAAACCTATTGCTGTACCTATATCCGTGTTGATAATTTTTGAGGTAAGGGCAAAAGCTACATGCTTAGTTATACTAGGTAGAAACAAATTAACTATGTTTTATAGTAAGTACTAATCTTAATGAAAACTTATGAAATTTCGTTAAAAAACGGGCATACAATATTTCTTCATTCCACATTTTCATCGGAAGTTTTCATTTCCGAAATTTAACCTTAAAATATTTCCTTAGGAAGAAGGAGTCCGGGTGGTGAACCAAAAAGTAAAGACAAATTCAAAATATATATGGAATACAAAAAAATAGTGAAGTGTTGTTTGTGACGGCGAATATTTGTTTTACAAAACAATATACGATGTTTGGATATAATTGTACTGTAATGATGTAGTGTTTGGAGGTGGTCAACAGTGTCGGGGATGAACCAGCTGAGGGTCCCCGAGTTAAGGTTGGGCGGATTACCCGTCCAGCCCTCGGGGGCCCCGCCCTCCGTCTCCAACAGGAGGAGACATTCTTGGATTTGTGGGTAAGTCATAATTATAATTTAATTTGGTATTCTTCTTGATTGTGTATTGTTCTTTGAAATTCATTGTAAATTATGTAGGTATACCTATATACAGATTGGTGTCCGGTAAGTTCGTCTAAAATCAATTCGTCTAAAATCAGTTTGTCTAAAATCAATTAGTCCAAAATCAATTCGTCTAAAATCAAGGAATCGATCATTAGGCAAATTGATTTTGGCCGAATTGATTTTAGACGAATTGATTTTAGACTAATTGATTTTAGACCGATTGATTTTAGACGAATTGATTGTAGACCAATTGATTTTAGACGAATTGATATCAGACCAATTGACTTTAGACGAATTTATTTTAGACGAACTTACCGTAAACGTACAGATTAATTCCAAGCATCAATACCAAGCAGTTGGAAATCGGAGATCTACGATGTTGTCTTGTCTCAGTAAACTATTCACTATTAATCTAATCACAAATTCAATTGCAAAGAATTACAAGTCAAAGAAAAAAAACTATTGACATCCGATAATATTATGATGTGTTGAATTTGACTCCATTGTCAATATTCATGTCGATGTTTGTCGCAACAGCCCTTACATATATTTTTTTCAAACGTTTTTGGACGAAACATCTGTTCCCTCTTTGCTTATTGCAATAATTCAGCGAACGTATTTCTCATAAGAAATTCATATTTGGTGTAAGGTATGTAGGTTCAGCTTTTTTTATTGACATCTTGAAACATGTTCGCGACGTGTTCTGGAAGAAAATCAGCATTTTGAATGTTATTCAGAACATTCAGATGCAAACTAACGTTCCAAGGCATTTATGCCATCAAGATAATCATTAAACACAGTTGAGTTGATTTTTATTATCGAATTTATTTTTTACTGTTTCGTTTGGCATTCAAATTCGAGCTTTTCTGTATTTTGTATTGTAGGCAGGTATATTATCACTAATTTTACCGCAGTTTGCGTTACTGTGGGTGGTGTAAAAACTTCAATAAAAGCTTCAAAAGCAGCTTTTGTGTAAACAGCACTCTTATCAAGGGAGGAGTAGGAGTTTCCCGAAAATATTTTCCGTGCCTTCAATTTTCAAAATTGCATGCACGAAACTATAGGCTGTAATACATGATCAAATTTTAATTAAAAAAAAAGTTTTTTGAGGACTATTTCGGTTTATTGAAAAAGTACTATGGTAATGCACTAGATTTTAAGGCATATTATCAGTTCGAGAAATAATTTTTACTTTTGCGACTTTCGCGATAGGGGTTATTTTTTTAAGTAAGTTGAGGTACTATATCCTGTTCTTCAGGAATCCATACAAGATATGATTTAATGTATCTACCTCATTTTTTCAATGCATATTATTTAGTAAGTTTGCCGAGATCTTTGTACTGAAAATTACTGCTCACTCAATTGGTGCACACATCTACACACTTAATTGGTGTACAGGTTTTCTGAGCACTCTTTGTGTGAGGGACAGTGAAATAATTTGATTTTGTTATCAACAGGGAGGGTTTGAAAATTAATTGACAAGTAACAATCTCTCAAACGAATGTTAAATTTCTTTTTGCGTTTTAAAACTTCTTTCAAACGCGAAATAAAAACATACTTCGTCACACGAAATCGATTCTGTTTGATGTTTTAAGTATTCTTTATGATTTTTTTCATAAGAAAATATTTCACTTAGCAATCTTGTGAATTTTATTTAATTTCACACTCAAATATAATGTTTCCTGTAGCTATATTACTTTTTATTGCCTCTTGCTTTTCAATTGCGCATTTCAATTATAGCTCGTTAATCTACGGAAAACATTTAGGGTGTTTTGCCATAATTATTGTGACGATTTCTTCATATTCATGGATCAGATCTATTTAAAAGATCTGTAAGGCGTCGTACATGAGTAGAAATATTTCCATTCTCCATCACTTTGATGGAGAATGGAAACAATTCAGTATTGTCATTATCAAGTAGAAATTTTTTAGGTTACTTTTATACAGGTATTTACACGTTTGGTGAACACATACACAATTATGTTAACATTGCAAATTTATACATATTATAACATTTTGTTCACTAAGCCGAGCTTATCGCAACTAATAGTCACTAAATTAACACCATCCATCACCTGCAGTCTGGGTTTGAAACTTCTTCTTCTTCATCTTGTTCTAGATCATTAATCTGTTAATGAACGGTTACCTTCCTCTTGGGATGTCGAACACCAACCATCCTTTCACCTCTTTGGCGGTCTTCCTAGCTGACGTTGTCCCACGGGTATATTATGGGCAACCAATATCCATGTAGGGTATTCTGCCCTCATCCATCCTGTCCACGTGGTCTCTCCAATATGATCGCCTTTTCCTGTCCCATCTCACAATATTTTCCGTCTGACAGGTCTCTATAATATCCGTGTTCCTCACCTTGTATCTGATAGTTCTCCCTGCTATTGCTTTTAGTACTCTCATTTCAGACGTTCGTAGCAGGTTTTTCGTCGTAACTGTGAATTATTTTTTGGTTTTTTTCTTCGAACTTATTTTTCTTCTTTCGTATGCACACGACCATTGTACAAGTTATCTTGGAGTCACCACGTCCACGTCAATATTCTGCAAGTAATCTATTGCCCTTAGCGTCTCCTCATGGATTTCCTCTGAAAACTTCTTGTCAGGATACCTATCTACTAGGTATATGATCAAAAGTGTTGATCTGTCCACATCCACTTATATAGTATTATAAATTTAATAATTATTGACGAAATCTGTTCAAAAATTATCAACGTACATACAGCAATGGAGTGGGTACGGAGACTTTCCGAAAAATTCTGAATGACGTAGGTTTATGTCTATAATTATATTATGTTAGATTGCTATGTAGTTCTTACATTGACATTTAATTTATATTATTAGAAGGGACGTACTCTATAACAATGTAGAGAACACAACACAATGACGAGCAATCAGCCTTTGTGAAAAAGTGATAGTTCGTGGCCTTGAAATAATATAACGATACTTTAGAAAATAAAAGGGCACCCCCGCTACGTCTCTGTCATTTCAGTTTGTCGTAAAAAAGTTTTTAATTACCGAACATTAGATATGTATTGAATATAAAACTGAAAAAAAGTTTCCCCTTTTTACGAAATTGCCTGGCGAAATTATAATTCTTCGCTCAGCAGTTTTATTGACTAATAAAAATATTATTTTTTCGTAGTTTATTATGACGACAGGATCGACTAATGTTAGTATTAAAGTATGTGAATGAATTCATAAATAATTAAATAATTTACTCTCGAATTTACGATAATTATGTACAGATATATGTAAAATTATCGCTCTTTTATGTTTTACTGAAGGATCTCACTAGAATTAATGGTATGAGAAATAGTATTTGTAGTACGTATTATAATCATGTTTTATTTTCTATAATAAATTTATCATTAGGTAGTTTCTCGGTTAAGTACTGAAAAATAAAATCGTAATGTATAAATTTGATGAGAACAAAATAATAAAATCGTATCTCATTCTGAGTACTAGTTAGTCGTTAGTGATTATGGGCAGTTACCTACCTAAAAAGATCGTATAATGATCCATATTAAAAGACTTAGGTACTATCGAATATAAGTTCTGTATAGGTATGTAACTATTGAGATGAAAATTCTGCCAATCGCCTTGTTCAATAGATATTTGTCACGAAAAAACGTATAATAATATAGAACAAAAGATCGCATTTAATATAAAGCGACTTATATGAAATTTATTATCAGCCCTGTATATTTCACTGCAAGGATCAAAATTCTATCATTGTCTGATAAAGGCTTAAAATCTTATATTGGTTATACTAAGTCTGAATGGTGACTGTTTGAGACTGACATAATTTTGCTTATTGGGCCACAGCTGTGAAAAATATCGTAGTTGTGTGGGTAGAGAAGGTAAGTATATGGAAAGGATGAAATAAAAAAAGTTTAGGGTGAGTTCAAACGGTCGGTGGATTTACCGACGAGCCCGGACAACTGACCGTGGAAAAGAGCTCGTCGGTGATTTTACAGACGCGATTTGTATGGCGATCCGCGGTAATATTGCCGATCCACGCAGACGAACTCGGATTCTAAGAAGGGAGTCGTCTATTAGCGTCTTTTATGATAATTTTTAGGATTATATAATTTATTGTGCACTCAAATTTCTGACATTTAATCCTTGTAACCTTAGGAGACGTTTTTATTCAGTATATTCGACTTTATCTCTTGATGTAAGAACATCATAAAGAAGATAATAAAGACAGATAAGCTAGAAGATGATGGTCGTTAGAGGAAAAACACTCTATTACTAATGACTACCTAATTACTTTTCTCGTTCGTTTAGAAATGTTAGTTAAAAAATGTGACAAATTAAGCCAGAATCACGTAGTACAATTTATTATGTTACCAGTATTATACAAGTTCAACCGTGTAATCAAACTAATGTTTTTGTACTTTATAGTAATCGTTTGCACTGATGACTGATGTCATTTTCTAGTTGGAAATATTTATATGCCTAAACTTTTATAAGGACCTTCGAACTCATTTTGGAACATGAGATAAGTAGGTAGATTCACACCTTAGAAAACGTCTGATGCGATTTATATACAGTATCTTTTGTCACGATATCAAATATTATCATTGGCTTTGTCGACGGCACAGTTAGTCTGCGCATGCACTATTGCAATGTATTGTACATCAAACAAAACTTACATTCATCATTTACGGTACAAAGAAAGAATCACTCATTTTACGTGAATAGTTCCATAGTGGGAATGGGCAGGACACGTAGCTAGAAGCGCAGAGGGCAAGTGGACCAAGAACCTCCTAAATTGGAGACCTTAAGATGGGGATAGAAGTGTGGGACGGCCACACAGCTAAGATGGAGAGACGATCTGGTCCAACATATCGGTGCAACCCGAATGCAGTCTGCACAGGACATGACAACATGGAAGCAGATGGAGGAGGCCTTTGTTCAGGAGTGGACGGGAATAGGCTGATGATGATGAAGAAGAAGAAGAGTTCCATAGTTGACTCTTTGAAATAGAGTCCATATTTTTTGATAACCCTTATATTTTCACTAACCTTTTAATTTTCTTTTTAATTTTCAGCTTTTCCTTTAATACTTTCGTCTGCTTGGCAGACCTTTAAACACTGGTGAAAAAGATTAGAGAAGAATAAATTTATATTCACCTGTCAATGTAAACGACAAACGTATTGATTAGCGGTTGGCGTTAAACAAAACAACGTAATGTGATATTGTGTCCACAATCTACATCTCATTTCAAATTGACCCTTAGGCGTGAAATCACTTTCAAAAGATTCTATCATTTTTTTTTATCTTTGTCTTTAAAGTTCTTTTGGCATCATGAATTATTTTCTTGGCAACGTGACACAATAGATATGAAAGATTTGTTTCGTTACTCACTCATTAGTTAACTATTTTCATTCATTCATTCATTTGTTAAAATTGTCATTTATCAAACGAAGATATTCCTTTGTTTTGTGACAATAGAATATCAGCAAATTTTACGATGATTGTATAATTAATTTAGACATATTTATGACCATTTGACTTGAGAATTTATTACACCATGAAATAGATGATTAGAGTTTTTTTCTTAAAGATAAAAAATAGTAGATATGTATCATAAAATAAGTAGCTACCTAGTATGTCTTTATAATTGAATTGCGCCATAGGTTAATACACAACTAGTAAGTTGGTCTGCAGATCTCTTAAAATTGTAGGAGAATTTAACACGTTTGAAAGTGAGTGACATATTACGAATACGTGTAAACGTTTATTTAAAGATCTTCTTATATAAATTATTTATTTTTATTTGTGATTCTTTGTATTTAACACGTACCAAAGCGAACAGAATTAAGCTTTTAGAAAATTCAGCGGCACTTTAGATGATATAGTGTAAGTTTCAAAATTTAAATTATCTATTATTTTATTAAGATTCTCAAATTATGAATCGTGATTCTATGATAATACGAAGAAAACACAAAGAACTAACACAATGGGTAATGTTAATATTTTCCTACCAACTCCCTTTGTAATATCTTAGCTCTGAAATTATTATTATCAAATCAAAACTCATCCCTTCAGTTACTCTATAGAATCCTTAGGATTATATATTATTGAAACTATCCACGAATTCAATAAGTTCTACTATTTGATGTCTTGTGGCCCACTGGTCTTATACTGGATAAAGCAAATAAGCTTTAAGTCCGCCGTCTATTTCATTTTGTAACAGTTTCAATTTACTCCTAACCTTGTAGTATTTAAAGGCCTTCTATACATACGAGCTTCAATATTACAATAATAGCCAACGTTTTTCAGAACTGTCCTAAAACCAAAATTACTGCCTAGTTAATTGAAAGGCTAAATAAAATAAAAACAAATAAAACACCATCATTAAGTTTATTATTTTTCATAAATATTATGTCAGATACTAACAACAACAAAAACATGATCAACCTTTGGACAAAAATCAACACTATTCACAACAACTTCAACAAAATATCGATCATTCTCTGTTTCAATGTGATGTGTATGTACTTTCTTCATGACAATTTTTCGGCAAAATAACATGAGTATTCTTCAGAACAGACCTCAATTGCTTGACACACGGAACTCTAAAAAATACGTATATTTATGAAAAATCGATACCTACCTATTTGTTGACAATAATGAAAAACCAACATAACCAAATCAATCGTTTATCCTCGTATCTACTTATAAAAAAATGGATGACTGTAAGGTATTTACAAAAGCACATACTCAGACTAATCTAATTTAACAAACATGAACTTTTAGTTAAATATGTATCTGAAATCCACGTTGTATTAAAATACCTAGTTTTAAGCAGGTACCTATATGCATAATTTCTGTTTGCATTTGGCGCTTACTAAATGTTATAGCTCACATCCCCACACTTAATATTGCGATGTTATGCAATCCGACAGTACCACTTGAATATCTTCCATAATATTATGGTATCCACGTATATGGGACGATACCCTATTACCATTTTACATATCTCACATTTCCCAAGTCAAATTGCACTAAATTCTTATATTTATTCATATATATTATTACCGCACATCTCAAGTAGGTAAATGAAATTGTAGATTTTCCTATAAAACGAAAATATATTCATTCGATTCGTTTTCAGTTTATGTGCCATAACTTTGTTGAATTTATTTTTCCTAGTTCAAGCCCCAATAAAAGGTGAGCTGGAATTATTGGTGAATGTTATGTAATCTTACTTACGAGTGAAGTGTTCATACTGATTCATCCGATAAGCTGTCATAAGCATTAGACTGACTGACATTAGAGAGACTGACCTGGTCCGATCATGTCGACCAGATTCTCAAAGATGGACGCGTTTTGAGTAAAAGGGATCGGAGAGCGTGTATGACAAATTGCACGAATATGACGGAGGCTAGGGGTGTGTGCAAGGATAGGGCTGTCTGGCGCTCTGTCCTCTCTGCCTACCCTGCAAGGGACGTGAAGTGATGGTATAGATACATAGATCTTTCACTGAATATCTGTTAAGAAATACCTACAAAGAATTATAAACTTAAAATCACATGTTTTATTCAATGAAGAATGTGTAGAAAAACTTTGGGAGATATGACATGAAATAATAAAATGATCGGTGAGTTGAACGACTGTAAAATACCTAGATATTGTAAGTACAATAAATGTGAGCAGATGGAAATGATTGGGACATGTAAGATGAGAAATGATGAAAGGATACAACTTGTAAGCAAGAAGCGCGATCATGGAAGAACCACTCGACTTAACCGTGTTGACCAGTTGCTCAACGACAGACGAGTTTGTAATTAGTTTATGAAGAATGACATGAATATGACGGAAGCAAGAAGTGTGTATAAGGATAGGGAAGTATGGCGATCTGTTCTCTCCGCCCACCTCTCAAGTCCAAGACTCTACAGTCAAACGCCTTACGATGGGAATGAGAATCCTCATCATTATCTTCAGCGTAACAACCCTGTGTGGGTCTTAGCTGCCTCGCCCTCGAATACTAGTCACGTGTAATAAAAGGCATTACGTGGATTTCAAACTATGTAAATTATAGTCTTACAGTTTTACCTTTACAAATGGACTTCCACCATGAACCTACCGCTGGTCTAAAATCGAAATATTATTCTGTAAGCGTTATTATTCGGCATTAAACCCTCTATCCCCGCCATTAGCTCAGGGTGAGTAAAGTACATACGAGTAGTATATGTAGGTATATTTTACCAAAGGTGGTATAATTACATATTACCTATTATGATTATAATAATACAGACCACCTCTCTAATATCCACTGATAATGTGAAGAGCCAACCACTGGAGCGTGAATAATAATATTATAAAAATATAGGTGATGGGAAAAGTAAACATTATTTTGGGAATATGATTTCCTAAACCAACAACCAGATGGCCATTATTTGGTTATTGGATCCTCCCACTCTAGAATTGTATTATCTAATGTGACGTGATCAGCAATCACATGATTTGATTTAGAATTTAGTGTAGGGATGAACCTTAATACCTATTGTTACCTATTAGGTTATTATGGATAGTTGCGGAGGTTTTCAGATTTTATCCTCTTCATATTTCTCGAGTGTAGACCTCATATCAAATACGATAGCCAAAACAATGCGGGGAATTAATTAAAAGGGTATTGTTAAATGATGATCGAAATGCAATAACACTTTTTATGAAAATTCACGAACAAATCTCGTGGAATTCTTATCTGAAAATAAGTTTTCCGGGTGTTTATTGGTGACGTCGAGCTTTCGACCCTCGTGTAGAGCCATCTTCAGGACTAATGTAGAAGTCTTAAGGACTATTAGCACAAAGGTAGAAAGCTTGACGTTAATAAGAAACGCATGGTAGGTACTTCCGATAGTATAAAATATTACACAAAGTTCTAAAAACATATTTATGAGACGTGGTTTTGATTTTTGATGTGGCGGCGTTAACAAAACGTTATTGTTTAAATGGACAATAAAAATGAACATAATACAGATTATAGAGCATTGTTTGATAGAATAATATATGTTGTATGTGTTAAATATCTTATAATACTGTGAATGATATAAATTATGGTCGACCCCCTTATACCAGCTCATGTATGTATGCTGTCTGGGGGCATGAATAACAATTATTTAGTGTTGAATTATACATGTATGTGTAATTTGTAATTTAATGTATGATAATATTACTTGTTAAATAAATTGAAATGGAAAAATTGAAATTGTTCACTAGGGCGAAATTATCGCAGAACTGCGATTTGTTTGCTGCTGGACAAAATTTGACAGCTGGATGTGGCGAAGTGGATTAACGTTGTTCTGGGGATATAGTGATCACTTAATTGTCAACGAATGACGATTCGTAGTGTTATAATTTAATATGAAATTCCGATATAGAAACACGATTAGATACCTATAATCTGCAGTAAGTATTGTACTGTACCAACTGTACCATACTTTAAAATGTATGTAATAATATTGCATCTAGTCTTAAAAATTCTATGCACGAAGATTGTTGCATACGTTCGTGTGCTTTAATGCTTTGAGCTAGATTAATCTGTCTTTTGAAACATCGCTTCGCATGACACATAAGTTCAGTGCACTCTGAAAAGCTGTTTAACTTTGAGCTTCCATTTTTCTTTCTCGTGTTTGCAATATAAAATGTTGTACCGTCAGATTAAAGTTATTTGGTATTGTAACTAGGTACATCGTCCCTTATCAAACTATCAACTATTTATCATAGTGACATTAAGACATGCCAGAGTTTTAAATAAATAATGCTCCATAAAGTTAGAAAGACATTATTTGGCTTGTAGCTCTGCTATATTGCATTCACGTGTAACAGGGCAGGGGGATGAGAAATGATTCCCCGTTTACGTAAAAATATATTAATCCGTCGTTCTCATATTTCAATAATTTGAAGATACACTTGAGGTATTATTTAGATTTTCATTTCAACTACCCATTATTTTACTCACCAACAGAAAAGGTATTAGATTTCAAATTGTTCTAAAACTGCAAAAAGTTGAGTTAAGCACAGGTGGTTTTCTTGATTATTCATTATAAAAGTGCGGACTTTTCGAAATGATATGAGTCTCGATGCTAACAATGATATTCTTCGTTTCAAGATACAAACTTCAAACTGTAATAGAAAACTGTTTCTGGGATGTTTATTTGTATTTAATATTTCAGCAATTAAAATTACTATAGGAAATTAATGTTGGCTTTATTTTGTTACAGGTAAGAAAATCATAATTTCTACATGCAGTCATCAGTTTTAAATACAAAGTATTTCAAAAGAGCGGCGAATCTTGCATTACAGATGGTAAGATATTTCTACATTATCTTTATTGAATGACTGAAATACTCGTAAGTAACTGAATTTACCAAATGTTTAACTATAATCCTCCAAAATTACTAAGCTGAAAGCTGTATTTTAAGTAAAGCCTATATCACATAGATATAGGATATATTCTATAATACCCAGACAGTTTCCATAGGCAGGAACAAACACATGTTTTGAAAGTTCATTGTCTCCTTCGGTTGAAATACCTTTGGATACCGACAGTATCTCTATTTTCTGTGGAACCTATATTAGTTGGATCTCGATTACCGTAATTACAACACGCAATAAGTGCATGATCATGTGTGTCAGTGGCGTATATAGGATTTCATTTCGGGGGGGGGGGGGGGGGCTGATCTAATATTTGACTTTGGGGGAGGGGTGGAGGCAACAAATAACTGATACAGTACAAAAATTATAATAGCGCCGCAGGCAAATTTTTTTCGTGAATGTAAGTGAAAAAGGTCGTGTTTTAGTTTGGTATTAATATTGTGTGCAGAAAATACAAAGAAGAATAGCGCCGCAGACGAAATTTTTTTGAATAATGGGTGAAGTGATGTAACTTTCGTGTTTTAAAATAACGTTTTTTAAAGAATTGTTCAACATTTAGGGGGGGAGGCTCGCCCCCCCCCCTATATACGCCACTGATGTGTGTCAAACGCGTCAATTTTTATAAAAAGGCAGCTATCTAGAAACTTTATATCCATGTAACAAGAATGAATAGTGACAGGCTCGTATATACAGTAGCAAATTAGACCCCCTCTGGATACCGTCCACCTGGAAGTCATATTGCTATTTTACATGGTTGGCGCAGTTGATTAGGTCGACGGTCTCCCGAGTGTGAGGTGCCAGGTTCAATCCCCGGCTGTATTCCACACGATGCGATACAGGCTTTAAGCCTGGTGCAAAGTGTGCACTATGCAGTACAAGTATTTGGGTTTGTGTATAATATGCAAGCCCCGATCCTTAATAAAAAAAGATAATTATGGTAGGGCAAGTTCAAAGGATTCTGGATTGCTGTGAGCCTTTTGGCACTATTGATTATTTGTTTAGTTAATAAACACAACTTTCTAGTTACTTTAGTTTAAGCTGCAAGTAGAAACAGGAGTTTCATTGTACCTGCATCTTATGTTATAAAATTGTCTACCGAATTGAACCTAAAGGAATTAACTTCTTAGAGTTTACTAGTAAAAAGATAAACTGACGTGTACCTTAATAAATTTTGCCGTGTTTGTAATAATAAAAGAACAACTCCCAAAGTTGAAAAACATCCGTAATATGGCTTAGACCTTAGACGAATTCCGTCCTTACCCAATTACAAAAAAAAAACTTATGTCACAAAAGACCTACAAGTTTTAAACTGTAATACATGTTTAAGTTTCTTAGGGCTATTGTGAAATTGGCTTTTAACAGATTACGCAGCGTATGTAAATATGTACATAAAGTATTGTACAGTGTACACTTCACTGTAAGCGGGAACTACGAATTAGTACGAATAAGCATCAGGACACCTACCAATGATTTCAAGTAAAATTGGATGAACAATATAATAATAAATAATAAATAAATAAAACTTTATTGGCCAGAAAATATATGTAACAACAAAAACAAAACAAGATAATACAGTGTGCCAAAAGGCGGACTTATTGCAAAAGCAATATCTTACAGTCAACCCGAGAAAATAAAGAAAAACTTAAATATGTACTATAATAATAAAGTACGTAAATATAAAGATACAAATACATAATATATATATATATATATATATATATTTATATATATATATATACATCCTACTTACTTTACGGCGTCCGTACATTGCGAAATATACGCCTTTAGAGCGTCCAGTACAATACGGCGTCCGTATACGGACGCTCTAAGGTAATCAATGTTATTTCTTGCCAGGCAGCTGACGTCATCACAGGGAATCAATATCAGCAAAAAAAAATTTGACGCCACAAAGTAACCTGCACGTACTTTTTCGTATATCATTGTATATTTTATGTTTTGAGCGTTGTGGGATAGGGGCGCTCTGTCTATATACTGTTCGTATATTTCACTTACATTCCGCCGATGATCGGGCGTCCGCTGTGAATATTTTTTTACGTGCAGCCGATGTTACGGCGTCCTCGAGCTGGCAACCTCGCAATTCTAAATTAATAGTAAAATCACAATTAGGATTTTGAAATGTTATTTGCGTTATGGACTACACATATCTGTAGAATAATAATGCACAATAGGTGTAGGTACCTACCTACTTACGAACATCTGGAGATAATATGCGGCTCGGCACGTAACATTTTTGTGTAATATTGGAAAGAATTTTAAGTAATACAATAGTCGCATTTATTGAAAAAATAGTATAATTATTTATTGATTAACTCTTTACGTGCTAAGCTTTTATGGGCTATTCGCTAAATGCCGATCCATCTCCTCACACCACGTCCCTTGCAGGGTAGGCAGAGAGGACAGGGCGCCAGACCACTCTATTGTCCTCCACACACTCCTCGCTTCCATCACATAGGGTAGGCAGAGAGGACAGGGCGCCAGACCACTCTATTGTCCTCCACACACTCCTCGCTTCCATCACATAGGGTAGGCAGAGAGGACAGGGCGCCAGACCACTCTATTGTCCTCCACACACTCCTCGCTTCCATCACATAGGGTAGGCAGAGAGGACAGGGCGCCAGACCACTATTCATTCGTCCACACACTTCTTGCTTCCATCACGTAGGGTAGGCAGGGAGGACAGAGCGCCAGACTGTCTTATCTCCACACACACTTCTTGCTCCCGTCACACTGGTGCAATTTGACATACACCTTTACTTTACTTTTAATGAAGAGCTTAAAACCATTTCCAGATTTCCCAAAATTTATCACGCTACACCGTCTTTTTAGATATAATTTTCTGGCCTGTTATGGATATCAAAGGATTAATTAGGTCAGATGCACGGGGCCATAAATAGAAGCATTGTGCTTGAAATATCAGTACAGTATTTAAAAAAATTCTTACGATATTGCATTTAGGATGTAGGTAGGTATTCATAATTACCTACCTATGTTTGCACTTTTATGTACAGATTTTAATTATTGATTAGAGGTATTATATTTTTTTCCTAAATTAAATGCTAAGCTAAATAATTTACTTACTATTTTTTGAATTGCAGACCTACATCGTTTAGAAAAGTATCTGTGTTATCTTTTGAAATATTGTGCGAATGGGAATCAAATAATATAAGCGTATTTTATATATTTTTTACACGCTTTTATTATATTTGGCACGGACTTTAGTACGTCTATATGGATCGATGCAAATTTTAATAACTTCCTAACTACTTAGAGAGCCGAAACTTTGCAACCGTACGTAAACTGGCTTACACTACATTTCATAAAAAATTGGATCATCCTTCTCCAGAGACAAAAAAGTTGAAAGGCGTTTCAGGGCATCCGAGGGTCCTGAGAGGTCATGTGTGGTATCGTATGAAAGGGCGTTAGAAAAGTAAGTCATATTTTGTCCAGCTCGACCAATCGGTAGACACTGAGGGATCGAGAGGATCCAGTCACCGCACGGTACCGTGTTTGGTATCCTATGAAAGGGCGTTGGAAAAGAAATCCAGATCGTGAGTCATATTTTGTCCAGCTCGACCAATCGGGAGACACCGAGAGGTCGAGAGGATCCAGTCACCACATAGCGCCGTGTTTGGTATCGTATGAAAGGGCGTTGGGAAAGAAATCCAGATCGTTAGTCATATTTTATGCAGCACAAGCCATCGGGAAACAACGAGGGAAATACAGTATCATCTAAGCAATTAAAGCTAAATAGCCAACTATACTGTACGACGGAATTGGCGAATTAAAAGTACCTACGAGTACATTGTAAAATATACATATTATATCTTTTCTTCGTTTTTCCCTAGTGTTCTGTGTGTATTTTGACAATGTTGTTGACTCGGGTTGACTGTAAGATATTGCGTTATCAATAAGTCCGCCTTTTGGCACACAAGATTGTCTTATTTTTTTGTAATCATTGTAATCATTTTGGTCAATAAAGATTTATTTATTTATTTATTTATTAATGTTGTCAAGCTTTCGGCTCTCTTGCTTGATGAGCCATGTTCAGGACTAATGTGACTGTAATGAATGCCTAAAACTAAAAAGGATAACATAAAAAAACTTTTAAAAGAACACGCTTATATTCAATGTGCTCTAAAAATAATAAAATAATTTGAAAAAAAAGCGTGGGGCTTCCTGTATTCCCTTAATTGCTCATTCTTCTGCAAAATAACGTCAAATAATTATATGCTTCCTGTATAATACCATTCTTCCCCATAAGAAGCCCCACGCTTTTTTTTCAAATTATTTTATTCTTTTTAGAGCACATTGAACATAAGCGTGTTCTTTTAAAAGTTTTATATATATTTTTTTTTGTTATTGTAAATACTGTATACTTACATTACTTACCTATTTTATCTTCAATCAAAATAATATTTATAAAGCGTAAAAAAACTGTTATAATAATATTTAGAGATTAGAAAAATGATCACACATTATAATCATTTAATTTCGTCAAATTGTCTGCTTCTGGCTTATGACTACATTTAATAAATTTAAAGTAGATATAATTGTTTTCATTATTTATTTATGGAAGGGAAACAGTCAAATCATACAAACGAGTAGTTATCTAGGTCATTTTACTCACAATATGTCCGCCTTTGAGAATCTGGTCTACATGGTTAAGCCATGTGGTTCTTCCTGCCTGCACCTCTTCATTCTCCCAGGTATATTTCATTTGTTATCCTTTCATCATTCATTCTCTCTACATGTCCCAACCGTCTCAACTTATTCACTTTCGTTCTAGTCACATTAGTTTTACATTCACTCAACTCTCTAATATAATACATATTTTAATTTCTTATCTCTCCACAAATTTTCTCAGCGATCGATATGTTACGTTATGATATGTTAATTTATACCTACTATAATCAAAAATTAATATCAACATATTGCCTTAGTCTTTTCAATTTCACTCTTTCAACTTTCAATATCTGTTTTCAAGTGTCCTGTATAAAGGGGGAAATCTAAATACAAAACCCAAAAAACATATCAGAGCAATATAAAGTTCAACACCCGTTCCGGATGTCTTCATTTACAGGTGTATTACAAGTCTTTTATTTACATATAAAGCTATACACATTGCACTTCCACACACCTATCGCTGGTTACCTCCTATTAGAAAAACCGTTGATGAATCTCATCAAGTATCAGTAAGTACTTATTTCAAATTATTAACCTTCATTTCTACAATACAGAAAGTATGAACGATGACAGAATAACAAAGAAAAAATATCTACCTGGGTGAATGAAGAGGTGTAAGGAAATACGGCCGTCCAAGAACCACGTGGCTTGGCCATGTGGACCAGATTCTCAAGGACGGATGTGTTCTGAGTAAAAGGAATCGTAGAATGTGTGTGACGAATTGCATGAATGTGACGGAAGCACGAAGTGTTTGTAAGGATAGGAGAGATCGTCGCCGTCTATTCTCTCTGCCTACACCGCAAGGGGATAGAATTTCTCCGTATTAAAAAAGCCGAAATAATTGTGATACATACTCGTATTATTAATACAATAATACATTCATCTGTGGGCATAAAACACTTCTCAAGGTTAGAACTATTATTCCATAGAAACAAAGTTCTAAAATTTATGACATATTATCTTTTATCTTTAAAATACCAAGGGTTAAAATATTCAATTACATTGTAATGCATGGTCCAGATGATTTTTAAATTGTGTATAGTAAGAATAAGTATTTTGCGAAGCAATACCGTTATAAAAAACAGCTTTAAAATCTTGGTTTGTGTTATACTCATTGGCATGGACAATACAATGACTTTCAAATTGTAAACAATGTCCTTTGTTACATAATGAGAACAATAAACATATTATCAATGAAAAGAACTGAATATTTTTTTCTATGTAACAACAAACAGAACTATTTTTACCTACTCAGTATATTATCCTAGTTATGGGGTAACCAGTAAATGCTGCCCGTGTATAATTCACACAAAATTCTGCAAACTTTTGCATGATATTCGAAATGGGTGGCGAATCTCATTGTTGAAAAATATTGTGGTAGGTAGGTACATAGGTACAAAATTAGGATTTTCAAAGTACATATTAAATAGGGATTATCTGATAATTCCAATTTATATTATAAAAATATCTATCTGTCTAGTCTATCTATCCACTCACGCGACGTCCCTTGCGGGACGCCAGACCACCCACTCCATGTGCTTGCTTCCGTCACATTCATCCAATTTTACATACAGGCTCTTCGATATCTCTTACTCAAAACGAGTCTGTCCTTGAGGATCTGGTCGATTTGGTGGGGACAGATAATATTAATTGCTATTTTGTTTAATATGTTAAACCTATGCCCATATTTGTACCTATCTATAATATAGAAGTTACATAGCTAAAAATATGCAAAAATGATACGAGTGATACATCTCTTTATTGGGTACGTGTCACGAATTGTGGATCTCTATCATTATTAGGTATCTAATCATTTACATATTTATTCAGTGATCTATATTGTTGTAGTTATAAGATGATTAGACAAAATATGAGACTCAACTTGTAGCCTCTTCGCCGATGACACAAAATTCTTGGCAAACCCATTGATACACTCTCATACACTACAGGATGACTTGAGCAGAGTTTTAGATTGGACGAAAGAATGGCTCATAAATTTGAACATTGTACACAAGTGTCGTGTACTTCACATGGGAAGGAACAACCCGCTCAATACATATACCTTGGGAAACGTGACCTTAAAAAGTGTTGAGAAGCAAAAGGATCTTGGTGTGGTTATGAGTAGTGATTTTAAATGGGTGGAGCACATCATCAGTGTAGTCATGAGAGCAAATAATATAATAATAATAATAATTGGATAATTTGCTAAAGCGCAGTTTTCGCGAATTATCGCCTCAAGTGCGCTGAACTACCTTAAGACTAAAGCATTATTGACTAATAGTAATTATTGAGATGTCTGCGTGGAATAACATAATCTAAACAAGTGAGTCTTTAAGGTTAATTTAAACTTATGAAAATCATCTATGTTTCTTACATCTATTGCTAACTTATTCCAAGCTGCAGGGCCGGCAAATGAGAAAGCCCGTTCTCCCAAGCAAGTGAATCGCGTTTTATCTGGTTCGATTAACTTTTTAACAGCGGACGTTCTTGCTGACCGAAGAGTGGACTGTCTGGCATTTGGTTGCACAAAGCAGCAGAGCTCAGATACACTACTGTACCTGATTAAGAAGGCATTTTATTTAACGAACTCAACACTATTGCTCAAGATTTACCTAACATATGTCAGACCAATCCTCAAATATGCCTTCCAGATTTAGAACCCTTATTTCTTGAAAGATATTGATTTGTTGGAAAGAATGCAGAGACGAGCCACCAAAATACCTAGATAACTGAGAAACCTGGAATATGAGGACCGGCTGAATAAGCTCTGTATGAACAAGGTGTTGCACAACCATATTATTCCTGTGACCTGTGAGATTCTACCAGCTATGTTTACCATGAACTCTAATGTGCACCTGAGAGGACACCATATGAAACTGACAACAAGATTCACATCCAACCCACGGAATCACTTCTTGATCAATAGAGCTGTCAGTGCTTGGAATCAGTTGCCAGAGTCAGTGGTACTTGCTCCTACCACCAACACCTTCAAAATTATATAAGACGGTAGTAAGACCTGCCATGGTCTACGGGGCGGAACGCTGCTCCCTGATACGCAAGGAAGAGCAGTTACTCCATACCACCGAGATGAGAATACTGCGCTGGTCACTCGGGGTAACTAGATTAGATAAAATTCGTAAAAAACACATTAGAGGAACTATGAAAGTTGCCACGTGCAGAGAAAGGACGAGGATTCCGTTCTGAGGAGGGCAACGAACATGGGAAGGACCAAGGAATTCCGAAGAAGTCCCTCGAGGGACATGGGGCACCTGGAGCTTACTCCAGAAGACTGCCTCGATCAGGGCGGATGGAGAGAGAGGATCCGAGCCGCCGACCCCAAATAAATTGAATATGGTGTGGAGAAGAAGATTATTTATCCTGACAACTTTCGTCATGTTGTCTGTCATACGTTTCTGTACCACGTTGGATCAGCCTTATCGAAAGACAAAAAAGATGTATAGGGTTTCAAAGGGATCCAAGGGTCGTGTGGTGTCATGTGTGGTATATCGTATGAAAGAGCGTTGGAAAAGAAATCCAGATCGTAAGTCAAATCCGGATTTTGTCATGAAGCCTAACATAAAAGCATCTCGCCAGAAATATCTGTATTTAAAACTCGGCACTTGTTTGCACTTTTATGGACATATTTAAATTATTATTTAGCGATCACTTATTATGATGATTGAATCATTGATTAATGATGATCGTCAGTTATTATTGATTTTAAGAAGTCACTCGCATAGAAGGGAAAGGTTTTATCGAAAAACGATTGAATAATAATGTTGTTTTGTGTGCAGTACCTGTGTATTACTTTCTCATTTTTGTCTTATTGAGAAATAAAAAAATAAATATTTTTTAGTCAAACCTAATGAAGAGTTACAAAACAATACAATAGTAGTGAACGTATTGCAAAAGCTTTTCTGTCTACCTTTAATCAAAGTAGTATTTAAAATTTAATACAAAATCAACTATACTATAAGAATAGGTATTTCGCGTTTAGAGAAATGTGCACACTTTTATTTTAAAAATTAACCTCGTCAAATTATATATTATTATATTCAATATATAATCCGTCTATATTCAATAATTTATACTGATTTGCATGTATAGTTTAATATAGAAAGGATTAAAGGAAGCAGTCACATCATACAATTTGAGTACCTACTACCTACCTACTGTAGTTTTGGGAGATGGGTAGGTAAAAATATAGGTAAGTATAAACAAAAGCTCAATATTATCTGGCCCCATCACGTTAACTAGATCCTCAAGGATAGACATGTTTTGAGTAAAAGAAATCGTAGAATATGTATGACGAATTACATAAATGTGACGGAAGCAAGAAAGGTGTGTAATAATAGGGAAGTCTGGTGATCTGTTCTCTCTGCCTACCACGCAAGGGATGCGGCGTGAGGGAATAGAATAGTAGAAGATTATTGTTTTCTAAAAATGGTGTACCAATCATCTAGTCTAAATAAAATTCTCTATATTTTTAAATCCTATTTGTATTCATTATTTCATGCACTATTAGTCTCGTATTATGGTATAAACAAAAGATCAGAATGTCATCTGGCCCCAAATAGATAAAAAAAAATATGCGTACACGCTGAAGATTTATTGAGTAGGTAACTATTATTATTGACCAGCGCCAGCGAGGGCGCGCTTTTGTTCTTCCCGTGACCATCTTGACAAAAATAGTAAATTCCGTTTGTTTAGGTAGCCATCTGAACCAAATTCAATGGAATGCATTGGCAACGTCGCCGGACGCTCTATTATTGAATGAATGTATTTTCGCGTATATAGATGGACGCCTCAAAGTATATCCTTTAAAAGGACGCCGTAAGGGTGGATTGTGGAAAAAATACCCACCGGACGCCCTATTGCGGTTTCTAAGTACGGACGCCACATTGATAGTAAGATGTAAATATATATATATATATATATATATATATATATATATATATATATATATATATATATACATCCTACTTACTTTACGGCGTCCGTACATTGCGAAATATACGCCTTTAGAGCGTCCAGTACAATACGGCGTCCGTATACGGACGCTCTAAGGTAATCAATGTTATTTCTTGCCAGGCAGCTGACGTCATCACAGGGAATCAATATCAGCAAAAAAAAATTTGACGCCACAAAGTAACCTGCACGTACTTTTTCGTATATCATTGTATATTTTATGTTTTGAGCGTTGTGGGATAGGGGCGCTCTGTCTATATACTGTTCGTATATTTCACTTACATTCCGCCGATGATCGGGCGTCCGCTGTGAATATTTTTTTACGTGCAGCCGATGTTACGGCGTCCTCGAGCTGGCAACCTCGCAATTCTAAATTAATAGTAAAATCACAATTAGGATTTTGAAATGTTATTTGCGTTATGGACTACACATATCTGTAGAATAATAATGCACAATAGGTGTAGGTACCTACCTACTTACGAACATCTGGAGATAATATGCGGCTCGGCACGTAACATTTTTGTGTAATATTGGAAAGAATTTTAAGTAATACAATAGTCGCATTTATTGAAAAAATAGTATAATTATTTATTGATTAACTCTTTACGTGCTAAGCTTTTATGGGCTATTCGCTAAATGCCGATCTATCTCCTCACACCACGTCCCTTGCAGGGTAGGCAGAGAGGACAGGGCGCCAGACCACTCTATTGCCCTCCACACACTCCTCGCTTCCATCACATAGGGTAGGCAGAGAGGACAGGGCGCCAGACCACTCTATTGTCCTCCACACACTCCTCGCTTCCATCACATAGGGTAGGCAGAGAGGACAGGGCGCCAGACCACTCTATTGTCCTCCACACACTCCTCGCTTCCATCACATAGGGTAGGCAGAGAGGACAGGGCGCCAGACCACTCTATTGTCCTCCACAAACTCCTTGCTTCCATCACATAGGGTAGGTAGAGAGGACAGGGCGCCAGACCACTCTATTGTCCTCCACACACTCCTCGCTTCCATCACATAGGGTAGGCAGAGAGGACAGGGCGCCAGACCACTCTATTGTCCTCCACACACTCCTTGCTTCCATCACATAGGGTAGGCAGAGAGAACAGGGCGCCAGACCACTCTATTGTCCTCCACACACTCCTTGCTTCCATCACATAGGGTAGGCAGAGAGGACAGGGCGCCAGACCACTCGATTGTCCTCCACACACTCCTCGCTTCCATCACATAGGGTAGGCAGAGAGGACAGGGCGCCAGACCACTATTCATTCGTCCACACACTTCTTGCTTCCATCACGTAGGGTAGGCAGGGAGGACAGAGCGCCAGACTGTCTTATCTCCACACACACTTCTTGCTCCCGTCACACTGGTGCAATTTGACATACACCTTTACTTTACTTTTAATGAAGAGCTTAAAACCATTTCCAGATTTCCCAAAATTTATCACGCTACACCGTCTTTTTAGATATAATTTTCTGGCCTGTTATGGATATCAAAGGATTAATTAGGTCAGATGCACGGGGCCATAAATAGAAGCATTGTGCTTGAAATATCAGTATTTAAAAAAATTCTTACGATATTGCATTTAGGATGTAGGTAGGTATTCATAATTACCTACCTATGTTTGCACTTTTATGTACAGATTTTAATTATTGATTAGAGGTATTATATTTTTTTCCTAAATTAAATGCTAAGCTAAATAATTTACTTACTATTTTTTGAATTGCAGACCTACATCGTTTAGAAAAGTATCTGTGTTATCTTTTGAAATATTGTGCGAATGGGAATCAAATAATATAAGCGTATTTTATATATTTTTTACACGCTTTTATTACACGCTTTTATTATATTTGGCACGGACTTTGGTACGTCTATATGGATCGATGCAAATTTTAATAACTTCCTAACTACTTAGAGAGCCGAAACTTTGCAACCGTACGTAAACTGGCTTACACTACATTTCATAAAAAATTGGATCATCCTTCTCCAGAGACAAAAAAGTTGAAAGGCGTTTCAGGGCATCCGAGGGTCCTGAGAGGTCATGTGTGGTATCGTATGAAAGGGCGTTAGAAAAGTAAGTCATATTTTGTCCAGCTCGACCAATCGGTAGACACTGAGGGATCGAGAGGATCCAGTCACCGCACGGTACCGTGTTTGGTATCCTATGAAAGGGCGTTGGAAAAGAAATCCAGATCGTGAGTCATATTTTGTCCAGCTCGACCAATCGGGAGACACCGAGAGGTCGAGAGGATCCAGTCACCACATAGCGCCGTGTTTGGTATCGTATGAAAGGGCGTTGGGAAAGAAATCCAGATCGTTAGTCATATTTTATGCAGCACAAGCCATCGGGAAACAACGAGGGAAATACAGTATCATCTAAGCAATTAAAGCTAAATAGCCAACTATACTCTACGACGGAATTGGCGAATTAAAAGTACCTACGAGTACATTGTAAAATATACATATATTATATCTTTTCTTCGTTTTTCCCTAGTGTTCTGTGTGTATTTTGACAATGTTGTTGACTCGGGTTGACTGTAAGATATTGCGTTATCAATAAGTCCGCCTTTTGGCACACAAGATTGTCTTATTTTTTTGTAATCATTGTAATCATTTTGGTCAATAAAGATTTATTTATTTATTAATGTTGTCAAGCTTTCGGCTCTCTTGCTTGATGAGCCATGTTCAGGACTAATGTGACTGTAATGAATGCCTAAAACTAAAAAGGATAACATAAAAAAACTTTTAAAAGAACACGCTTACATATATTCAATGTGCTCTAAAAAGAATAAAATAATTTGAAAAAAAAGCGTGGGGCTTCCTGTATTCCCTTAATTGCTCATTCTTCTGCAAAATAACGTCAAATAATTATATGCTTCCTGTATAATACCATTCTTCCCCATAAGAAGCCCCACGCTTTTTTTTTCAAATTATTTTATTCTTTTTAGAGCACATTGAACATAAGCGTGTTCTTTTAAAAAGTTTTATATATATATATTTTTTTTTTGTTATTGTAAATACTGTATACTTACATTACTTACCTATTTTATCTTCAATCAAAATAATATTTATAAAGCGTAAAAAAACTGTTATAATAATATTCAGAGATTAGAAAAATGATCACACATTATAATCATTTAATTTCGTCAAATTGTCTGCTTCTGGCTTATGACTACATTTAATAAATTTAAAGTAGATATAATTGTTTTCATTATTTATTTATGGAAGGGAAACAGTCAAATCATACAAACGAGTAGTTATCTAGGTCATTTTACTCACAATATGTCCGCCTTTGAGAATCTGGTCTACATGGTTAAGCCATGTGGTTCTTCCTGCCTGCACCTCTTCATTCTCCCAGGTATATTTCATTTGTTATCCTTTCATCATTCATTCTCTCTACATGTCCCAACCGTCTCAACTTATTCACTTTCGTTCTAGTCACATTAGTTTTACATTCACTCAACTCTCTAATATAATATAATACATATTTTAATTTCTTATCTCTCCACAAATTTTCTCAGCGATCGATATGTTACGTTATGATATGTTAATTTATACCTACTATAATCAAAAATTAATATCAACATATTGCCTTATTAGTCTTTTCAATTTCACTCTTTCAACTTTCAATATCTGTTTTCAAGTGTCCTGTATAAAGGGGGAAATCTAAATACAAAACCCAAAAAACATATCAGAGCAATATAAAGTTCAACACCCGTTCCGGATGTCTTCATTTACAGGTGTATTACAACTGTATGAACGATGACAGAATAACAAAGAAAAAATATCTACCTGGGTGAATGAAGAGGTGTAAGGAAATACGGCCGTCCAAGAACCACGTGGCTTGGCCATGTTGACCAGATTCTCAAGGACGGATGTGTTCTGAGTAAAAGGAATCGTAGAATGTGTGTGACGAATTGCATGAATGTGACGGAAGCACGAAGTGTTTGTAAGGATAGGAGAGATCGTCGCCGTCTATTCTCTCTGCCTACACCGCAAGGGGATAGAATTTCTCCGTATTAAAAAAGCCGAAATAATTGTGATACATACTCGTATTATTAATACAATAATACATTCATCTGTGGGCATAAAACACTTCTCAAGGTTAGAACTATTATTCCATAGAAACAAAGTTCTAAAATTTATGACATATTATCTTTTATCTTTAAAATACCAAGGGTTAAAATATTCAATTGCATTGTAATGCATGGTCCAGATGATTTTTTAATTGTGTATAGTAAGAATAAGTATTTTGCGAAGCAATACCGTTATAAAAAACAGCTTTAAAATCTTGGTTTGTGTTATACTCATTGGCATGGACAATACAATGACTTTCAAATTGTAAACAATGTCCTTTGTTACATAATGAGAACAATAAACATATTATCAATGAAAAGAACTGAATATTTTTTTCTATGTAACAACAAACAGAACTATTTTTACCTACTCAGTATATTATCCTAGTTATGGGGTAACCAGTAAATGCTGCCCGTGTATAATTCACACAAAATTCTGCAAACTTTTGCATGATATTCGAAATGGGTGGCGAATCTCATTGTTGAAAAATATTGTGGTAGGTAGGTACATAGGTACAAAATTAGGATTTTCAAAGTACATATTAAATAGGGATTATCTGATAATTCCAATTTATATTATAAAAATATCTATCTGTCTAGTCTATCTATCCACTCACGCGACGTCCCTTGCGGGACGCCAGACCACCCACTCCATGTGCTTGCTTCCGTCACATTCATCCAATTTTACATACAGGCTCTTCGATATCTCTTACTCAAAACGAGTCTGTCCTTGAGGATCTGGTCGATTTGGTGGGGACAGATAATATTAATTGCTATTTTGTTTAATATGTTAAACCTATGCCCATATTTGTACCTATCTATAATATAGAAGTTACATAGCTAAAAATATGCAAAAATGATACGAGTGATACATCTCTTTATTGGGTACGTGTCACGAATTGTGGATCTCTATCATTATTAGGTATCTAATCATTTACATATTTATTCAGTGATCTATATTGTTGTAGTTATAAGATGATTAGACAAAATATGAGACTCAACTTGTAGCCTCTTCGCCGATGACACAAAATTCTTGGCAAACCCATTGATACACTCTCATACACTACAGGATGACTTGAGCAGAGTTTTAGATTGGACGAAAGAATGGCTCATAAATTTGAACATTGTACACAAGTGTCGTGTACTTCACATGGGAAGGAACAACCCGCTCAATACATATACCTTGGGAAACGTGACCTTAAAAAGTGTTGAGAAGCAAAAGGATCTTGGTGTGGTTATGAGTAGTGATTTTAAATGGGTGGAGCACATCATCAGTGTAGTCATGAGAGCAAATAATATAATAATAATAATAATTGGATAATTTGCTAAAGCGCAGTTTTCGCGAATTATCGCCTCAAGTGCGCTGAACTACCTTAAGACTAAAGCATTATTGACTAATAGTAATTATTGAGATGTCTGCGTGGAATAACATAATCTAAACAAGTGAGTCTTTAAGGCTAATTTAAACTTATGAAAATCATCTATGTTTCTTACATCTATTGCTAACTTATTCCAAGCTGCAGGGCCGGCAAATGAGAAAGCCCGTTCTCCCAAGCAAGTGAATCGCGTTTTATCTGGTTCGATTAACTTTTTAACAGCGGACGTTCTTGCTGACCGAAGAGTGGACTGTCTGGCATTTGGTTGCACAAAGCAGCAGAGCTCAGATACACTACTGTACCTGATTAAGAAGGCATTTTATTTAACGAACTCAACACTATTGCTCAAGATTTACCGAACATATGTCAGACAAATCCTCAAATATGCCTTCCAGATTTAGAACCCTTATTTCTTGAAAGATATTGATTTGTTGGAAAGAATGCAGAGACGAGCCACCAAAATACCTAGATAACTGAGAAACCTGGAATATGAGGACCGGCTGAATAAGCTCTGTATGAACAAGGTGTTGCACAACCATATTATTCCTGTGAGATTCTACCAGCTATGTTTACCATGAACTCTAATGTGCACCTGAGAGGACACCATATGAAACTGACAACAAGATTCACATCCAACCCACGGAATCACTTCTTGATCAATAGAGCTGTCAGTGCTTGGAATCAGTTGCCAGAGTCAGTGGTACTTGCTCCTACCACCAACACCTTCAAAATTATATAAGACGGTAGTAAGACCTGCCATGGTCTACGGGGCGGAACGCTGCTCCCTGATACGCAAGGAAGAGCAGTTACTCCATACCACCGAGATGAGAATACTGCGCTGGTCACTCGGGGTAACTAGATTAGATAAAATTCGTAAAAAACACATTAGAGGAACTATGAAAGTTGCCACGTGCAGAGAAAGGACGAGGATTCCGCTCTGAGGAGGGCAACGAACATGGGAAGGACCAAGGAATTCCGAAGAAGTCCCTCGAGGAGACCATCAGAGGGGACATGGGGCACCTGGAGCTTACTCCAGAAGACTGCCTCGATCAGGGCGGATGGAGAGAGAGGATCCGAGCCGCCGACCCCAAATAAATTGAATATGGTGTGGAGAAGAAGATTATTTATCCTGACAACTTTCATCATGTTGTCTGTCATACGTTTCTGTACCACGTTGGATCAGCCTTATCGAAAGACAAAAAAGATGTAAAGGGTTTCAAAGGGATCCAAGGGTCGTGTGGTGTCACGTGTGGTATATCGTATGAAAGAGCGTTGGAAAAGAAATCCAGATCGTAAGTCAAATCCGGATTTTGTCATGAAGCCTAACATAAAAGCATCTCGCCAGAAATATCTGTATTTAAAACTCGGCACTTGTTTGCACTTTTATGGACATATTTAAATTATTATTTAGCGATCACTTATTATGATGATTGAATCATTGATTAATGATGATCGTCAGTTATTATTGATTTTAAGAAGTCACTCGCATAGAAGGGAAAGGTTTTATCGAAAAACGATTGAATAATAATGTTGTTTTGTGTGCAGTACCTGTGTATTACTTTCTCATTTTTGTCTTATTGAGAAATAAAAAAATAAATATTTTTTAGTCAAACCTAATGAAGAGTTACAAAACAATACAATAGTAGTGAACGTATTGCAAAAGCTTTTCTGTCTACCTTTAATCAAAGTAGTATTTAAAATTTAATACAAAATCAACTATACTATAAGAATAGGTATTTCGCGTTTAGAGAAATGTGCACACTTTTATTTTAAAAATTAACCTCGTCAAATTATATATTATTATATTCAATATATAATCCGTCTATATTCAATAATTTATACTGATTTGCATGTATAGTTTAATATAGAAAGGATTAAAGGAAGCAGTCACATCATACAATTTGAGTACCTACTACCTACCTACTGTAGTTTTGGGAGATGGGTAGGTAAAAATATAGGTAAGTATAAACAAAAGCTCAATATTATCTGGCCCCATCACGTTAACTAGATCCTCAAGGATAGACATGTTTTGAGTAAAAGAAATCGTAGAATATGTATGACGAATTACATAAATGTGACGGAAGCAAGAAATGTGTGTAATAATAGGAAAGTCTGGTGATCTGTTCTCTCTGCCTACCACGCAAGGGATGCGGCGTGAGGGAATAGAATAGTAGAAGATTATTGTTTTCTAAAAATGGTGTACCAATCATCTAGTCTAAATAAAATTCTCTATATTTTTAAATCCTATTTGTATTCATTATTTCATGCACTATTAGTCTCGTATTATGGTATAAACAAAAGATCAGAATGTCATCTGGCCCCAAATAGATAAAAAAAAATATGCGTACACGCTGAAGAATTATTGAGTAGGTAACTATTATTATTGACCAGCGCCAGCGAGGGCGCGCTTTTGTTCTTCCCGTGACCATCTTGACAAAAATAGTAAATTCCATTTGTTTAGGTAGCCATCTGAACCAAATTCAATGGAATGCATTGGCAACGTCGCCGGACGCTCTATTATTGAATGAATGTATTTTCGCGTATATAGATGGACGCCTCAAAGTATATCCTTTAAAAGGACGCCGTAAGGGTGGATTGTGGAAAAAATACCCACCGGACGCCCTATTGCGGTTTCTAAGTACGGACGCCACATTGATAGTAAGATGTAAATATATATATATATATATATATACACACATAATACATACAAATAGATAATATGATAAATAAATAATAAAAAATAAGAACATTTAATAAAAATAAATAAATACATATGCACACAGGAGAAGGAAGAGGAAGAGGCGGGATGGGAACAAGGGACTGCTCGTTGCAAACAGTTAGACCTGAGGTCGACGACACAGAGAAGAAGAAGCCGGTAAGACTAGCGACCAATGATCATCCTACGAAATGAATACAGGGAAGAACAAGTACGAATATTAGCTGGGAGCTGATTCCACAGTCTTGCGCTGTGAACCGTAAAGGAGTCTGTGTAAAAACTGGAGTGATGAGGTGGAATCAACAGGAGATTGTTATCAGCTGAACGGAGCGGGCGACCATGAGAATTTAGAAATTCAAAGCGCTCACTTAGATAAGAAGGTGAAGAAGGATCAAAAAGAACTTTAAATAATAGGCTTAATACATGGATATCTCTTCTATTTGGAATGGTTTTCCAGCCAAGTCTGAGACGGTAATCAGAGACATGATCATATTTTTTAAGACCAAAGACATAACGGATGCACGCGTTCTGCAGGCGTTCAAGTTTATTTAAGCCTTCAACTGTAATATCAAGATAACATACATCGGCATAATCCAGAATGGGATGGATGAGTGATTGAATTAACATTTTCTTGGTGTCGAGATTGAGGAAATTCTGTAGTCTCCTGAGCGAATGCAAAGAACCAAAAACCTTTCTACTAACTTCACCAACCTGCTTCTCCCAAGACATCCCGCTGTCGAAATAGACACCAAGATTCTTAACATTATCCGAATAGGGAATGGTGGAGCCATTCAACACCAGAGAAGGTAGAGGAGCCAAATCAAGTGAGGACAAAAGCCTGGAACTGCCCATCAAGATCGCCTGAGACTTGGACGGATTAACCAGCAGCCCATGTTGTGAACACCATGAACTTATATGTTCTAGATTGAGGTTCATGTCGTGAAAAGAAGAATCAATAGAGTCCAGATCGAAGTGTATGTATAGCTGAAGATCGTCAGCATATAGATGGTAAGATCCACGAAGACAGCGAGCTATCGGATTAATAAATAAGGAGAAAAGAAGAGGTGACAATATGCCACCTTGGGGAACCCCAGCCCGAAGGTCTGTCCAATCAGAAGCACCCTCCGCGGTGAATACTCTCTGTCGCCGACCCCTAAGGTAGGAATCCATCCAGCGAAGAGCAACTCCAGTTATATTGTGGGCCCCCAACCGCGCCAGCAGAAGATCATAGTCAACGCAGTTGAATGCACTGCTAAAATCGAGGAGAGTCAACAGCGTGAGCTGCCTCTTCTCCATGGCAAACCTAATGTCTTCCGTTATCTTTAACAATGCTGTGGTAGTGCTATGTCCCTTTCTGAATCCAGACTGACAGGAATCCAGAGCATTATGTGAATGAAGATAATCATTAAGCTGTTGCAGCACTAGCCTCTCCAGCACCTTGGAGAGGAAAGGCAAAATCGAAATTGGTCGATAGTCCCCCGGGGAAACCGGTGTAGCAGTTTTAGCAAGAGGGATTACATTGGCAATCTTCCACTCCGCCGGGAATACGCCCGATGTGAGCGAGGAGTTAATAATGAAAGTGATAACAGGGACAATGAACTGTAAAATAAGGGACAACATCCTCAGACTCAGTCCATCATAGCCCACAGCAGTGGACTTAATAGACAGGAAAGACTTCCGTACCTCATCCACAGTTACAAGTCTAAACACAAAAGGTTCAAAATCGAATACAGGGCCGTCCCTGATATTATGTAGAGACTGCTGCTTAGTGCTAGATTCAATCACCACGGGCAATGAGGAGAAATGGGAATTTAGACCATTTAGATCTACCGAAGACAAATCAGACGGACCCTGTCTACCCAGACCCTGTTTTCTTAGGAACTTCCAGGTGAGACTTGAAGAAGATGAAGATATACCACTCTGGAAATAGTCCATCCTAGCTCGACGGCAAAGTTGAGAGCAACGATTTCTTAAGCTTACGTAGTTCTCCCACCTATATTGATCTCTTGTTTGTTTAAACTTAGTTTTGGCTCTGTCTCTCTTCGCCATCAGCCTCAGCAATTCTTCAGTTAACCAGGGAGTGGGAGGATGTTTTAAGGGAATAGTTATGACTGGAGCGTGATTGTCGAAGAGTCCAATGACATGATCATTGAATTGCTTCACCATGGAGTCGACATTTTGAGCGCTGTAAACGCTTTGCCAGTTGATACTCGCGGCGTCCTCGTGCAGTTGTTCCCCATTTATACGTCGAAAACTACGAAAAGAGTGCATCCTGGGTTTAGGTTTGGGCATCTTAATTTTGTGTGATAGGTATATCAAATCGTGATGGGAAAACCCAGATGCCGTGAATTGACCATGATTTTTAGCTTGGTTGGGAGAGGAGGTTATTATCAAGTCTAGAAGACTTTCACTTGTCGGTGTATGGTAAGTTGCAAGCAGAGGGAGAAGGTGTAAGTTCAAACTATTTAACAGATCAGTCAGCTTAGTGGCTCTGCGATCACTCCTAATAATGCAGGTGTTAAAATCGCCCATCAAAACTGTGTGCTCATAGTTATGAGCCAGAGTCTCCAGTATTGTCTCCAACTCCAAGAAATAATTAGAACCAGGAGGACAATAAACAACCCCTTACAGGACTTTCGAGTGATAAGAAGAGATTTCAATAAATAGATACTCCATCCCAACAGTTAGGCGGGAACCGGAGCTAGCTAGGACCTTATATTTTATGTCATCACGAAGATAAATCGCCACACCACCACCAACTCGACCGCCCCTATCACAACGAATCAGTTTGAAACCAGGAAGATGATAGAGTGAAGACGAAAGGGAAGGCCTAAGCCAGGATTCACTTATGAGAAGAGCATGCAGTGGGACACATGAGAAAGAAGCGATAAGTTCATTATAATGAGCCGGAATGCTCTGAGCATTGATGTGACAGACGTTGAGGAGTGATTTCGAAGAGCTGAGAGAAGATTGAAGAAGTCCAGAGAGAGTGGGAGGAGCGCTGAGAGAAGAGTTGTTTAATGAGGCAAAAGAATCTGAGGAGAGTGAGCGAGCAGAGTGTAGGGAAGATGGAGAGGGTGGGAGGGATTGGAAGGAGTTATTATGATGAGGGGAGTGGGGAACGCTGTTGTGTGCATTATGCATAATATAAAACAAATATAAATATACTAAAAATAAATAAATAAAATAAAATTGTGCTAAGGCACAACAAAAATAATAATGAGTAAATAAAGTAAATCCACTGCAAAAACAACAAAGAAAAATAAAAAATAAATAAAAAACAATCAAGTCTATGATCGCAAGAAGTAATACACAGTAAAACAAATAAACATAGAGCCGAATATTTGTGTAGGTTGGTATATAGGCCGAACAGGTACCTGATAAAAGTTGAACAAGCAAGCACAGCACACAGTTTCAACAGCAAAAATAACAATAAATAAAAACAGCATTGTCAATACAATGCAGAGAGAAAAAGAAACAATAATAATATGCAAATAAATAAATCAAGTACCACTCGTTTGTTAGCCCAGAGGCGGCAAAGTCAAACTGTCTCAGAGTATATGCATATACATACACACCATGCACTCCGTGACTGGCAAATTATGTCTCGTTAAGTTATTAATATCAAGTACCTAGGCACACAAAAAAAAATATAATCACCAATATAATATTATTCGTTAAATCACAAAGTATGAACCAGTGCAATTTAGTGTGAAGGGAGCTTAAGAATGTATTTCATAGTAAACGGACAATATGACAACACTACCGTACGATTCGCACCATTCGCACTTCACGAATACATCTATGGTTAGAACAAATACGTCAACAGAAAAAGTGCAACAGAATTATACATGGGCGTAGGTGGGTAAAGTTAATATACAGAATGTCACTTGATATGTAAAAAGAAACAGTAATTAATCCATGAAAATGAGTATGTGCAGATGATATTACATATTTACATTGATCTATAATAATAGACAGCAGCGAATGAAATAGAAAATTGTGAATACGATAGTTAAGCAATACTGTACAGTGTATAAGTGCCCAAAGTGATATGCATTGAACAATCACACAATAAATCAGCTGTGTTTACATATTTATGCATATTGCAATTAAAATACTTGTTACTCAATAAATAATTGTGAATCTATATCTTAATACACTATTATTTAATTACTGCACAGTGCTCAGTGCACACACATAGACTACAACATACCGTGAATCAAATTGGTATGCAGCACACAGGTTATTTGTCATTCGCACCATGTTTCAACTATTAAGATAAATTTCTCACAAGATATATAGCTACTTCTTATGGCTATATCCCACGGAAGGTGAATCCTGCTTCGTCCGTAGATTCGCATGCCGTGGGAAGGAGTGAGTCCGTGAATCTACAGACTTTTTCATAGCGATTTGTATGGCGGTACGTAATATCGCAGACGTGCACGGATCGTGGGAAATAGGTTGCCTGTGAATCCGCGGACACGCCTTGATGAATCCAGATGAATCCGTCTAATCCATAGCGTTTGGATAACTTGCAATACAAGTGTTGAATCCAATATACATATACGTAGATATTTCTTTAGGAAACATCCCAAACAGACAGTTTTTTTCATTTTATTTCTTCTTCTCTATTTTAAAATGTATTTTAATTAATATTAAACTTTTTTTTCAATTATTTCAATGTTAATTTATAGTTTGATAATTACAAAATGTGTAATATAATTATGTGTGTGTGTGTGTGTGTGTGTGTGTTGATTCTCACAAAATAAAAAACGTTTTATTAAAAAATATAATTATGTATATATTTATGTACCTATTAGCTTATTACGTTACTTCATTTTCTATAGTATAACTATTAAACGTAATACATATATATTCCATTTGTCGCCGTCCACAAGTTTTTTGTGTATATGAGTAAAAAGGCGTGTGGATGGAACGTTTATCTTGGCTCGTTTGCGTAACAGACCGTTGACGCCTTTTTACTCATGAACGCAAAAAACTCGTAGACGCTCGCAAGCGTGTGGCGGCGACATTAACTTTTACTTAAAGTATTATACCGAATCGGTAGGTATTACCTATATAATTGGCACCAGGAATGACGTCACAGTCTTTTCCCACGGCATTAAGGTTCAAAATCGCGTGACAATCGCATGATAAAATGGTAAAAATAGCGTTTTTTTTTTTTTTTTTGAGGTTAATTTTGCGTCTATCAAAAAACTTTTACGGTTATTCCCTAGGTTTTAATGCATATTATCAGTACAAAAAAAAATTTTACTCAACGACTTTCAGGAAACGAGTATCCGTCTTTCGGAAAAAAGATCAGAGGTGTTTTCCATTGTTTTTTGAGAATCTATACAAGATATAAAAAATCTTTTACGGTTATATAAAGGTGCAATGCATCTACCCTATTTTGTTCCAAAGCATAATTAATAACGGTTGTCGAGATAGAAGGTCTCCCGTTTTTAGAAATTTTTGAAATGTCGGTATGCATACTCTTAACATTACTTACTGTAAATTAATACTGATTTAAAAGTTATTCATAGGTACAAAAATACATAATACAAGAATATGATACTAAATTGATAACATGTAGCTACCTACATTAACTGAAAATAACGTGTTGTAATTTTTGCTAGTCGGGTAATTTGTATATTTTTGTAACAATTTTACAATAAAAATAATTATTATTCGATATATTTTCGGATATATATTCACTAACAACGAGGGTTGTCAACCGTACTAGAGTATAATAATAATATTGAAAGTGAGTTGCAAGAAATATATGGATCGCAAAATACTATATATTTTTTTTTTGGCAACAACTAAGAAAATATCAACCAAATCCGCTTCACTTGTAAAATTTAAACGTAGTTTAAGAATTATATCATTGCCTGCAGTTTTCGACTGACGAATGAGTGTGTAATTTACATTAATTTGAAAATTGAGAAAACCACACTTTTCTAGCAAATAAAAATATTATAAAATTCAAGCAGTTCATAAAATGACAGTTTTTATTTAAATAGATAAGTAGATATTTATTTATTTATTGCACATGGAACAGATACAGTCACAAAAACAAACATTGGCAGGTACATTAATACAAAAATATCAATACACAAGACCAATTACATCCGTTCACAATTAGCACACACGCAAAACAAATAGATTACATTACATAGTTAAAAATATATATCTTATATCTATAAAACATTTATGGTAGGGAAGGAGGAAGCATGGGAAGAGGAAGAAGAAGAGGAAGAAAGGAGGGGACAATGAAGGAAGCAACAAAAAAAGAGTTAAGAACTGATATCAAGAACAATAAGATAATGTGTATGTTTTCTTTTATTTTCATAAAATTATCGAATTACACCCTGATACATATTTGTAAACTTCATAACAAGCTTAAAAGCTTGTGTCGTGAAGTGGGGTATGTCGGCATCGAGGATCGAGCGCGTTAGCAACCAGGCTTCCAATAACTTTTTAAAATTACTTATTGATGCAGATGGAATAATCAGCTGAAAAAATGTTGACAACCCTACTTACATGTTTCAGCGCGTGTATACACAACGGTTTCCGAAGAAAAACCCATAGGAGTATTTACGATGATGTAGTATGAACCCCAAAAAACACAAAAACCCTTCAGAAATATGACGTACTTAATGTAGTTCTGGACAATTTACATCCAGACCTGCATTAAATTGTACCACAAATGTGTTATAGTTTTGTATTGTCTATGTGTTTATTGCTTTCATTCTTTTTTGTTGTGTTTATTGATTTATTGCATTTGATTTTGTGTTTGTAAACCTGACGATTCCAAGTGCCTTAAATATGGTCTACAGATGATTAAAAACCAATAAAAAATCCTCAAATAATAAAAGCTTAAACTTTTTAGTTGGATTTCAGTAGATGAATTATTTATAAAATGTTGAAATCATTGTCTATCCCATTTTAGATCCGCTTGCTTATTCGTATTTTTTAATCTATTCTAGTTCCTAATATAATTTACTCGAATACTAATCGATACAATTAATTTTATTTACAAAATTCAATTAAATTTGTGCTTTTATCCCTAAAAAAAATCCTGTGTGGCTTTTGTACGACTTTTGTGGGGTTTATTTATTTTGAGCAATATGCTTATGGGTTTCGTACTGTTACAATATACAACGAGAGTGAGGGAGACAGACATACCCGCATAATTCGAAAAATAAAATCAAAATAAATAATGTATAAATTTAGATTCCCCAGTTGCCATAGAGTGGGGAACATTATATTTTCTTATTATTTATTGAATTAATTTTTCTGGAATTTTGTTACATCGAATTATAAGTCCATGTGGTGCATTTTATCAGTATGATGCCAATCTTTCAAATGTCTCCCTTCAAAAATTATGTACCTAATCTATTAGTCTAAATAACACACGAATTATAAAGAAATTATAATTTTATTTAAAATGAAAAAAAGTTTAAGGTACCAATCATTATATTTAATACCACGGACCTGAAACAGCACAATTGATGCACTGATACTGGGCCGGTATTCTTTTATACTAATAATATCGACATTAATAATATTAAAAATAAATAAATAAATTATTTAATGGGTTCTCTAATTTCCAGTTATGGTAGACATTTTTTCCCGTACAAATAAAATATAATGTACACCCCGACACATAATGCGCCCGCTACACGCTCGCGAGTCACCGCGACCTTTTGGTGTTCATGAGTAAAAAGGGGTGCGGATGGATCGTTTATCTTGACATGTACGTAACCGACCGTTGACGCCTTTTTACTCATGAACACCAAAAGGTCGTGGTGACTCGCGAGCGTGTAGCGGGCCCATAACGGGACTGAAAGAGATTAGCAGCTAATTTGAGAAAAACCGGTGTTGAAAAATAACGCGTGATACAACATACAAAAACTCCGTGTGACAAACTTTAAAAAATATCACCCACAAACAAGTTTAATTAATGCCGCAGGCAATGCTTTCTTTTTTTTTTTTTTTACTAAATTACAATTAATATTGGTGTAAAGACAATAATTTATTCTCGTACCTGATCGATCTAATTTTTAAACACAAAAACAGAATTAGTATATATTCAACAGTATGACAGAGATAATTATTATTATCTATTTATTATATTATCTATTTATTTATTTATTGCTTCAACGGACTCAAGATATTTTCAAAATTTACAACGTTAAAGTTAAAAAGTTAAAAATATTAATACAATGAATTATTATATTATTATAAAAATAGGGAACTATTTCCCCATACCCCGTGCACGAAATCATCCATCCGGAAGGGATTAATCCAGATTCGCGTACGAATCCGGATTCACTTGTCGTGGGAAGGCACCCTTAGAGGTGCGAGATAATATTCAACCAAAATACAGCAAACAAATAGATGGATATAAAGATGGTTAGTATTAAGTATGTGCATAACGAGTATATTATACGTATCATAGTTAGATACTTCACTATTAGATCAATTCCATTCTAATGAATAAGATAAGTGATTGAATCAATATAGTGCAGTGTAATAAATACTTATTATAAATGAACAAAAGCCTGGAACATAAACAACACACATTAACGTTTAGTTTGTCTTGTAATAACTCGCTGCCTCTGTGGACTGTGATTGCGTCTAGTATTTGTTTTGGTAGATGACGGGGGCGTGATAACATCTCTGTACCTGTCGAGATCTTGTATGGATGATATTGTAAGTACCTTGTCTTCACTAGTTTTAACCATGATCCTTCCTCCTGAGACCCAAGCGTTGTATCCCGCCGCCCTCCTGACTCTCTTAAACAATTCCAAACGATTTTTCGTGAGGAACTCCGTGATGAGAATCTTTGTTCCCTTCAGTTTTCTTCTATTCGCAATTATCTCACCGAAGATCTGTCGAGATTCCAACTTTACAACTATAGGACGAGTTCTCTCTGGTGACCTGCGGCCCAGACGAAATATGCTCTCGATATTTTGAGTGTTGATGTTGACACCAACTTTTTCTTTAAGCAACTCCACCGCCTTCACATTGAGAGAGTCGCCGCTTGTCTCCTCCACTCCGTGGATAAGGATGGTCTTCCTTCGGGACTCCGCCTCTAGCTCATCAATCCGTGTTTCCAAATAGGACTGTTTTTCCTTAATGTCCTTGAGTGCCGACATAGTTTGTGTACGGAAGACGTCAAAATCGGCGGCCAACTTCGACAGTCCATCAGCACACTTACTGAGGTTATTAATCGTGGCCTGAAACTCTTCCATCTTGATCTGGAAACTCTTTTCCAACACGCTAATTAACTCCTCGGTCATTGTTGGTGAGAATCAAGTATTACTTCACGGAGCGAAAATTAAAAGCGCGCGGCCATGGAATAGACCATAGACAATTCCTCAATGTACATAGGCATCAGAATTTTTCGATGTTGGTTTTTTGACAACGTATCTAACACTTCAAATTTGCACAATGTGTGTGCCTTGCGTAAATGATTGTCATCTTTTGTGTTTAGCATATTATACCTAAACCACAAAAATAATTCAAAACTTTCAAACAACATAAAACGATTCTGCAAAGTGGTATTGTATTAGAACACTAGCGCTAAACGCGTTACTGGAACTATCGTCGGCGAGTAGTGTAACTATTTATTCTAGATTCAAACCTTTATAGCATAGATTTTAGCATATATTATACTATCATAGGCGCAAACCACATTAAAGCTGAACAATTAACTCTGTAGCATTTAACGTTCGAAGCTTTCAGGAATATTATTATTTCGAGAATTTTACGCTGTTATTTGAAAACTTTTCTGGAGTACCTATTTAATGGACTTTTGGGTTATAGAAACAACAATATAGGAAGTAAATACGTTTTACAAAGAGCCACTTTATTCAAAATTCCGATCAAGTTAAATACAAATTTTGTTTCATGGTATGCATTGTTTCAAAAAGTTTTTAGCGATGCAACAAATATTAAAGACGCCTTTTAGCTTTCTCAAATACCACGGATATATTTTATTAACATTTTAAAATTTCAAATGTATTTAACGTCATTAGTGCCTAAATTATTGGGACGAGAATAAAAGTGAATAAATTAAGATGGTTTGGAAGTTTTTGGAAAGAACGAGTGAATACTGGGTGACAAAAATGACCACATATCTAAGGTTTTTTTTAAATTTATATACGTCTGTACTGTGACTCTAATCTACTCCCCCACTCTGGCCATATTAGACAGACCCTGACCACCCAGCAAGAGCAGTCCCTCTGCAGTCTCAAACGTCTTTCGAAGTCCCAGTATGTACTACTCGGACGGGGTCCAGGGTTGGAAATAATTACACGATTTTCTGATGCTAATTGTCAAAAGTTATCGCTCAACATTTGGAACTAAAATGAAACTTGTTTATCTTCTTATGTAGGTCCTCTTACTTTCTAGTCCTCCTCTTCGTAGGATTGACTACCATATTATCCTATAGGGTCTTGCAACGTATTGCAGAATACTAAACCATCCTTTTTAATTTCATTGGGTTAGCTGGAAGAGATCTAGAAGATAAGCAAACCCTAATTCTTCTTCTTCTTATCAGCCTCTTTCCCTCCACTGCTGGATATAGGCCTCTTCCTTTGTCTTCCACCATTCTCTGTTTTGGGCTCTTTGTCTCCACCCATGTCCCACCGACTCGATGATATCATCGGCCCATCTCCTTTGTGGTCTCCCTACACTTCGTTTACTTTCGTAGGGTCTCCAGCTCAGTATTTTGGGGGTCCACCTGCCGTCCTTCTGCCTCGCCACATGACCCGTCCACTGCCATTTTAGTGTCCCTACTCTCTCCGCAACGTCTGAGACCCTTGACCGTCATCTTATGTCTTCATTTACTTTTCACCCTAATAATCATTTGTTATTATTTGCTCAAACTCTTGAATTTTAAAAAGTACTCGTAGTTATCTCAACAGATATACCTACAGCAAACGATGGGATTTCTTACAGGCTTATGACTATGTTCAACTACGACATGTATAGAATCTGATGTTCTCACAAAATATTAGTTGCGGTTTTCAAAAATAATCTGAATTTTAATATTCGCGTAAAGAATAAAAAAATAAAATACCTAATGCCTCTTAATTTATGACTCGACTAAATAATATTTTGAATTCCTTTGCTCTTGTAGGCGTGGTATTACTTGTTTGTTTTTCCAAAAATATTGTAACAGATTTACTAAAAAATGTTAGACTACGTGATAAATATTTTATTTCACCTACGTGAAATAATCAATAATTGCTGAATACAGTTGATTCATTTTTATTCTAAATGTCAAAATACTATATTTTTCATCCAATCACCAAAATGTTGACAAAAATTACGACCATGTTCTATTTTTTCGATTTCTGAAAACTCGAGTACTGAATATTTCCTCCGTGAACTTAGGCATATGAATTATTAACCTAAACTTTTAAAATTTGCATACATCCAACCTTACAGAATGTTAGATACAGAGGATGTTCTTGCAACTTGATTTTGCTCTTTACGTGTTCTTCTGCATTTAGAATCTGTGTAGTGCAGTGCCTCTGAAAATCATGATCAAACGAAGAAAAGAAAATAAAGTAAAACAAATCAGTTATAGAAAAGTATCTAATACTTAATTTGTCGTTTTCCGTCGTGGTAGATCACGTTTCCAGACATCAAAGTGTGCAAAAACCAGTCGATACTCAAGAGCCAGTTCTGTGATACTTGCTTGATTGATATAATTTCAAAAGGGTTGCATGCGAATATCTAAGAACTTACTGTAAAATTTATTTTAATAATGAAAATATTCTGAGTGATACATACATTTTATAATATTAAATAATGTCATTTTATTAGTAAGTACGTAGTTTGTCGTTTATAATTATGCCAGAGTTGGGTGATTTATAAGCGTAACAAATTACTAATTTTAGATTTAAGCTCGGCTAGGTATTTTGTAATTTATTAAAATAATGTGTCAGATTCAGATTAATATTCATTTGCATATGGTGAGCTCTGAATATGCTTTACCTATTTTTTATACTAAATCATAAAATCCTTTTTAGGGTATTATAATTATTTATTGTATAGTGGAAGGAAAACAAAATGCCACCCAAGAATTTTCTTTCCTGTATAGTTTTTTTTTAACCGACATTCCACCCATAAAGAACGAGTGATCTCTGGTTCCTGTATAGTTAACTGTGATAAAAACATACATAGGCAATATTGTCTTTACGTAAACATCTATGTATGTATATATTGTATAGTACACTTCTTCTTTTCAGCCCCTTTCCCTCCACTGCTGGATATATGCCTCTTCCTGTCTCTTCCACAATTCTCTGTTTTGGGCGTTCTGCCTCTACCTATGTCCCACCGACTCGATTATACCATTGGCCCATCTCCGTTGTGGTCTCCCTACACTTCGTTTATTTTTGGAGGGTCTCCAGCTCAGTACTATATATTGTGAATAGGTATGGTGAAATTCATTGTCAAAAAGATGTTCTAAATATCTCATTGAAGTTTTAAGAACATTTTTTGTTACTAAGAAAACATCAAAAAAGTGTACCTAGTCTACTCACAACCTATGGATCCTGAATGATCCTAAAAGATCTGGACATACACAAAATTTACAAATAATTCCACATGGGTGGCGCAGTTACTTAAAGCGAGGACTTCCTATCAGGATGTGCCGGGTTCGAATATCGGTGCAAGCTTACGATTTATTCTGCACTCAACGACACAAGCTTTTAAGTGTGCAGGAAATTATTTGAGGTAATATAATCCTTTAAAAAAATAATTGGCGTTAGCTGACAGAGATGGATAGTAGAATTTCAATAAGCTCACTTATAATAAAATTTATATGTTTATTTTGAAATCTTAACATATTATCTCTGTATTTTGTTCACAAAAATGTAAATAAATAAATAAATAAAATTATCGCTCCAGAAATATCTTGATATAAAATTTATTACTAAGCATGTGTATCTAATTATTATTGTATCGGTATATATTTTCATGAAAACATAAATCATTCGTTATGTAGGTATTATTACAATTCGTTGATTGGTACTTACCTAACTCAGTAACGCCGTGAGCCGTCTGACAGGAAGAAGCAATATGAAAATAAATCACACTACTGTCACCTGCGAGATTAAGGTCCTGACAAATTAATGAATCCGCTACGCGATTAGACATCGCTGAATTACGCGTAGCTTACTTCGGAATAATAATTTGTACCAAATATTTTAACATCGCTTACGTAGGTACGTCATAATATTTTACCGAATATATTTGTAAGAAATAATATCACAACACATTTTAGCCCTTTCTGAGGAAACTTTTTTTGTGAATACCGATAACATTAATTTTTATCTTATTAAGATCCACTTAATAATCGTCATTCCTTTTTATTTATGCCCCTTTTCATCCCTTTTAATATAATTAAAAAAAAAAAAGGAAAACATTGTATTACTTATTTTGATAGGAGAATCTATATGATAAGTAGCACATTTATTTATTTATTAAAGTTTATACGGTATACAGCTTTACAATATAAAAAAGAAACAGGCGATCATTAGAATATCACAAAAATAAACCAATGTTGACAAAAATTCGAGGTAACAATAAAACGTAATTGTGAGTAAATAACAAAAAGTAAAACAATTAAAATTGTAAGCAAACAAAATCTGAACAAAAATTCATAAAATAGAAACAATGAAAAAATAAATATACAATAAAAAAAAAACAAATGGGTCAATATCAGGAATGCGCCAATCATCATCCATCATCCATCAATAAAAAACAACAGCATAAGTCTCGTATATATAAAATATAACAAAAAGACAATAACTACGTTATTTGAGCATTGATAAAAATATTAGGTAATACATCAAGATCTTCGTATAATTTCAACCCTATTAACATCCATTCAATGGGAGAATTTCCTAAAATATGTTTTGTATTGAAACATAATCTGCCTTCAAGATTTCTCTTCTTTAAGATTAGTTGTTTCGCCTATGTGTTGATAAGTGAGTATTTCAGGCAATCATTCAGTAATCGAGTCAGGAATTTTTATATACTCGTTGATAAACTATTGTTATATTATCTGGTGATAATATTGTTAATATGGTAGTCTTATTTGTCGTAGGAATTGGACGGGTGTGGATTTTTATTTATATTTTTAAATCGAATCGTAGGAACATCTGTCAATCTGTCAATTTTACGTGAAACCGTGGAAATGTTCATATTCTTTAGGGAAGAAGTATCCCTAAAATATTTCCGATTTCTTAAACGTTCAGAATTGCATGCATAGAATTACGGACTGCAATGAACATCGCCGAAACAACGGCGCTCTTTTTTCCCAACTATCTTCTGGCATCCTACATAGGTACTGAAATATTACGTCGATTATTTTTCTACGGTGAAATATTGTTATTGCTTTATCAAATTTATGAAACAGGTATTGCGTACTTGGGAACTGTCCAAATTAATGACATTTTACGTCTTACCGATTTAAAATATAATCTCTTCGTGATTCACCTTACAAAATATTATCTGTATGCAGGTAAAATATTATCATTTGGTCTTCCAATAGACGACATGTCGTTAATTATTTAGAATTATTTGCAAATTAATTTGTAGGAAAGAATAAATTAAAACTGTTTCAAAATAAACACTATTTTGAGATTCCGCTAGGTAAGTAGTTAAGGTTAACATTATTTTTAATATTAAATTCACTTGATTCAAAATACTGCGAAATTTTATTAAATTTAAATTGGTTGTATTATAATATAAATTCAGTAAATAACTGGAAGCTAAATAAATTATTATCCCCTGAATATTTAAAATTTTCATTCAATTACTGCGCTTTTTAATAAAGGTATAGTAATAGTAATTTATTAATGTAATAATGCAGGGTGTAATACTATCCAAAAATCCCCTCGCGCTTTGTGTATTTTAATGCAGATAATACTCAAGTGCATCGAGGGATTAAATAAATAAATTCAAACCAGTTGATTATTTAATGCCTCATCCACATGCTGTCCGTCCTTCCACGAGTCCCGCGCGAATGAGTAAAAAGGCGTTAACCGTCGGTTACGTATACAGTTCAAGACAATCACCTCGTCCGTACGTCCTTTTACTCATTCTCACAAAACTCGTGGAAGGTCGCCGAGCGTGAAGCGGCCCCATAATGTATATTTCACCAGTTGGCAGATTCCGCCATCAGCTACAGATACAGTGCCGTGCAAATTAATTGGAACAAGAAGTAAATATATCAAAAAAATGATTTATTAATTAAAAATATACAAAATACAACATTTTCAGGATTCATTTGTGGTTTTAATAATAAAGGTACCCTCCTTTAGCTTTAATAATAGCTTTCACTCTTGTAGTCACAGAATTTACCAAGTTTTGGCAGCTTTCTTTCAGTTGGTCTAACACGAATTTTCGCACTAATTGTCTTGGTTTTTGTTGTATAATCCATATTTAACAGCCGTTTTTTACAAATGGATCAGTGGTTTTCGATCGGATTTAGATCAGTCAAGTTACCTGGCCATTCCAGTACAGAAATTTGCTCCAGTTTGTCAAACTGTGCCGCTTTTATCAAAGTGTGGCACGAGGCAAAATTTTGTTGTAAAATACCACCACCAGTAAAATACACTTTTATAACCTCAGAAATCACACAGTTGGACAATATTTCAATACACTGGTAAACCAGTATTACCCAACTGTATGATTTCTGAGGTTCTAAATGTGTATCTTTCTGGTAGTAATATTTTTCAACAAAATTTTGCCTCGTGCCACACTTTGATAGAAGCGGCACAGTTTGAAAGACTGGATCAAATTGCTTTACTGGAATGGCCAGGTAACTTGACTGATCTAAATCCGATCGAAAACCACTGATCCATTTGTAAAAAAACGGCTGTTAAAGATGGATTATACAACAAAAACCAAGACAATTAGTGCGAAAATTCGTGTTAGACCAACTGAAAGAAAGCTGCCAAAACTTGGTAAATTCTGTGACTACAAGAGTGAAAGCTATTATGAAAGCTAAAGGAGGGTACGTTTATTATTAAAACCACAAATGCATCCTAGAAATGTTGTATTTTTGTATTTTTTAATCAATAAATCAATTTTTGATTATATTTACCTCTTGTTCCAATTAATTCGCACGGCACTGTACAGCCATCAGATTCTTACTAAAGTGTTAAAATTATGTGAAATCACAAAAAATAGAAAAAAAAGAGTATGTGACACGATTACGAAAAAATATGAATAAAAATATATTTTATACAATACACAGTTCTCTCTCTCTTTTGGGCAAAGCACCCGGTTTCGAGTGATACATGTCTTCCGTAGTACCTTTCATTCAAATAACACAATCTGCGAGCAAGTACAACAAGTCTCACACATCATATTCTCCAACAAACATCGCGATGTGCAGTATAAAACTCGTTACTTACTTACTTTACGGGTCCGGACTCTAGACCTTGCCACTCCAATGTGCAGCGACAGATATCGCTTTGTGATTATAAAAAAAAATTTAAATTATAAAACTCGTTGTCAAAATATGTATGAGAAAAACTATGACAGACTGTCCTATACAAATTACATAATAAATAGTTTTCTTCAGTACAATAAATATTTATTTACAATATGCCTACAATTTTAAACAATACGAATTTTAAGTAAATCACACAATCATTTCATAATAAGTACTCCTGAGTTAAAAAGTCGTGATTTGAAGATGGAATAATGTTAGTAGCTAGTAAGTTCTAAATATAGTATACGTACTTGTAAAGTATTGTTCAAGACATACTTATAATTGGGCATGTTAAAATATAGTCTCTAGGTAATTCTGGTTATCTCAGAACAAAAAAATATGTAAGTAGTATGCAAACATGCTCGCTAATTAGCGTTAGCTTAGGAAACTCGTGCCAAATGTAATTTTCTTCCAGTTGGAGAGTGTATCTAAATAATAGCCCTATTAACCAACTCAAATTACGTAATTTGACTTGTTTCTTTGAAAGTAATTCAAGGGTTCTCTTACAAAGATAATACTGAAAATGAAAGGTTTAACTGAAAATGAATGAAAATCTATGGATATTATTTCAATTTGTATTGTTTAACTTTTCAATATAAAAAAATGTTATTTTATGTAGTGTTCCTACAAAAGGGTAAAGTTGAAGATGAACCGACCTCGGCTGGCTTAAGTTATCACTCTACATTCGATAAACATTCGCTTTTTCTGTTCATCTCTACCGGTAATCGACTGGGTCAATAATGATGTCCATCTTCAACTCTACAATGTCGTAGGAATACTACATAAAATGTGTAGGTACTACAAAATATAGTAAATGTGGATAGTCCAAAACTTTACACGAATGATTTGTAAAAAAAAACGAGAAAAATTATTATAGGTATATTTTACCGTAAGGACTTCGTTGGTGTTACCAGACGCAGTTACCAGCTTAAATTTTGCATTGAAATCTTGAACGAAACCATAGACCAATTGAAACTCAGGCTCTCTCTATTATGCAAGTATTGCCATCTGTTTAGCAAGATTTTCAAAATCTCTCCTCTGACGTATTAGTTCATAACAATATCCGTTTCTGAATACAATTATAATAATTGCGGAACCGATAATATGTGATATTTTCGTACAAATCCATTTCACACGAGGTTTTATTGCTGTCGTAAATTTAATTCTATTCTTCACGCTGATTACTTAGCAGATTGAAAATTATTGTTTCATAATAACAATTGTATTATTTAAATTAATCAAAGTACTTGGTATACAAATACTTACAATATACCTAAAAGCTCAGGTGAGAACTTTTGAATGGGGAGACTTGTCATATGAAACCAAGCACTAAGTACAATTTGTATAGTTTATACTATCACGGTATGTCACACTTAATTTTGGGACAACCGCGGGTAAATGCCGTGCGTACAATGTATAACATACCCACAACATGCGCAATGCGCATGTCTTTGCGCAAACATATTTTTATATGACATTCTAAATGGGTGAAGAACTTTATCGCCGAAGCGATAACATAAGTTTTTACGAACAGCTGACTTTGAGAGGATACTGAAAAAAAACTTATATCAATATTTGTATTTCTAATAAGTACCTAGTTGGTGTGAAAACACAATTCACATTTCAAGATGAACTCAGAACTCATTAAATAAGTTGATTCGCAAATAAAAATACTCAACTTGCAACGACAACTTACTTGTAGTTGCAGTAACAAATTTGTTTCAAGAATTTGCATACTGATGTCCAACTTTTCCGCACACAAAACAACAAAATGCTCGCCAAACTTATTACTACAATATGAAAACATCGCTTGTTTATTCAGTATGGTCATTAAGCTGTGAGGGAATTTCTAGTTTGAATAATAAAATTAAGTTCATCGTAGGTGAGTTGTAATATAATTAGTTGTCCCAGATCTGTCCTCGACATTTTTGACTTGGTGCCCGCGTGTATTTCTGATCACCGCAGTTTATTTGTGTCATCTCATTTGAATCGTTACGATATTAATATTATTACTACATGCATATTGGGTACAAACGTCGGGTTAACACTCTTTGTATGATCACTGAAAGAAAGCTGTCTGTCACGTGTTTGAAATCTTCAACTACGAAGTTGCCAATTTATTCTTAATGATTCGTGACAACAAATTTGACAAGTTTTCTAAGTGCGTAAATCAACCATAACACGATTGTTTTTTTTGTATATTCATTTACCTTTATTGTATAGTAGCTAAAACGAATTTGAATAAGCTAATTTGGGAATGTTGAAAGAATGAATGATGACTCGTAGATGATATGAATGAGTGAAAGAAGAGGTCTCTTCCTGACACTTCTTTCAAGACTGACCCGGACCAATCATTGAAAAGTCAAACAGATCCTAAAAGCGGACACACGAACCCCAATAATTGTGAAATTTCACAATTATGCAAATGCGTGCTTTATGAAAGTGGTGTATGGGAAAATCAGTATTCGTATCGCGTCCGTCCGTTTTGTAATCAAACGAGATCTGAATCCGGCTACCAAACTCTTCGCAAACATAAAAACATAGTCACATGTTTACCTACCTTAATATGAGATGTGTGACGACATTAATTAATAAAACTTATACCTATAATCATAAATATTTGTATCCACACGCAAAATTAGTTTCGCGATATATTACTCTCTCATTCTTATTAATCTCACCCACAAATTCGTAATCTCTATCGACATGTTGTAGAACATAACATTTTCAACAACTCATTAATTATAGCGAAATTAAGTCACGTATCTCAGGCGACATTTTCCGTACATTACGAAATTACTAAAATCGTTACATTTGATATACTACAATTTTAGATACAATTTTCTTGCTCTCACACTATTTTCCTCTCTTTCCGAAATAACTCTAGATATCTACTTAATATTAGTCCACAACATGCGATTGCCAATATCTTGTATGAAAATATAAGTTGTTATTTTGTATTGTACTTAAATACCGTTTATCAAAAGCACCGTGCTCCACAATATTATCTGTGATAATCTTATTACAGTTTTGTGTCGAATAAATGTTGAAGAAAACACACTAGCCCGTCTCATTGGAAAATGTGTCAACAGTTTTACTCCCGGCTTCCGATACAAAATATCTGCTTCGCATTACATATAATCATTATACTATTCTATGATCGTCTGAAATGAATGTTTTCCTACTATTTTTCGTGTTCGATGTAGCAGTGTGTCGTATCTCTTGAAAATAATATCGGGAAATTGTGTTATTTTAGCATTTATATGTTGAAATGTTATTTGTTGTGATGTTAAAAATACGATAAATGCAATAAAATTTCGATTTTATTGTTTCCTGGAATACGTGGAGTGAACAAAGTAATGTGATACAGAATTCTACACACGGTTATTTTAAAAGAGCAATTAATTTGTGAATTTGCGGTGATGTGACGCGACGTAGAAGTGTTTATAATTCAATATTTATTTATGAAAATGACTGTGTGTTTTAAGTGTGTATCAACACGTAAATTATAAATTGTACACAAATGATACATTAACTTAATAAAATGTGACTCGTTTTTAATTTACGATTATAAAAATTAAAAACTGTTTTGGACTCGTTAAGTGCGGATAAAAATATCTTTAATTTTATTCCCTCATGTAAACGAAAATGCGTTTGCAATAGTCTTGAGTTATAAAAACATTCGGTTATTTTTTTTAGCACGCGATTCTTTACATCTACCTGTGATAATTATAAAACGCAGTTTTAAGTGCTTAATTTAGTAAACTTTTTATAAAAAAAAATGTGATGAAAACCACGAGTGAAAAATTAATTTTAGTGTAATATGATTTAGAATTTAACTAGTTAGTAAAGACGCGATTCTTTTAAATTTACAAGGTGTGAATTTTTAGTGAAATTTCAAAGCGGTCGCTAGTGGAAAATAGTTTCAAGTTTTAGTATTTACATCGCGTCGAGTTTTCCAACATGGCGTCGAACGACGATAATGCCGGTAAAGCAGTGATCATTCGTACCCCTTCCGAAGAAGGAATGGTTGTGGAAACAGCTGACGAGGTTGGAGATAATATGAAAGAGCTTTCGCTACCCACCGCTGTGTGTCGTCGGTTTGAGAATTTGCTAAAAGTTGAAGAAGGTGGTAGTAGTACAGTGAAAAGTGAATTTCAAATTACTTCCAGCGTCAGCCGCAGGGTGGCGAGGAGACGTCGGGGATGGACAGTAGTTGTTGGACCAGAAATACGGTAAATTATAATATAAAAACCCTTATGATAATTATTTTCTTGCCGGTTCTATGCAAATGAAGTTCGTTTTTACAATTTTAATTAATTTTCTTAGTAGTAACATATTGATTTTCAAGAAACATTTTTGAGCGAAAAGACAAATCTGCTAAGGAACATTCTTGTTCATTTTTATCCACTTTTTCTATTACTCAGTACAAGTCTGTCTCTTAGGATCTGATGGATATGATCAATCTAAGTTACCATACCGTATTTTGTTTCTTTCTTTCTCGTCGTAACACTATTTTTACAACGTCTCATTTCTCAAATATAAAATAGATAGGTAGTCGATACAGATAGTGTAACAATAATTAGTTTTCAGCACACTCAAAAAAATGATATTTAACGTAGTTTTTTATACATTAAAGTGATGAGCTTTCTTGGCCTGGAAACCCCGGGCACGTCATAATGGATAATATTTCATGTATCTATCTATCTATGTTCCTACTTACTTATAATGTAGATGTAGAACGTGTAGAACCTTGATGTATATTCATCCCTTGTTCTCGTGTCAAAGGGAAGGTTCTTTTGCATTTTACAGAAAATAAGTAGAGTAGGGTATTCGTTATACTTTATACTAAACCTACTTTTGTAATATGTTATGCTGGTACCCATTTCAGTAAGATAATAAGCAAAAAGGTGAATCATCAATTTAATAAATGTTTTGCAGAGTTTGTATGTAGATATTAACTTAATTCTGTCTTCTTCTTCTTCTCTTCTTTTCAGCCCCCCTTTCTCTCCACTGCTAGATATAGGCCACTTCCATATTTCTCTGTTTTGGAGGCTCTGCCTCCGCCTATGTCCCACCGACTCAATGATATTATATTCTGTACACCTGTGATGAATGTTTTGAAAGTGATTAAAGCGGAATGTTATATGGCCTAGTAACAATTTAGCTCCTATATTGGTTCTAGAGTAGTCCTAGAACCTTTCTAGAACCAATCTAGGACCTAAATTGTTACTAGAGTGGTATGGATATAATGTCACGTGCAGTTCTCTGTCCCCTATGCCTACACTATAAGGGGTAAACCACGTATCCTTTGTAGCCTCTCGACACTTATTTTGGGTAAATAAAAATACCTGGATAAGTACTATGACAGGTTTGCATCTGTTTGAATTTAATAAGCCAAAGTATAGTCATCTTGGTGCACTATAGAAAATTCAATTAATGCTTAAGGGCTTGGCACCAGGAATGACGTCACAGTCATTTCCCACGGCATTAAGGTTCAAAATCGCGTGAATAATTTCATGAAAAAATGGTAAGAATATCGTTTTTTCCATTTTTTGGGGTTAATTTCGATTATCAAAAAAATTTTGCGGTTGTTCCCTAGATTTTTCAGCATATTATCAGTGCAAAAAAAAAATACTCCACGACTTTCGGGAAACGAGTTTCCGTCTTTCGGAAAAAAGATCAGAGGTGTTTTTAAATTTTTTTTCTTGTGAAATCTATACAAGTTAAAAAATATATTTTACGGTTATTCCCTAGATAAAGGTTCAATGCATCTACCCTATTTTGTTCCAAAGAATATTTCGTAACGGTTGTCGAGATATAAGGTCTCCCGTTTTTAGAAATTTTTGAAATGTTGGTATGCATACTCTTAAGTTGTGGATTGGAAAATATGCGCCAAAACTTGCATCTCACAATATAAACGTGTTCCCAATCCGGTCATGAATTAATCATCCAAACATTCAATTGTAATTTCTTTCCCACTAGATCTATTTAATCTGATTTTTTTGCCCACCAAATATTATTAACCCGCCTACGCCAGGGTGCAAAAAGGTAGTCCATAATAATAATATTATTATTTCCAAAACGACCTTATAACAACAAAGAAAATAACGTATTTTGTACAATACAGTTTCGTATGAAATAATAATCTTACATCCATATTATATAGCTACAGGTATAAAAATATACATTGTTTATGTATTGTGGATGTAATTTTAATCCACCCTTGTATAAATTTACTCTCGATATTCGTAAACGGTAATTTCCCTTTATTTCTCCCTTATTCGTGTACCTAATTTTCGTCGATTTTACACGATAATGTATTATGATTTTTCATATCATTAGTGGTAAGATATTTTTATTGTTTCATTGTCTTATTATCCTCCATGGAACACGAGTAACCATTACTCGTATCCGGAGTAACACTACTCCTTTTTGCGTGTACATAATTTCTGTAATCGTAGATGTTTTTGTATTAAACTAAAATAAATTAATAAAGAAAGGAAATATAGGAAATTCATTTCATTATCAGTATCCCGGTACTACCATTCCAATGGGGAGTTTCCAACAAAAGAGGATAATGTATGTCTTGTATGATAATACTTCTGTACTGCTTTTATTATTTTTCAGCGTAAAACACAATACAATTTTAAAAAAGAGTGAAAAATCAAAGCTTTCTAATATCTACGAACTAAACTCTTGCACTTTCCAAGTTTGTTATTGTACCTACCATAATATAGGTTTAAAAAGAAGGCAGCACTTACCAAACTAACTGAATTGCTGTTGTCTAACGTAATTATTACGAAGGCTCTTCACAGTGAACTAAAACAACAAACTATTCCTCTCACCCTAATATTTAAACTTCATCAAACTGTTACTACGTTATCTCTGTAAAACTTTCTACCTAATAACACGTTTACCTATGATTAGTTATTGTTAATATGCCATGTAAGTACAAAAGTACGAACTGTGTTTCAAATTTTGTGGAGATTTAACTACATAGTTTAAACACAACCACTTGAAAATTGTGTACCTCAACCTAAACTACATCAAAATTCTACTTTGTCTGCCGAGTACAAAGATAGACAAAGTAGTTTGTAAAGGTAATTAAATTTTATGGTTCCTGTTTGATGTTTTACACAACTGTGTTTAATTAATAGTTATAGTATGAATACTTACTCTAGGTTCGGTCAGTTAAATCAACGTAATTCATAATATTCTTGTGATTTGCATATATGACTCTCTCTTCTAAAGCAAATCAATAGATAGTATCGTCTGACTTATATACCACATGGCATACTTGACTGTAAGGAAAAGCTGAAACGATTTTAAAAATATAATAGTAATATTGGGAGCATAATACAGACTTCGTCAAGTACATCTTTAGCCTATGGGGAAAACCAGGCCATGGAAAATAGTGTTTGGCAAGTGAGACTTTACGGGCATACACAGAGAAAGCACTCAGCTACAAATGTACATAGGATATCTATGTAATGTAAACTGTTTGTATTATGTCTATACTGCTTGCTTTAATACTATATTACGGTGACCCCTCCTTGTACGGATGTGTTGAATATTTAAGAAGTTGTAGACGTCCTTAATGGGTGGAATGACCTTGTCCTTTTTTATCACTCGTTAAATTTTTTACTAACAAAAAAATAAACTCAAACACTTTACCCGTGTACAATATTGTGATATTATGGGTCTAAGCAGACGCTGATATGTTAACAAGATTTTTTCTTTGTGAAAATTATTTTTACTGCGATGTCTCCGGACAATATTAATCACTACGTTTTATTTCGGAGATGTACGGGCTCTTCGTCATCCTTCAACGTCTTCAACTCTAAACTCTAAATGATTCCATTTCTTTCTGTTCAGCCGCTACTGGGGTTACGTCGCCTACTCATCCCTTCTGTGGTCTTCCGATTTCGTTTGCCCATAGTCTTTATTTAAAAGCCTTTGTATCCACCAAGTATCATTTTGTCTTGCTATGTAGGTACTTTGTCTATTGGAATTACTGTCTAGCTGTACGATCCATGACGTTCACAACATGGGTTTTAAGTCTGATTTCTTCGTTTACTCCGTAATCTATCCCTGAGACACAAAGCATCTGTCTTTCCATGGATCTTCGCGTACCTACACTTCAACTATCATCATAATATGATGATTCATTCTTTCTACAACTAAAATTAATTCACCTCCATTGACCATTTTCATAAAATATTTTCTTGGAACAACATTATTCCAGAATATCAATTATAATAATAGGAACACGATATGTGTTTATTATATCAGCAGGAATGTTATACAAATTGAAATCAGGAAATAATATTTACGCTTACAAAGCATTTTCGTCTGCTGCCAACGAACTTGGAATCGGTACCTGAATATTCTGCATAGGAATACATCGAAATATTCGTACCTTGTACTATGTATGTTTATATGAATGACCGGGATTCTCATACGAAAGCGTTGGTACTACAAATATAAATACAGGCGGGCTTCATATGGAGACAGGTGCTATTCCAAGGAGATTCTTGAACGAGAGCCAAAAGTTTCAGCATGGATTATTTTCGTAGCGGCGAAAGAGACGGCGGATGGAAAGCAATAATTTGTGATATCGTTTCAATTTAAGAAGAAATTGTTGGTAGGTAATTTCCATATTCTAGAATCATTATTATTTACTCTGTCTGTCTGCATAATCGAAGCATTTCCTACTAGTCAAAGAGCCCGCTGCTTAATTTATGACGTATCTGTTTTTTGATCGAAATTGCAAGTCCTACGAAAAAATTTACTTAACATTTTTTGTAGAAAATTCAGCAAAGATTTTTTTTGTCATTGACTACTTTCTCCTATCTCTTACCATATTCCTATAAAATGCGAAAAACCGCGAAGAGGGACCTTTTCGGGGAGGGCAAGGGGGGTTGCGGCAAGATTTTGATAGGCAACCCTAGTGCGATGTAATACCCTATTGGTAAGCTATCATTTATACCACATTTCGATAAAAAAACAGATACGTCATAAATTAAGCAGCGGGCTCTCGGACTATACAGTGAGATAAAACGTAGTTACCATCATTAGTTTTAACGGGGACCTCAGTACCTATCGCGATATTGACAATAAATAGAAATATTATGTGTATTTATATTGTGTTATTCTGCACTCTTGTATGATCTAAACACCTCGATCATTTATCATGTTCTCAATAAGATCGCGATATTGACGATGTATTTTGCACACAGGCTGGAAATATAAAAAGTAAGAGAAAAATTTACCTACTATAGGTTTTCCCAAATTAGGGTAAAAAGCATCGTTGAAACCTAATTAGAAACATTTGTTATGGATAGTAAACTTCATAGATATACTAAATTCATAAAAAAAATCTTTAAATATCATGCAATTTAACAAGAGAATACACATTTATAACAAAATTTCATGCTCACTAGGGCGAGCTTATCAAATTATGTTAACTCAAATTATTGTGTCATAACAAAACAATTAAACCATGGGTTACACTTCCATGCTTATAAATTATAGAGCCTACGCTGTTACTTGCTAGGTAAACAAAATTCGACCCATCCATTAGACCTCATGCAACTTTAATACACCTAGTACAGAATGTTATTACAAAAATACTGTAACATGGGCGTCGCCAGCCTCGGAGCTAGGGCGGGAGGTACAAAATTATTGAAAAATGATATAGCATAAAAAAATGAGTTAATAGCCCCGCAGACGATTTTTTTTGAGACACAGTGAAGAAGGTCGTGATGTGGTGTATTTATTTGAAAATGAATATAATAGTTTACACATGTGTATGTATGAAAGATGTTTTTTTTTATAAAAAGTACTAAAAAGTAGCACCGCAGGCAATGTTCTTTAGAAACTGATGGATTTTCATACAGATTTTAGAAAATTGATGATATGATGAGAAAATAAGTGGTAGTTTGTGATTTTTTGTGAGGTTTTATCATTAAGTTTTAAAAAATATATATACCTATTCCAATCTCTAGCATCTGCCCTTCTGCCCCTCCTGGCGACACCCATGTACTGTAAAATAGCATTACTGCTGCAATGAAAACAAGGTGAATTTTATTATACTTTACCGCTAAGCCAATGAGGAAACTGTTATACAAAGCGAGGCTTTGCAGTGGGATTTGATACCTTACAGGGAACGCTGCTAGGAATAACTAGGAACTGCGTCACTCCATAAATAATTCACTCTATGCAGTTTTATTTCACTTTTTTACCATGTAACAACAATCCTGTGTTATAAGTACGAGACCATGCATACGTATATGGGAAAGGATTTCCTTTTGCATGTAAAATAGTTTTATTTTAGAATAAAATTATCGCATTTACACGTATAGCAGAACGTTAGCTTTTATCATGTTTAGGATATGAGAACTCTTATCATAGTGAAATTAAAGGATACCTATTAGGTATAATGGTTTCTTGGAGACCATTACGGGGCGATATCCTCTGAGTAAAAATCGTTCTATATTTTCGCTTAAACTTTTTCATTTTTTTATGAGAATGTAAGCTCAGAATAAAAGTAATTTAAGTGATAAAACAATATCTCTGAAAGTCACTGCGTCTTATTTTAAACGTTTGGTCAATCAAATTGCATCAACATTAATGAAATTTTCTCGAGTTTCAGTACGGGTAAATTGGGAATTATTTTTTGTTGCTTGGAATTAAAAGTGCCAGTAGAATTAACTCTGCCAGTCTCAAGCATGAATTATTTCTGTTGACATAACATGTAAGTCTATGCAAACTGACGCCATGGTAATATTAGCAGACACAACATTCATGATATAAAATTTTATAGACAGGCAATATGAACTAACAATAAATTTTCCTATGCAAATTAACATGGACATCTACGTACCTAATGCAAGTTACACAATCAAGTATTGATTTTCTATTTCAAACGAAACAAATACAAAATTAACTCTTCTGCGTGCGATTAAATTATAAGGGATCGATTTCCCGAAATCTAGTCACCCAATGAAACTTCGGTGTTCATTTTGTGGATCAGAATGTCCTAACGGATAATGCCGGTGGTCACTTTGTCTTATTGAATTTAAAACAGTAACAGCAAACCAATTCCAATTCTATTTTCGGTAGAATAATGTCAAGTGTACGTATAGGTGTCTATAGAGTTTATATTGTATGACATTCAAAGTGTAGAGATACAACAGCATCAGCGAGCCAAACATTGCGTTTGTCCAAGCGACAGATTATAATTGGATACAATATACATTAGAGTATTTAACTATCTGTTGATTGTTCACAGTTAATGGACCAATCAACCCAGACGAAATGCACCAAATGAATCAATTGCAATTAAAATATCACCTGCAATCCATGCAATAAATATAAAAGTATTCTTTTAACTGTGTCGTGAATTTTATTCGTCATTATTAACATTTTCTCTTTCTAAGTGCAATAGACAACTGGTCCCTACAAACTGTCAAATCGTAAGGAGAATTTCGACATTTCGTAGGCAACGTTTTTGAAATTATGTTTTCATAATTAAAAACTGTATCAATTATGAAGTTATTTAGTAATAAAGCGATAGTTTTAAAGATGTTTTAGTGTTTATTATTGTTTGCGACTCTAAAAAACTAAAAAGTACCAAGCGTGAAATTGCTTCACTTCCATTTTATTGAAAAAACATGGAGTCAGACGTCTAGGGTACTTAGTATAAAAGTCTATGGGCTATATTCAACCATTCTCTATGCTTTACTGTGCATTCCTATAATACAATGGTAAGAATTTATGGCTGTATTACTTCCCTAGTAAAGTCTAATACAACTTTGTGCGATTTTCTACTTCTCGAGAGAGTGGCGACTTCTCAGAGAAAAATGATAAATTTCAAGTAATAATATAAGTACCACATGTTCAAGTTAATACAATTAAAAACCTTGCTTTCCAATGTGCGAAGACCTTCACCAGAGATGTAAAGAGGATTTACTCGTATTTGAAAATCATTTATAATATTGGTGTTTGCCGTATTGTATATCTGCCGTAGAATAACTCTTATTCCTTCAGATATTGATATGGTAATATTGTATGGGGAGCTTCAGGTCGAGAGCATATTCCACTTCATTCTACATACAATATTATAATGGTTTCGGGATGCCTCAAGGCTTTGCTTGAATGGACTCTTTGTAAATAGGAAATGGAGATATGAATATTTTACATCCATACCTGAGATTCTTGTAGCTTTTAACTAAATATTTGGAAATCCTTAGAGAATAACATTTCATGTCCTTTTCTACTGTTGTCGAGAAGTGTGTAAAAAATAACTATGTACGAGTACTTACTAATATTTATCGGATAATTAATGTTTTGGTACATCGTTAATTTTAAGCCTGTACCTAATAGGTATAAAATTCAAATTAGTCGCCTATGTTTTATCATAAGTAAATAAATAAATAATTAAAATCTTTATTGAAAAATACTTTCAAATGCCGTAGGCAATGTCTGCCAACTAACCACTCGCGACCTTACATTAGAGAAACACAATACATGGGTGTAGTGAAATAAGAGGTGAAGAAAGATGCGTGAAAGATCTTTTATACTTACATTTTATTATTATATCCCGATATACCTACCAACTTTTCTATAGCAATATTTTGCATCAGTATGAGCTTAAATACAGCTTATAATTATGATGAAAAATGAGTTTTTAATAAGTACTGTGAATTTATAATTATTAATTAAAACTGGGCTGTAAACATGCATTGCGTTTGGTTATTAATTTATTCATAATCCTGATGCAAAGCGAGCTTTTAACAGTAATGTTTCTATTATAGGTATAACAGTATTATAGGATTTCAAAAAAAGTTCTGATAAATAATTAATTTTACAACCAACTATAAAATATAATATGTTGATTATTTTAATGTACCTACCTCGTTGAAAACACAAGAATGCCACTCAGGCTTTGCAACTAAGGACCAGTAAGGCTTTTTGACACGTGCTTATACTTTGATCCCATATTCACAGACCTTGGTATTCATTGAATGAGGTAATTAATAAAAAAATATCGTCTATCGTCATCGTATCAACTTTCATCGCAAATTCTTAGGAAAATTATAAAATAACCTTTCGATTATTTTCTCTCAGTGGTCATTCACCCATGCAGTTGCGTATCTAGAATAAAAATCTTAATGGAAAAAAAATAAAAATCAAGATAGAGGCATTGAGTTTTCAACGAAATAAAGTTAATTAACCTCAAGTGAAAATGGGTTGATTGAATAATGTTCGCCCTGGCACGAGCTTTTCCTGGTAAAAGAACCTAATAAGTATAGTGATAATATTCTAATCATGTCGGCCCAGTTCATTGTGTTATATTAGTGTGTTTTCTATCTCGTGTTTAGACTTCATTTACGGGTATGCTGCCATGTTTTCAGCTATATAGAGTTTCCGTGCAACGTTCTAGAATAATATTAAAGTAGTACATAGAAGTTCTCTTACTACAAAACGCTGTAGTTATTCACGACAATGAGCGAGAATTTATCATTTAATACAATACTACGAATAAACCTACATACAAAGTAGAATTGTTGTCATTATAGTCAGCGCATGCGGAATCATCCTACTTATACATGACTGCGGAGAGCCACTGCAATTCATCCAGAACATTGTTAAAGATTGATATCCTTCTTGGATATATTACAGACACCACCCATAATACCCTTGAATGGCTTAGAGGCTTGGATAATTCTTTGTAGGGTACATGGTTTCCTGCACGTAGCATATAGCGTAAATCCGTATGTCTTCTGACGTAGCCAGCCATCGGTTAATGATGCCGTACGAAATAATAATACATACTTACTTTACTAACTTATTTTCCGTGTCCAGAACACTATCAAATTTTGTAACCCCAGTGTTCGGCCACCCGGATATCCCTGGCATTCGCCAGTAGTACCTACATTCTTGACAATATTACTTTAATTAAATTTATAAATAAAAGCTTGTATTGTGGTACTAGAGTAGGTAATAAGCAGGACTCCAAATGCTTGTCTACGTGATAGATGGCCGTAATCTCAATCAGAGAAATATAATAAACATTTTCATGTAGATTATCTTAACGTATATTCATTGCTATGAAAAAGCTAATAGGCATTAGTATAATGACGCTGAAAAATGAAAAGATATTTCATGAAATTCCTCGCTATGAAATCACAATACAAAGCTTTCAGCAAAACAATACGACTTATTAGAATCATCGTAGAGATAATCTTATTGAAATATTGCCAAGACATTTTTGTTATATGAATCTGCTAACAGAGTTATTGTTTATTGGATCATCTACTAATGTACGTTGAGCGTATTGACTCTTATGATTCATCCAATCATTTAACACGTTATTTATAATATGAGTTTTATTAATAAATCACCAAGACGAGGTGATATATTTGTAATAAATTTTATGAAACAACTTCCTACACAATTAAAACAGTCATAGTAAATTTTAACCTCTCAAGTGTTAAAGAACTGCCGTAATAATTTCAAAATAATTGATAATAATTTAAGTAAAATGTTGGCTTGGTTTTTGATTGAAAATTCAGTGAAAATACGAGTATCAGTATACACTCAGTTAGTACGGGTCATTAAAAAAATCCCTGATTTAAAAGGGTTAGTGTGTGGTAACTTGTTAGCGCAAGTTTCGTTTGATGCACGGCAGAATGCGTTAGCTTTTGTGCAGAGTAGCTTCCCATCTTGTCCATAAGCTAACCATCCGAATGTGCCACCATCGCAACAGAAAGCAGTGTGCTATTTTCTATCGCTGGTTTCTCCTAGTTATAATAAATACCAAACTTGAAGGCATGCTTGAAATCTTTGAATTACCTCGAATCGTTACATGTTCAGTTTCAGCATCACTGAAATGGCGCTGTTTCAAAATGTGCATTATGTTGGTAGGTATAAAAATAAATGGCATTAAAGAGCCATTACTATTTGCCAGAACATTAAATTTATGAAGATTGCCGCCTACTTGCAATGAAACTGAATAAATAATATCGTCGTTGGCAAACCATTGTTTTGTCGTAATGAAAAATGAATTATTATTCTGTACTGTGTATTCTAAGGGATTAATATAATTAAGTAGCTTTTAGTAACCGCCAAGTGTGTTTACGAGTTTTATTAAGAAATTTATCAAGTTGTTTTTTTCATATAGGACTTGTCTATTTTCTCATGATTTGTATAGTAATAAATTGACGAAGATTTTGTTTTCTATCAAAGATTGACTAATACGAACTGCTGAAATTTTCATGTGTTAAAAGAATTTATGTCAATAAATAAAAATAATATTTTAAAACACGGAGAAAAAGGATCAAGTTATTCCATATATAGACTATTTCGGGAGTGGGGACATTGGAACCAGCGGGAAACATTGCCATAAAAATGATAATTTCTAGGATAATTTATATTCATTATTTTACCTTTACTTTCGCTTACCATTTACGGAAATCAATTTCAGAACGGTCAAGTCAAACTATGAGGAAATTGTAATAAATTACTAAATACTTCAAAGTAAAATAATTTTATTATAATAATTACGGACCCGGTCATCAGTATTCCACGGACATCCCGTTTGGTGTCCGTTCACCCTTTGTGTAAGTACCTTTTTATCGTAATAATATCATACTATAAGTGGCTATAGGTATGGCTTATTTTATTATACTTGCTTTTTTATACTATCCAGACTATTGGCGTCACGCTGCGGGGTAAAGCCCATACAATTTTAATTTTATTGCATTTAAACCCGACTGCTTTCAGGAATTTGTAATGTAGCTCACTTAAAAGGGTGCACTATGATATAAGGTAACATCTACCAGGATGTTCTACTATCGCTTATATATACTTTAGTTATCATACCTTTTTACATTATGGGTGAATTTTCCTTCTAATTTCTCAACGTTTGTGTTCAAAAGTCTACATAATATTAACGTTCATGTAATAAAAAACTATGAACCAAATACAGAAAAAAATCACCCATCCTGATAAAATATTAGATGGGGGATTAAATTCTCTGATTTCTGTGAAGAAGAATTTTACTGTCTGAATAGAACAGCTGATAATGTTATCAACATTCAAAGAGAAACGACAAATAATGGAACTCACACTTCCATGTTCTTGAAAACTAGGCTCCGTTCTACGAAATTATTCCACAAATTTTATTGTTTCACCATTTAATCTTCGTTTTTACAAGGAATTTAGAGTCTTATCGTTAATTAGGTATTATACATTTAATTAAAGTACATATAAAATAGTAGTCATATACTTATTAGTGTTTTGTGAAGCGATGCTATTTTTATGAATTGTAAAAAGAAATCGTATAAATTTTATAAAACCATTCAAATTTGAGGTTTATTTAAGAGTTTTTGCATACAAATAACGAAGTTTAAAACCTTTGTTCAAACTAAGCCTAATGAAAAATAGTTAATAAATAGTTTTTCAAGTCTAGTAGGTACTCTTTGAAATGATAATTAATTCTCGTAAAATATTAGGTAACATCCTTCACAAAGGAGGCTTTTACTAGAAGAATTAACCACGACGATGACAAATTAGTGAAACCTTATCTACGAATTATCTTTTCGTGTCTAAGCTCTTTACTAGAATAATGTAGAATAATCTATCAGAATTTCCTTTTCACATTGTATTGAGAAATAGGTCAAAATTTCTTGTAATAGGTTGATAATTTATCACATTATATACCCACCTGTCTATTCACCATAACAGCTGGTTAACTGTTACGAATCTGTGGGGCCATCACACACCCCAAATGTTATTTTTTATACGCGAAAACCTATGGTCGTCTCCTAATAATTGTAGTTATGTTTTTGTGTTCTCGTAGAAAAGAAACATATAATATATGTTATACTATATATTATTGTCAACAGCCGTAGGCCTTGAACTATCTTAAATAAATAAATAAGTATCTTGATCATTCATCGACGTGCTCTAAGTTCATCAAGTCATTATTTATTTAGAGAAAATACATCGTTTTCCAATAAGCAATTGATTAAGTAATAAGCATAATAAATTTTCTTTCTCAGTCCACAAGACTAATTTCCAGTTGCATGATTTTATTGTTTCTATAACACTTTATATCACAATAAAGTGGTGGTATGACTTGATAATAAATACTTTCAATTTGATGTGCTACCAAACCCCTCCTCAGCACATACAGTATCTTCTGCCTGGGACGGTTAGAAGCACGTTCTTTTTATCTACGAATACTTTGGTTCTAACTGCCTCGTTTTGTCTTTTTTCAGGTAAGTGCCTACCTACTTCTCAAGGACTATAAAAGCTTATCATCATGTAAGAATCTACTTTGAAACCATGGAGGGTGATTACAGTATCGGTAAGTATCACAAAGACATCGTCGAAGAAAGACGTCCTACAAAACATTTCATTATTTTTCCTTCAAGGTACGAGACTGGAAACATTCAGGGCATTTTCTTAAAGTTACAACCAACGACAGTAGTTTCAAATATGGTGCGGGTCTAACTTATCAATAATTTGAAGTTCACCGCTGTTAATATGAACAAGGTTAATAATTGTGTATAAATGTAACCTTTATAACAATTTTGCTAACCATGCAAAATTCGTAGTCAAATACAAAGAACCTTCATAGATATTCACGATTCGTAGCCAATGTTGTAGGTAATGTTATGAATATACCAGACATGTTATTAGAATTGGAAACAGAAGACAAAGCAACTTTGAAAACTATCAGACAGTAACCATTTAAGTACGTACGCAAGGCAATATTCTGAAGACATACGACATCGACAAATCGCGTTCACGTTGATCGATTTACTGAAAATTAAAAAGTTGTTCAAGACAAAAAATTGTACAAACGCTTCATTATCACCAACAGATGTTCACAATGTCCAGTGTGCAAACGTTTCGGCAAAATCTACAGTGATACTACATGATGGCGATCACATTACACAACGGAAAATTTTCTCGAAACGTCAGTCTAGAAAAATTTTGTCAGCATAGACAAGTCCGTAAAAACCAACAATAACATTTCAGATGTTTACAAATGTGATATTTCATCATACTAAATGTTTCATTAGTGAGTGAATACGTGATTCATTAAAACAATTTTATATTATCGTGAACTATTACGTTGTTGGTACATAAATCACTCTGAACTTTGACGTTTGAAATAAATTTACCTGCATTGAAAGTTTTCCATTGTTGGCGGTGGATTTTACCTTGACTTCATTTTACCTACATGCTTATAGGCCAAATATCATCAACTACCAGCCTATGTAAATGTTGGCATTCTACTCGCGAAGCTTTATTGTAATGATGGTAGGTTGCTGAAATAATAATATGTTTATTTTCAGCGATGTAGATGATAAACTTTGATTGAAATATGCGACACGATAGCTTGAAATTGCAAAAAATATATATGTGATAGCTTGTGTCCTACAATTCATATTATTATTTCTGTCCCTTTATTTTACAAGGCATAAAATATAAAGGGGAAAAAATAGAAACATTAAGTACTAACTTCAGGGTATCCCTAACTTTTACATTTATCTAAACGTCTCCAGGCTATTTACTAAGCATAGGGAAAAACTTTTTTTTATGTCAGGGCACCCGATCACAAGTAGTAAATAAAGAAAAAGCTTGATGCCCCAAAAACATATTTTCTAGTACTTAACTTGCTGAAGTTTCAGTACCATTACTTCTGTTCTTTAGGAAAATATCCATGATAGAAACAATCATATTTTTCTTGCATTACAGTACCAAATAAGCCGTTCTATGATAAATTTTCTGTCAAAAGTTGACCTTCTTCTAAATATTCCATAATAACTCGGTTAAGTACCTACCATATTTTTACCACGATTAGGTATACTATTATCGACTTGATTTGTTTTTCCTGAGTCTACATTTTCCTCTTCAAATTTTTATAACTTCCAAATGTCCCAGCACCCTGATGTTTTGCATAGGGAAAGTTTAAAATTGTAGTAGGTGCCTGTTGTGTATTCTTAAACATGGTTCAATTAATAAATTTTAATTAATTTAATTTTTATATCAAGAAATACAAGCATGGTTCTTAAAAAAAAGTTCTTCACCTTTTTTATCAAGAATCCAAGAAGTTTGTCGATAGCAACTTTTAGAGTTTATTGTGGGCGGTCCATAATATTGTTTCATTTGCGTAGGCTGACAATTGAAAATAAGTAAAAACGTTAGCACCATATTCGCTACATTTGGTGAAGATTACTGTCATTTTAAGGGCTTCCCAATTTCATTCTATTGTCTAGAAAATTTGAATAGAAAACAGCTATGTAAGTGTTAGTCATTCTCTTGAACACAGAATATGCATGATTTGAAAATATAAAAAAAAAGGCAACGTGAAAGTTCGAAGAAGAGTCAATGACAAAATATATTGTTATGATTATTTTTGGTTTGACACACTAATCAAATTATTTTGGCCTCAACGTTTTTCATAACTGAAAAAAATATAAACACATTTTACAAACATTATGTTGGATATTCGTTCAATTTGTCTTCGTCAATAACTACTTTTGTGATCTGACAGTTACGAAGGAACACACGACTAAAGTATGAAAACTTTTCAATTTACAAATGGTTCGAGTTCCTCATTCAACTTCATTATGATTTATTACTAAACCGCCTATGTATTCTTACTTTTAGGCCAATACTGCTATAACTCTTAATTGATGAAGGCTGATAAGTTTCGTGGAATATAATGGTACCCAAAGATACCTTTGTGTATTTTTTAAATGCCCTCATTTTCTCATTTTATTTTTACAAAAAAAAATATTTAATTACTTAACGTGTCCTGGTGGATTAAACGCTGCCACTCTAATAAGCGGCGACAGCTATCGCCTTGTCAATTCCCAAAATCAGGTTCCCAGGGGTGCAGTCTTCTCCAATCAGTGTTCTCCGACTAGTAGGTGGCTGTCGTCTCGTCGCCGCAGTCACACAAGACGTCTTCACCTTTGAAGATTTTTTTGCAGCGAGTAACACCCACACTTAATTTGTTAAAGGTGATTTATTTGGGTAGATGTTCGCCTACTTGAATATCCTCTTGTGGTTCCATCCACGGTCTTGCTCGAAGATTTTTTTGCCACAGTTCCTCTCTTCATTGTTAAAAAAATATCTCAAACACCGTTAAATTTTACAGTTGATGGCATTTAGTTAATATTATAGGTACATTGTATACGAAAACATTTTCTTATTAACCTTAGAATTTAATCAATATTTGCATGGTTAAAGTTGCTCATCCTTGACATTCTAAGTAGCAAGTGAGGCAAGTTCCTACTCTATAGTTTACACATATGATTACTGTATCATTTTACCAAACGTCTTGTCTAACTAATACTAGTTAATATCACCCTTGGGATAGCATACTCTCACACTTGGAGACATTTTCTTGTGCTATTTGATAGCATGAATTATTCCTAAGAGGAGTTAATTAGAATGCTCAGGAGTATTAGCCGTTGATTAATTATTGCAGCAGTACTTGTATGTGTAGTATTAACCCACGCTGTTGAAGAGTATATGCATACCGACATTTCAAAAATTTCTAAAAACGGGAGACCTTCTATCTCGACAACCGTTAATAAATATGCTTTGGAACAAACTAGGGTAGATGCATTGAACCTTTATCTAGGGAATAACCGTAAAAGATTTTTTATATCTTGTGTAGATTTCTCAAAAACATTAATTAAAAACACCTCTGATCCTTTTTCCGAAAGACGGAAACTCGTTTCCCGAAAGTCGCGGAGTAATTTTTTTTTGTACTGATAATATGCATTAAAATCTAGGGAATAACCGTAAAAGTTTTTCGATAGGCGCAAAATTAACCCCAAAAAATGGAAAAAACGCTATTTTTACCATTGATCTATTGTTTTGTATATTGTGTACTTCATGCAACAGTGTTTTTTGATAATTATTTGATGTTTGATGTTATTATTTACTACCCATTTTTATGTATTCTTTTTTTTTTTACTTAATGGTGAAAATTATATTGTTTGTAATATGTTAAAGGCCATACGGCCGTATATGAATTAATATGAATTTTATCATGCGATTGTTCACGCGATTTTGAACTTTAATGCCGTGGGAAATGACTGTGACGTCATTCTTGGTGCCAAGCCCTTAATATTGTAAATAACATAGCTGCTTTGAAAGAACATGAATTATAATTAACAACAAGGATAGCACATTTGTGACCTTTAAATTTTAAACTTTGAGGTAATGGCTCTGTACCTACGTGTAAAATTTTGGTTTCATTGAGTATGAATAAACAAATAAATCATTGGTTAAAATAACAAACCAAAAAGTTTTAAAACTATTCTGGTGACCGACACTTAAAGCTCCCTCAGTTCATTATCAGTTTGTGTAAGGGAAGTGGATTTTGAAATTCAAACCACTGTACAAATTCTCAAACTCTTCAGCAAAATAGTTGTGGAGTTATACCGGTACTTAGTTAATATTATTATTATAATATTAATATGTACGCGTATTCAAGTTGGTATTAAAATGGAATTACCTACTGCTAAGTTTTGGAATGGAAAACAACTATACACTTCCGAGTTACTTTTTCACTCGGTTAAATTGAAATTGTTTTTTAAAATAACTTACTATACTATACTTACTAATCACTGTTTCAGAAAAAACCTAGTTGCGTTTCCAGGTGGACACGTTAGGCAGTTTGGGTTAAAATGTACATGGGTTGGTATTACCCAAATCAACTTTTTTGAATATTTGTATCCAAGTCTCTTGGTTAAACATTACAGATGACATGGTATAAAGACATATAACCAACATGAGTTTATCAATAATCGTATAATTAAAAATTATAGAGATATATTCCTATATGCCAAAGTGTTAAATAATTGACAGTGACAGGACCGTACATGTGGCCAACTATTGGAGGTTCTTGATTTGAGGCATCCGGACACGGAAAGTAAGTAAGTATTGATAGTGCTCACCGTTATGTTGATTTAGTTTAAAAGGATTACTTGTGATGTATTGGTACTACTTTGATAATAAGAAACATAAAACCTTTTTCAATAGTTCTGTTTGAATTCCGCTATTGTTTTTTATCATCGAACTGTGTCTGCCATTATGACTGGAGTTTCAATGATAGCACTATCTATGTATGTAGTTATTTTATCTAATGTTATGAATACCAATGTCTTCGTGTGAGTTCCACTAGTGCAGTAATGAGAATAGTTGTAGAAATTGTTGTAGGTTCGTAGGTGTACCTAATAGTCTTGGACGCTTACTTATAGGTATAGATTTATATTACTTGGTTATTTCTAAGAGGAATGTTTCAGAATACTATAATATCTGTCCTGTCCCTAAATACTCAGATTACCACTCGTCCTGCTACTATACTAAATGTGTAGAAAGTTTGAGATTTCACGCTCCATCGCGTGTTGGAAGACACCACACCCTCTTTTACATAGGTGCAACAAATACTAATGCCTATCAAAACGAATATATCAACAGGGCATGTACTTACTACAACAGAAAACTGTCAGGTAGAGCAGGGCATGCTGATTTATTTGCAAGTACATTGTCGGCGTATAGGGCATCCCTATACAGATTGTGTGTTGAGCACTGATTATGTCCTTATGATGTTGGTAGTGTAATCTTGTTGCTTTCTTAATGATTAATGAGTAATATTTAATGATTGGCAATTGCTTAACAGATTATCTTATTGTTCTTGATATCAGTTCTTGACTCTTCTTTCGTTGTTTCCTTCATTTCCCCCTCCTTTCTTCCTCTTCTTCTTCCTCTTCCCATGCTTCCTCCTTCCCTACCATAAATGTTTTATAGATATAAGATATATATTTTTAACTATGTAGTGTAATCAATTTGTTTTGCGTGTGTGCTAATTGTGAACGGATGTTATTGGTCTTTTGTATTGATATTCTGTACTAATGTACCTGTCAATGTTTGTTTTTGTGACTGTATCTGTTCCATGTGTAATAAATAAATAAATAAATAAATAAATAAATAAATGTTCATATTAACTTACGTTCTATTCATATCAGAAATGTCTTTAAAACCAAAGGATGGGCATTGGGCAAGCTAACACCCACGGTCCAAAGACTTACCATATACATGAGGGTTTGTTTGTTAAAACCACCAGATATTAGGTACTTACCCAATCGTCGATCCCTTATCCTCACCTACTCTAGAGGAGAGATAAATCCCAATGAAACATGAATCAAGGATCTCGATTATTGAGGACGAATCAGAATCCTCAACTACTCTCCAACTATAAAACTCCTCGGGGCGTTTTTTTGCGATTCCACTAACGATGCTTTTAAAAGACCAGTGTTTTAAGAACTTACTGAATTATACAATAAAAAGTACTCACGTTTGTATAATAAAAACCAATGACGTAGGTATTTTTTTAACATTAACACCTGCGATATACATATACCTGAAGGTTATTTTGGTATTCTTACAGCCTGACGCTATTTTAAACTTCTGTATAATTTTACCGTTTTCTTGGTTACTTTTACTTTCTACTTTAATCGTATTTTCTCCCAAGATTTATTTTTCACGATTTGTGTACGTGATTTTCACCTTACGTGATGCATTGGTCTAATAATAATATTTGGTGTGGCTAATAAATTTTAGACCCGGTTTCCTATAAATCATGTCGCGCAAGGCCACCAACGACACATTTCGATATTAATATTATTTTCTTTTGTGTGACGTTATTTAATTATACTACGCATGAAGGTTATATATAAGTTATACAATTTATCACCTTAACGCAAAACGATCGCAGGTGAGTAAAGAAAATACTCTATTCAACAAATTCTTCATTAGAATGTAGTTTTCCACAACAGTGTAGAAGAATTAAGGATGAACATTGTCGGGCTTACGACCGACCTCGGCTGGCTTAAGTGATCACTCCACACTCGAGAAACATTCGCCATTTCAGTTCACCCCGCTGGGATTCTAACCCAGACCTTCGTATCGCTTAGTAGGGATCATATCCACTACACCACGAGGAGTGACGGCTGTGTTGTCGAATTTCATGTACGAGTATATTAAGTACCCATGTATTGTTGCATTTCTAACTGTGGGGATAGAGGGTGGTATTTTTGACACACAAAAAATCTAACGCTTTACAATAACAAAATTTGTAAATCAAAAATAATTCTTCATTAGAGTTTCAAAAGATCCTAATTCTATTCATTTGTCGTATCAAATCATGAAGTTTCAAGGGCGGATGTCGGTTTACCCTCTATGAGCGGTGAGAAACAGCTCTACTTAACTTTTAATGCTGATCAATTATGAATTAAGTATTTAATTTTCTTTCAAACCTTTAACGTCTCATTTAATACTTCCTAAAGTATGGTATATCTTTCAATACATAGCCAAATAATATGTTGCAATACGCGTATGTTATGAATGCCTCCTGAAAACATTGTTTTTTTTATAAAATTTCTTTCAGTTCTAAGCCAAATGTAAAAAATTTCTAATTAGTGTTTTCTCGAAATGAAACGCTGGCTCTAGAACACAGATTGTTGTTGTGGTTCTTTGACATTTCAAGATTCATTTAACGAACCTTTGATTAAAATGAACCCATAGTTTTCCAAAGTAAAATCAATCAAGTCTTAGTAAATACTTAGTATCAAGCAGCCCTTGAAGATTCTCGCCTCTTAATATTATAGGCCAGTAAAACGAGATTTATAGCGTAAATAATTCTCGGAAAGCTGGAAACTGTTTTAATCTCTTCATTAACATCCAAAGAAGGTTTCTTGAAGTTTGCACCAAATTTGCGCTTGTGCTAAGTACAGGGTGACCCAAAAACCGAAACATTTTTGTACTTTTTTCAGTTTTTCACTAATAACTTCTAAACGATGCTTTCTAGGAAAAGATTGTTTCATTATAAATTAAAGTACGTAATATTATGCGTCGTTTGAGCATAAATACTCTTTTGTACATAAAAAAATAATTATGATACAGACACTGCCAATTACATTTTAATTTTCTCAACAAATTGAAATATTCAAATTTTTCTCTTTTGTTGTTGAATATCTCCTCAAATCAGGTATTTACGGCAATATTTCACTAAACATATTTAATTGTGGGTCAATTTTCTCTAACTTGTGATTAAAACTTTACACCTACAGTGCATAGTTAAGGATTTACAGGTGTTGCAAGAGAGACGAGTGAAATAAAGAAATTTATTAAATGATAAATTAAGATATGTAAAAGCAAATATAATTTGAATTTTACTCTTTCATTTTGTTAACCTATAGTTTTTCAAGTAAAATACAAATTTTCAGTACTGTTACGCCACTGCATAACATTTTATAGTGAAAAGAATATTTTTTTTACCTTCATTGGTTTTTTTTAAATATCTCCTAAACGGGTAGTGTTAGGAAAAAAATGTTGATTGCAAAATTTATTTACAATAATTTCTCTGTATTATGATTGCAAAATAATTTATTAAACTTAAATACTAAGTGAGGTAGAATTAATTAAAAATGGTATATAAAAAATAAGTTCATACATGTCGTCACTTTTTGTTATATAACTCCCTGACCAAGCGGTGTAGCACCAATTTGTAAAATTAAATTTAAAGCTAAATAAATTTCCTATAAAACAAGGATAATAAATTTTATTTGGGAGTTATAATAAAAATGTACTAGATGATCAATATCAATATTTTGTAAAATAAATCCACGCTTCCCATACAAAATGTTCCTGCGTAGCAACGTGCCTCTATACAAAATCAAATTTGAACATCTAGTACTTTTTTATTATAACTCTCAAATAAATTTTATTATTCTTAATATTTAGAAAATTTATTTACCTTTAAATGTAATTTAATGAATTTATGCTACACCGCTTGGTTTAGGAGTAATTTAACAAAAAGTGACGACATGTATGAACTTATTTTTTATATACCATTTTTAATCAATTCTGCCTTACTTAGTATTTAAGTTAAAGAAATAATTTTTCAAATATAATATAGAAAAATTATTGTAGATAAATTTTGAGATAAACATTTTTTTGCTAACCTTACCCGTTTAGGAGATATTTTAATAAAACCAATGAAGGTAAAAAAATTACTCTTTTCGATATAAAATGTTATGCAGTGGCGTAACAGTATTGAAAATTTGGATTTTACTTGAAAAACTATAGGTTAACAAAATGAAAGAGTAAAATTTAAATAACCTTTGCTTTTACATATCTAAATCTATCATTTAATAAATTTCTTTATTTCACGCGTCTCTCTTTAAACACCTGTGCATCTTAAACTATGCGCTGTAGGTATAAAGTTTTAATCTCAAGTTAGAGAAAATTAACCCACCATTAAAAATGTTTAGTATAATATTGCCGTAAATACCTTAATTGAGGAGTTATTCGACATCAAAAGAGAAAAATAGGAATATTTCAATTTGTTGAGAAAATTCATATGTAATTGGCGGTGTATGTATCATAATTATTTTTTTATGTACAAAAGAGTATTTATGCTCAAACGACGCAGAATATCACGTACTTCAATTTATAAGACAACAATATTTTACTAGAAAGCACCGTTTAGAAGTTATTAGTGAAAAACTGAAAAAAATACAAAAATGTTTTGGTTTTTGGGTCACCCTGTACTTAGCACAAGCGCAAATTTGGTGCAAACTTCAAGAAACCTTCTTTGCATGTTAAAGAAGAGATTAAAACAGTTTCCAGCTTTCCGAGAATTATTGACGCTATACCCCCTTTTCTGATGTTTTTACACTGGCCTATTATAATTACTATTACTTTTGATTAGAATTTTCATTAAGTAAACCAACAAGATAATTGTAGTTTATCTACCTTAGGGTGTTTCACTTTCCAAAAATGTTATTGTCGTATGACTTTGTTGTTATGTGAAAGATATAAAATTGGTATATCCCAATATTGAGAAGATAATATTTAAGGGTTGCATACATTGATCACTTGTATAATAAACTCACCATTACTATTTAAGTAAGGTTGCACAGGGATCAGTTTAACACAGTAGAACCCTCGTACACAACATATTATTTTGAGTAAAGATCGGACAAAACCTTGGTTAGGATAAAGGATACGAAAAAGTCAACCATCTATCAAGATTCAAGAGAAATATGACCTAAATTAAAAGACGGCGCAAAAGCAATAAGGTTGCATAAATATCAGGCGTAATGCCGCCGGATACAAAAGCTCGTTTCTAATATTGGAATGCGCAGCTAGATCAAAGTATACCTAAGTATATTACGAGTATATTATAATATATCACAGAGAGCCAATGCGTAAACGAAGTCTGCAAAAAATTTACAATAACTTTTTTCCCTGCAAAATAAAACACCCTTAGGGGACCTATGTAAAATAATTAATAATATTATTATAAGCCTCGAATTACAAGTAGGCCCTACTCTAGGTAGTTGATTAATAAAACACTTCGTCGAATTTAATTATTATTATAAAGTAATAATATCGAAAATCTGATAATAATGAACGAGATTTCTCGTTCAGAAAACCGTGAGTAAATTTTGTGTCCTAATTAAAAATACTTAATTAACAATTTTTATTAAAAATTTCATAAAGGACAAAGTAATTAAAGTAGGAAAGTGCGCTTATTAATTTACTATATATAGACATGATCGCGTTTTCTTAAAATGTAAACCTATTCCACACATATGTTTAAATGATTGATTCGGCATTCTAATCCTGTGACATATTAGACACCTGTATATGATTTATTTGCGTTTTTATTTTTCTTTTATCACTACACACTCAGTTAACATGAAACTCCAAGAACTAGCATGTGGAAGGGCACAGCAGAGGATGCACAAGGGACCCTATTTAACACGCCAATAGAAGCCCTGCCCCCAGGACACGATCTACCCTGGCCAGCGTGGAAAACCCTCAACAGGATCAGATCCGGGGTCGGCCGCACTAAGAAAAACCTCCGGAGATGGGGAATAGCTGAGGACACGACGGCAGCTGCAGGACACTGAGCACCTCCTGGCCTGCCCAATGTTTCCTAGGCGGTGCACATAGGAGAGCCTCGCGGATCGCACCCCCTTGGACGATGACGCGGGAGAGGTTGTGGCTTTTTGGGAGCGGAGGGGAATCTGATCTAGTGCTGACCGACATGATAAGAAGAAGAGATTTAACGTGTATATTTTTTAATTCATATTTTTACAGTGTCTGAAAAAACAAGACATTAAATTCAATCTTGAATTCAGAAATTTACGATGATTTCAATCGATTTCTGAAAAAAGAGTATTTTAGAGGAGTGCCCCAATAATCGGTTCCAGAAAAAAAGCCGATGGGTGAAATTTTCAAAAAAAATCCTTTCAAATTTATTACTTAACAGATATGAAAAGTTATTTATATTTATTTATTTATTCAAAACATGTGTTATTACAATAAATTGACAGATTAAATTTGTGTTTGAGGATACAGATCTTAAAACTATATATAATAACGTTTTACCCCCCCTTATAAAGTAAAACTTGTGTTACGGGGGAGGAGTATCCCGTAATTAACAGGGTTTGAAATATTATAATATTATTAGATTATTACATCATAACCTACACAGTAGGTATCAACCAAACAATAACATTAACAACTAAATAACATAATCTACACTGCTATAGGTACCTACTCATTGTAGAGGCACCATTATTACAAACTATTTCAGCAGCAGTACAAACCTAGCATCAACACAGTATTATAGCACTACAATATTAGTACCGATACAATACAACACGATGATGCATAAACATTTAAACATACGTACCCAGGTACCCAAATTTATTTACAGCTACACCGCTGATACAAAAAAAGTTAACCTTAGTAGTTTCAGAATGAATACAAATACGATTTTATAAATCAAAATAGACGCACAATTTCATACATTTTTCCTTTGTAAATCTGTCCACTTTATTAGGTATCGTCATACAACCTATAGCTAATTTCATAAAAATTATATGTGTCGCTTTGTTTTTTTAGTTGTCGTCAAGTTGACGTTAATTAGAATACGACACCACAGCTAAAATATGCGTTATGCAAACAGAGTGACAAACTGTGGAGATAACACATCTGTTGTTTATCAAACCACTGTACAATGTAACGTGCCTTACCACAGTAGAAGATATACACTATACATTAACAGTAGTAAGTGTACATTCAGTAGTAGGTATATATTATATTTTAATCTATGCAATATTGATATTGTGTTTGAGGTTCTACGTCATAATTGTGTTTCATACATCACGACCGTTAATCAAACATGGATGTATAACAATATAATATATGAGTACGCTACGGAATTATTTTCCGATGTGATGGCATTTTGATTGGAAATTTGCAAGTTTCGGAAATCGAAAATATCACACACAATTACTTTAGCAGCATTTTGATTCCCAATGGTGGGGTAAAAAGTAAATGCTCTGTGAAAACACACACAATTTTATTGTGACAATCATAATTAATTGGTGGCAAACCCCGCTGCTAGAAACCTTGAATCTTTTAGGGCAACAAGAATATCGTTAAAGAGTGAGTGTCAGCTCTACGACCCATAGTTCCCCACGTGTATTTTTAAGTGACCAGAAATTTGTAAGAAAGAAAAAGTGCAGCTGGAGAAATTTGCGCCGGTCATTATAAATTCTAAAAATCGGGTACCCGCGATTGGTCGATGCATGCAGTATATTGTTCTTTTGTAAATCACCTCATTATTATTATTTGTTTATTTTTAAACGAATCTGAGTTTATCGAAATAAACCCAAATACATCTTTGTACACTTTACAGAAGGCTTAAAAGCTTGTGTTCTGAAGTGGAGTAAGTCGGGGATTGAACCCGCCCCCACTGGGTTAACAGTCGAGCGCGTTACCAACCAGGCTACTGACCACCTCACCTTCGTGTCATAAGAATTACCTAGGTAATTTTCTGTTTTGATCGAATTTTAACGTCAGCCGCAGCACGTGTATTAAATTTTACCAACACCCCAAACCGACTTTAAAATATGAGAAAGGTTAAATTTCAGCAGTAGATCTGTTTCAAATTATTATAATATTTCTGCTTTGTGTAATTCGCATTTTAGTACGAAAATTTATTACTTTTAGTCGCACATAAAGTGAAAAAGTACGAGTGTCATAATAATATTATTACTACGACATGTTTTATCATAATCCGGTTAATAAAATAAAAGTACGGCGTCCGGATGACAAGGAGTTGTGACGTCACGATAAGAATTTATCGTAACACGAGGTTATTTTTCCCCAAGGCGACCTATACGCGAGGTAATGTCTCCCATAACTCGACGGTTAGGTACGTCTGAGATACCCCTGGTCACCCGTTCGGGGGGAGATTTCGTGTGAGATCGTTACAACGAGTTACGTCATCGTGACGAAGTAATTAGATTGTGTGACTAAATGCCAAATTATTGCATCCAGAAAGTTGAACATTTTACAACGTTTCGTAACGATATCATTACATTGCACAAATTACATAATGTATTTTTAAGACCGCTACCTATCTATTTGTTTTATTTTTTTCATAGTAAAGGCAGCTTCTTTGAACATTCACTTGATTTTCAGGCTCCCGTTACAATGAGCGATGTCATTACAAAATAGTATACCTAAGTACCGAAATTGACAAATTTTGTGTTAATTTTCATGATGTTCAATATTTTAGTTTTTTTACTCACAGTGCATGTGTATCTTATTCATTGCAAACTTTACTATTCGCATTGCAATAAAAACATCGCATAAACTTGTGAATTTTAGAAGTCGAGAATGGGTGGATCTCTGTAGAAAAAACCGGACCAAATGGTGAAGCTTCGATACTTCGCTGTGTTTCCACGAAGAACATAACAGTAGAATAATGGAATCTTCATAATGTTAAAGTATTGTAAAACAATTTGTAGGTTCGAGTAACTTTACCAAATTACATTAAATTATTACAAGTAAACACCAACACATCTAAGAGCAAAAACAGATTTCAAGTTTCTTATGTATAATTCAGTTTCAAAACTTTTTCGGTGTAATTTCTGTTTCTCTAAACTCTAAAGGAAATAATTATTGCAACATTATGAAAAAGCTAATATAATAATTTATGATTTATCTTCAAAAGCGGGGAAATTGTTTGATATGAATTTATTATACTTCAAAATAAATTTGAAAATCTGGTTTGTTTATTATTTCGGTTCTATCAATATTTTGTTAAGTAGACAGGAACGTGGTTTATCAATTATTAACCATTTAAATTAATAATTTAGTCATTGAATTGTAGCTAAATCAATTTACAACTTTTGACGGCGTAGTTGAATCCAAATGCGTTTCTATTTTGTACATAATTGAAATTGATTTACATGGTTAATTAAGGAGTGAAGTGGTCATTTCTTCACTAAATTACCGTACTGTTGTTCAAAATATATTAGGTAGCTGAAGGAATTTTTTAATAGCAGTAAGCATACCCCAGTCCATTCAAAGCACTCGCATTCGAAGCATTCACTCTCTAACTAAAAGCTTTGTGTCGAGACGTGCGGAATATTGCCAGAGATTCGAACCCGAGCTTTTCTGGTTTCTAAGGGGTTTCTAAGGGGTGTGTGGGGTTTCTAAGGGGTGTGTGATGCGCAACATATATCTGTACTAAGAACAGTTAACTAGCCTCTCCTCACCAACTCCATTCCCACCTGCCCGTGGTAAACCCTGCTACGTCGAGTAACCTGAGGTCGAGATTGCGGTAACCAATCCCAATGGAGACTCGGGTCGACAAACAAACGGGAAATGGGGGTCCGGTTCCACAACTATACCCGGATGTCTGGCATCGGCAGCAGGGTGCTACGACCTTCAGACAAATACATCACTGCGGCACAGAAGGCATGACCTCGTAGTGGCACATACCATCAGCTTAACCACATAGAGAAGGAAACTCAAATAAACCAAGAGTGTCAGGCCCAGCCAGCCGACTTTGTAAAACACGGCCAAACAAAAACATGCTCGGAAACAACAAAAGAAGAAATACGATAAATGCTAGGGCGTACCCTATAAGCGACGCGCCACAACGGTACCCGGTTGTGATGAGAAGTGGACTAGGGGATGCTAGGGCGTCCCCCGAAAGCGACGGAAATATATCTCACAAAAAAGTGCAATACAAAAACCAAAGAACGAATACCAAAGTCGACTGTAAGAACAAAAGTGCAATATTAAGATTTGGAAGTATGAATGTTGGAACTATGAATGGTAAGCAGAGAGAGTTAGCAGATTTACTAAAAAGAAGAAAGATTGACATAGCATTCATACAAGAAACTAGGTGGAAAGGAAACAAGGCTAGAGAAATTGGAGAGGGGTTCAAACTCATATATTCGGGAAAAACAAATAGAAATGGTGTAGGAATAATTGTAAAACAAGACCTTAAAGACAGTGTTGTTGAAGTTAAGAGAGTGTCAGACCGACTAATGTCCTTAAAAGTTATAATAGAAAAGAAACCTTTCAATTTTATATGCGGCTATGCCCCACAGCCAGGATGCCCCAATGACGAAAAGGATGCCTTTATGGAACATCTGGGAGACCTGCTGATGACCATCCCAAGTAATGAGACAGTGATAATTGGAGCAGATCTCAATGGACATGTTGGTCAGTTAGCGGGTGAATATAACAACTGCCATGGTGGTAGAGGGTATGGAAATCGAAACGACGAAGGTGAAAGGATATTAGACTTGGCGACAGCACATAACTTAATCATAGCCAACACTTTATTCCAAAAGCGAACAGAACACCTAATCACATACAAAAGCGGGAACTCAATGAGTCAGATTGATTACTTCCTAACCAGAAAAGAAGATCGGAGAAAGATTACCAACTCTAAAGTGATTCCAGGAGAATGCGTAGCCCCGCAACATAGATTGTTAATAATGGATTACAAGATTGACAAGGTTAAGAAATATAGGATGCCAAAAACCCATAAAAAGACTAAATGGTGGCTACTCCGTAGGCCAGATATAAAGGAAAAATTTGTTCAGGGTATCCGGACAGAAATCAATGAAAGATTGAAAGAAAGAAACGAACTGAAAACAATAGATGACAAATGGAACTGGCTAACACAAGTGATAGGGCAGAAAGGTGAAGAGGCCTGCGGATCAACAAAGGGCGGAAGAAAGGTGGAGAAGGAAACATGGTGGTGGAATGAGGAAGTCCAAGAGAAAATCAAAGACAAAAAGCGATTGTTTAAGATATGGCAAAAATCCAAAACTCCAGAGGACATGGCAGAATACAAAAAAGCAAAGAAAGAGTCTAAAAAGATAGTAGCAAAGGCAAGATTTGAAGCTTGCAACTCACTATATGAAAAATTGGAAATGGGGGAGGGCGAACAACAAATATATAGAATGGCAAAGTCAAGAAATAACAGAACCAAAGACCTAAGTGTAGTAAAATGTGTACAGAGTGAAGATGGAAGGGTCCTTACAGATGACCAAGATATAAAAGAGAGATGGACTGAATATTATGATAAAGTGCTAAACGAGGAAAACCCAAGAAAACGACTTAGTGAACCACCCAAGTGCAGTAATATGGTGGAGCAAATAACGATTGCAGAAACAAAAGCAGCACTGAAAAGAATGAAAAAGAATAAGGCGACCGGACCGGACTCAATACCGATTGAGGGGTTCCATATAGCAGAAGAAGCTATTATAGAGATAGTTTGTGATATTTTCAATGATATGATGAAGGAAGGGAATGTTCCGACTGCTTGGAAAGAAAGCGTATTGGTACCTCTATATAAAGAAAAAGGAAACATCCAAGACTGTAAGAATTACCGCCCAATCAAACTTATAAGCCATGCCATGAAATGGTTCGAGAAAATCATCGAACATAGACTGAGAACTGAATTGGGGAACAAAATCTCAGAGTGTCAATTTGGGTTCATGCCGGGAAGAAGCACAACTGATGCAATTCATATAGTAAGAAACACCCAATATAAGTACATAGATAAACAGAAAACACTCCACATGGTGTTCATTGACCTCGAAAAGGCCTACGACCGGGTTCCAAGGGATCTTATCTGGTGGGCACTAAGAAAATTTGGCGTCCCAGAAATATATGTAGGGATAATAAGGGCTATGTACACAGATTGCACAACCACGATAAGAACAGCCTGTGGGCTCACATCTCCTATCCCAGTTGAAGTGGGCTTACATCAAGGCTCAGCACTAAGTCCATTCCTATTTAACACCATTATGGAAACACTGACTGGAGGCCTACTCAGAGAAACACACAAAAATTTATTGTTTGCTGATGACATCATGTTGTGCAGTGAGGATGAGAGAGAGCTCGAAATAGAATTGGAAAATTGGAGGAGTGCTCTAGAGGACAACGGCCTTAAAATTAATAGGGAAAAGACTGAGTATTTACCAGGTACACAACAAACCAGTGGTACAGTAAAGATCCAAAACCAGACACTAAATCAAGTGAACAACTTTAAGTACCTGGGAGCAGTCATAAGCACGGAGGGAGGCGTTGAGCAAGATGTGAGGCACAGAGTGCAGGTGGGGTGGAAGAAGTGGCGAGAGGCTTCAGGTGTTCTATGCGACAGAAGAATACCCGTTAACCTCAAGGGAAAATTTTATAAGACCGTAGTAAGACCTGCCATGCTCTACGGGGCGGAGTCCTGGCCCCTGAAACGAAAGGAAGAACAGTTGCTCCATACCACCGAGATGAGAATGCTGCGCTGGTCACTCGGGGTAACTAGATTAGATAAAATCCGAAATGAACACATCAGAGGAACTATGAAAGTTGCCCCGATTGACCTAAAAGCGCGAGAGGCCCGACTTCGGTGGTATGGACACGTGCAGAGAAGGGACGAGGATTCCGCTCTGAGGAGGGCAACAAACTGGTCAGTGGAAGGACAAAGAAAGAGAGGACGGCCGAAAAAGTCCCTTGAGGAGACCATCAGAGGGGACATGGAACACCTGGAGCTTACTCCAGAAGACTGCCTCGATCGGGGAAAATGGAGAGGGAGTATCCGAGCCGCCGACCCCAAATAAATGGGATATGGTGTGGAGAAGAGAGATTCGAACCCGAGCTCGAGGACAAATCCTAACAATCGTCAGCTTTTGACCTATAACGGGCAAACAAGAATTTCTCTGAAATATTTAGAAAATGCAAAACACGTTTCAAGTTTAAAGAAAAAATCCTTACTTTCTCAAACACGATAAAATTATTAGTAGATGTACGAAAATATTTTAGCGAGGATCAAATAAAAATAAAATTATCGTTAATCCCATATATATTTTTTCAAATCTAATTTGACTTCGGGAAATTTAATGAGATTTTTTAAGTGTTGTGCTCAAATCCGTCTCTACTTCATAATCGTAATGATATGAATTTCTTTTTTTTCTTTGACTTTCTGTATGTTTTCTTCTTTTACCATCATATTATAAATGATCGAATGCTATTTTCTTTCATCAAAGGGAGATCATTCCAAGATAATAATAATATTAGAGAAAGTGGAAAACTGAGAACAAAAGATTCTTATTGTTTTTGTTTTTATTATTTCTTATGAATTATTGAAGTATCTTCTATTTTCTTTCTGCAAAAGAAAATATTATTATTATATTTAACTACTTACCTAGCTATATTAAGTAATTCCCACTATTTGCGCATTTTCGGAATTTTTATCCTCATCACCTAATTAATACGAGTATATTTGTTTTGAAACTGGGAAAAAAAACTTGTACCATTCATAAAATACTAGCTGTATCCCATTAAAAAATGACGGTGTTTGTGGAGTAAATTAAAATATTCTCTATTATTTTTACTTTGACATCTATTATTATGCGACTGCTCAAAACATTTTGTCAAGTCGTATATTGTCAATGAATACCAAGGGTTGTTAACGACGATATGTGTATTAAGTATATTGTTCTTCTTCTTACCAGCCCCTTTCCCTCCACTGCTGGATATAGGCCTCTTCCTTTGCCTTCCACAATTCTCTGTTTTGGGCGCTTTGTCTCCACCCATGTTCCACCGACTCGATGATCATCGGCCCATCTCCTTTGTGGTCTCCCTACACTTCGTTTACTTTCGTAGGGTCTCCAGCTCAGCTTGACCGTCGTCAAGGGTCTCAGACGTTACGTTACGGCCTATTAAGTATATTACGCAACCAAATTTCAATGAAAAGTAGTATTAACCAAACGCATTTCCACGGTAGCTGCCATCGAGATATAGGTAAATCAAAGTCCATTTCACTTTGTGTTGAATTGAGATTAAAACTTCGATTCGTAAATCTCACTCATCCGTTTTATTTCGTTAAAAGTTCAAATACTATTTTGAATTATTGCCAAATTTTTCGTGAAGATTAATTAGACTCGCGATCAAAAATATCTATAAAGTACGTCAATCGAGTGCTTTATAAATTGTATTTTCACTTCTGATTGATACTGCTCATCCATGATTTCTGAGAAGAGAAGTGAATGCGATGAATCGTTATCCATTTTACAAGACTTAATAACGACTTAACAGAATAAAGATTCTGATTATCAACTATTCACATTCCAGTCCATTTATCACTGCTTAGCTTACACTAGTGGCAATAAGTGTGGACACTTTAGCAGTACAATTTTTTTTTTGTTAGAAAATTGCATTTGCCCCAAAATTTATAAATACCTATAACGTTAATAACAATATGTTTGAAATATTAAATACTCGTAGGTTTGGTTCAACGGTTATTCTATCAAGTGTAATATGGAGATTGAATAAAAGATTGTGATGTTTTTCATACGAATATCACCTGAATAAATACAACATTATTACGTAAATGGTTAATAAAACAGATTGAACATTATTAAAAATAAATTGTGTACATTTTGAATTCATAATCATAACTTGATTGCTTTTAATTTACCGCTGAATTAGTTCAAATATTTATCTTAATTGATGACGTTTCGAAGCTAAATTTACCTAATGTGTTGATTTATGAGAATATAATATTTTGGTAAAAAATATTGCTATAAATTAGGTTGAAGGTACTCATATGATTTTTTTATTCAAAACTAATTCAAATGTTGAAAATCATCATGGCTCCCCTCGAATAAAATAAGTCAGCCAATGGGAATTTCTGTAAAATAGAAAAACAGGTAAGTAGTATTTTCAATAACAAATTTTTGTGAACATGCTTTTTTTTGTAATTTGAGGGCCCCTCCTCAGATACAGAATTTAAATTAAATCAGATAAATTCTTACGAGTACCTATTTGTTGTATTATTATTATTCCTTACATATTCGAAATTCTGTGGAAACCATTGATGCGATTATTACTTAACGAAAAGCTCTATCTTCGTACGAGCTTTCCAACTGTTTCAAATCAAAACCTAAAACAGAAACCACCGCATTAATCAACGTAATGGTTTTCTTAAATGGAGAAACTTAATCATCAGTAGTCTCGATTTGAATGTTTTATACAGTGAGTTGGTGATTTTTGCATAATTTGGTTTACTCTCTATGCAAATGAAACGGTGTAAATTTTCATAAAAATGTAAAAATATTTTATAACTCCCAACATAAAATGAACGAAGAAAAGAATTAGAACTGGAAATTCATTTTGAGTATAAGTATTTAACCACAATTTACAGTTTCACATCTGGCAGATATGAACTAGCTAAACCAGCCATGCAATTGCATATCAGTAAGTACACTGAGAACTGAATTAGTAGGTATAATAATACTTTAGTAGCGACTGTAAATCCTTTCGCGAGTGTGTTCGTGTTGATTCAGCAGAATTCGTAACAAAATTAGAAAGAATGTTCTAAGGTTTTCTCCTGAAACCATTTTGTAGGTAAGATAGACTTTGACCCTCCTGTTCTCCCGCGAGTAACGTTAAGAAGCGAAGAACTAGCAGAAATACCTACGATTATCTATGAGATACCTGGAATTGAGGTTATGTTGAACCGAATACGTGTTTCGCCTTGTTTGAAATATCTTAAACCTAAGGGAGTCTGAAATTTCCTTGTCGTAGGAATATACGTGTCTTCCACAAGATTCTATTCATACAATAACCTAAGTTTTGTGAACACTTATATTTCGATTTCGAAGCATTCAGTTCAAGAATTTATGTACCTACAGGCAAATAATTTCTGCCCCTACTATAATTCCATTGAGTTTTGATTATTGAAATAACTTTACTTTTATATTAGTATTCTAGTTTTGATTTCTCTGCTAGAAGATTTTAGAAGTGGTTTGGGTTTTCCCTTAATTAAATTGACTGAGAGTGCTTCTAAGTTCTGTCGATCGAGAAACCAGCGGTGCATTGATAATCCTATAATTTCTTAGCGATTTGAGAACATAATATTTAACCATTTAATACATTCTCATTATTTTTAAGATACCCATTGTTGAAATACCTAAGGAGAAAATATGTAAGATTGTTCATCGTGGATCGTTTTTAGAAACTTGCGGAGTTAGAAACCTCTATATAACATTTTTTTTTCAAATCTATTCACCTAACTGGGTATCATAAAATCATACAGGTGTTCTAGTCAGAGGTCACTTTTTTTACTTGTCTATTATTATTGAACGCTCATACCATGCATACGTGAAAACTTCTGTTTTGTTGCCTATGCTTTTCGTAGCTAATTTTCAGTTCTTATACAGAATAGGTATGTATTTCCAATAAACTTGATAACTATCTAAATGCACTCTCTCTCAATTACTCAACATCATGTTCTTAAAGGTCAGGGTATTCAAAATAAATTCTCGGAAATATCTAACAAACTAACTTTACACAGACTTTATAATATTCTGCTCGATAAACCGGAGGTGTAGTAAGAAGCAAGGGACCTCTGGTACTAATAACAGTGAAGTATAGTAACTGCAATATCGTTTCCCGTATGATAAAGAAAGGTAAGTCCATTTTTTATAGAAAATAACGCAATATTGCAGTGGTAAATTAACGGAAAATTTACTGTACTTTATCACGAAATGAGTTACTAGATGTTTTGTCCCTGAAATACGAAAGAGTTTATATTGTATGTAGAGTCTTCTTCTTCATTAGCTATTTTTACATCCATCTTTTTCTTGGGTAACATTTGCTTTGAAGCTTGCTTGCTTGTACCTACATCCTTAGTCCTTTATTACTACAATGCTTCTGTGGTGGGGTGTAGACATTTAACCATATTGTCGAGAAATGCCAGCTCACAAGGTTCAAAGGCACAGTGGAAGACATTCACAACTCGTCTTCTGAAGCACTTTAATACGTGAACTCTCACGATCGTAATATCTGACTCCGGTCTTTCCAACGAAATACGCACATACTCTACGATTTCCTGATAAAATATCTGCTGGTTCCCGATCCACGAGCTGCTCTCTTTCATTTTAGTATCCATCTAACCCTTCCTTCAACAACTGCTATGACTTTAATTTTTCCCTTCAGTTTGTTACTCATACATCAGTTGGATTATACCGTACTTGTGCTGACAGAACACACAGTGTGCTTTTGACAGAACTTTTATAAAACTGTTATCCACAAACTTAAGTATGGAATTAGGTACTCTTATATTTGAAACTGACAACGATATTACATATTATTATAAAGCAAACGGATTATTTCCATATTTCTTGGAACTTAATAATAATATCCTCTCTTGCACTTTGGTGGGATACACTTAAAAGGATTTGGTCGAGTAGCTTTGAAAGTTTAAATAAAAAGCTAGCGTAATATTATTCTGTAACTTTATTACAGCATTGCATAGTAATGTAATATATAGTCATGGGAATAAACGAATAATATGAGGTGACTACACTTCGCTAAATGGATAGTGTTATCCATAGTGCACTATGTAAATCCAAGATGTACTCGTAGCTACACAGATAAGCTTTTTAACTTTGTACTAACTTGCATTTTGTACATAATTTGGATCTTCATACTAATAAAATGCAGCCATTTGTAAAGTAATGTATGTATATAAAAGTTCTGTATTGTTATTCTCACCCTTTACTGTGGTTGTTGGGTCACTTCTTTGTACAATTTAGAGTATACTGTTGTGTCGCTACTAAATTCCAATCACCACTTCATGAGGTATCAACATTATACTTTAATTTAGGTACTCGCTAAATATTCCTGGAAGCGTCAGTAACCTTAAATCGAATCCGCACGGAGCATGGACAATGTGCTCAAATGCTCCACAGTAGCACATGCGGGATTCTCCTGCGTGTGACTGCGGAGAGCCAATGCTATCCATCAAGCACATTGTCAAAGACTGTCCTCTGAGAGCATTTCCTGGACCATATGCAGATATCCACAATGCCACATCCAATGTCCTTGAATGTCTTAGAAGCCTGGATGTTGCTCTGTAGGGTACATGTCTCCTGTTTGTAACAGATAGCATAATTCTCTAATCTTCTGACATTGCCGCCCAACTGTGGTAGAAGCCATATGAAATAATAATATTTAAGACTAGATGCAATTCACCTCGATTGAAAAAAGTTGGGGCACTTCTGCAACGGGGACAAAATTAATCAAAACGTAATTTGTGTCTAGCGGTGCATTTTGTAGTACAAAAATTATTGTATTGCAAAAAGATCATGAGTCAGTAAGTACTTACATAGAAGATTTGAACCTAGATAGAGATAGGTTTTCATCGTTTTTTTCTTAATTTTTTGTTGATTATCCGATAAGTATTGTACTCTCAAGGTGGGAAGAGGAACTTTGACCGTCTATTCACATTACTAACACTTAACCTGTGATGTTAATTATAAATTGTAATAATAAATCATAGAAGTGAATTTACGTAATGTGTGTTATGTAACGCAGTGTCTATGAAAATTATCGATTCTTTGTGTTCTGTGTACGTAGAGTTTTTCAGAGTTATCAAATTACACGCAGTCAGCAGTGATGTACCAGGTACCTACTTACTCATTAGGCATTCCGTGAAATAACTCATCGTAAATGCTAATGATTTTACGGTAATTCTCTTACGTATAGTATGTAAAAAAATACTTTTCATAATACTATAAGGTCACGATCTATTGTTCGTACGTCATATTATGAGTAGGTATCACATTATATGGCGTCGTGTACTTAGACTTTTTTTTAATTAAGAAAATGATCTGGTGTTATATACCTACACAAACCTAAATACTTTACCGCTCACTTTACAGGACGTAAGAACCACGTGTCGTCAAGTGCACAATATAACATCACCATCGAGATTCGAACCCGGTACCTCTTGATTACGTCTTTAAATTATCATTAATCCTTTTTTTTAAGAAAGGATCTGGCCTTACATACACAAACTCAAATACTTTCCTGCACACCTTGCACCAGGCTTAAAGCCTGTATAGCAATGTGTAGGTTACACCGCCAGCGCTGGGGTTGGAACCTTGCACCTATACTATATTCGGGTTGACTGTAAGATATTGCGTTAGCAATAAGTCCGCCTTTTGGCACACAAGATGGTCTTATTTTTTTGTAATCATTGTGATCATTTTGGTCAATAAAGATTTATTTATTTATTTATATAACTATTGCCCGCGGCTTTTTTCAAACGTAAATTGTAGTGGACAGACTTCAGATTGTCCTATGTGATTTGCTACCTTCTTCCGTTACATTGACTACAATTTCATACCGCCCTATTCTTATTATAATAACTCTTCCTTATAATTATTCTTCCTTGTCTGACACCCGCGTCTGCGACACTAGGAGCTTCAGGATTCAATATCAACTGCAGTTTTTTTTTTATTGTCTTTACCTTACAATTTCAAAAGATTTAGAAGGTGAAACTACCAATTTTTTTATTTGAAATGCGTGAAAAGAGAGGAGGTATTTATATTAAAGTCGTTCAAAGGATAACTTATTGATTGGTGCGTATGAAATCAAAGAATATTTCCGCAGGAAGAAATTGAAGGAAATATACCTAATACGTTTTATATCTATACGAAAATATCTGAGAAAGGAAAGAATTTGTCAGAAATGTTTTATATTTTATTTGTCACGAAAAAGCTATTTCATGTATTCGTTTCTTCTGCTTTCCGTTTCAACCTATTCCCATCTACTCCTGGACGTAGACCTCTTCCATTTCCTTCAATAATGTCCTACATATATTTACTTGCTACATCCATTTGAGACCATACATGTTTTACGAGGCTATCTCTCGATGGTGGTCTTACCGCACTCCCAGCTGTTGCTCTTTACTCCTGAATTGATTAAGGTCTTTGACCATATTAATATGTCTTCTGGATTTCTGGCCATGTAACTTCGCCATTTTATATTGTTTCACCTACGCATTATCACTTTTAACGTAAATTTGTGTTGTGAACGCCATATGTCCTAAACAAGAGATGAAAATGGATCAAAAATGAAAAAATAATAATGTTAAGCAAACCTGGGAAAAGCCAACACTAGAAACTATTATAATAATAGGTATTCAACTTATGTTATATTGTGTCCACAGTTGAAAAGAAGAACGTTTAATCTTTCAGGAGTTTTCTTTCAGACGTCTCTGAAACGGAAATAAGTTTATTCTGTTCAGTTGTGAATATTTACAGGACAACTCTTAGATATATTTCTTATTATTATTTGTGTACCAGTTACTAGCATTATAGAAAAATTGTGAGGCTTTTGGAGGTTTAATTATTTAGAATTTAATGGTCAGTAGTATAACTTAGATTGACTACCTATAGTATTTAATTATTTATATACCCGCAAAAAGGAAAACCCTGTTTATTCCTAATATATATTCTAACGATAATCCCTTAAAATAATAAAGAGATACCTTGATAAGAGGTTATAACAAATAAATACAAACTGAAATATTATGAGAAAAATAGGTAGATACTTTTTATAAACACATAAATATTTATTTTAATATAAGGATTCTAGAACATTACCAACTTCTTTTCTCGTAAGATTCCTAGGTGTTTGAAATAGGCCCCATTTTTTTAAATCTATTGGTTTACCCTGTAAAAGTCAAGTTTTCGTAAAACTTATGAAGTGTCTTCATTCTAAGCTGAAGCAAAGCTGAGAAAATGTGAACCAGCTATAGGTTAATAATAATATTTTATCATTATGGTTTCCGAAATATCATACTGACTTTCACTGTGAATGTTCGGGCTACAAGACAAAGTGGAAGATTTCGATTTGAGTTAAAAAATATTCGTGACAACGAAACACGAGCGAACACAAAAAAATTATATTTTTACCTTTTAAACTAAATTAGGTTATAACAATAAAATGTAAAGAACGCGAGGGTGAAAAGAGGAAAAATTCTCAGAAAATTTTCTCCTTCGACAAATAAAAGAAAAATAGATATTTTTAAAGCCTCGCTATCAAGTTTTCCTGTTCAATTATCATTATTCATTTTATTCACACAAACTAAAAACATCTTCATAACGACAAGATAATTTTTACTCTTATTGAAAAAAAATCATAAAAAGGAATCCCTATATTTCAAATTTCATTGTGAATGGACCGTGTTATCGAGACTTTTCGGAACCGGAAACTTGTAGGTCCTCCATAATATATATATATATATTCTATGTCAAGCGTGGGAGCACCAAAAATATCTTCTTTACTTCCGTTTTATGTCCTACATACGAATAGTATCTACCCACTTCCTTTGTTTTTATGTTGATAAGATTTTTTTTATTGTCCTTGCATTTTCTCTTCGAAATGAATTACGTATACCGACACAATTGACCCATCTATTTATAAAATACTAGATATTTCATCCTTTCATTTCATTCTATAAATAGGAACATAGATTTCTAGCTTCAGTATACGAGAACCTAAATTGCGAATCATTGCCTTTAGACCAACGCTCTTACTAAATATATTTCCGTAAGTAATGTAGCTTTCGAAATGCGATTCGGTAATTTTGACTGAGTACCTGAGTAGTTAATCAAATTTAAAAATACATTAACGTATCAAAGTCAATTAAACAATTTTCGACCTGGCTTGTTCGTTTTCATTTTACTTTAATCATTCGACAGGTAGATAAAATCTATAGATTATACAATCGTATCACACTTAAGTGAAAATACTAGTTAAATATGTATGTAGGTACTGGGTACTATTGTATAATATAATTTTATCGACAAGGTAACGGATACTATTTGAACAGACACTTTATTCCGACCCTAATAATGAAATTCATTAATTCAATTCGAATTTCTAACGGTCGGGTTATAAAATATTATGCTTTCATTTCGTCCAGTGGCGGTTTAAAACTATCCAATTATGATTTTTTTAAGCCCCTTCTTAGAATGATTTTTTTTTTCAAAATACTAAGGTGCTTTTATTTAAATTGCCAAAAATGATTGCTAATTCATTCAATTTTCTGCCGGACACATAGGTGAACCTACACACTTCTAAGATATAAAAATATCCAACGATCAATCATGATTTTTTACCATGGAAAGGAACAATCTACACAAATGATAATACGTTATTAATAACTTATCCTTGATGTAACAGAATGTAACTCGGAGCATGTAACTTAACGATAAGGTTGTAAAATAGAAAATAAATTTTAATTAACCTTCAGAAGCTTATAGCCTGGAAGAATCTGACCAGCCATTGGTTTTTATACGCTATTTAACCGATCATCCTTGCGGAAGAGCAATACTTGTAGATATAAACCTGATGAAATTGAAGAGACAAAGCCAATAAATAAGCATTTACAGCGAAACAAAAGGAAGTGTTGTAAATTATTACTTCGCTTTAAAAGTTTCAGTATTTCACTATTAAAACTATATAGAGAGTTAAGCTCTACAAAGCTCAGATTAATAGAATTACTTCAGTGATTTCAAATGCAAAATGTCGCTGGAACCATTTATTCACTTTGAATCAGTGGAACGAAACAAGCCTTTGTAATACTGTTACACATTACAATCTAATAAGTAGTAATGCTTTACTCTTTTATATTCCTCGTGGTAACACAGAGAGTTCGCAAGCGTCGCCACTCAGAGCAGCTTTATACAGAGATACATAGTCTTACTATACAATCACAGTGTGCAGATGGAGGTGCTAATAAACATACCTAGTTAGTAGTTACCCGCTTTTATTAAATTTAACTTTATTATTTGACGTCGTTTCCAAGTCTTGTAATATAGGTAATTATATTAACTCATTTCCAAAGAAGCTAGAACTCTGAAACTTTCACTGTGTAAACTAGATGACATTACAATTCTGCACCACACATGATCAGCCTTCTCCAGAGACAAAAAAAGGTGTAAAGCAGTTGAGGTAACCCAATGGTTGTGTGCGATATGTGTGACTTACAATACCTACTCTCTAGTTGCCTTAATAATGTTTACTTTAATTAGAGTAAAAATCCAGAATTGTATCTAATATTCTAGGTGTCATTAATATTGCTTTACGCCATATGAAAATCATTATTTTCCCATTTTCATTACGACACCTTTTCCATGTATGATTGTAATCTTTCAAAAAATGACCTAACATTAATTTGAACCTCCTGCACTCTCGAGTTATAAATCGGTTATATGCGGCCTTAACACTTCCCCTTAATAATAATTGTGAAGAAAACCTCGTGAACCCTCGTGCATAGTCGCAATTTTCCGACCGCTTCGCAAAGGTAGTTTCCGTGTACGTTACGTAGCCAACAGCGTGACAGTAGTCTTCTGTTACAATCGGCTGCCACGCGACGCCGACGCCACGTAACACTATTTGAAAAACAACAAGAAAAAAGTTAAACAAATTAATACAAAATCATACATTTCGAGATTCCCGGAAACTGCGCAAACGTCGGAGTGATTATTATTTATACACAAACAAATCTTTCCATAATAAAAAGTAAGATCAACATCATTAAATTCTTAGAAGTTTCAGTGAAAATTAATTTCAGTACACCTGAATACATATTATGATATTTCACCCACAGAGTTTATTCTAGATTTTATCGTAGTAATTACGTATCAAAATAAATCAAATAAAATCGTTTTGATGTTAAATTAAAAGTCTTATTTTAAGATTTTTATTTTGTAGACAGCATCGCGACACGTTGGTAATTCAAAATAAGCAATAAATGTCATCGTTTTAGAAAATTCTCAATGTGACCGTAATAGATTTCTTATTCATTATAAGATAAATATAGAATAAAAATCTGGTGTGCGTGTAGTATAATAATGTGTATGTGTTTGTCTCATTGTGTGTGTGACTAATAAAATCTGCTGTACAACACAACGAAATTATTTTTAAAACGATTCGAATTGTTCACGAGTCAGTTGCATATTGAAAGTTCCAAGAGATAAATATCTTAAAGAGAAATCTTAAGGAAACAACAAAGCAATTTGTTGCAGTGAAAAATTTAGTGCTTATAATTATATTGTGTGTGCTTTTTTTGTAGTTTACAACATACAAAAAAAAAGTTTTTGATATCATTGTTTCCTAATTGGATTATTAGAATACTCTACAAATTTGTAAGTAAAGCTGCAGGTTTTGATTTCTATTTTATTATTCTAATATTGTTACTATTTAATTTACTTTATTATTATTAAGACTGTTTGCTGCAAAAATATCTCCGAAAAAATCTCTGTTCAGTAAATGAAAATTATTCTCCTTTGTGACATTGGTATTATAACAAATAACGTGCGTCTTACGAGTATTATCTATTGGGCATTTGTTATTTCGTTGATGTGATTTTTCACAATCATGTGATTTTTTTTTACTACAATGATCCTTTTTGAGATCGTATAATTAACTTGTTATTCTTTGTAATCCATAACAACTTTATAAATTATTAATTATTATTATTCGTTCCTGATAGTTGTTCCTCAATATCAGATATTGATAACATTGTTTCGTATTTGATTGTAATGAAAATTACACTGATAACAATGATAATGTTTTAAATACACATTCAGTATTATTGTAACAACATGTGCTCGCTGACACGTGTATGTATCTTAGCAATTAGCTAAATGTATTCATAGAATGCTCAGCATTATTCTGCCTGGTTGTCCGCTAGCTGTGATCTAATTTTACACGTATATGGATGAAGGATTTCAAAATCAATTTAGATGCAAATCTTAACAGTTATCAGTATACTGCATCTAGTTCATATTTCATTATACATTATTGCATATAAAGTTCGGGATAGATAATTCTAATGGAAACGAAAATCTAGGTAAATACAAAGTAACAAACTCTTTAAGAACTTTGAAGAATAGCAAAGATTGGTAAAATGCATTAATTTTATTGCTTACTACGAAAATATCTGGATGTAGGTTTATTGTTTCTGGTACACAAAAAACAGTATTAAATTAATCAATGCTAAAACTGAGATTAAAAAAGTTCAGTAAAGACAACCCCTTTTCCATTTCTTAATTTAAGTAATTCATATTCTTCTCCACTCTCAATTCTACAAAGAGTTTTTTGCCATAAGAATTATGGGGAAGAAATTTTTCCTCTGAAATTTATCTACAATTGTTTCAGACGTATGATTATGAATAATTACTTCCTAAGACTTAATAGGTTTCATCAGTTCATTCACTTGAATCGTGAATAAACGGATGCCTTTGTGGTCTATTAATATATGAATAATCATAGAAATCACTTCAGCAGATTCATCAAAGCATATTGTATATGGATTCTAATATTAATGATGAATCAAGTTCTCCCAGCTGTTCGTACGAATTAAAAATGTCGTAGGTAACAAGAAATAATAAGAATTTTCTTGGCATGGTATAATGTACACAAGATATCTCATTTTATTGTCAAACAAAAAAGTGAAAACGTAAACAAAACCCAGCTTTTGTCGAAAGTTTATGAAAGTGCCTATAAACACGTTTTTGGCACGATGATGACGACTTTGTGAACTCTATATTCTCTTTGCTAAATGAAATTTGTTTTGTTGTAGTTTGGTCAACGGGATGTTAATAAGAATACGCCACATCATATTATTAGTAGTGACATAAAAAAATAAATTTTGCTAGTTTACTTTTCTTTAAGATGTTTGAGTTAATTCAAATTTCTTTGCACGGTCCTGGATTTTTTGGCACAATACAATATAGCAGATTGAATTACATGACATTTATTTGAGATTACTCATACCATCACTCGTATGACATCAACAAAATGCATTACACATTTGGTGAACTTCCCCTGTCTGCACAATTTAACTGTGTGTATTTTTTATTGATGAAAAACTTGAGGAGAGTATTTTTATTCAAAAACTCATAATTTCCAAACACACCATCAAATGGGAACTCACTTTATTTTACCATCGCCTAGTGTTATAAAGTTCCCTGATTTTGACCCTCTACTCGTCTATGAGTGATCTAGATGTTCTACAAGTTAAATTTGTAAATTGTACCTTTTACTCGTGTTTTCAATGTCCAGACGATTTCAGGAAATTCTTGTCTATATCGATCGCTTAAAGTACTTGTTTTCCCTGGTAGATATTAATGCTCGTGGTCTGCAATCAATTGGGTCTCCATATGGATAACTGGAACCCCCTGGCCTCACTACTAAACTACATGGTGCAATACTAGCTCCAGTACCATAGATTGTTGACTGTGCTGAAGCATACATTTCTTAATGTGGCGCAGTCACTCTCCAGAGCCTATATTGTTCTCTATATTCTATACGCCTGCCTTCCAACTGTGTGGTCACGAACACGATATACAACAGTACTAGGGAAGATTATTGGTTTGATAGTATAGCCATGCGAATAATTAAATCTGCTATGAGCTATTACAAAGTTACAGCCGAACCAATTAAAAACTTCAATATTTGTAATCTGCAAGTCGTACGTACGAGTTCGTTTGTATACTGAAGCATGAAACATATTAAAAGTTTGGCACGGTTGTTTAGTGAAGTATGACGCCGGTAATTTTATATTATTTTAAAATAATTTAATAAGTGAATTATGTACGAATCGTTTCCACGCAAATCCCTAATAATTATTATCACGTATATTAAAATAATGATTCCTTACAACTCCATACAGCCATTAATCCCAATTATTTTCGGGTTGTATATACTATACTCTCGTTAATCCATTAGTTACAATTACCCTACAGGTATAGGTACTGATTATGAAAGTCATTTCGATCTATTTAAAGGTATTTCTTTTTAATTTGTTATTCTTACTAGGCTATCTATTTCCCTTTCACATTTAAAATTAAACAAGAAAGTTTTTTGTAGAAGTTTGAAAACTATATTGTGTGTCCAGACGATATGCAGAAGATAGCCGTTGTAGATATCAGACAATTAGAAATTTTCTGCAAATTCATAAAATATTTTTGCACATGTCCAATCAATCCAGGTAGGTACTCACGGTTAGCTAAATAGTATGAGTCTATTGTCCGTTTTCTTTCAGAAGTCTCACGAAATCAAGGCCGGGCAATCTTGGTATATGTTCACTTATTTTCAACAAGTTTGTTTAATAATCCCCTACAAATTTAACCCATCGTAAGAACGAATACATTTAAAAGATGAATATTGAATTAAGCGTTTTTCACTTTATGTCGGATAATGAGTGGAGTAATTAGTACCTAAAGTAAGAGACTCCAGCTGCCTCTAGAATATGTTGAAAGTACTTAATTTTATACCATTTTATTCAATGCTGACAAGTGTCGGAATCCCGTGACAGGTGCTTAAGCTGTCGTAAAGGAGATATTAAGGTATTTACATATTATTATTACAAAGCATTTTGCTTACATAGTCATGAGATAATCAACCTTCTCGTTTCTCTAATAATATACAGTGAAAATAATAATATTGAGTTTCTGTGTACATTGTAGGATCTTATGAACACATCATACTAACATTATCTCAATCTAAACATCAAGTGAGGTAGTAATGATAATAATACGAAATTATCCAAGTACTTAATTATCATGTAATGAAAACGGATTATATTAGTTTAGTCCCACACTATAAGACATTTCCATAAACCTCGAAAGAGAGGTCTATGTATGAAGCATAATGTCGTACCCTCCATTAGATAATATGTGGATTGAAAACAGTATAACACTGAAATTAATCTGTCATTCAGAATGGGTGGGAAAAATCTCCGCCGAAAAATATTGAGCCGAGAGAGGATCGATAATTATTTAGACCTGTTGGTCTAGAAATTTGTTTGAAATTTGAGCGTCCAGAGGGGATCCCATTGGCTGCTGTGTGTGCGATCCTGTCACTGTTATTTTACTGCATGGTCCCTCCAGTACCATCTTTTAGATCGGCTCCATCGGACAATGTCATGTATTTCACAGATTTCCCTTAGATTCCCCTTGCATATTACGTCATTTATTATATCAATAAAACCTTTCATCGATAGAAAGAAGAGTCATGACTTTTGTAAAATATTTTATACTATCGCGTCATATCTGATCTAACAACGTTGAAAATAATAAAGAAATCATCAAACCCGAGACATCCATGTGAGTTTAGCCTATATTTGTCTTACACCCAGTGTTGATTTTTTTTCTTTAAAATAAATAATCTGGGTTTAATAATCAATAAACCCCAAGACATCTTTGTACGCTTCACAGTAAGCTTGTGTCGTGAAGTTGAGTAATAACTACTAATTAGGAAAAAAACACTGTATCATTCGTTTTGTGAAATTAATTACTTTCTGAGAGAATTTTCTTATTTTGTTATCGCGTAGTTTTCTCAACAGGTAAAACTTTTCAAAACTCTAAACAATGCTGAAAACCAACTACTGAAACTTTCAACGTTGTCGTCTTGAATTACGAGAAAACTTAGAGTTTGTCCTTGTTTATTAAATAAAGTATTGTTTTAAAATTGTTTAACTATCTACTTCTTCCTTATTTGCTTAGAAGCTTACCTAACCTTTCTTGCCTCTTGCATAATATTATTTACAATCACCCTTGATACTTATCCCATACGTTTAATATCTGCAGATTACTTTGTCCATGAAATGTGACTCAACCTTCCCACGGATTTTTTTCCTTTGAGTCTAACAAATTATTTTCATTTAGAATTCGACAGAGACCTATTTTCCTGTTGAATAACATTTTTTACACCATGAAGATTTCATTGTGAGAGGCGCTGAAAATTTTTTATTCGATTTTATTCGATTTATCAGATGCTACCCCTCGTGTCGATGATGGTCTGGGGATTTAAAGATGACATCAAAAGCTAGATCAAGACTTGGATTCATAATGTTTTGACAGATCATAAGAAGGAGATAAAATGTTGGAATGAAATCACCAAAAATTAAGTTAACACAACCAAAAAAATCAAGCAACTTTTGTCAAGCATATTCAATCAAAATTCGAGTAACATTATAAACTAATAAGTAAAGTTAGGTGTCTAGGTATATTCAATACATGACAGATATTTATTAGCATATTCCCACTACATTATTCAACCTTCACCTATCAAAGTGAAAGTAATATGAACCCTATTATAACTCCTTTATTCGACATATTATAGAAACATCCCATTTCTCCATATTTCTACTTCATAAGTTTAAAAGGTCTATAATGTACCTGACATCAAGTTGATATTTTTTATCATCAACCCACCTGTATGTGTCGCATACTTTGCGTTCAATTTTAATACTATTCTCATTGAATATAAAAAGCGATATTTTTCTTCTCGATATAAAACGGAAAACCCAGTTACTTAATCAATCTTAAGCCACTTTCCTACAAGCGGAAATGACGTCATTACGTTATATTGAAAGTAACTTACGTGAAAACGAAAGATTTATTGTAGTCTCCAACTAATCGAATGCTGGAAGTAATCGAAATCAATAATCAGCAGACATTTGTTAGAAAATATTTATTGCTAAATAATAGTTTCCACTTAAATATGTATATGGTTCAGCTACGAGGTAAATTTTACACAGTTTGAAAAAATGATTAGTTTGAAAGTAAGCAGGAATTCACATTTATTTTGACCTGAAATATTGTAGGTACTTTTTATATAGGTATTTACCTACATATTAAAATGAAAGCTTGAGTTTAGTGGTAGAATGGATCGAATCTGTAATTTAAACCATATTATCGTGAAGTGCATCAGAATCATCGAGGTATTAATATCTTATCACGAAAGATGTTCACAACTTGTCTCCTGAAGCACTTTAATATCTGATGAGCTCTCATGATCTTAATCACAAACTCTGGCCTCACCAATGTCACATAATATACATACATAGAGTATCCGCTTACGTCCGTTCAGAACAAAATCTTTTCCAATCCATCAAAAATTCACCAAGCTGGTGAAATATTTTACAAAACTCTTCGTAACAGTTGTCGTCGAACTGTTTCTCTTCAATCATAACTTTATCATAATTCTTCTTCATAACTTTTCAACGTATTAAAACGTCTACTTCAACCGTATTACTTTTATGGGTTAAAATAATTCTTAGAAAAAGATTTCATATCACGGAAATCCATCCAATAAAAGTAAAGTATCATAATAAATATACCTAAGCATGAACGAACATACACATGAAACTCTAGGTGAATGTGGCATTATTTATCCATGCTTTTTCCACACCGCCAGGCCGTCCTTTAGCAAAATACATCAATTTGTCCCACCGTAATGGGCGATAATATTATACAAAAGCTGCCTAGGTAGAATATCAGGTATTCAGAATATTATAATATTATAATGTATTACAATATTGTATTGTATCGCTGAAGACGCCCTCTATACAATGTTTTGTATGTGTAAGGTATTAAGCTTCCGTGAATGGCTCAACTGATTGATTTAACATAATAGTATTCACAATATAATGTTCCATACTTGCTTCTATTCAATGTACGAGATTTTATTATTCTACGTAAAACTATTGTTAGCATCCTTACGTATGATGTTGAGATTATTTTCTTTCTCCCATTCTCTCGTTGATAAAGAGAGTGATATTTAATAAATGTCTCTCATCATAATACTGATCCTTAAGAGTACTCTTCTCTGTCCTTCATAGATGCTTTCAGAAATGTCAAGGTTAGATGCTGGCCAGAAATATGCAGCCCTCCTGTTCATTGGGCTGGACTCTTATGTCATATCTCATCGCTAATATTTTGTAGATCCCTCGCTCATGAGTAAACTGCTGAAGTAATATTAAAATGGAATAGACGCATTACATCCAGTCATAACAAGAATAATATTGAATCAATAAATTCTAAATTAGACATGGAAATAATCAACTTATACGTTAAATGAATGATGTACCTGTTACAATGTTTTGTTTTTGTTACAAATTGTGTCTATTTCTAATAAATTTGTTATCATTTGTTTACTAATTTTACTTTATGAATATGAATGTGTGTATTTCAACGCATTGACGTCAGTAGTAATAATCCAATTTAGTATTGTTTATCTTTCATCTTTTCTTCAGTAATGCACGGTACGATAATAATTTAATTACCTCAAACCCGCATACAGACCGAGTAATTTCACGTATCTGCTATAAAATTAACGAAGGAAATCTTCATATCAAATAAAATTATTATGTAAATGTGTTCCCATTATAAATTTTGCTTAAACGTATTATTACTTTATTTCGTAACGATAAAGTGCGCCATCCATTCCCATCCTAAAAAAGTAATATCGATAAAATAACACATTAGATTCGGGAAATTAAAGACGACATTATAAAAATGCTAGAAAAATTTCTTTCCATTGATGGGACCACTGTTTATATCATGAAAATTTATCGATTTTACTTAGGCATTTAAATGCAAAAAACATATAATTTAGATTATACGACGACACAGCTGAAATATTTGTATCCGACTTTCAACATAGCGTCGACTCATTTCTACGAGAATATCTATGAAATATCTAGAATACAAACTGCGCATTAAGTGCATTTTCCACTATATTTTATTGAAATTCCAAGAAAGATGAGATCGTACTAAATACCTACGCATTATGATATCACGATATTATCAATATCTAAAATAAACATAATGTAGAAGCATGTGGGTAATGATGATGACATAGTAAATTTAATAATACCTACTCTTAGTTTTGAAAGATGAGGTTTCAGAAAAAGCGGACGATTTTTCAGGAACAGGCTCTTATTAAATGTGTGTTCCATTGCGTGCTGGAGGTTAATCACAGAATCAAAGTGTTTAGTATTTAATGCATTTTTATTACATGATTACAAAGATATAGATATATTTTATTAATTAGATTCTGTTCTACATACATTGTATTTTGAGGTTCGCTTACACGAGAAACTATTGCTGAAATAATTGCGCAATTAATTGATCCGAGTTGCCGAGCAATTATTAAAAGGATGAAGAAAGTATGCAATATTGCTGAAATTATTGCGAAATTAACTGCCCCAGTTGGGGCAATACGAGTTGTCGAGCAGTTATTTCTCGTAAAATTGCCCGTGTCATAGAACGTTAAGAGAAATTGCCCGTGTCAGAGAACTTTAATAATATTTTTTACCAGATGGTTCTAGATCCCAATTTCATTACTTTTGGAGATATTGTACTCACACACCTTATATTAAAACTTGAAAAACAGTAAATTTGAATACACAAATCGGCTTTATTTATCTACTGACTACTAAATTTTAAGTTCTTAAAATAAATTTAATGAACGGCATGAACCTTTTATCGCAACCTTCGTGACCGTATCGATATGAAAAACTTTTAAATATTGTGACCCAAAATATTCCTAATAATATCCAATCACCTGAAACATCGTTTCAAATTTGAATACCTTACTTATGATATTTTACTACGTGACTAGAAAAACGAAAGGGCTTAAAATATTTCAGTACTTATCTAAACTTTCAGAATTATTGGAAAATTCTTGTGAATTATCTAAGTTTTTAAGTACCTACAATATTTCCACGACATTTTTCCTACCCCACTTTTGTTTTTGTCCCCGAAATTGAGGTGGAAAACATTATGCTTAAAAAAGTTTTGGTTTATAGTTTCCGAGCTTATTACTTACACCTACTAAAAATAGGTTTTAGTGAAACTTTTATTATTTGGTGGGGTTGTAGTTATCGTAAATTTTCTTCAAACGAAATGACTTGGGTGGATATTAGGTATATCGAGGAGCTTTGACACAATGTCGTCGTCAAATATTTCAAACGAAAGCTGTAACGCCCAAACATGTTCTTCGCGGGTACACATTATATTGTAGTCTGCACAGTTTTCTTTCTCTATGGCCAATATATTTTTTATGGATGGTCAGGTAACCATATTTGTTGTGCTTTCTTGGAATTTAGTATTAACCCCCCAATCAATGGTGTGACTTCTTTTCTGAGCAAGATCGTCACAGTTACATAAGATGTGTATAACTGTTTCGTTATCCTCTGAGCTGAGCCAAATCTGCAGACTAAAGTGTCTGACGGTCCAATCTTGAACATGTTTTTCCTGAGTCTGCAGTGTCCAATCAAAGTCCTAGTCAGGATATTTGCTTGTTTTTAGAAAGCTTTAGAGCTACCACAACCATAGTAAGTTGCCTCTTGTCTTTTGGCAGTGGTTAACTAACATTTTTTTGTCATTATTCATTGAACCAACTACTCATTCATTTCAGTCCAAATATACGCATGATACTCGTAACTTTCTCCGGAACAGCCACACTCCAAATGCCTCAATTTTATTCATCATTAAGACTTTCAGGGTCCATTATCCTTTTACATAATATCGTTTTGATTCTCCATCGATGTCTTTGACCTCAGAATTCTAAGATTAAACATACCTATATAATAATATTACACTTACTATAATGCCAACCTCTCGCTCCTTGCGGTCTGAGAGTATTATTCTGTCCGTAGCAGGTAGCGCTGTGTGCTGCCGTCTAAAACACTCTCTAGGGTAAAGCAAATGGTGTATTAAAAGGCACATGATTTGCATTTAAACAACTTGCTATAATACAATAATTAACACTATCTGTACGTTCCTCCTAACCTCAGGTTTAGATCGTCTGTGGTAAGATGTCTTATCATAAATTGTATCTGATTTCATTAGATGAAATTCTTCTTTAAGGTCCACGGACAACTATTAATTCCAACACTTTGTTTTGTCTGCACTTAATGAATTTGGCTTGTTTTTTCTTTAATAGTTAGATGACAGTTATTTGTTCAATAAAATACCCCTTTACTTTCGGTTATTATTACTGTATTTTTATGCGTATTTACAATCATGGTATTTTTTTAATAATGGGATAGCCTGCAAATTAGTGTCTTTAAAACACGTTGTAAATATTACAATTCTGTTATATAATTAATTACCTAAGCAATCCACTCGTGAGCGAGTGATCTATCATTATTACAATTACAGATTAGATATTTATTATAACTTGTATATTGGGTACTCGATTGTGCTGTAAGTATCCCTATTGTAATATATCATGTCCATGGTGATTCACGAGTCTTTTAACACTAACAGTCAGTAAATATAAGCATTAAATAAAAACAGTAAAACTGTGTAAATAATTTGTTATTTAACCGGTACCACTGTGCCAAATACTTATGTCATGCGAAGACGCAATATGCGCATTCCGAATATTATCCCTTATAGTTATGTTGATTATTGTTATTATGTCTACCAGAAATCCAATTCAATGACACCTTCTAAAATAATAATAATACGAAACAAAAGAGCAGAGATGTTAGCTTCTCAGCCAGGAGCTAACATTCCAGTCTATTCTTGTCAAGACTTCATACAAGTTATCATACGCGATATAATAATAGTTTTGTAGGTATGTAAGTCGAATGATGCGAAAACAGTCGCATTGTGTAACAACATCTATACATTTTTTTCTTATTAATGCAGAATCCCAGATGAGAATTCTTTGACAATTGAAATCGACGTCATATTTATTTACAAAAAATATTATTTTTTTATAAAAAGTAGTATTTCATTTCGATCATGATTTAAGAAATGATTCGCAAAAAAATACCCTCTTAACAAAGTGGCCACAAAGTAGTGGCTCTATTTTTTGGCGATTTGTATAGTTACATATCTGATGTCATTTTTCAAAGAGATGTCCGGATGACCCTATTTTCCGAACATTTTCCCTATGACAATAGCGTAACAGAAATGACGTGGAATGAGGTGATATACCTACACGACACCCAAATCTTTGAACAGAGGAGCCTTGTGGCATCCATGTGTTCATTCAGAGGATTTATTATTTGACTATACCTCTCTGTTATTCAATGTATGACTACTTCTTGTATCTAGGTACATACTTTTTCTCTCAGAGTAAATTGACATGCATAATGCATAGATATTTCAAGGGCAAATTATTACGAAAATTTAAGAGTATTTGGTTGTCTTAATACCAAATGAAATTTCTCGCTTCTTTTTTCTCTTTTTTTATTTGTTGTTTTTAATTTATTCAAATTGCTTCCGTACGTTTTGCTTCCTGTTCCGAGGAAATATTTGCAACGGAAAGCAGTACTTATTCTCGGCACTAACTCAAGATTTATAATTATTTTTATTATTTTTTGTTGGTCGAAATCCGTAATTCCGAACTTCATAAAAATTTACGAGATTCATTTTGCGTAGAAATTTGTATCAATATTTATAACATAACACAATACGAGGAATAATATGTTATTATGCGTAGCATTGCTAATATTGTCAAATGCAAAACTATAATAAAAGAGACCTTTAAAAATACTGATCCAACTATGTATCTCTGCATATTTTATCGGGCCAATAAAGATTTATTTATTTATTTATTATCAAATGCTTCCATTGGTAACTATAATGTTAGTTTGAATTCCACGAAATTACTTAGCTATTTCGATAATTTTATATGCATCATCAAACTACTGTCGGGACATTTTTCGCAAGGAAACGTTATTTTATCGATTTTTTTATTTGAAATACATAATTACATATGTAGATAATTATTTTAATTGTAAAGATACCTGTTTTTTCGCTATAAAATATCACACTTTGTAACTACGGTCATCGGTAGCTGCGAAGGTATAACGTTCTCGACTGTTGATCCTCATTGGACTTCATATTTTTATTTTAATCCAAAACAAATAAATAGAACTTAACAGTAAGCTAGAATAGAACTTAAAAATAAATTGTATTAATTTGTATTTATTGCGATAAACCCATATTCATCTAAAGAAAAACAAGCATAAATCTTTAAGTGAAAAAAAAAAGCGTTTAACGGTAAATTGAAAATCGCGGATAATAAAGCAGAGTATCATTACGTATTTACTATTAAAAAAAAAGCTATTATTATACACGTACATTATACAAATAGAAAACTGTTTACAATAAACAATTCGTTTCGTGACAACGAAAATCGTTTATTTGTCATCAAATGTATTCAGTTCGTGTTGCTGAATCGAAACTAACCTATAATCATGGTAAGTAAATTTGTGTCGCAGTGTGTTATGCAAAGCGTCTATTCGAATTTGAGGTATTCTAAAAGATAATAAAATGTAATGATTCTATGAAATCTAGATTATAAACACCCTACGCTAATTTGAAAAACATGACGTGTATTTTTAAAGCACTTTATTCACGACACACTATAGGGCTCATTGAGCTTAACAACCTAAATAGCATGCTTGAAATTTCTTCACCTATATTTGTTTGCAGAGAATTGTTTTGTTTTGGATGAGATGCACTATAAAAGCTAGGGACCCGTCATTTCCCGCGGCGTTAATGTTCAAAATCGCATACTAAAATGTTAAAAATATAGGTTTTTTTTTTTACTTTTTGGGGTTAATTTCGCTTCATTAAAAAAAAGTTTTACAGTAATTCCCTAGATAAAGATTCAATGTATCTGCTCTATTTTTTCCAGAGCATGTTTAGTTAGGTTGTCGAGATCTAAGGTCTCATTTTTTTAATGCAGCTGCCTATTCTACTAATTTCTATGAATTTTCCCAGAATGGTGTTGTGTTCAAGTTACCAATACATCGTTAATTAAAGAGCCTTGAGAGAATTTGATTCAGGCAGATCTTTGTATACCACGTTTATGAAAAGATATCGAATCATAATAAAGCCTTTAGAATTGTAAGTACAAAATACAGTATTGTCTAAGCTGTTTGACGAATTATGTCCATGAGATTATCAAAAAATATATATTTCGCTACCAATTGCTAAGGTTCTTTCAGTTAAACGACGTTATCCATTTTACGTTTTGACGTCTGTAAAAGTTCTCGTAATGAGAAACAGTTGGTCGTACCAGCTTTTCATCAATCTCAAGTGTTAAATAACTGTAAGTAATTATATTGGTAAGTACTTTATTTTTTCTCTTACTTAGTAAAAAAAAACAATTTTTGGATTACAATATTATGATAACCCGACTCGAAAGGTCGTAATCCTTACGTCATTCTCAATAAATTGCCACTTAGAAGATGTGAAATACTTTTTATTGGAGTTTAATGGGAATGAACTTTGTATCATCAAGAGGATTTTAAATAACCCGAGGGATAATAAAATGTTAAAATAATATTAATCTCTTTAGTATTTCTTTTTCCTTATCGATTCTAGGAAATATTTCCTCTGCCCATTTTAGTCAACAATTTATTAATGTCGTTTATTAATATTAAAAAAAAATAGATTGTGATTTTTTTTCTGTTTCGCACAATCCCATATTACCGATCTCATAAAGGAATGATTCTGATTAGAATCCAGCGGGTGACCAACTAATCTATGCATCTTTCACACCTAAAAGAGTTCAGCTAATCATGTAACGCATTTTTATAAAATTTATTGTATGAAAGTAAATAATGTTAGATTCTAGAAAGGGAGTTGTTATTGGGGCGGACTGTAAGATATTGCTTTAGCACTAAGTTCGCCTTTTGACACACTACAATTATTGTCTTGTTTTTGTAACTATTCCCAATAACGATTTTTTTAGTCTGTCGTTCAATCCTCTCCAGCTACCCGCAAAGGAAAGGACCTGAGGGGATAGATGGGAAGGTTGACAAGCGTACCCAATATAAGGGTCAAACCTTTTATTTTCCACGAACATTTTTTATTGTTAATTGATTGAAAGAAATCAATCATGAATATTAATGAACCCAATGCTATTTTTAGCACAAAATCAAATATCGTCGTTTCTCCCAATGATTATGTTTTCATTTCAACAATATTTACACAAAATTTCGTAATAAAAAAATCATTTCGGTATTCATGAATTTCTGTGGCATTATTATTATTTTATTTCGTTAGATGCTTCCTTTATTTTAACATCAAGATCTTTTTGTAAACGCTTTTATCGTTTAAAATAATAATTCTGTTTTGTGACAATTGGTGATATTATTTTATCATCACGCAGAAGAAAAAGACAGATTTTTGATCGCCTTCTTCTAATGAGCATACGCGCTTTGATTCCAATTCTTTTGACGATTGCTCCATTATTACAACACAAGCTTTTTCTATGTACCTCTCTGTAATGTTATTACTAAAGTTCATACTATGTACCCACATAAGTGATCATTCACTATTCTTATTGCTCTCGTGTGTTTCCATATGAAGTATTAAACGGTGAAGAGAAAAAATCTTCTGCTGGAAACAAGTACCTACTACTGCATTACCATATCTATTTAAAAAATGGGGTAACTAGCAAAATGCTGTGTGTTTATAAAACGCACACACAATTATCTGTACGCAAGGATTAAGTTATGATATTCAGAATAGGTAAAGAAACTCATTGCTAGAAAATATGTGAAAATATCTTCAATTTTCTCTTAGGTACATGACACTAAAGATAAAAGGCACAAAAATGAATCTCAAAAATAGTGAACGCGTATTCTACATCCCATGGGGAAAACACGTACCTGCTTCAAAATTATCATATCAGATTTCGATATCAAGGAAACTCTTTTATTTTAAAGATACAGTATGACCTTTTGATTATAAGAGTTTACATAACTCTCTATGACACAATATAATATGTAGAAGCGTTTGATGTTACGTAGTCTCGTGCATATCATTATGAATTCTTTACTCTTTTCAGACTGAAGGTAACACAACACCATTATATTCCAATATGCTTTGTTAGATTACGTAATATTAAATGAAAACTGAAGAAAATTCACAGCGTTTAGAAAATAATGTAATTACATAATACGTATGCGAACGAAATTAGTTTTCATTTCAAACTTGTGGCGAAGAATTCTTATGCAGAATAAATAAATAATAATAAATAAATAAATCTTTATTGACCAAAATGATTACAATGATTACAAAAAAATAAGACAATCTTGTGTGCCAAAAGGCGGACTTATTGCTAACGCAATATCTTACAGTCAACCCGAGATAAGTAAAAGATAACTTATATAATGTAAATAATAATAAAGCAAATAAATATATAGATTTCATATATAGATTTCAGACGCCATTTTATCATACTATTCCATACGCGTGGTCCCCAGGCGTCCACTGAACGCAAAATCAGTAGCCCTCTACCATCCGTCGTGACCGCACGTGTTTCTTCTCGATATTGTCGTTAATACTATTTCGTGTATTCCACCTTCTGTGTCGTTCCTTCAGTGATTTTCCAGTCAAAATCGTGTTTGTGTGTCTTCGAGTGCTTTTACTCAAATCCCACTCAGTGCCGGCCCGCAGGGCCACTTTCCGACGAAGACGCTGACCTTGAGGACTTTCAACGGCTGGTAGTGGGATACTTCTGGTGGTGGTAGTTCTATTTATTCTATTTATAGTTCTATTCTTATTATATTATTTTGTATATATATATATTTCTACTAACATGGTGGAGGGAAACCAAGACACGGGACCTATAGGTCCTAAGATGTAAGAAATTAGGTGGTGGTCTTGACGCATGGAGTCGATGAGGCTCGCCACCCATCACGCCGCGTCAAGGACCAGGGAGGGCGCAAAGAGGAGGGCAGAATGCCGGATTGGTGTGTGGAATATAAGAGGAGATATGGAAGGTAAGATGAATGAATTGCGTGATGTTTTGCATGAGAGGAACTTAGATATATTGTGTTTATGTGAGACGAAAAGAAAGGATAGAGATTGTGATGTGGTGAATGGAATGGCAGAGATGTGGTCTGGAGTGCCAGAAAATGAACATGGACGTCAGGGAGTGGGTGCTATATTATCAAAAAGAATGACTGAATGTATGGTGAAGCGTAATGGGTATGGACTGGTAGGACCGAGACTCATCTGGATTCGTTTCAAGGTAGGCATGACCAGGCTGTTCCTTATTATAGGTTACGGTCCAGGGAATGATGCCTTGGATGATGAGAAGGATGAGTTTTGGAACTTAGTGCGGGAGACAGCGGATAAAAGAAGAGCGAATGAAAAAGTAATATTGGCAGGTGATCTGAATGGTTGGGTCGGTGTCAGAAGGAAGAATTTTGAGAGAGTGTTGGGATTGCATGGCGATGATAGGGTGAATGATAACGGGAAAAGAGTGCTAGAAGTATGTTTGGAGTTGGATCTCTTTGTGGCGAACACATTCTTCGCACACAAGGAGATCCACCAGTACACTTGGCAAAGAGAGAGAGTTGATCGTATTGAAAGGTCGATGATTGACTTTGTATGTGTGGACTCTGAGCTCCGGAAGGCGACAAAGGACACCCGGGCATTTCGGGGCGCCGGACTGTGGACGGATCACTTCCTTGTGATAACAAGGATTGATCTTTTCTCCGGTTGGCGCTCGAGGGCTCGGAAGTTGGAGCCTGTCCGGAGAATCAGGGTCGAAAAACTGAAAGAGACGAATGTTAGGGATGAATATGAAAGACTAACTAACGAAAGGCTAGAAGTACATGATGATGAGGAACGCTCGACGAGTGAACTATGGAATGTTATGAAGGAGGTGCTAGTAAAGAGTGCAAGAGAAGTATGTGGAGAAGCGTTGGTAGGAAGGAAAAAAGGTGATGCGTGGTGGGATGATGAGGTGAAGGATGCTGTAGTGAGGAAAAAGAAAGCGTGGAATGATGTGCTTGGTGCGAAACCAGATGATGGAGGTGAGAAAGAAAGAAAGAAGAATATATATAAAGCATGTAGGAAAGAAGTGAAAGAAATGGTTTGCCAGAAAAAGAGAAAACTTGAGGAAGAGGAATGTATGAAATTATCGAGGAACGCCGAGGAGAATTTGAAAATATTCTGGAAGGAAGTAAAAAGAAAGAGATCTGGAAGTGAGAAAAACAGTATGAATTGCATCAAAGATAAGAATGGTGATTTAGTGATGAATGGAGAAGAAGTTGTTGAAAGATGGAAAGAATACTTCGAAGAATTGTATGAAAGTGGTACTAGTACAAACCAGACGAATGTAGCAGATAGTATGAATGTAAATATTGCTGAGGACGAGGAAATACGTATGAATGAAGTTGTGCTTGCATTGAAAAAAGCAAAGAATGGTAAAGCTGCAGGACATGACTGTGTGGCCATAGAGTTCATCAAGCAAGGTGGCCCGAAGATTCTCGAGTGGTGCCTGAGGCTCTTCAACTTGTGCTGGGAGAGTGGCTGCACTCCTGAGGATTGGAGGAGGGCAGTCATCTGCCCTTTGTACAAGGGGAAAGGCTCAAGGTTGGAATGCGGCAGTTATCGGGCTATCAGTTTGCTGAGCTCTGTGGGCAAACTGTATGGAAAGGTATTGATTGAAAGAGTAAGAAAAGTGACTGAAAGTAAAGTATGGGATGTGCAGGGTGCTTTCATGAGTGGCAGGGGGTGCACCGATCAGATCTTCTCCCTACGGATGGTCGTGGAGAAGCTTCTGGCTAAACACCAGAGGCTCTTCTGCGCGTTCGTGGATCTGGAGAAGGCATACGATCGTGTGGACCGAGAAAGACTGTGGCGTGTACTGTCGGAATATGGGGTGAGCGACCGACTGATTGGCGCAATCGCGTCTCTATATACGGAGAGCTCTGCTTGTGTCAGGGTGAATGCTGCGTTGTCGCAGTGGTTCACTCTCACAAAAGGGGTTAAACAGGGTTGCGTCATGTCGCCTTGGTTGTTCAACCTGTTCTTCGACTACTGCATGCGTCCTCTGAATGAGCTGAATGTTGGTGTGGACCTAAATGGAGTGAAAGTATGTGCGTTAATGTTTGCAGATGATTTAGTGTTGATGGCTGATGATGAATGTGAGTTACAACGGATAGTATCCTGTGTGTACGAAAGCTGCGATATGAATGGTATGAAAATGAATGTAAATAAAACGAAAGTATTAGTGTTCGAAAGAGAGGAAATAAGGACAAATTGTGTGATAAAGGTTGGTAATGACTGTCTGGAGCAAGTGAATCAGTATGTATATCTGGGAAGTTTGTTTACTAGAGATGGACGCTGTGATGGAGACATTGAAAGAAGGAAGCTGGCCGGTACTAGGACGAATGGTGCGCTCGGTCCGATTGTTAGTAGTAGCAATGTGTCTATGAAAGCAAAAGTGCTAGTGCACAATGCTGTCTTGGTGCCGACCCTGATGTATGCTAGTGAGACGTGGACGTGGATGAAGAAGGATGAATCAGGGTTGAATGCAGTAGAAATGAGGTCATTAAGAAGAATGTGCGGGAAAACGCTGAGAGATAAGATAAGGAATGAGGTTATTAGGGAAATGAGTGACTGCAAGACTGGTGTAGTGACAAGAATGAAAGTAAACAAACTAAGATGGTTTGGGCATGTTGAGAGAATGAATGATGACAGGATGACAAAAAAGATATATCTGAATGAGCGAAGAGGGGTGAGAAAGCGCGGCCGTCCGAGACTGACCTGGTCCGATCATGTCGACCAGATCCTCAAGGATGGACGCGTTTTGAGTAAAAGGAATCGGAGAGCGTGTATGACTAATTGCATGAATGTGACGGAAGCTAAGAGTGTGTGTAAGGATAGGGCTGTCTGGCGCTCTGTCCTCTCTGCCTACCCTGCAAGGGATGTGGCGTGAGGGTATAGATAGATAGATAGATAGACACATACATACAGACATAAATACATACTAATCGATAATAAGACAAGAGATAAATATACATACATAAAAAAAGATAATGAGCTTTTAATAAATTTAAATGTATACGTATACACACAGGGGAGGGGAGGGGGGAAGAGCGGAATGGGAAATAAGGGACCACTCGCTGTGAACATTTGGACCTGAGGTCGACGACACAGAGAAGAAGAAGCCGGAAAGACTAACGAGCAACGACCATCCTACGAAATGAGTTCAGGGAAGAACAAGTGCGAATATTAGCTGGAAGCTGATTCCACAGTCTTGCGCTGTGAACCGTAAAGGAGTCTGTGTAGAAACTGGACTGATGAGAATACATATTTGCGTGCAATTACAGCTAACTACAACGTCGCTACGATTCCACTAAAATTAACGTGCAAAATAGATGATTGCATAGACGCAATAAACCATTTTAAAGAACTTTGGGCCCAACAAAAAATATCGATAACAATAAGTTATCAAATTTGCATTTTCGATGTATAATTTAGTCCTCGTCGCGTGTTCGTAATTGCGCCCATATTAAATTTCGTTTACCTAATTCCGTCCCATGTAATATGGTCCCGACACGTCTTTATTACCTTCCAACGTTTCTATTCCCAGTATTACCTCTTTCATAGATAAACCTACACACATACACGGTTCCCTACTAGTGTAATATAATATATTCCTTCCCTAAATTCAGGATTCGTTCAGAAGGGGGTGATCTATCTTGAACTCACCCCTCCCTCAACTTATGTTCAAGTAACACCCGATATTATAAAATACGTTTGATGGAAATCAGTTAACCGCATCTAAAATCTTTGATCCTTCTGTATTACAATTTTCAATAAACGTACCCACCAAGAAATTATCGATAAGATAGAAAGACGATATTAATATTAGGTATATTTTAAGCGACTTTGAATTTTGGAGCTTAATTAGATTAGTTTAGTTCATTTCTTCTGCTTCTTAGTTCATTTGTATAGTTAAAATTAGAATCAAAAGTTGGGATGGTTATGAAATCCAGAGACGGTAAATGATGAAAGGATAACAAAGTATGATCAATTGGGCGAAAAAAGAGATATTATTAACCTCTGACTGAACGACTAAAGAATCTGGACCTTCCGGACAGCTGCACGATTTTCATCGTACATTTAAATTCGAGTTGTTATGTAACTTTGTAGTCATCATCATGGGTATCCTCATTCCTCATCTCAATATAAGTTGTTCTTTCATCGTACTTCTGTCAATTCTAATTCAGATAGAATTAATTTGATTGTCTATTATCATTAATAGTAATTAGAACTAACCAAAGCTTTTATCACATGAGTAGGTATAATTTGCAGACAGGTATAGTGAAAATGTATGGGAATTCAGAGAAAATGTGCTCTACCTATTATAATTTACCAAATTTCTACCAATATTACATTGTATTTAAAAGCCTTCGCCCTCCCTCTGTTTTGTATGCACGATTTCCGGTCTAGCCAATCACAATAGCGGAAATACGAGTAATGTTGTTGTTATTCCGTTACACAAAACACACCGCTAATATCCAGAAAGTGCCATGGCGATGTCTAACTAACACCGAGTCGGCTTTTTCACTGCAGATCAATACTACGGTTCGTAGCTCTGAGGGATATGCCTGTTAGTTGGTCGCTGAATACTATAATATTAGTTAATAACTACCCCTACGACTAAACCGAATTACGTTTGGATAGTTGAACCTGCATTGTCACTGTGTTATATTGTTATGACATTAAAATGGATTCATACACCCTATTAGATATTATACTACATCGTATTATGCAATACATTATAATTCTGAGTATCAATATAATTTGAACACAGTTTATTGATCAAAATGAATGTTTGAAATTTTACAATGCAATACGCTGTACCTAATACGTTGTCATAATATAGCAAAATACCAGTTCAAGGCGAGTATTTAGTATAGGTACAACATACCACAACAACTAACTCATAGATAACTATGAACTACATTGTTATGTAAATTTTGACATGTACATAGATAATAAAACATTGAAATTACGTTTCAAAATATGACTGAATTTCTTATTAGATGCATACCCGTGCAATATACTTCTGTAATGGCTTCAAGATAACTAACCGACTACGTGTATTGTGGTAACATAGATAACAACTATTGATTGTACATTAAAATGTCTCAATGTGCATTGCACGAAGCATAACCAACATTGTTCATAATGTTATTAAAAATTCAGTGAAGTAAACGGTTTCTTTCTCTTTTTACAATACATAATTCAAGTACGATATTGAGTCGTCAGCTAAATTTTATCTCTCCATCATTTTAGTGGACGCCGATCTAATCGAGATGGTTGTTCCGAAACGCGATACATATAGGTATAAGATTTCTAATCAAGTATTGGCCATCTGTGTCCCACGTACGTGCCAGAATCTCTTCGTCTGTCTTCCATATCTTACGATTTTTAGCTTTTGAAGTTTTCCATATCATCTTGAACTTATGTATGTTCAGATCTCGCAGCTGAATCGGTCGTTTTGTTTCATTGATATTGTAAGTAGGTACGTTCTATAAAATAAAGGTTTATATGATCCATGATAATCTCGATCAATATCGAATTTCTGGGCTTGTTTGTCTTGACCGCGACTTGATGCGACGTTTCAGCAAAAATTTATGTTGCCATGACAATTTTGCTTCTCACAAATCATAGCATTTTTTTTTCAGCAATTCGTTTTCTTTTTATTTCGTCTCAATTCTTTGATCTCATTCGATAGTCTGTCTTATAGCTTGAAGATCGAATATTTTATGAGCATTTTGAGTATAACGTATTATATTTGTTATAATATACGAGTAGGTAATATTGGATTTTCGTTCGGCGAATGATACTCGCATCTACTGCTAGTCATTTTAAAAAATCCACTTTATTTTGTTCACGCCTCTGATACATTTTCCTACTAAATATTTCATAACAAATTTAAGACTGTATCAAATAAAAATCTGATGTCTTCTCTCCATTACGTCATCCCTCTTGAAAACTATCGAATCTCTGTTTTTTTTGTCGATATCGGTACCTGCTTAGTGCTTTAACAATACTTTTGATTTCTGACAATCAAACATGAGCTATTATTGTAAATTGATATTGTAATTTATGTGATGTACTAGAAATTACCATACGATAAATAAATAGTGCTTAATACTAATCATTACGTAATATCATTAATTTTCGTATAGTGATAATCACTGTATCGCAAATGCGTGTACTAAATGGTTAACATTTCTTAATAACATGTCTAAATACACCTTTCTCATTATGTTGAACATGTTCAACAATTTATTATTCTTACATCATTTTAACCTCCAGTCTACCAATTACATTTTAGCCTCAGATCAGAAAAAAACTTAACCTAGATGTTATTAAGCATTTATGCAAAGAACGTCCCCGTATCAATGAGTTTGGAATACAATAAAAATAAGTTTCAGTCTCTGTCAGTTGTCGTCTACATAGTCCGAGAGCCCGCTGCTTAATTTATGACGTATCTGTTTTTTGATCGAAATGTGGTATAAACGATAGCTTACCAATAGGGTATAACATCGCACTAGGGTTGCCTATCAAAATCTTGCCGCAACCCCCCCTGCCCCCCCCCCGAAAAGGTCCCTCTTCGCGGTTTTTCGCATTTTATAGGAATATGGTAAGAGATAGGAGAAAGTAGTCAATGACAAAAATAATCCTTGCTAAATTCTCTACAAAAATTGTTAAGTCAATTTTTTCGTAGAACTAGCAGTTTACCCGCAATGGCCGGTGTAAAACCGAAATTCATTTAAAATACAAAAAAAAATTATTTAAACTAAATTGGTTGAAAATTGATAAGAGCTACAGCAAAATAGTCAGAGAACGAATTAATTACCATAGTCTTAGATACAAAACGAGCTATAACTAATGTTCATACATCTAATAATTTCGGAGTTATTACAATAAAACTCAGTGACAAAAATTCTTAAAATTTAGTTTTTCATAAAACAACCAGTGATATAGCGCCGCAGGCCAAATTTTTTTTTCCATAAAATGTTAGTAATAATGGGTGGAAGAATGTGAAAGAAAAAAAATCAAACTTTTTTTTTTATTTTTTCAAAAAATATCCTGTTTTTTGACCGGCCATTACGGGTAAACTACTAGTCCTATGAAAAAATTGACTTATCATTTTTTGTAGAGAATTTAGCAAGGATTATTTTTGTCATTGACTACTTTCTCCTATCTCTTACCATATTCCTATAAAATGCGAAAAACCGCGAAGAGGGACCTTTTCGGGGGGGGCAGGGGGGGTTGCGGCAAGATTTTGATAGGCAACCCTAGTGCGATGTAATACCCTATTAGTAAGCTATCGTTTATACCACATTTCGATCAAAAAACAGATACGTCATAAATTAAGCAGCGGGCTCTTGGACTAACAGAAATTTCAGAATCGCTAGTTGCAATTTGACTTGATGTAGTTAGGTGAAACTATATATATAATGCGGCCGCTTCACGCTCGGCGACTCTCCACGAGTTTTCTGTGAATGAGTAAAAGGACGTACGGACGAGGTGATTGTCTTGAACTGTATACGTAACCGACGGTTAATGCCTTTTTACTCATTCGCGCGGGACTCGTGGAAGGTCGGACAGCATGTGGATGAGGCATAAGATATGTCATTATATAATGATGTAGCAAACATTCAGTGTAGACTCTTTCGATTTCTCTAACATCGAAAATTGACTTGAAGCCAGACCGCCGAACCATCAATAACGCCGAGATGTCAGGATTCTGTTGAAAATATAGACATAGACGCTCAATTTTCTCTCCTGAAAATAGAAAAAGAATCACATATAATCGATTGGGAAATAGCATCAGGCTCTCACGGAAATACTGGAAGGAAAATAGGAAATAAACAACATATTCTTGGCTTCACGAAACTAATAGCATTTTGTATATTGCATTATACTTGTACTCCCTGAGAATAAAAGACGCTTTACGGTAGATTTTTGGTAAGAAAAATGATCATTTTAATGGATGTTGATATTTACTTATGGGTTTATCTAAAAGGAGGCGTAGGTAGATGTCGTATCAATTTAGCATGTACCTAATGTATTTCATTTCATACATTTAAGGAAAGGTAACAGAACATACATAAAAATTGCGTCAGTAAAAGTGATATTACTCAGCCAAAGATATTATTTTGAGACGTAGAACGTTGATAAATAATTAGAATATTTTTATTGACTCTAGCGATTGTAAAGGAGAATTCTAAAAAAACTTAAATGATAGGTGAGAATGAATTAAATGCTGCATAGGTGACATCATCGAAATCAATGCAAAGAGCGCTCTGGTTCATAAATTTATGATATAATTATAGTACTTTAGAAAATGTAAAAGGAATTATTAAGGTAATGCACTTTAGCATTTATTACAGCTGACAAAGATAATCTTTATTTTATATCTGTATATGAAATTGTTTTAAATGTTTTGCATTTGATCTGATCATTGGAAATGATTTATTCATGAAGCTTCTTTAAAAGTCACACGGGCATATGAAGGTAAATGAATGTCGAATGAGATAATCGTTATGGGACAATTAATTCATTGTACGTGGGTGTATTTTTGTGGAATGTATTTTAAATCTATTAATTCACATGGTGGAAACTCCACCTGAGTCTTTAAAAAATAACGTATATTTTTCAAATTATTACGGCTTCTCTTTTTTAATATGTACGAAAAATAATAGGTAGGAACCGCCATAATATGCTTTTTGTCAAAATGTTTATTACGCCAAGCACTCTCTACTAATTTAAAACAGCTTTAGTCATTTAACCAACGTGGGATTATAAAAAACGTCACCAGAGAAAAAATTAAGCTTTCATTAAAACTTTTTTTTAGAAAATGTTTATTCTTTCGAATGGCGGCTAAAAGCTAATGTCGCTTTTCCCACAATGTTTTTATATGTATTTTTAAAATTCAAATTTCACTAAAAATGTGTATATTTTAACTGGAAAACTAATTGGTTTGTTAAATAAACACTAATTCACGAAATATTTTATGCTTATAACATTTATTTTACTCACATATCTGTGAGGTTTTGTTCTATTACCGATGTGTTGCTTTTTGTAACCTTGTAGAACTTAAAAGGTACACATTCTCATACTACATCTTGTAATGTTTTTCATTTTTTTTTCACAATAGTTTCAATTGTAAAGATCGTTTCAGCAAAAAAATTGTTCACCAAAATCTCAATATTATCGTTTGGTGAATACGTATACATAGTACCTATACTGCTAATAAAATAAAAAAGAAATTTGAAATATTTTATGGGCAAATAACATAAAATTATTCAAACAAAGAAAAACTTTTTCCTAGCCTGAAGGTTTTATTTTGTTATTATTATCCTAAAAAAGTAACCGACCAAATATTCAGTTTTGAACCCAAATTACGTACCAAATGTTTTTTTACAAAAACATATTATACATCAGAAACGATTTAATCAGATGTTTTTGTTAGGTAGCTTGTTTAGATTTTACCATACCAAATCATTTACAGGTAACTTAATTTTGCTTAACAACGTTCCACGTAAAAAAAACAAAGAAGTTATCCTGTCAGGTTAAAATAAGTTAAATACTACATAATTTATTTAACATAATGAACATTAACAGCCAGATTTCCCAAAGTTGAATATGTTAAGTTATGAAACTTATCATTTTTGTGTTTTTAAACTTACGTCACTACAACAAGAACATCCTTCGCACAAGAACATAACATTAGAGGGTTAGGAATGTCTTGAGTTGAGATAAAGTCATCACTGTGAACATCGCAAAAAGCTTGTGCATAGTAGCTACATGGTTTTGTTTGCATTCAATCCTACATTCTATACTATATTTAGATGTACTCTACGTATTCTGATTAGGATTTAATTTTGACAGTACTCGTATTACGTTCAAAAGATACATGCCTTATGCATTGTTCACTCGCGCATTGCTGCAGTGAATACCTAATTATTCACATACAGCTAATGGGCATTGTAATAATGTTACACAGCTCTGTACTATTTATTAGATACAACATATTACAGAGAGTTGAAGCAAATGAATCTCATATTTTATTGGTAGATACTCAAACCACTAAGTCTAGTAGTTAGTTGCCCATTTTTGTTTCATCCCTTGTGTTTCATTATAAATCTACATCAACCTATTATTATTATCTGTTTGACTACGTAATAAATTATAACATAGCCAAATTGCTACCTAATATTGTTATAAACATTACTTACTAGCTTTAGCTTGTCAAAAATTTCTGGAGTCTTCATTACCTCCATGAGCATGGTTACCAACATTATAAGGGTAATCTTCTCCATTCTTCTCGGGTGTAACGTGTGTGGATTGTCGATGTTGTGATTTTAGGCCTACTTGATGAGTCCATCTTCAGGATTAATGTAGTAATATTATTAGAGTACTTGCTTGCAAGACTCTTGTGATAAATCGGTTTACATTCTTAGGTGCAGCAGTGATATCTCCAAAGTTTATTATTTAAGATAAATAAACTATTTTTCTTTAACAAAATAGAGATTTTTGTTAGCTTCATCCATCGACGTGATGAAAGGGAGTTTTCCGAACAACTGTCTCGGAAATATCTAAATAATAATTGAAGACCGATTCTGCAAGCCGGGGATCCCCATGGGCAGTGGAATGTACTTTGCCCCACTTATATTTAAGAGAAACAACCATGGTAACTATTATTATGCCTTTTTGTATGTAGGTAATAATACAGGGTCGTGAATCCTTTACTTTGGCGTTCCCTTTAGCGAGACGAATTTGTTTTATTTATCTTGGCGTATTGTGTACCTACATACTTTGGGTATATTGGGTATATTGTTCTACAGCCCAATCTACAGTCGAAATGCTGGGAGGCGTTTTACGATTTTTTACCAACAAAATTATTTTCTATAGAATAGGTACTACGCGTGTACATACTTTCGTGATTTCATTTCCCCACAAAAACGAAATTCCAGATATTGTTAATAATTTAGTTCTCCACTTGAATATACTCGCTACCACTTGGTCATACAGCGTTCCTCATGGATATTTCAAGCAAGTTACAAAACTCCGTCATTTTTGAAAAGTCCTTCCAACTGGCGAAAATAAAGCATGGCTCCGTTTGGTCGACTAACATCGTGCATTTTAGATCATCTTCCTGATTGATCTAACAAGGATATCCGATCTACAGAATTTGGTTGATTACCGTCTCTTCTGGGCATGCTGATGTACAAAACACACGCTTCATAGTACCTACTACTTTTCTATTTTTTTTTTCCACCTGCACCCTACACTCCCTCAGATAGGTTTATTGGCCCTATTCTAGGCCTTCATCGATCCACAATCCTCCCCTAATCACTTTTTTTGACTCGCATTCATTTTCATAATATTCAAATCTAGTAGATACAATGTTCCTAATACTAAGTAAATTTACATAATTTCATACGCACAGAGTTAATCCAAATAGAAATTTTGCATTTTTTCTCTTTCCTGGCAGAAATATTATTATGCTAATATATTTCACCTTGTAAAAATGAGTGAAATAATATTATTTTAATGTAGCTTTCAGGCCCGGCACAGCATGACAAATAAAAATGTACTTAAACATAAATTATGACTACCTTCTATTTTTGAGAGCTTTCACAGCGTGATAGGTAAATCCATTAAATCCATACCCACTGTGTTTTTCGAGTTTTTCAACAGCGCAGGTTTATTTTCTGAACGAATCGAACTTTCGAAGTCAGTGCGGACTATTAGCAATATTTTCTAGTGTCGAAATCTTTACATATTACTATATAGATCTATCTTCGCATCTAGTATGTTCGTTCAGTGCAACATTATGGACCTAAAAATGTGTTAGGTTAGCCTCTCCGCTACTATTCTACATCAGCTCCGAATTATAGAGTCTTTTGATTGTCTGACTTGGGTTTCCCTATCTTCTGCTACCTACGTGCAGGGATGTATGCAAGGCACGTATTAATTCTCCATGTTGTTTGAAGACATGCAACTTGCAGGAGATTATCTAACAACTTCAAACGGTTGCTCTTGCCTTTTTTGACTCTCTATTTAGGTACAACTTTATGCTTATATTTTGGTGTCAATTTTTGCATACCTAAATAAACTGTTGGCGTGAATCTTTCATTAACGACAGTAATATGTAACCAATTTTTGGTAGCTTAGTAGATACCTGCAATTTAGTAGAACTATAACAGTATTGGAACATTGTACAAGTTCACACATTCACGCCTATTAAAATCCATAAAATTGACTAAGTATTCAGTCGTTAAAATTTCAACTCTTTTTTTCCATCTGTTTTGTATAGCAAAACGTCGAGTACTTCAAGTTTATCTCGTCTGAATGAGATTTTAAAATATTCAGCGTTCTCAGCGTAGAGTCATTAATTTTGTTTTATTGTTCAAGATGAATACTAATATTTTTTCATTTGTTCTCGTGTCGCCAAACAAGTGATTACTAAGCAATCATACTTCAAAATATTCAGTTTGAAACAAATGATTGAATTTGTTTGCTCAAAAAAATGTTTTGTGCGCAAATTCAGCAGACAGAAATCATGCAGGTAGTTATTTCAACACATATACCTACAAGCAATGAGTATTCGCCGTTCCAATTCGCTGAGATGAATCAACCATCTTTACGATTGCCTGACATGAATTTGTTACGTCATATGCAGGCTAGATGGCGGGTAAGATTTCCAGGCAATTTTATGTAGATGCTTCATGCACTTCAACAATACAGTTGTTATGTTGTGTATGTATACTTTCGTAATTATAACTCCAATGAACCGAAGTAGTGAAATTTGTTCTGATACACAATTTGATGTCAGAACTTCCATCCCGGTCTACCATATTTTGTTTAAGTTACCCATAGCAGAAGAAGCAACTAGGCATAAGGGAATAAGGAAAACAAGACATTTATTGAATAATTGGCTCAATAAATAATCTAAGTATTATATTGTTATACTATAAAACGAAATTCTTACAATGAATCGATTAAATTTTATAGCATCATCATCATTTATGATATGAGTAAAATTTAACGAAAATTTTAGCAACAAACTGTCAGTGGAGTTTATAGTATACCTTCTTACATTACGTTATAATATTCCACGGCATAAGGTATTCATGGCGTGTTTTTAATGACTTTATATGCGGGTTTCTCGTAAAACATTTTAAACTCAATAATGTGGATACATGGCGGTAATGCAAACGGCAAATAAAATCGATAATCCTAACTTCCCACGAATTTGAATGTATTAATCTTTAATAAATCTTTTTTTTTTAATTCCATGAACTGCATCTCTCTTCACCTTCTTGAGGCATCTGTTAAGAGATAGGCATGGTATCCAAAATGGCAGACGCACATAATATTCTCTTAACTCATCTTTGAGAATCTTGTCTACTGATCGACTCAAATGATACTACGACGGTCGTGTTTCCTAACACAATTTTACCCACAATATCATAATTCACTCTCTCCACATGTTTAAATCACTTAAACTTACTTAGGAAAATTAATTTTCGTAACAAAACCAGTCTTCGTCATCCTTGTACTATATACATAGTACAAAATTAGAACAACTTTTTACTAAGCCACAGATTATTTTCCCATTTCAAAATCATCCCTACAACTGTCCCAACTAACATATTTCTTTGTTACGTTAGAGACTTGCTTATACCAAAAACATGTCGCCTTTAATCGACGTCTTTTAAATGTCCCATTTCCTACTTACAAACGAGAGGCAATCTTTTTATTAAACACTTACATTATCTACTTAATTAAACAAACTAATCCCCATTCTGAAAAGGGTTTGCTGTGGTTTTCTTTACTGCTATAGTAATACCTACTTTAGATTTTGTTGTTTCGTTTTGCTTTGGGATTTATTGCGCCTGTCAAAGCAAACTTAACAAACTCGTTTGCTCTTCGGTTGGACACAATATGGGGAAGTGTTGAACAACAATTTTTCAAACCACAACTACTTACTTTAATGAAGGTACACAGACTTCTTTGAGAAAGTTTTATAAAAGTATTCCAGTCGACCTGGAAATATGCACCTGACTCCATTATGGTATTGCAAATAATGTTGTGGCGATGTGTCGTGAAATTTTCCAGAATATACGAGTATGTTTTCTACCTACAATTTCTTTAGAAGAAAATTATTGTTGCAGGTATGGTGTAGGTAAAACCACTCATTATCACTGATTTCGTTGTTATTTCTAGGTCATATCCAATTGCAAAGAGAATTTGATGAATTTTTCAGGTATTTATAGAGCAAAAAGTAACTTAAACTATCTAAAACTGATTTGCTAGACAGAATTATGAAAATCTGTTCTGAAGCAGTAAACACCGACCTGGTTTTTGTCAATTATAATAACTACAAAATACTCGTAATATACAACTGATTGGCTTAGGACATAATTTGATATGTTTAATTATATGCAAGTATTTTGTTTTATGTTTGATGCAATAAGTGTCCTATTTTTTATATATTTAAAGACACCTCATTAAAAATCATTAGGTAAGTACTATAATAATTTATTGTTCTCGAGAAAAATATTTTTTTTAAGATGAAATACATTGAATAAAATTTGTAGAAATGTCTTAGTGAAATAAACTTGGCGAAAAGATAATGATATAAATTACCTTTAATAAATTTAGTAAGTGGGTTTATGAAAATAAAATTGTTAGCAAAATATTATACGTAGGTATCAGGTGATGCGTACTTGATAAAAAATGTAGGTTCACCATTATACCATTATGAAATTTATTAGAATAAAATATTAGCATATTAGGTACATTATATGAGAGCTTTCATTAGTGAAATATGATAATAATGTGAAGGTTTCTCATCATTATCATATTTTAAATATTTCGTAAAAATAATAATTGGATATTATTTGAATACCATATGTTATTCTTACCCTTAAAAAATATTAAATTTTGAGTTCAAGGAAATGATGAATAATAGACAATATTATTAAAATAAAAAAACGGTTTATCAAAAATATTTTAATTGCCCCAGGAAATGTAATATTATTCAGCAATTACTAAAGATATTATCTTAGGGATATTTTTTTTATATTCAGTACCCTTTTATTAGTTTACAATAATTCCAAATTGATTACTATATTTTGCGCTTATCCTTCCATGCAAAATTTGGAAAAGCTCAAAGGTACTAGAACAATTTTTACTTAGACCATATCGCCCCTAAGTATGCCTACTCGTAAGTTATATGTTTAGATATTCATAAATGCTTCTTATATTAGTAACTGGATTACTAACTCAGCCACATATCTCGAGCAGACAGGTAACATTTTTTTATGAAGTTAATATTTGCCTAATAGTCAATCGTAATACATTTCTGTCTAACAGTATAATAAGTGTCGGACCACGCAAAATGTATAGAAAGAGACTGTAGTTATAATGTTAATCCAGATACTAGGGTGGTACAGTGAAGCATTAATCTGTGGCTGTATTACATAACCATAACATAATTACTACGTAACATATGTAGGCAATTAATTAATTCGCTGAATGTATAATCAAATAGATTTATTTCTACATAATCATAATTAGTACCCAACGCCTATTATACCTGATTATATTAGGTGTCAGGATATCATTATATTATAATGTACGTGTAGGTAGATTACATAATCAATTTAATCAGCAAAATTATGTACATAAATTAATACATACATGGTTAATTATCCTAATTCTTCGACTTTCATAGGGATTCAGTGTCATTCCCGGTATAAAGGAATCATGCTCTCTCTCCATCTTTTTCTTAGTTGGCATCCTGGCGGTCAGCATCCTTCGGGGATCTCTTGCATGACAGGCTTAGTAATTATTGTGGAGTTCATCCTTTCGACATGATCCTTCCATAACCCTATTTTCATTCGCTTGTCATGCTGGTGAATAACTATTACATTAAATTTGTTTTATGTTTTAATGGACGATACTCAATACTATATTATCAAAAGTAGGAATTCTAAACAAAGTAAACCAGACCCTTAGTGTTCTCCGATATTCAACTTATGCTATGACTTATTTTTTTTTTTTTTTAATTTAAAGGCAATCCACCCGTCAACATGCTATGACTTATAAACATGTAAGAACCCATGTAAATATAATAATTTCACGACCCATATACACTGTACAAACACAAACATTAATAATGCACATATTATCCATTCTTGCACTCCATAAATTTCTTATGACATTTCGGAGAACTTACCATGCAATGCAAGATAAGTGACCATCTTTTCGTTTTCTACTTGGAATAATCCTCTACTCTACGAAGAACAAGACATTTTCGTGTTTGACAAACGAAAATTTCTCCGTGATAAAAGAGTGATAAATGTGTTTTTTCATCTTTTTTTTATCTCACGAATGTTTTTTGAACTAAGAACTCTTGATTTTGTCACGACAGCCCCCGGAGAGAAGGTAATTTTACAGGAATTTGAGAGGGACGTTTAGGGAGAAATTGAGAGAGTGATGTCAGTCACGCCTGATTGTATGTCTTCCTATAATAATCTAATCTACTACGTCGTCCACAAAAATCATAATGAAGATTTGTATATTTTTGTTAAGTGTATTCGTAAATTTACAACAAATGGAGATTTTTCCGCCTATCCGCTTTTTGAAGATCAGTTGATTAATTGTACAAAACCTTTTTCACTTTTCCTTTATTATGTCTGGAGCTCAAATAAATATCAACGCATCTTAGTAAAAGTCTCACATTTCTTGCAATTTCTATGAACTCTATGAAACTATTTCTGAAAATGCAAACAATAATTGTTAATTTATTAGGGATAATTTCGAATATATCGTCGCATATACCTATTGAGTTTTAGGCTCATGGCTATAAATATTTACTAATTGTATTTTTGGTACATCTTCTGATGATACATAATTTATTGAGTAAGTGATAATAAAATTCCCTTTCAATTTCAAAAAAGCTTTTTTTTTTATTTCAATCATAAATTGTATATAGTTTACACAAAAAAGACACACTATCGTATTATAGGTATTTGTAAGATTTACTAAAACACCAATATACCTACCAATTCTTTTTATGAATCTTAAAATATTATTTATTTATTTATTTATTTATTGATCTTAACATTTACAAGATATATACTATTGCTTATGTTTGCCTCCCCCACTAGGAATATCCTGTGTCGGGAGAAGCAAACTCACATTATAAAAATTATAATAAAAACATTACAACAACACAACAATTGAAAGATAAAGACAAGAATGAAAGATAAAAGCAAAATAAAGTAAATACAGTCAAGTGGAGCCCAACACACCATATCCTACAATAATCCATTTCCATGTTGTTCGTTCTTAGGGTTTGTTGCGGGTGGAGTGGTTGATTAACCTAGCTTCCGGCAGCGATACGTGAACTTCACCCTGAAGATGACAATAGTATCGCTGCCGAAAGCTCGGTTGCTCAACCACTCGAGCCGCAGTGAAAACCGAAGAACAAACAAAATGGCAATGTACTCGCTGCGAAAGCCTACAATAATTATTTTCGTCGATTCACATACACGTTATAACAATTTTGATAAATTTTGTATTATACGCATACGCTATGTCGTTGTAGTAAGTAATGTGATCTAATTATTATAATAATGAACGTCAATTACGCAACATGTGTGTCATTAATTCGTTATATTGTTATTAATAATTAATTATTAATAGTAACGATGCCTGCCAGCGACATTCTAACGATTAATTATTTTCTTGTGACTGATTCATCAATACAGCCTTTATATTTTAATAGTCAATTAATTATAACATTGTGGGGGAAATTGTTTCAAATACCTTTAAATAGAGACAGTGGGTTTTTTTGCGAGTTCTTAATTTAAAATCTATTTTTAGGATATGCATTCCCCGTAGAATCGCTGGTTTGAAGAATTGGGACCACGCATTTTCATATTTTTTTTCGAATGTCCTTGTTCAGTTTCAGGTGTTCGTAAACTTCCATAAGACGTTATTCATCCTTTTCAGCAATGAAGTCTCCACCCTTTTTGAACGTCACATTAATAAATAAACCCTGTTTAGAGTTAACCTAATATTTGGATATATCGTGATTGTAAAGTTGGTAGTAGTATAATAATTAAGATCACAAAGTTCTATTACTTGGATATAATTCAATTTCTTACCACGTCTTTGTCCATATTTGCATTTTGATCTTACTGTCATAGAAATGGAACTCAACTTATCATGTAATAACTATTATAATTTGTACTGTACCAACTACACTAAAAATACATTGAAATCATTTTTATCTCATTGCTGATTTAAAATTATTTCACGATAAAATGTCACTCTTACTAAAAGGAAAAATAATGAAAAAGAAAACTGTTTATGACACAAATGTCATCTCCATAAACAGAGTGATGAAAAGGATTTGTCCAATTTATAATAGTCCAAGAGCCCGCTGCTTAATTTATGACGTATCTGTTTTTTGATCGAAATGTGGCATAAATGATAGCTTACCAATAGGGTATTACATCGCACTAGGGTTGCCTATCAAAATCCTGCCGCAACCCCACCTGCCCCCCCCGAAAAGGTCCCTCTTCGCGGTTTTTCGCATTTTATAGGAATATGGTAAGAGATAGAAGAAAGTAGTCAATGACAAAAGTAATCCTTGCTAAATTCTCTACAAAAAATGTAAAGTCAATTTTTTCGTAGAACTAGCAGTTTACCCGCAATGGCCGGTCCAAAACCGAAATTCATTTAGAATACAAAAAAAAATGTATTTAAACTAAATTGGTTGAAAATTGATAAGAGCTACAGGAAAATAGTCAGAGAACGAATTAATAACCATCGTCTTAGCTACAAAACGAGCTATAACTTATGTTCATACATCTAATAATTTCGGAGTTATTACAATAAAACTCAGTGACAAAAATTCTTAAAATTCATTTTTCATAAAATAACCAGTGATATAGCGCCGCAGGCCAAAATTTTGTTTCCATAAAATGTAAGTAATAATGGGTGGAAGAATGTGAAAGAAAAAAAATCAAACTTTTTTTTTTATTTTTTCAAAAAATATCTTGTTTTTTGACCGACCATTACGGGTAAACTACTAGTCCTATGAAAAAATTGACTTAGCATTTTTTGTACAGAATTTAGCAAGGATTATTTTTGTCATTGACTACTTTCTCCTATCTCTTACCATATTCCTATAAAATGCGAAAAACCGCGAAGAGGGACCTTTTCGGGGGGGGCAGGGGGGGTTGCGGCAAGATTTTGATGGCAACCCTAGTGCGATGTAATACCCTATTGGTAAGCTATCGTTTATACCACATTTCGATCAAAAAACAGATACGTCATAAATTAAGCAGCGGGCTCTCGGACTATAAATATATTATAAACATTTTTATCACAATATAGTTCATAAGTAAATTTGATAAATGCGAGATTTTTTTCTTTATACTCGTAACCCACTGAGTTTTGAGAGCGCATCCGATAAACAATGTCCATTCTTTTCCATTGCAATTAGCTTTTTATTGGTTTGAAGTTTTTTATGTTTATGTTTTCTTATACTGTAATATTACTCTACTTTAATTTTTTATGACAATATTTCCGATAATTTTTGCTTTCATTGATATCCTTGTCGATTTTCTTACCTATACCTATCACATTCAGGAATAGGTACTTGAAGCGAATTATTAATACCTATAGAAACTTCACAATTGTAAAACTTATTTTTTATTCTGCATTATTCTGAGGACTCTTTCTGTAATTTTGAGTCATCAGTTTGCTATTATAGCATGTACCTATTGTACCTCTCTAATAAAAAAGTTGATAGAGATTCCGATATTATTTCTTTGATTGTTTTACAGACTAATAGTAAAAATAAAACAGTTTCTTAAGTCGTAACAAGAAAGCATTTTAATTCATTATCATTTTTTTATATAAGAGTATCCAAACCACCTATGCATTCACGGGAAATAAGACGCATAAAAGGTTTCGATTGAAAAAGAAAACGTTTTTTCATTATTGTTAAAAACTATAATTAGTACAGCAGCGTTAATCTTTCAATGCGCTAATTAAAATTAATGTACAAGGTAAGTCAGAAGGTATAGCATTTTAGTATATATTTTTTGTATATTTACAACAACAACCCAATAATCTCGTTTTCAATTTCCCTCTTTTTTGTCGTTTATCTTCCGAGATGAAAATTCTCGAGCACTAATAATATGCCGTCGCCCCCAGGGTGCAATGTTTTTATTTTATTTTATACGTAAGCAAATAAATAGATGGTACGTAAGTACAACCATAGATAAACATATTGTGTAGCTTACATCTTGTGTGTACATCAAAAAAGCTCTCTCATTTTGAAACAAAACAAGTCATATTACTAGAACAATACAATTCTTCGTGTTTTTATTTTATCATCTTATACCCCTGCTTATTCACTTAGGTACATAAAATACTCGTAAGATATTGATGTTCATATAGATAATACTACTTCCTTGTTTGTGACGCAATATCTAGTAGTTCTACCTTCTACAAAACGTCATTTTTCTAAAACACGAGGTAAGAAATCAAATAAATTGTCTTTGTACTATATTGTTCAGAGAACTTTTAAAAATTAAGTAATTGGTATAAGTGGATAAACAGTGAATATTCTGTATTGTTTGGCCATCTTTCAGCTTTTGAGTAATATTAGAAGCTCAGCAAAACCAACAAAGTACCTACTCTGAATTAAATTATTTGAAAATATTACCGATTAGGACTACGTGGAAAACTAATTATTAACGTCAGACAATACAGTTCAGCTTTAGAATATAGGGAGGTCATTTACGGAGGTAATTCTTTCTTATACCAATGAAATTACCCAGCATAATACCACCTATTTTTTTAATATCAAGTATAGATATTTCCTAGAAATAAAAGTTCGGTTTCGCGGTTCAATCATCGATAAGTCAAAAGTTGAATGACTATGTAACACCTATCGTAAACATCTGCTGTACTGATTAATGATCGCCCATAGTATATCGGTATAACTTTATCAAATACCGAAAGAGTAAAACGTCAAAACGATTTTGATAAATTGTATTTTTTGATTACATAATTAACGGATATAAGCTCTGATATTACGGCAATAATAACGTCGATAGACAATTTTTTGTGTGAAATAAACTTGATACTTCGTTAGTTATATCCATATTAGACACAACTGGTATTAGCAAAACATTAAAAATTTCTTGAATCGCCAAATAACATTATCAAATTACGCTATGTTTATTATAACTAGGGCATAAAACAGGCGACAGTGCCGGAGTAAAAGTAGGTACATTTCAATTGCTTGTCGACTGCTGCATACAAATTTCGTTGATGGCTCTATTCAACAATATGGGCTTTGATAGTGACATAATTATCGAAAAATATAAATAGCAATTTCAAAAGAAAACAAAGTGGTGTTAGGTGCTTGACATGTAAATGAAAACCGTGTTCATGGGGCCAAATTGTGGACTAATTGGAATAAATGCCTCTTAAGATATTTCAAAATGTCATACGATCTAACGAACCTATATACACTAATAGAACCTATATAGTTGATACCGGAGGCAGTAGGTGTTCATGTACAATACGATATGTATTTAGGGCAAGGAAACTTATAAAAAAAGTAACATTTGTGTTATTTTTTTGGAAATGTTCTTACCTCAATATAAAATTATGAAAAACTCCTAAGCTTTGAACTTGTACGAGAATACTGTATTTTTCAGGAATAAAATACTTCGCTTAGGGTATGTATGTTCGACTTTGTAACTTTTTTCTTGGTATTCATACCTAGGCTTCTGATCTATAATAATTTTGTTATTGTTACAAAAGAAAACTTCTTTATTACGAAGTATTAAAGTAAACTTTGTACCTTTTATTGATCCTTTATAATAATAATTTATTTTATTTTCTTGAGCCTCAGGTACTTTCTTAGTACTTATCTTCCTAAACGTGTATTGGTCATTTTCGTATAAGGCGCATTGAAACTGAAAATATAGGATTACTCAGTTGATAGGTACTAAATATATCATCCTAAGACTGAAACTGGATAAATGAGAATATATTTTATTGACTAGGAATATACCTAAATTATTTAATGTATTGGAACTGGATTTTTCGGCATTGCTCAGATGGAAATACATTAAAGATTTTTTCTCACTCGCTTGTACTTAGGAAAAATGTTTAAGTAGCTTAACTGGTAATAATTCATTTATTGTAATTTTTTTCAAGAAATTATACCCATAGTTTGGTACACATAATAAGACGCAGTGACTCTAGCGGTTTTTTTTATATTCATAAACTCAAATCGATTCTATCGCTTACAAAAGGTACTCTTATTGCGCGCTTACATTCGAAGAAGGTGAAGCGATAACACAAGGATTTTTGCTCAGTGCATATTATCGCCCTTTATTGTAAAATTGCTTGATGCGGGAAGATAAAAATTCCCAGAATCCAAACCTTTGAGGAAGATTTGAATTTAATAACATCAAGGTAACATAATTAATTTAATATTAGCGATTATTATGTTATATATTATGTTACAACACCGAAACCTCTCAAATACGCGGAGCATTATGTACTTAGTAATTTACCTACAATGGTACCTACGTAAGTATATTATTTTAACGATAGTAAATATTTCTCACATAGTAAAATGAGAATTCGTTAATCCTTCGATGTTTCTCAAAATTATCTTTTCTTCTTCCTCTTTTTCAGCCCGAGTCTCTCCAGTGCTCAATGTAGGCCTTTCCAAACGTTTCCATTCTTTTCTGTCACTCCTTTTTCTTACTCAGTGTCTTCCACTACTGAGATTACGTCCACATATTTTTGCTCGAATATTATTTTAGCTGTATTTTCGTACATCGTGGATAAGTACAAGTAAACTCCTGACCATTTCTTCGTAAAAAATCGATAAGACATGTCGTTTCTAAATTATGAAATGTAAAAAAAAGGTCGTGGTTTATCAGAATTAGAGCGGCCAACTCACCCTTATTTTCAATACTTGGAAGCATGCAAACAAGACAATACTGTGGCATCATCTGTGACGTTTTCCACACAATTTTTAAAACACGCTATCAAAAAGGATCAATCTATCAGTTTCTTTAAACACAATGTTTGTGAAGTTCTCCAGTTTCGAATAAGAGGTCCCTAAAAAACATCAAAATCATCTAATATGTGAAGAAGCTGGTTTTGATACAATTTTCTACTAACCGTCCACTCGAGACGTCATGATGCAAACCTTATGTGTGCAAACCACTGGTTTCAATTAGATAACTGTTTTCTATTATTTTCAAAGATGTTTTCAATTAGTAACATGAAATCTGAAAAAAAAACTTTACATTAAATTGGTCTTATAACTCAATGTAGGTATAATTTAATTACTACAACGTACCTACCTATAAATTAATTAGAATTGAGTCATCTTCACGTAGTTAATTATTTCTTTAGTAGATGTTTTAATAGAGAGCTACCCGACCCTTTTATGTAGAATTGAAATCACCAACTTCAAAGTAAATTCGACGTCTCAATTTATATTGTGAATAATATAACCCTTATATAATAATGTATAAAGGGTTCTCGACTGTATATTCGTGAGTAGGTAAAGGCTGAATTATAAATGCAACAAGTTGAATTTATTATCGAGTGGAATACTAAAATATGAAAGCTTTTGATAATTTTTATAACTGACTGACTATAAATTAATAAAATTCAGCAAACTCAATAAAAGTGGGTGCTCTTGATTTTTTAAGTCGTTTTTTTAGCTACATTTTCTTTACAGGTACATTATTATTTTAAAGGTATTTACGTACCTAAGTAACGACTAAATCCAACTATTTTCAATGCCACCATCAATGCCCTTGAATGCCGCCTGGCTGTTGCTTTATAGTGCACACGATATCCTGTGCGTAGCGCCGTAAAGACAGCATAAATTATTTTATCTTTTGAGGGTGCCACCCATCGGTGGCTGATGAAATATTAATATAAGTTAATATAAATGTTTAGCTGGATAGATTAAAATTTGATACGTAGCTGACCCCTATTAAAAACATCATTCAAAATGTCATGATCGTATGGATCTAGCCGATTCTATTTTTTCCAATGAATTGTGTAAAAATGTTATGTTAATAGATGAAGACACAAAGACAGAAAACTTCAAAATCGGAAAAGGTGTACGACAAGGTGACACTATCTTACCAAAACTTTTCACACTTGCCTTGGAAGACATTTTCAAAAGCCTGGATTGGGAAAATAAAGGAGTGAAGATAAACGGCACCTATCTGAGTCACCTCAGGTTTGCAGACGATATAGTGATTGTTAGCAATAATGTGAGAGAATTGGAAACTATGACCAAAGAGTTGCATGAAGCATCCAAAATAACGGGCTTGGAAATGAATGTACAAAAAACAAAAATTTTGAGCACGTCCAAGCATAAATTCATGATAGACAATTGGGAAATAGAAACAGTTGACGAATATGTGTACCTTGGCCATAAGATAAAACTTGGAAAAGAAAACCAAACAGCAGAACTACCAAGACGAGTAGGTCTGGGCTGGGCCGCATTTGGTAAATTGAAACATGTGTTTGAAAATAAAGAAATCCCGATATGCCTAAAAAGAAAAATGTTCGATACATGTATCCTCCCGATGTTGACATATGGCCTAGAAACAATGACACTAACAGCCAAAAGCATACACAAATTAAAGTGTACACAGCGGGCCATGGAAAGACAGATGCTCGGCGTGAGCCTTCGAGATAAAATTAGAAACGAGGAAATAAGACGCCGAACTAAAGTTACCGATATTATGGACCGCATTGCAAAATTAAAATGGCAGTGGGCTGGGCATATGGCTCGACAAGAGGATACTAGGTGGGCACCCAGAATCCTACAGTGGAGGCCCTGGAACAAAAGGAGAAGCGTCGGAAGACCTCCCAAAAGGTGGTCTGATGACCTAGTCCAACAAGCCGGAGGAACCTGGATGCGGAGGGGGAGAAACAGAGATGAGTGGAAGAAAATGGAAGAGGCCTACGTCCAGCAGTGGAGGGAGGAAGGCTGAGGAAGAAGAAGAAGAAGAAGAAGTTATGTGTAATAGATATAATTCGGTCTTTATCAGAAAGTAGCTGCGTATTTTTATTTCTATTTAAGTGTCGTACTTTGTACGTCGTTTTCATTTCGTCTTTTCATTAAATTATTCGGTACCTAGGTAGATCTCATAAAGATATTTGTGAACTCCAAAAGACGTAGAGCCTTCTGCAAAAGCCTGCGAGAAATTCCAAGATGAATAATATTATTAACTTTATTACCCTTCGCTGTGTAATGTCTCGAATTTGGATTGTTATCGTCATTTTATGCGAAAATGTATCTTTTTTTGACAGTTTGCAATGAAAATGTTATACAAATTGTCGATAACTCTTATGAAAAACGTGAAACACGAAAGGAAATACTTGCGAATAAATATATTTTTCTTTTACATTTTGTACCTTCTCTCCATAGTAGCTACATAAAAAAATATTGTTTACATAGTTATTTTATTTACATTCGTTATTCTTAATTTACAGCAAAAAAATATCCTGCATTGCTTTAGGAATAACAGGATCTGAAAGCCATGCCACTCACAGCATTTACATGCAGAACTTGCTACGTTTTTCTTAACGTTTTGGTTTTTCTGCCCTGGCCAAATACATTGTCTCCAGAATAAAGGAAGAAACGACTTTTGCTGGGCACAGCGAATTACAGGGTAAATCTATAATACAATCGTGTCGATCGTACCTATCGCCTACATTAATAATTTAAACCCAGGATATTCCTAAGAGGCCTATTTCAAAAGTGAATTATACATCCACTAACCTTTCATAGGCTTTCATAAGTAATCAGTTATGATTTCATTAACATCAACTGTTTTGTATTCTCTTGAGCGTCGTACCTACATGAGGAAATCAACAAAAATTAGCGTATATTATTACCATAATCGTGTTTAATACAAATTACTTGCCGATAATATGTACACAGATTGAAATCTAATTAAACAATTAATGTTTTCAATAGATACGTGTTTGGCTTAGAAATTAGGAGAACATTCTGTGATAATTAGTTGATATCTACTTGTGGCATTTAATATTTGGCAATACTACAAACCTAAGTTGTATTACTACCGTGAAATATTGGAAGGTAAATGCAAATGTGCTTCATATTGTTAAACATTCCCTTTAGGGAATCAAACAGTATTATAATAACACACTATTAAAGCACAGTGATACCTAATGTAGTATTCTTGTACTATGTAGCTAGTTGGTTGGAAAATACACATTATTCGCTACTAATCCGTAACATACCTATTTCTATGTAGGTACAATGTACGATTTGCGTGAATACTTACTGAGGTAATATTCAGCATTACATACGTAATTCTATTCAGTTCTATCACTATTAGGTACTCTGCCTTTTACGTTTCTCCTAGGAACATGAGTCTCTTCACTCAAAGACATGAATGCCTTAAGTAATTTCCGTGTCCACAATTCTATAAAATGAGTGTCTTGTTTGCTTTATTTCTCTCCCCGGTGTTTCTGTGATAGAAGGATCAGTCGACACTTTGCTGTTTCTAGGGCAAGCCCGATTGCTTTCCGTAGCATGAAGCTCAATTTTTGTAGGGTTCCTTCGTTTTCTCCCGATACCTTAAATCTACACTGTGATCATATTCCAACCGATAGAAAATTATCCTTCATTGTAAATTTGTTGAGATAACTTTTAGTGCTTGACTCAAACGTATCATCTTCCGCATACATCCGTAAAACATATCCACCTCATTTTTTTTTATTCTCGGATATTTTCAAGGATTCGCAACATAATTCAATTTCTCTTGTTTTTAATATAATATTACTTACGGCATTTTTTATACCCACGTAACAGTCTACGTACCAATTTTAAGGAATGAAATTTTGTAGCTTTTTAAATAAAATTTCTCATATAAGTGTTTGCCTCGGGGTGATTCATCGTCGTTAAAAAAATATTAGCTTCGGGTAGAATTGTATTATACATTTTACGTTTCGCTAAAGTAAACATGTTTTTCTGGTAGATGTATTGAAAATTTTAATGACTTGGGTTATCAGCTTCCTCTACAGATATTTTCGTTTTATAATCTTGCCTTTACACAAAATTTTGCAACCCCTTTATTTATTTTTTCAAAGGTTTTGAGAACCGAGCAATGTGCTTGCAACAAATGCAACCATCAGTAGAAAATAGCTGTAAAAATGGAATTGCTGGAAAATAACGAAAATGCACGTAGATGTATTCTTCCAAATTATACGCCTTATATACCATTATACAAAAGTTGGGATTATTCTACTCTACAAAAACGATGAGAGTAAAATGCAGGAGGGACTTGAGGAAAAATTGCTACAATTGCTTGTTCACTCTGTTTCTTCGGGGAACACAGGGAGATCACAAAATCGAATTTTGTTATGTGACTACTGAAAAAACTAACTCAGGTATCAAATCCTAGTGACTTTACAATGATCACAAAGGGAGCTTTTAAGGTCAACGTAATTATTGATTGTAATCGTTGTAAGACTCTTTTCATGTCACACTATTCAAGTTTGAAAACGAAATATTAGCACAATTTCATGCGTAGCTTACTGATAATCTACAACATAAAATAAATCTATCTCCGATCGCAAATTACTAATAATAAATACATCATAATATTACAAGGCGTTATCAGCTGATCGTTACAGTACGCTTCCATATAGATAATCTTGTTATGTTGTTATCACTTACAGCCATACTACGTCATTTGAATGCAAGTCAAATAGCGTAACTATCATATAGGTAATTTTCAAGGATATTAGGTATTACAATTTTGCAGATATGTATTCACAAGGTCTGCGCAGGAATCTCCGCTGGGTCGAAAATCATAATATTTTTGATACCTTATTTTTTTTAAACTAGGTCTACTTGCGAAATTCATTTTTATCAAATGTTGAATTTGGTCTTTTCCTTCTAAAGGATGTGATGATTGTACGAATTTGTACGAATTTCCAGACTCTAGAATAGTATTTTTCCTTGTGCAAAAATATTTTAAAGGAGGTTATTATATTCGTAAAGTGAGACGGGGGGGAAAGTTAAAAATAAACTTAAAGTAATCTTGGTCTAAATGTTATAATTTTACCGTAGTATATTTTGGCATAATACTACTCAAAAATTACAATTAATTCGTGCATTACTGAATTAAATTAGGTAATATTACGGTAATAACACAATGTTTTACTTTCAAAATGGCTGTATTAAATTTACATAAAATAAAGTAATCACACACGAGTCGAAGCACCACAGACGGCTTTGATTTCAAGTAAAGCTTTTTATATTATATTACCGAATATTGTGGGTAAATAATACGTTGCACGCATAAGAGCTTTAATTCCCAACCATTTTTTGAGTGAAGCTAAAAATTACAAACACGCAATCTTGGCAATATTTCGATTAAATTTTGTATTATTTCCTTATATTTCCACTCCCTTATAACATTTCCTGCAATCTGATTTCGTTGGTACAATAATATTTTGATTAGGTCGAATTTGAGGGTAAATTTCGGTACAGTATGTGTGTACCTATCGATGTACGTATAAACTTTCGTATAATATTTTGGGGTGTCGAAATGAGGAATGTTTTATCTGAAAATCTTAATTCAATTTTAATATGTTATGAAATAGACAAGAGGGTAGAACGAATAATACTCATACCTATAAATGCGACTAGCTTATAACATGTCCTTTAATTAAGATTACGTGTATAATAATGTATCAATGTTCTGTGGAAAGCCAAAATCTAGGCACTGTTCGTTGTAATCCGAGAGGTCTAGTTCTTTTTATATAAATGATGTTTTACCTATTTCCTTACACAGACTACCAGTATTATTAAATACAATGGTACTTATGTAACATAAAAATACATACACTTATTCTTATCTTAGGTTGCTCCTACGCAAATCATTTCTTTATAGGACCAGATTACAGCCAAAGTTTATATTTGATTTTCTACCTCAAAGCGGAAAAGGTTCATGATATATTAATAAGTATACAACTTTGAAGTGGTATCGTAAATTGAAATCAATAGCAAGTTAAATTTAATTAGATTTATTTGGTGGATTTGTTTTTTTCTGCAAAGAAGAAGTGCTTTTAAATTAAAACGATACCGCGTTACTGTTCTTACTATTTAATGAATAAAAAATGCTTATAAAATCGAACGCGAAGATGGATCCTTTGGAATAAAAAATAAACAACCTCTAATAATTTATTGAGATTTACGTCAAAAGGCTTTTAGTGTAAAATGGGTTGGTGATCTAATAAATAACTGCGTATTCTGTTTATTGCCATATAAAATTATGATGATCCCTTTTGATGAGTGTGTTATCAAATTGTCATATGATTCTCAAACGATTATTTTGCTAACGAGATGTATTAAAATACTTTTACAACGAAGACCAAATTATTTCGCCGAATTGTTTGGGATTATGGAATGTGACATTTCATCAAAATATGAATTTATTATGAATTCAAACTATTTTTGTACTGACAATTTACTCTGAACATTCGTTGCTATAAAAATAAAACAGAAATTATTTTTTGGTCAGAAATTATGTAAATTTAATTTTGTCATGACTTTTAATATTCCTAATCATGGTACAGGGATGTAACCAAGCTTCATCATTCACAACTGATTTGAAGAGTGTGTCCCATAATTAATTCTAATGCTGTATTTCTATTGATTTGCAGCAATTAGAGAACAGTCGAAAAAACTTAAAGTTATTCTTATCATTCATGTGTTAAAAACGTTAGTTCTGAAAATTTCTTGACTACGTCTAAAATAAAAAAAATACAACAAAATCTTACTTATTGATTAAAATAAAAATATCTATAGAAACCTCCGCGAATTAATACGTTACCATACCATAAACAGTTTTGTATTATAAATTCAATATTTTTTTAATCATCCAGTAATATTTTTTGTCTTTAGCAAGGGAGACATTTCATCTTTCCCCGGGGAACCCGAACGTGGCTTTATTTGCGTAATATTATAGTACCCTTGTTTACCATTAAATTTGTTCTTCAAAAATACATAATTGATACCTGGAACTCAATCCTTCTTTGTCCTTTAAAATCCACGTACCAAATTATTTACAAGGTGAGTACCGGGTAATTATTTTATTTATAAATAAGAAACATAATATTTGGGCCAAATAAAGTAAACAGAGACTAATTAAATATATTCTGGAGGATTCTATCAAATATTGCTGTCCGTATAATTATTCTAAAAAGGATATTTTATTTATCTTTGTAGGCTTATTTACATTTCAACGGAGAAAATATTTTCAGATCTGCCTACATCATTCACGAGAATTATACGAGAAATAAGATATTTTTGCAACAAACGACTACCTCGTCTCTATCAATTATATTGAGTTTTATGTTAAGTTCTTTCTCTTCTGAATTTTAATTAAAAAACACAAATTATACCCAGTAATTTGAGCTTAAAATATAACACTAAATAAGCATTTTCGAATGTATCGATTTCGATGGTTGGTTTTCAATATTTTTTCAAAGGAATCAAGTTTTTCTTTTATTACTACCTGTGTATTAACAAATCTATAAAATCTTATAACAAAAAACAAAACTGAAACTTTTGAAAACCATTCCAAATAGTTTCGACTTTATTTATTCAGTTTTTTTTATAAACTTGTTTTATTCTGGGTGTGAGCCATAAGGGCTACTTAAAAAACTTCGCAAAATTGGATTATATTTTACTGACGAAATGATACATTGATTTGTAAAAACTTTGATTTTCTATATTGCCATAATGCGATTATATTACAATATCTCCCAATAAACTTTGACATTAGACTCTTTTTAATTTGTTCATCTTATTCATGAACATTGACAAAGAAGTAAGCCCAAATTGCAATAACTCAATAAAAAACTTTTCGATATCATATTTTACAAATAAGTATTAGAAATATCAGAGACAACACAAAATTCATATATTTCAAAGCCAATTATCATTCGTCCAATAAAAATAATTCCAACATTTCGAAGTTTTTGTCTTGTTATTGAGAATAACATAATAAAAAAATCTGGAATTTTACGTATGACATCATTATTGTACCATCAAAACATATCCCCGAATGTCTTTTATGTGAGGATATTTTGTACGCATATTTGTGGGTATATTGAAATATCTGTTTGTTTTATATTATTTCGTATTATTTTGTAGATAACGTACATTGTTATTTGAGGATCATTGTTTAACCAAATAGAAAACAGACAAACAACCAAGATGTCTCAACAAGTTTCATCCTCTACTGAACTCGTCAAGAAGACAATGGAGTCCGTAATGGAACAACAGCAGTCTGTTGAACAGAAAAAGATATCAATCGAAGCGAAGCAGGAGTTTTCACAAACATTCTCAAGCAGTTACGAAGAAGAATGGGAGGAAGAAACACACATTGATTCATTCGGTAATGAGACAACTGTAAGGAACGAGTCGTCAAGTGAGTCCAGTGAATCGAGCAAAAGCGCCAAAGTTCAAGTGAAGGCCTCTGGTTTGAATGATGAACAAGTCGCAGCTTTGACGCAAGCTTCCAATCAATTAGGGGAGACGCTCGCTTTACAAGATAAAACTGGAAAAGAATAGAATACTCAACTTAATGTATACTCATAAGGACAAGACGTTTAGACAGTAAATACATTTCTCAATTTATTTTACATAACTAACATGAGCAAGAGTTGTGGTTTTTATTGTATAAAGCACTCTAGATTAATATTCTAACAGTGGCGAAGATTTAAGTTCCAAACATTAACATAGATTTCAATAGAAATTTCTATGATTTTCTTCACAAATTTTCAACAAATAAGAAATTAATACCTAGTTAAGATTTTTATAAAGTTTTTTCGTAGACTTCATTTTTTTGATTAAATTTATTTATATTTATCGTTAAATTGGATTATATTCAGAATGGTAATTAGACTTTTATTGTATATTTCTCCCGTAATAAGTTTAGTTTATCTGTCTATTTCTTTAGTTACACAAACGTTTTAGTATACAACCTGTAATTTAAAAAATGATCCACATATTTTTGTAATTCATAATACCTAACAAAATTCAACTAAGGAGAACCGAATGGAAAATTCTAACATTTTTACGTTTGTGGAAATTTAATATCTTGCAATAAAAACAGAATTTTAAAATGCCTATAGTAGGAAATATTTATATAACTAAGAAATAATGTGAAATATTTATACTGTTCGTAAACTATTTAATTAGATTCAACTGTAGATACCTATAAATTAACCCTGACTAACTATATTTACAGATAGAAAAATATAGTAGTAACTTTAATGCATCTTGGTGTCGTTCTAACTACTGAAAGCAATGCAATAAAATGTACTTACTGGAATTCCATGTGTATTAAGCTGTATATCATATTAAATTTTATACATTTAGTACACAATGAAATATTACGTATTTCTTTGTACAAAAGCTCTTTACTCATTTCTTCTTGTAAATATTTAACTTCTTCTTAATTATATTAATCTTTGAGGGTCTTTGTTAATTAATTTCCATTGAACAAAAAAATACATTTTGTATTATTTTTTCTGCTGCTTTACAAACAAATTTCATTTTCTTTTCATTCAACTTTAAATCATAAAATGAAATATACTTCCTTTTGAGTGGTATAAAAAAAGCACACATAAAATAATAAAACGTAACAAAGTCATCTAATATCATAATTCCTAATTTCGTATCTTTATTAAACCAGTGCACAGCATTAACGTTTTGGCTTAAAATATCTTTTGTGTCGTGTTAAGTGTTGTGTTATCATCAATGGAAGTGTTAAGAAATGTTTTTATACTAAAAAGTGATCTTTTGTTTACAGGAAGACATAGTTATATCCTAAATCCACCCATCAAAAAGCAATAAAATGTCAATAAGTGTTTTTGTTGATTAGTGCTATATAGAAACAAAAGTTTGGATAATATATTTTTTATCAATATTTACAATAGAGAATTTATTGAAGAAATTAAAAATGGAAGAAGAAGACGATGAGACTCAGATGAATACTGAGAGCAGTAAGAAAGTAATATCTCATAATGTTGTCCAACAAAGATCCACTCGCGTAATGTCCCATGTAACATCATACTCAACGTCCTCCACCCAAAGAACATCAACAAATTTTGCCTCATTGAAAAGATCTCTCCAATCACTAACGTCCACCGATACGGAATCCGTCGAAAACGAATTACAAAAGTCACTTTTAAATACTAAAATTGATTACGGTGGTTGTTTACAAAAATCAAAATCAGCCGAAAATCAAATGCCTTCCCAATCGACTAGTCAGACTGAGGAAGTGAAGGAAGTAATACCAACTTGTCAAATTATAACTCATCAGGCCTCCAACGAATCGGAGGAATCTGGTGAGACAATATCAGAAACGGAAGGAAATGGTAAAAAATATACTAGAGTTTATTATGAAGGCACATCTGCTGGTTATCATTCTGCTTACCATAAAGAAGCTGATACTAAATCATCATCTAGATTTTCCGACCAAAGATTTTCAGCTAAATTAGGATTATTTTCAAGAAGCGCCACATCTAGCTCGAGTCAAGAAGAATATGAACCGGAAATTAAACTTTTCGGACAGAAAAATGTATCTTCTTCGTCTGGACAATATTTAACAGCAGGTCGTGTTGAACAAACTAAATCAATGGAGAGCTTAAGAGTAGCAAAAGAAAATTCATCTAATCAATTAAGTGTATCGTCTGAAAAAACGTTACACGCGCATAGAGGTTCATTTCTGACTACGAGCGAAAGAGATGTTAGGAAGGTGCTAACCACATCGACTGAAAATAAGAGTTTTGACACGTATGAAAGAGATTCAAGACTTAAACGAAGGGCCTTATCTGGAGAAGAAATGGGTGGTTCATTAAATAGAGATGATGGACAAATCACAGCTGAAAAACGTAGAGGTTTATTTGCTGGAATAGAAAGACGTTTAACTCCTCAGCATCTTAGTTTACCACCTTCTGGTGGACCTTTTACGTGTATGGGAGGTTCACAAGAGGGTTCTAGGAAATTAATGATACTCAGTCCGCATAGTCCTCATACGACGCCAGACCTTTTAAATTTCTCTCAACCAATGTTAAGTATCAAAGGAAGAAGGAAAAAAGGAATAGTGTTGCCGAAACTGGTTTTACCTAGGAGCGACTCTGAGGCATCGGACGTCTTCTTCGACCACAGTCTTATAGAGTAAGTCAACCTTTTTATATTACTATTATTTTCTACTTCCTTTTTACATAAGCAGTCAAATATTGTATTGAAGATATTTCTGAAATCAATATATACGCAGGTTTTAGCGTACCCTTATGTAAATTAATTTCTCCAAATCTCACCTTTTTTATATTCCACAAAAGCATCAAATATCGCTTATTTTAATGCGTAAATCGTTTCGTGTGCGTGTTCACTGTTCACCTTTATTCATTTCCATTCACAGCGCGCAGCTATTGATAAAAAAAGCTCCTGAATAGAATTATGTGTATTATTATTGTGATATGAAAGGACGCAAAAGAAATTTGAATTCTTGATGATGTCTTCGTTCATGCTCTAAAGATTTTTGTGTCATGTCGCTCTTCAAAAAATGTCCTTTATTATTTTCATTACGTTTTTATGCTTATCTGTTCCAAATGTTACTCAATTATTATGGTTCAAGTATTTTAATCAAGACAACATTTCAGATTTTTGAATGGTTGTACTTTACTTGTTATACCAAAATATACCTAGTAAACTATCTGCAGTAGATGAGACGCCTTTGTTACTTCAGAAAAGCAGATAGGCGTGCAATTCTATATTTTTTCTATTATTCAATTGGCTCACTCAAAACCAATACCCAAACCCAATATTAATAGAGAATGTTGAGAAACGAGAAACTATTCATCGAAACTGCCTTTTAAAAAACGGATTTTATTTGTATGCACAATGCACATTGCACAAACCACAATACTAACAATTAGTTTCTCGAACTTTACAGTAATGAGTAAATTTGTTTTTCCGTGACTAAGGCGGCAGTAGGTTCGCCGAAACGTCGTATCATCTGATCATCTTACACTATCAACCCGAAAAACAAATCTACATATGGATCAACGTGAAAACCTGCAACTACTATTTACAGTAACGAGTTCGTAATGTGCAGAACACACAAGATTCAAATCCATTGGTATATATTTTCTGGTCCTGATAACTTATTTTCATGTACCTATGTTAGAAATTTAGGTCAATATATTTCACGAGATCATGTTTTCAGTATAACGTTATCCCTAAATGTTCATCCTAATTTCCTTTTTCACAGTAGAGAGGGTAATACTATGAAATACATTAAACCAATTTAATTCACCCTCGGGCACTTATCCACTTACCTAATAATGAACATGTATCTTGGCCAAAGTTCCAGGAAACCATGAAACTCTTCAGTGTGTATTATAATATTGCTATGAGGAAGAAGCGTATGCTATTTATCATGAAATATAATTTTAAAATTTATAGTGGATTTAGAACTATTATTTAATTTAGATGCACATCGGGAGTTTCTCCAGAATTTCCTATAAAAGTGGGGGTACATCAGGGTTCGGTTCTCAGTCCCCTAATTTTCATCTTAATCATGGATTACTTGACTAAACAAGAAATGAACAGCCTTACAAAGATTCTGCTATTTGCAGACGATATCGTATTAATTAGTGACAAGCATGAAGACCTGCAAAATGAACTGGAAAGATGGAGAAAAATTCTGGAAGATAATGGACTGAGACTTAGTAGAAAGAAAACGGAGTACCTCTACTTACCGTTCGATAATTTAAATGCTGCTACTCCCTTAATGCAAATGGACGGAGAAGATATACCTAATACTGACTCCTTTAAGTACCTGGGGTCGATGATCCATAGCGATGGAGGATGTGCAGCAGATGTAACACACCGAATAAACGTGGGATGGATGAAATTTAGGGCTATGACGGGAGTCTTATGTGATCCAAAAATGCCAATTAAATTGAAAGGGAAAATATATCAGACAATTGTCAGACCTGCACTACTATATGGCTCCGAATGTTGGACGATGTATAACACCTATCACAGACAGTTGGAAACCACAGAGATGCGTATGCTAAGATGGTCAACGGGAGTGTCTCTAGAAGACAAAATAAGGAGTTCATACATTCGAGGAAGCTTAGGGGTGACAGGAATAAACAACAAAATAGAGGAAAGACAATTGAGATGGTATGGTCACATATTAAGAAGACCCGAAAATCACATAGTAAATCAGGCTATGGCGGCAGACATCCCTCGAACAACGAATAGGGGAAGACCAAAGAACACCTGGATGGCGCAAAGGAGTAACCAATTGCTGAGACAAGAGTTGACAGCGGAGGCGGCCCAGAATCGAAGAGTATACAGCCTTAGGACGAGGAGAGCTGACCCTAACAGCCTTCACAGGCGATGAGTTGGGAATAAGGCCAGGAAGAAGAAGAAGAAGAAGTGGATTTAGAACTCCTCCTAGACATTCTGGCAAATTATCTCATATCACGTTACAATTTGAATTCAAATCTATGAATATATAGATACCTTGAGGGAAAAAAGCTGTAACGTAATTGATTGAGTTGTAATACCTAAATCGTTTAGATATACCCTAATTTTTTTTATATCTTTCTAGTCTTCGACTGTCTACATTTTTTGAACGGAAAACTGTTTTCTTTTTCACTTTGACACAGCTCTTCCAATTGGGGTGGGTTGCCTTAAAATTCTTCTGTACCCACTTCAGAAGCCAGAAGCCCTAGTTAGCCTTACGTTTTCTACTTCTCATTGTCATTCATCAACCCATTCCATCTGTTTCCAACTACCCCTTCTACCCCTTTACGTATCGTATGACATCGGTGGAGTACCATGATGTCTTTGGCAGAGTGCGAATAAATTTTTATACAGATTTTTTCAACCCTCCTACTGCTTTTTTCCAACCTGTCTAAGATCAGCTCTCTCATCTTTAGGCGAAACTCGAGTGATTCAGGGCTCGAGTGACACACAGGCTCTCTAAGATCTTATCCTTCACGATGAAGCTAAAAAAAATATAGTGAAACAAAATACTCAAAATTTTACATAGCTTTATTACGAGTATAATGGTGTTCAGTTTAAGACATTTCTTATTCTGCATACATATACACATATAATATTATATTAGCTCGCACTATATGAAATAATATAGAATCCTATTGAAAACAGTAAAAAACATTAAAATTTATTCAAATAGCTTACTTACTATGTATTTGTTACTAGAAACATAGCCTGTATTATTTTACACAGCAAACAACTGTTGAAATAATAGGTACCTATTGGGCTAGATTCTCAAATTATGATTTTTTAGTCTTAAATAAACAATGAATATTTTACAGCTTCTGGGAAATCTTCGTCTTTCAAAATACTTCAACAGCTTTATTCTGGCTTGCATTGTTAATGCCTTATAATTGAAATGAAAGAAAATATTTCGTAACGAGGGAAGGGAAAAGGAATTCTTATTAATAAAACAGAAATATTAAAAGTTGAAGAAAATTTCGGAATCTTTTGTTTCATCGCAATGTAAATATTTTTTTGGAAACGATTGTTGTTTATTTTTACCCTGCTTATTATTCTTTCTGATTAAATATTTGTGATTTCTGTTCGTGCTCCCCTCTCTTTTCTCTCTATGCCTTTTTTCGTTCGTAATCATCCAGTCCCTCACTATGTCTTCACTCCATCTGGTCGGCTATAAACTCATACTTCATCATACAATTTTCGGTATCAAATTATTTGCCCGTAACTTTCCTTGTGGAAACACAGTGAACTCTACCTAATCAGAGCAGATTTATGCAACTCGCATTACCTCTTCTCGAAAATCGACTTTTCCACAATCTGTCATACGAATAGTGTATTGATTCTGTCGTCATTCCTTATGACTGAAGGTCGTGACTCCCATTCCTGCAGTTAGCCATTCTTTTCCATGAGCTCATGTACATGGCCAGATATGCGGCTTCGTTTAGAATACTATTGGTGGCTGCCCTGACATGGTCGATCTATCCTATCGGCGATATGTCACTTGATCTCCTTTGTTGTATAATCCCTGGCATTGCAGCTTTTTCTAGCCTGTGCTCTTCACGCCTTGATATGAGCCAGAAAAGACAAAGTATAGGTAAATTCTTGGCTCTCTTCTAAGAACGAGGTTAACTATTCCAGCACTAGCACTACTAACTCCATCTAGTAACATTATCTAATTAATACTTAGTTATTACAGAATTTACAATGTAATATTCCGATGAATAGACTCTGCATAATTATTAACAGAATATTGTGATACATATAATCTACACACAGTAATTCATTGTAAATAGCTACATTCTCACGGTTAGCTCAAGCATTCGAACAAGCACGCCATTTAGCGATTTCTCATCAGCACGCAATACTATAATCACAACAATTTATTGTAAATATGTAGTTTGTATAAAATCTTAACATAGTTTCAATTAAACAAATATAATAACGTTTTGCATATTATTAATATACCTACAATACGTTAATGTACCGCAGTAACATTATAACTTACTTAAGATAAGGTATTGTTAACGACCTACACACATCAATCATTTAAACGTTTCGTAATTCGATCTTATCATAGGTTTTACTTACCTATGTACACCAAATTTATTTAGATTCTGAGTAATGACGCAAACGCTGATTTTGATATTGTAAGGCAATGTTACACTTACTCGTATGGCTTCCGTGCTTCGCGGGCCTGAGCCCGAATTATAGGTTCATAATAATATTATGTTGTTTTGTAGTTTTGTAGAGAGTCTTTATTCTCTGTTGGTGTATTAAAAATGAAATAGGTAGCCGCTGAGTAGTCTTTATTCTCTGTTGGTGTATTAAAAATGAAATAGGTAGCCGCTGAGTAGATAGGCCCTCCACTCGTCTGCGAGTAATCTAGCTCCTATATTGTTCATTAGGATTGTTTATCTTTTTGGTTTTCCATACTTTCCTCAGTATGTGTACAAATTATCTCATTGCTATGTCACAAGTGGTTGGCTGGCAGACATTCCCTACGGCAGTAAACCCGCCATTAGGTATAATGTTTTATACCCAATAAAGATTTTATTTATTTATTTATACGAAAAAAGGATCTGGAATCGCTTATATACAAACTATAATTATTTCGTACGCACTGCGACCTTACAAGTACAAATTTGTGGGTATAATTTCATTTTTTATGTAGTAAGGTAGTACCTACCTACGCAGAAACATTAAGTCGGATATAAATTTGATAAAGAAATCAAAGAAAATTATTTCCCTATTTTACCTACACACGTACTTAATGTCGTGTTACTGACGAGTAATGAAATCGGTAAATTTTTAGAACAGACATGGGTACCTAGTCCCGTTTCAGAAAAGACATAGGAATAGTTGGTGCGGTTGGTTGGAGCACACATTTCTAATCAGTCATCTGATGCCTGGTTCAAATCTTGGTGCTGAAGGTATATTCTACACTTAACGACACAAGCTTTTAGCTCACTGTGAAATAATAATTCATTTATTTAACTGAATAACAAGGTATATAGGTATAACACAATAACAATAAATAAGAATAAAATTAAAATTAAAATCCCCCCTCAAAACTGAGCAAAGCTCGAAGATCCAATTTTCGAATTGTCAATTGAATAGGTCCACAATGCTTTTGCAACGAAGGATTCGTACCTATATTTACAAAACGACTATCTAGACAATTTAAAAACAGCTGAATACTCTAACTACCCGTAACAAAAGCTGTAACATAATACCTACATATTCTGAAAAGCTCCCACACTACTGTAAGCTGTAAGTGAAGATTTGACGAAGGAACAAAATAAAAGCTTATGGGTATATTTTTGTTTTTCATCTAAAACATATTATATCGAATTCAAAAAACATATTATGTTAAGAACGTATTTATATAAATTAAGTTTATTAAATTCCTTTTGTTCTGCGATTTCATCTCAAATGAAATTTCATATTATTTTCCTCAAATTCTTAAAAAAAAATTGACAAAATATTATTATGTTCATAAAAATTGTAGAGTTGTTTACATATTTGTCAGCCCACAGCTTTCGTTTCAGAATAAAGGCCTCCCTAGTCAGGTTTTCTGAATGTTAGTGATACCCAAACTAGGTCCCTCTGAATTCTGCCATTTGGAAAAAACTACTGGAATCTTATTCCAGTCCACTCATGTATATTATGGAGCTTACTTACTTACTGCTAGCCACTTGCGTTCCACTGCTGGACATAGGCCTCTTCTAAACTCTTCCACTGTCTTCTGTCTTGGGCTATCGGAGGCCATCTATGACCCGTAAGTTGGACAATGTCATCTGTCTACCTTTTCTGTGGTCTTCTTACGCCTCTTTTGTTCTCCCAGGGCCTCCACTTCAGGATTTTAGGTGTCCATCTGACACTGTTCTGTCTTGCCACATGTCCCGCCCACTACCATTTTAGCTTTGCTATTATTTCTGCGATGTCGGCAACTTTTGTTCGACGTCTGATCGGCGATTCGATTATGGAGCTGACACATCCTAATCCATGAAATAGGAACTGAAGTTCCAACACCATACAAGGATTCGTAGGAGGAGAAATCCTAAATTAAAAAGCCGAAACATCTGTCATTCTCCTAATTACAATAATTATATGTACTTAATTTCGTACATTTAAATTCTTAGTAGGTACTTATTCCTAATTCAGGGCTTTCGCAAAATATTAATAGCTTAGACTGTGAAACCTTTTCGCCCACGCAGACTGGGTTTTTTGTTTCAGTTTCAGCCAACAAACGCTTCATAAAAATATGTACGAAAATAAAGTAATAATGATAAATGAACTTGCCTACAGCTGCAACTCCATTATTCGTACCTATGTACATAGTTCTTCTTCTTCTTCGTCAGCATATTCCCGTCCACTGGACGAAGGCCTCCTCCATCTGCTATCTGTTTCCACGCCGCTCTATCCTGGGCTCTCTGGATCCAGTTGGCAGCCACGTATTTTATTAGTTCGTCTCTCCATCGTAGTGGTGGTCTTCCTACACTCCTGGTAGTCGTTCTGGGTTTCCAAGTTAAGGATCTGGTCCAGGTCTGGATCTCTAGCCATATGACCTGCCCACCACCCACATAGAGGAGAAATATCACTCTATTTCTCATTCTGATGATGTGTGCATATAAGACTCATGTTAATATTGTTGTAACCTTTGACATTCATAAATTAAACAGAAGCAGTTCGGAAGAAGTCTTCACCTGTGAAATTTTACTGTAGGTAGCATTTATTAGTGCGTTCTGTCATTTTTCACTTTAATTTAACTATATCGTGCCTGCCTGTATGTATTACACCCGAAAACAGATATAATAAAACAAATTCGCACTAATATTTTTTTTGCACAATTCGGAGTAAAGGTCATTCAGAAAATATAGGAACCCGATAATAGTGGATTTATTGCAGTGGGAATTAACAAGCATAAAATTTGTAATTAAAGTGAAGCGCAGCACCCAACACAAAGCGCCACCCTTTTTTTTAAATTCATTAATGAATTTGTTACGTTTTTATTAATTACTGCTGTAACTAGAATTTTTTATCGGATGACTTTTACGTCTATGAAATATTTAATTCAATTAGGTATAACCATTGTGGAAATAATTAGCCGGTTTGTCAGTGGGAAAAAAGTGACACTGGACACTCAAGTATGAGTTGTCCCGTTCTGGAGTAAAGTCAGCCACGTTTAGTAATGTTCTTCTTCTCCTCTAGCCTTAATTTCTCCACTGCAGAATATTGGCCTCTTCCAACTCCTTCTACTCGTCTCTGTTTTGGCCCCTCTGCATGAAGTTTCCACCTGCGATTTGAACAATGTCGTCAGTCCGTGTCTTTAGTGGCCTTCCTATATTGGTCGCGCCCATCTGGTTTCATCCTGCCTAGGCAAATGTTCAGTTCACACATGGTTCATGATATCGATAACTTTGGTTCTCCGTAGTAATGCTGTTGTATAAATACACTGATCTTGTCTAGTAGGCTGGCAAGTAGAATTACTTTGGAGGACAGTATAAGCACACATCATAATACTAATATAGGACTTCTAGAACTTGCAGTGAAAGCTTTGTTTAAGTTATCTCTGCATTACTCATTGTTCTTCAATACAATATGTGTATACAGCACATTGTACAACATAATTATTGTTAAGAATGTATACGACGAACAACATATTGTTCAGTCTGTCTACGATGTTGAAATTATTAGTATGCAGGAACAAGGTAGAAATTAACAATTAACGTTTCATGCCGGCTTATATCCGAATACTTAGTAGTGAACTGTAGGGATGAGCAATACGAGTATGATATTGTGTAAAATTGGTCTTTGAGATGATAATCATGTGAAACTAAGAAATACAAAAAGACCATTTTAACTTTTTTTCATTCTATAAGAGGCATTTTCGTCGTATTTTGAAATTAAAAATTACCTGAGAAATGTGTATTGTCTTAGGTCTACTCATATCACACTGTAAATTTATTTGATTAAAAACTACATCCTACATTTCGTAAATAAAGTCTTGTAATCAATATTTGGAGGGCTCACATAGAAAAATTGAAAATATTTAATAACAAGCATTTCATTCAATAACAAGCCTTCTGTAGTGCTTTCCTTTTCCAAATCTAGATAATAATAACCAACCTCATTTTATTTCATTTTTTTTATACCAACTCTAGACCAGTTTAGCAGTTATAAGACCAGGCAATTAAATTAAGGTGCTCATTACTATTAAACCGTTATATCTTATATAATATTGTTAATAATTGGCTCCCACTATCTCTTCTATTTGACTCGTGTTGCTTGAACTAATTATCTCAACTGAAGAGCATCGCATCGGGAACTCCCTATAGTAATATTATACCAGAGAACAATACCTTCTGTTATTGTATTATCATTAGATTATTACCAACTAATACTGTTAATAAACATCAGTGGATCCAATGAATGAGACGTTATTAGAGAAATGAAATATTATTAATCAGTATCGTCAGTGTTCTATAGGAACCCAATTTAGATAGAAATGGTACATTTCCGTATTATTTTGAACAAGGGGTTGCAAATCTTGAGATTGTTTCCGTTATGTTCCAAAAAAAACAGTTTTTTTTATAATTTGAATACATAGTAGGTATTTTACAGAAATAAATGAAAAATGCTCCTAAAATAAAGAATATTTTTACTCCTATGACCGAATTTCTGTGTTTTTCCACTGATAATTTGGAGAAAGACGTTCAGGCTCAATATATACAAAATCATCACAAAGCCAATATTACTCTGCAAGCACGTCTAATAATTCGACAAATAATATTTGAGTTCGTCAAAATGAGTTTTGTCCAAAAAAATTATCCAAATTAATTTTGTCAAAAAAGTTTGTCAAAATGTGAAACCACAAAATTACGCGTAATTAACAATGCAGCGATCAAACTTATGTACCTATCCATCACCGAATCCATGACGTTGTCAATTTCCCAGCCTCTTGGTGTTTCTTTATTTTCCTTATTAATTTTACCTCACTAATACCTACCTTGTATTTCCTATTTGTCCACAAAAATTTGTGTCCAGTCCAAAAATCTCTTTATTATCCTTCTCCTACACCTAGATTATAAATCTAATTGAATGAAGGATTAAGTGATTAAATGGTAGCGTATTTAATTATTTATAGAAAGACATATTTATATTACATAATACGTTGTTTTGATGTAAGAGGATAAATATTAATCAATTTATTTTTATTCCTCCAACATTAATGTTACAACAAGTATGCCATAGAAACGTCGTAAAATAATAAAAGTATTTAATAAAATTTATGTTCCCTAGGTGATTTTTATGTATGATGTTGGTCCAATAAAATAACATGAGAACGAAGCCAAATTAATTAATATTACATGCTGTTTCGCTATAATATCAAATTCATTAAAATTTCTTGCCACTCATATACTGGTATATCATATTTTTAATTAGCAGGCTGATGGGTAAGCTCGCTTTAATTTTAATGTATTAGAGATCTAATGCTAATTACACAATGATGAACCGATAAACGTGAAGCCTAAATAATGGCCTGCTAAATGCATCTAAAAAGTCTAAACGGTTTACAGTATAGGTAAATTGAATTGATAGGGTAATTAAAAAGGGTGGACACTCGACTTATGTGAGGAAATGTGAAGTTGGTGGAAATGCTCAAGTAATGCTAAAAAATATACTTTTGTTCACTTTGAGAATACAAAAATATGGATTATGTTCAGCTATGGATTAATAATGATAATTCGGTCATCTTTGGTCATATAGATATTAGATATATCGAGTTTGCCGAATACAAAGTGACAAGAAGTGTGTAGGGGTTCTTGAGAAAATACATATGAAAGAAGACATACGAAATAAGATTAGGAAGGATTGTGTAAATAGAGGTTTAGTATTGTTGTATAGATATCATTTTCTGGGATTCGAAGGCTGTGGGGAAAATAGAGCCATAATATTACTGTCTATGAAGCATGGTCTGATGTTTGAAGTTATGTTCCTCGTGGGGACGTGGTGTGAGAGCGATACTTAGATAAACAGTATTGAAATCGTTTTCTGGCTTAAAAAGCGACATCCAATGACATTATTTGGACACTTTGATAAAAAAAAATCATATTATTCGTCGCTTCTTGTGTCAAAATCTTTATTAAGTCTGATATTTAGCATCTCTTATCCTGTCACTATAAATATTAATTTACGTAAAGATAAACATCTTTTTTACAAACTTTTAAATTGAATTTCCAAAAAGAAGCAGATGTTAAAAATTAAGAAGTTTGAATTAGTTTCTCGCCCGCAACAACACGTATTTTTTAGAAAAAATATAATTACTATAAATAAAGACATTTTTAACATCGGCATAAAAATAAGTTTATGGCACTTTTGATAGCTTGTTAAAACGCTTCTTTTTTATCATATTCTTGCCTTAAAGCGGCCTCCCACGGCGTGCGAATCCGGATTCGTACGTTATTTTGGATTTGTACGCACCGCCATATAAATCGCTACGAAAGCGTCTGTAGATTTACGGACTTACCCCTTCTCACGGTGTGTGAATCTACGTACGAATCCGGATTCGCGCACCGTGGGATATCGATTTTAGAATACAAAGTTAAAGATATCAAGAGCGTTCGTGTGTAAAGAGAATAATTAAAATCATAATTTGTACTTTTAATCTCGATAAATTTATTTAGGAGAGTATGCCTATAGTATAGTGTAAGATATTAAAATATTAACTTTATGTAAAAGTCCAAAGGTCAATCCATGTGGCCTTTATAAACCAATTCGATAATAGTCAGTTGGACAGAGTGCGTATCTTTTTTAACTGTGTTCAAATTTCGGTACTGACTTTGTATTCTAAACTTCACATCTTACTGAAAATTGTGAAAAAATGCAAGTTTTATAAAAGGTTAAAAGCGATTCGAGGATTCCTATCCTCATAATCAAACGTTTTTGACTGATTTTAATCAGCCCAGATCCTTAAAGAATTATGTCCCATTCTAATTGTAATAAATAAATCTGTTTCGATTTGCAGAACGCTCTGAATCTCAGTATTTCAATTTCACAAAGTTGTAGGATTCTTGCCCTTATGAATATTATATAGCATTACTGAAGAAGAGCCCGTGGAACAAACGATGTGTTTTAATATTAATTATCTGAGTTATTAGAGAGGTACGATGAAAGCACAATAGCTTAAAGCTAAATGTCTTATGCTGAACTTATATTGAATTATTATAATAAGGGTTATATAAACTACGAGTACAAAACTCAACACATTTTCGTCAAAGAAAAGACTTAGGTACTAAAAGATTTGAAGATAAAGAGATACAAAGAAGAAGCTTAAGATATGTTTTGCATAGGTAAATCTGTGAATTATTAGAGATATCAGCGTTGTACCTATTGAAAAATTAATTTCTGTCGGACTCTTACACCATCGAAAGTTCTCATACAACAAGACATAGGGAAGACACGCGTTTTTTTTTGTTTTACTATTTCAGGCCCCGGTACCTGCGAGTATCTTATCCTTATCGCTCTCCTGTTTAAAACCATAGTTCTCTCGCCACTGGTAGTTCTTGAGGTCCTTCCATTTCTATGAATATAGAGTAAAACTCGTTCTTTTCGGCAATGATTCTTCTCTGAAGAATATTTTCTATGAATGTGGAAATGTAATGGAAAAGAATAATACAATATTTTTTAATACCTCATCTCATTAGTGAAGCTATATTTTTCTTGCAGATACATCTTAACATATAAAAGTAAACAAAAAATACATTCAAAATGTATGTAACACGCTAGGGATATTTTTTTTACACGATAAACGTTACGTTGTGATATGGAAAGGCTTTTGGAAAGGTTTCGTCAAATCATAAGTCTAATTTACATAATATTTCAAGACATATTCTTTTTGACATGTGTAGTTAATAAAATTCAAGAAAGTCGCACATGAGCAGATTAATGCAGAAAGTGACTACCTTTCTAAAATCTTTAAACTCAAATGACGAATCCAATAAAAATTAATTTCTTTTCTCCCGTCTTCAGCCCCAAGAGAACGTAATTATTTAGAACTGATGGCATTAATATTATTTTATTGGTACATTTCGTAATCGTTATAAATTATATTTTAAAATCATTTAAATGATTTATATTAATAACCACATTCCCGAAACATTTATTTTCGCAGATTTATATAGTAGGTGGGTAGCCGCCTACTGAACCATTGTCCGCAAGGAAGTTATCAGATTAATCCGTCAGTGAAATCCATCATTTACACAAACGAGACGCGATCCATTTACAGCTCAACCCTCATCCAATTTGTGGGGGGAATTCTTCACCGAATATTGAATAGAAATTATATTTTGATCCACTGACGTCTTCATCGCACTGAACCACAGATTACTTAAAATAATAAGTTTCTAAATATTTATGTACCTTTAAGAGAACAGATTATATAACCACAATATAAATAAATAAATTTTTACTAGAGGAAATGAGAAATAAAAAGGAATGGTATTTAATTTCAGTGTTTAAAAAAAATATATGTTGACTAACTCGAGGTGATCTACCTGAATTTTTAAAACGTTGGGTAAAAACCTATAAAGTGCGGGCTCGACCCCCGATGCCGACTAACCCTATTTCACGAAGCAAGCTTTTTTAGATTATTGTGAAATGTTTGGATTTACGAGTGGATATTTCGATAAATCCAGGTTTATTCAATACTGCGTTCTCATACTTTTTGAGTCTAAATAAAACCGAAAATTCTATCTGAAAATTCACATTAACCCTGATAATGCACGCTTTAACTACAGCTGTTTGCAAAAAATAATATTGGGTATGGACCCAATATACGAAATAGATGACAAAACATTTGTCAGCATTGATTTCAATACAAATTCCTATTCAAATAATTTCTGTCGAGCTTCAATATAAAGCATTCACAACATCGTTATGGAATATAGGTAATAGTCACCAACAAAGTTACTCATAATAAAATGAAATGTTTTTCAAACCAACAGACGGGTTGAAAATCCAATAATTGAAAGCTATCCATCGAGTTGCTGCCGATCAAAGATAATATTCTGAGTACCTAATCCTCCATAGAAATGATACAGTTCTCAGTTTGTGATATCTATTGAAATCTACCTTGGGATAGCATCTTTGAATCTTTCCAAATTTACATATCTTGAATGGAAAACATTTTCATATTGATCGTTTTGGCTTTTGAATTACATACTTTCAATATTTGAGTAAATATAGTAGATAGGTATATGACAGTATCAACCAAATCATATTGTTTCCTTTGAATCCTCGATGGGTATAAAAATAAATAGATCGAAACCAATATTCGGCGAAACAATATGGAAACCAAACCAATACTTTAAAATTACGCTGCCTTAGTAAATAATGTATTGATTAAATAGGAAACCTTTTCTATCAATATTAATTTTGTCGCTGTACCTACTTACAAACATACATATCATATTTTGTAACTATTTTATCAGTAAAATTATTAATAATAATAATTTGTGGGCGTTTTGTGTGGTTTTTCACATTTTTTTAATATTCTCGTATAATAAAATAAGTCGGTATTACCTATTGTAATTTGTTTTCCGACTTAATACCACGCGATCCAGGTAATCAGATGGACTGACGCCCGCGCATTTTCTTTCGGAAAACGTTTTTTCAAGTCACAAAGATCGTTTTACAAACTTCTCTAAACCTCATTTGCTTATCAAACCTTACATAATATTATTTTCATACCGAATCACAATTTTTTCATTGATTCCACTGAATGCTTTGCTAGATATGTAAAAATTACTTTCATGCGGTAAAATGTCTCGAAGTCAATAAGGTTTTAAGAAATGTGAAGTAAAATACTATACATACTAAAATACTCCAAACAATTACTTCGTTTCATATTCCAAACAACTTTTCTATACCTTTGGATGGTTTCGTACAAAGTTTTTTACGATTCTAATAACATTATTCAGTTGGAAGCGAGGATTGTTACGTGTTCGGAGCTTTCGGTAATATGAATCAACTCAAACTACATTGTTTATTTTCTCAAACAATATTTTCACGTTTGTTCTTAAGTCTCAAAGAATAAAATATGCTGCAAACTACTCCTCTATTCTCTAACAGTAAATAAACTTTACCAGCGAAGTCTCCGAAATGAACTGCGCACAAATAAAGTTCATAGGTATACTAGAGACTACATTGATAAAACACTACCTCTACGTTGTGTAGGTATTCAACCCCCATGTATTTTTAACAAAGTTTCGCCTTATTATCTCTGCTTTTCCTGATCTCGTGCCTTGGTGTAAGAAGTTCCTCTGAATTATGGTTTCAATCTAAATTGAATCTAAAGAAAGTGTTGTTGTTTAGGTGAATATTTTTTTCTCTTTTATAAAAACGAAAATCTGTCCTACACGCAAAGAGTTGTCTTAAGATATCTCCTTAGACAATAATGCTTTACCCTGTGCTTTTTTACTACCCCTGTTTTGAGGATACCAATGGAAATTTTAAAAGAAGTAGCAATTTCGTATATCACAACAAAATTCTCTCCATTATCAATTAATGTCACCAAATCTTGCACAATTAACGTATAGAATCTAATATCACTTTACATTATTTGGATTGCATTGTGCACACATTATTGTACCACACACACGTGTCTAATTGATTATTTTTCTTTTGTTACAGGTGAGTACCACAACCGTCAGCAGTAAAATGAATCATAATGTAGAAATTACATCAACAGGTATTATAGGTACACTATAATCTAAAATCTATTAGTTCAAGAAGGGATTGCCAACCACCTCAAAGACATCATTGTTTAGTAATAATTTTTGATGATTCCGAACTGAATTGTAGATATTTAATGATTTCTTCGTGTAACTGCTTAACCTTTTATAGTATTACTGTATGAATACTTAATTAAAAATCCAACTCTCTTATTAACATAGCAATGCCGTACCTACGATGCTACTTTATTCCGAATCAAACTTTAATAGTCTTTATATGTACCTAATAAATTATTAATAACTTAGTTCTGAAATGTTTTTTGAGGTAGGTATTTAATGCTACGCAACCATAGTATGTACTTAGATATCACTGAAGCTCAAATCGTTCTTCCCGGAGGAAATCAAATTAATTAAAAATGTAATTTCTTCCTTTTGTACTACTACTTATTGGAAATAATAATTTATCTCGATAGGAAATTCTTTCTATTGACGTTCAATCGTCGATCTTTCTTTTACTTCTTTGTCTTGCAACCTCATTTAAGGAGCTTGATACGAAATATAATTTTGCTCATCAACGAAATTCAACCGGTATCTAAAATTGTTAAGGTATTTTTTTTACGTTTTCTTCGTTAAGTGGTTTGTATTCAAAATATTGTATACAAATCAAGGTTTTATTTTCAGCAAAATAAATAAATAGGCAAAATAAATTATAGACCATAGGGATATCAAGTTTTTACGCTTAATTTAATTAATGGTCAATTGTGTTCAAGTGCATGGTTGGCGCAGTTGGTTAGAATCCGAACTTATAATCTCTAGATATAATATGCCGATTCCGAATCTCTTAATCTGCGCTTCACAACACAATCTTTCAGCTTACTGCAAAGTATCCATAAAAAATTGCGCACATAAGTGCAGATCCTTATAAAATCTTCCACTTTTGTCACTTTTTAGAGATATGCATAAGGTAGTTACTTCTCTCCTTATCTCAGAAAGCCTCTCAAAGTAGTTTCATTGGTCAAAATGAATTTCGTTCATGTCAGTTCACGACTCTGCAAATTTGAAGATACGGACGTCCGACATTGCTAATTATTTAGAAATATACGTATTTTTCTGTGATATAACTTCCTATAAAATATGATTCAATAGATGCTCAGTCATACAATTCATTAACTCAAACTTTTGTCTAAACGTCTTCATTATACTGTAATGTTGTAATGTAATTTTATAATATGTTGTATTATTTGTTTTATTTTTACCTTTTTAAAATTTACTTTTTAATATTATTTTTATAGTTAATTCCCTAATTGTATTTCAACCATGACATTTATTTTGATTCCTCAATTATTTTGGAAAAAAATATGTAAAAAAATGTTATTTTCTTGTGTGTGTATGATTTTTTTTTGTTCACCTGAGAAGCCCAATTTTTATTTATAAATAAAATATGTTTTTTGCAAATGTTCCCAAGATATTTTTGTTTTATTTTTTAAGTTATTTTTATTTATAAACCTATATCATGACCGTCATAAAATAGGTATTTATATCTACTACTACACCACTGACTGACAAAATGATTTGGATTATTTCTTTTGATACCACTTTCTTGTATTTTTAGAATGTGTGTCAAATTGCTGAATAAGAGCACATTTATAAGAGAAATATTATATAGACATACCTACCCTGAAAAAGTATCCCTATTTACCTAAAAAAAAGCAAGATAAAACTTTTACTCATACCCATGAACTTTGTCAAAGAATGACAAAAACTTTAATTAAATATTGAACTTTCAGAAGACAAATAATATCTCCATTTTCTGAATCAAGTTTTCGGCAAATCAAACAAAGTCGGGGAAATCAATAAAATGTGAAAGTTTTTAATTAATTGACTGATAAGGCGAATAAGTACTTTTAAACAGCTGTTTGTGCTCGAAGCCCACTTTAATAACATTTTTAGTTATTGTAGCTTTAAAGTGTAGCTGGTGCTATCGTTATTTATGACTACCGCAAAATATGCAGGTATGAGATTATCGTCTTTCGACAGGCAGTCTTTCTAGCAGCAAGCGAGGTCCCATGGGGCTGAATACTCAGAAGTACCTATATTCAGTACGTTATCCTGCAGTTATAATCTAAATACTTGTATTAATATTAAGTCTCTATTTACGAAGACCAGTCCACATGTATGCACACTGCACCTTCTCCGTTTTAGAAAACAGGATATTCTGAGAAATATTGGTGGAATCAACATTTATTTACTTACCTTTACACATTTATTTTACTTTATGTTTGTATAAAACCTATGAACTTATCAGGAAAATAATTATTCATCCATACCGCTAAAAAATCTTAAACACTGTTTTTGTATTTCATCCCTTGTTTGTTTTTTAGATAAAAAGCTCCAAATTTGTAAAAGTAATATTAAATATGAAATAAAGTATCTCGATGCATCTGTACACCGCGTTTAACACAATTTCATGGCCCATTGTGTTTACCCACGACCCCACTGCCATGTTTTGAGGAATGCTGTCAATTAAATCCCGAACACATTTCCAGGTACAAATGTACCGTACTTCCACAGATTTCGATGTACTCCGACACGTATTGGGATCATATTACATCACCTACGTGGATGTAGGAGTTATTAAAATTTCACTTGTCGAGGTTGAATAAAGCCAGTAGCGAGATATTAATATTATTATGAGTTACGTTTTTTGCCACCCAATTTCGAAAGCGTGCGTACCTGTGCAAGTTCATTTATATGGAAATATAAAGGTAATAATATCAAAGGCAATGTATGGAACAGGATTGACAAAATGGTCTGACGGCAGAATGAAAAAAATACAAAAGTAATTGAGAGGAAAAAGTGCGTTTTATTTCGCTGTAATTATTCATATTCCACACACTGAACAATGTAGGCCAGTTCATATTGTCTACTTTTTTAATCGTGAGTATTTTTTTTTTCCAGACTTGATTTTACCTACAACATTTCGTACTTGCCTACGCCGTAGACCACAGCAAATTCGTACAATAATAGAGCTGATGGGTCAACACTGCTAGAACAGTTCGTTTCACAGATATTTTCGATATCACTGATACGGCTTTCTAAGTTTGTTTTTGTTGGTTTGCATTTGCACTAGTTATGGTATTATGTTTTAGTTAAAGAACAATGTGCTTAATATTTTCTTCAAAACAATTTCCAATGAGAGAGTGCCAAAAAATAGTAATATACTTCGATCTTAGAGAAGGTGTCAAAAGGCAAGGTTACCTAAATCCACCTGTATTGAAGAAATCGATACCAAGGAGTAAAGGTATGACATATTTCGAATATTATGGACGAAAGATGTTAAGCCGTCATGTTCTTATATTGAATTCGATCCTACTAACGTTATGTTAAATAAATCTCGGCGCAGTGACGATAGGTAGTAAAATATTTTCTGGATCTATATTAGAATATTTTCTATTTCAAAATTAAATAAATAAAGGAAGTGACGTACGTACACGAAAAAATAGATTCTCACATAGAATCTTCAATCAGCATACGATTCAAATGATCTGATTTTTTGATGTCCCATTTGTTTCAACGTACAATATACTGTAGTTCCCAGATACTTCCTTATTTTATGAGGTTGTTTAATATCATGTCGTTTTCCTCAGTTGGTAGGTAGCCTCAGTAACTTTCAGTACCGCGGGACGTCGACAAAGTTACCAGTTAATTAACTTGAGGCTGTATCTTTAGGGACCTAACGGCCACTTATCCTTTATAAGAATTTGATGGTAATGTAAGTTTTTGATAGTGGAGATAATATAGGTCCAAGAAGAGTATTTACGAGTATATATACCTACTTACTTACTTACTTTACGTGTCCTGGTGAGTTATACCCTGCCACTCCAATATGCGGCGACGTACATCGCCTTGTCATTCCCTAGAATCAAGTCCCCAGGAGTGCAGCTCTCTCCCATCAGGGGACATATTAATAGCTGGCTGTCGTCCTGGATCGCTCCGCAGTCACAAAGGATGTTGTCATCAGACAGGTATCCCCAACACTGGAGATTCTTTTTACAGCGCGTAACACCCACTCTTAGTCTGTTGAGGGTGATCCATAAGGATTAGGGTAGATGTTCGCCTACTTGCATTCACAGCCTCGCTCGGAAATTCTCTTGCCACAGTTTCACTATTCGTTGTTGTGATCAATAATATACCTACAAGCACTTGACGTCTCGTTGGAATTATTTAGATTATTCCTTCACCACAAACATACAACATAATCCATTAATTTCTCAGAATATTTCGTCAGAATTATTCAAAGGAAGCAGATTTCTACCTTCAGATTTTCTATGTACGTATACACCTGTATTCCACGAGGCACTTTACATAAATCGAGAGAAAACGTGTCTCTAGAATTCGGTTTAGATTAATTTAATAAAAGCTTAAAATGTAATCAAAAGATTATAAAACTAAATGGAAACAGCTGTTCTGAGTACCTTTATGATTCTACTTATTATGATATATCATAAAATTTATTTATTTATATTTTCCCTTAACACACATTTTTTATTAACATAATTTTTACCGTAAGCAACCTGTATTTGTACTCATAATAGTAGAAGGCACATTAAATAAAATCAATGAAACAGAAACAAATAATAATAAAATAGTGAAGAAAAAGGAAGAAATGAAACGCAACAGACCTCAACAGAGCAACAGTCTCCAACAAACACAGAAACAAAAATAGTACATACACAACAGAGACAATATGAATCCATGACGAAAAATAATTTGATAAGGTACCTACTTCAATAATCTAAGATGAATCCGTAAAGAGTTTTGTTGATCACCCGTACCAACTCATCCGTACCTTTGTCAATGTTCAACCTCGTTGCTCAAAAAGATATGAAATGTCTTACATACATTTTGCCAATACCGAACTCTCGCAGGACACTCATAGAATGACATATTCATTGGGTGTTAATTGAATATTCATTCGACCTTATAATCAAATTACTAGCGACGAATCTCTGAAGACTTCAATTACTGGAAGTGAAATAGGTTAATATTAGATTTAAACTGTTTCAAAGTCGACATCCTCAAAGTGTCCTGAGCGGCCAAGACGACGGTAGACGAGTTAAAGTGACGTATTATCAAGATAGCAATATGAACAATAATATTATCATTCTACTAGCGCTTTTATCCTTGCCTTCAAAGTACGGAAGCTTTTAACAAATAATGAATTGGAAATGGATTGTGACATTTCCCTTATAAATGGATTTGTTTTACATTGCACAAATGGATATTCATTCCATCGCTGCATACTTCGTAACATTATAATAGTTTTACTTATCTAAGGTGGATCTGCGGTAAATGCTGATGAGATGTAGGTAATGGTTACATAGGAAATGTGCAGAAATTACTTATTTTCGTAAGACTTGTATTATGGCTCAGAAAAATCACAATGGGGTCGATTATTTTGTCGAATACCGCTCAATCTGACTGACGATAAAAAAAAACTGTCAATTCGTTCTTAGTTTTACAGTACATAGTCACAGTTTATAAAAATAGTGAATACATTCTTGTAAGAACATTAATAAGACTAGATACCAAGTAATTATATCGCAACAGATACACAGCAAAGGATGGACCTTCCATCAGGCTTATTTATGACTTGGCTTAGGAATTGGTGAATGTTACAGAAGTGTAAAGTGATTACATTAAGCCAACCGACGATCAGTCATAAGCCTGAAGTATCTGTTGAGATATAACTATTTCGTATATTCAACTACGACATGTAGAAAATTCCGATGGTCTCACAAAACATAAATTGTGATTTTGAAAATAATCTTGTAAGACTAGATACATTATCAATAGACTTCCTTCGTTAGCGGAACTTCAGATATTTCATCGATTTTTACAGATATTATTTAGTTAGGCATTATTAGCAGAGTGTTTCAGTAAATAATATCTAGTTGTAAGATATCGCCTTAAGCAATATACCTACATTGTACGCACTTACACATGTAACCACATTCTGTGGGAAAAAATAAACATTTTCTTCTCAATGCCTACAAGCCAGCTTAAAAGAAAATGTATTTGGATAAGCCCAGATTCGTTTGAACAATATTGAGGTTTATAAAAAGTATTCAGACAGAAAATTAATATTAAAAGAATTAGGTATACTTAATAGAATACACGTGTCTCATGTCTTGTAACGTAGGTGTATTTATTAACAACGTAATAATTTTGGAATTCAACCTTAATATTATTATAAAACTAGCTGTAACTCGTCAAAAGCGGCCCGGATTGTGGGGAAAGCCGAGAGAACAGATCGCCAGACCCTATCTTTAAGGTCTGTTTACATGAGGCCATAAATTGCTCCACTACCGGCAATTCACGACACAGTGACGTCACGAAAGCATCAAATATATTGTGTATGTGTATTGCGTCATTGTGACGTGAGATTGCCGTCAGTGGAGCAATTTGGTTGCTCGTGTAAGCGAACCTTTGCACGTAGAATGGTTGCATGTTTCTTCTTATTGTAATTTTTTTTTTATTTAGGGCAGTATTTTCTATTCTACTTACAGTTTGTACAACAATTAACATTTACTCCAACTCAATTTATAAATCAAAATATGAAAATTTTATATAAAGGAGCTCGACATCTATCGGTGACTGTTTCAAACATTTCGTTGACTCAAATAATGTCATTGAATACCAAGGGTTGTGACAACGATTGTGTATTATATTACGCCACATATTTCACTGAAAAGTAGTGTAAAACAAACACATTTCAACCGCAGATGAAGGCATGAGTGTTTTAAATTCAGTACATATTCAAACAACTTGCAAAAGTTGCCACAGGCCCTGCGTTACATTATTACCTACCCGATTTCCACCAGAATTGTGTAAGTTGATTTGAAGGAAGGTACCGGGTGTATGATGAATGTTTTCACTATAATTATTTAATTTATGAACAAAACTTCCTGAAATTCTCTATGCATGAATAACCTCCAAGTACGAAAGTCACTCAAAAACTTTTTAATTACCCAGTGTACTCGTATAAAATATTTCTAAAGAAATATCTCATATATAAAATGTAAGACGTATGTACGTCGTTCGGATTGTTCCGTAAGACTTCGTGTGCACCTGTAATTTATTTATTTATCGTATGGTCATACGAAGTATATCACCTCAACATAACAGTATAATCAGACAGACACTAACATGTGCATATTATATTGCGCAATGAAAATTGTTTGTCAGAGTCCGAAATCGAATGTAATTGATATATTAAACAATTAGATGAAATTCATAAATAGATAAAAAAAATATTTTATATTACTTACGTAATTTTAGATATTAGTTTTAGCTTAGGACATTTTCGAATTGATGCTTCAATTTACGAATGGAACCGCGAAGGAAACTGTAGTTCAATTGAAGCGCAGGTTCTATTACGCCAGTATTGTTGCCTGTTGCGTAGGCACTTAACACGAGTCAGCACGCATAGACAATAGAACGCCAAAATACGCATAGTGAGCGAATCGCTCACCCTTTTATAATTGCTATAATTCTGTTATTAATTTACATATTACTACAAAAATCCACCAATACATACCTTAGAGTATCTACTACTAAACTGCATATACCAAAATTCTGTAAATTTCAACATACAATAAATAATAAATATAATGTGAGACCAATCAACTTTCACAAATATCAAGACACATTTACCTACCAGGAACACACGCGTGGTGAGAGATTCCCCGCGTTTATTACTTTACTCGGAAGGGCTATCTCCAGGCAACATCGTGTATTCTCTATTGTTTCGGGCGCTCAATACATTTGGCGCAGGAGATTTTTATGCCGACATAGTAAAATAATAAAACAATCTGTGTTGTGCCGTGGTAGTATACTTTTATGAAGACTTCGAATAATGCCATCGTTTATGACTTACTTTTAGTAGTTGGAACAATGATAGATATTTGTATAAATACTCAATGAAACAAAAAATTTCAATGCAACCGACATTTCAAAAGAACATAAAAACCTAGGAGTAATAAATTATATTATTTCGTCGCTAATAAAAGTAATAAAAAAATAAATAAAGTCGCCTTGTTTCACTTTTGCAACTAGTATTTTTTTGTCGCAATGAGAATATCTATCCTCGTTTTATTATTGCGTTCGCCTTAGAAAAATAAACAAAAGCCGTCCTAGAATCGGACCCTGCTGTATAGTTTTTATACCTAGAGGACAGAATAGTACCGTCGTGACACGCGTAGGCGGTGAATCTCCGCCGAAAAAATTAAAACTCGAAAAATACGTATAAATTATAATTATAATCAGCGAATTTCACGATAAACACATGTTCTATAGTAAAGTAGAGGATATCCTGAAATGACAAAGTGTAGGGTCTCGTTGTTTTAATTTTATATCAAAAAAAATCTCCATAGCGGCAAAATGCCGCTGACGCGTGCGAAGGAGTGTTAAATTCTAGTTCATTGTTTAAGTCTCCAGAAGTTTCGATGACATTTAATTAGTCCTCCACTCATATTTGTAAATGTTTTGTAATGATGGGTAAAAAACAATAAAGAGAAGAATAGGTAATATACACAGTTTAATAAGTCCTATAACTTAACGAGCTTTTCATTACGAAATTAACTTCAAATTTTCTCTACGTTAAAATTATACAACCTACGGAAAACATAAACTTAGTAAAGGTAAATGAAAAAATGAATGACTTTATAGTCTTGAGTAATAGTAATATAATTACATATATGTAGTTTAAAATCCACGTCATGACTTTTATTGCTCGCTACTTAAGTGTTCAAGGTCATGCCCTCACTATCATCAGAATTACAAATAAAAAAAACAATAAACATTCACCGTTTAGTAAAAGAATCACTCATTTATCGTAAATGTTTTATACCTTGTTCAAAGCAGGGCACTATTTTTCGGTGATCCTTTTTAGACTCTTCGCGAGTCACGAATGTCATTACATGGATTTTAAACTACATGTACACTCCCATTGATATTTCATGTTTTTCCTTTGAAAACAGTCTTCCAGCGTGTACCTACTATGGATCGAAAATCTTCATATTATGAATAAAGCAGTTTGAGTGGAAATCTACTTAATAAAAAGAATAGAAAATAACTGCTTTGATTTGGAAAATCCCGTCTCTTGGCAATGTTCTTATGAAGATACTATCATAAAGCATCACGATGTTAGAGAAATGTTCTATGTATGCTTATACTTATAGCAAGTCTAGCATTTTGCTTGTTTATAATACCGAGCTTTCACATGGCTGTTTGCTTAAACACGGCATTCGTTAATTAACGAACATCTTGTTATTATTTACGTAACGAGTCGAATGCTACAGGCGATACAAAGCTCAAAATACATTAGCTACTAAACAAGATGCCTATCTAGTGTTGATAATTATCCAGTAATCCCATTATGAGTTTGCTTATTTACGGAAGGAAGGCGTCGACTAGGTCGTCTCCAGGTACTTGGCGACGCTTCATGCATGCAGAGTTGAGAAAGGCTGATTTACACTGGACGGATGCTAGGACCATGACCCAGAATAGAAACCAATGAAGAGATGAGTTGCCGCCCTATATTTCCCAGGAGTTAAAGGAACAAATCGTGGTATATTATATTATGTATTAAAATCCCCTGCTTGAACGAAAATGTATTTTGTGGTGTACATACAATATATCCATCCATGTAACACTTACGAACTATAAAATCGGACAATCAGGATACACGTAATGCAGCCTTTTTTTACTAACATTCAGCACTACCTGGAAGTTATTATATCCTTAAAAACTTTTAATTTCCAGACTCTCCAACATATTATTATGTTTTTTATGATACTACCAACACCAAGTTTCATGATAAGAGGCAAGTTTTTTCTTCCTGTTTGCACAGGAGTTTTACCTCTATCATCTCAAGGAGCTTTCCTTGCTTGGATGAGTAATAATTTAGCTAAGAGCCTATGTCGTGATGACGGGACGGCAGGTAAAGTAAAACTTTCTCAACAACAGGAAATTGTTAATCGTAGTTAAGCTCAGATTAACTTTAGCGTTTAGGCAACCTCTGCAAAGATTTGTACTATGACTACTAGGAGGTAATGTTACTAGCGTATTACATTAGTATCTACATGAATATTACTTGTGAATATTATACTTATTAAGTATTTTATAAGTAAATAATAAATATATTACTACAGTAACGGGTAGATAATGGAAAGAATGGCGAATTACAGAAGAGTGGTAAGAATGAAAGAGACCTGTATCCAGCAGTGAAGAAACCATTAAGAAAAACAGTGGCATATTTTAAGGATACCTTATGATGGACAATATTCTTTTTCACATGCTGTGACATAAAGGACAATGTAGCAGAAGCCAGGAGTGTGTATAATAATAGGACAAATTGGCATTTCATCCCCTTTGACTACCCCGTATGAGATGGACCTTGGGGATATATAATGCATGGGGAGAAATATGGCAAATTGGATTCTTCACCACCCTATCAACATGCTAAAAATTCACGACTGATTGATCTAATTTAGGGAAAATCTCTCTGTCTGTAGCAAAACATAAAAATAAATTGATTAGTTTTCATAAAAGGTCCGAACATCAAACGAAATTTGAAATGAAAACAATTGGCAAATAAACAAACGAAAAAAAGAAACTGCACAATAACAAACAAATAAGAAAAAGAGCTACGAAACAAAAAGGTAAATCATCACTCTAAGTAATGAGTCCTTATTTGAACCTTATCTAAAATAGCTCAATAGAGTCAATCCCTGAAAAGGTTTTAGACCTGGCAATACCACCCACGCAAATAAAAATGAGAAGGATCGATTGTGAGAAAAAAATTACTAATTCTTTATATTTCTTTAAGACTGTGCGTAAAAAACTCTTGTTCCTCAAACGTTTATTTCTACGAAAAAAAGTCTAAAACATTTCCAATAAATAATTGTTATTAAAAGAAAAAATGTAATTAGAGAACCATGAAAAAGTTTTGTCTCATCTTAAATACGTACCAACTTGATTTTATTTTTCTTAAATGCTTTTTTCTCGCTTTCCCAGATTATTCCCAAGATTCCGGTCTTCCTATCTTAGAAACGGTCTAAAGTTTGTGCAGAAGAGTGTGTCTTTATATTTAGAGAAAAATGTGGTTTATTTTAATTCTAAAGCGTAGTCTATATTTCTTCATTTTCTCGATGCAAGAATAAACAAATATTGAAAAAACTGCGCCAGAGAGTATTTTTCATCAATGCAAGAATAAAAGATTATTTAAAAACTGCGCCAGAGACAGACAAAAATGAAAAAGAGTAATCCAATTTGGCATTATGTATGCGTACCATTTCATACTAATTTGGTTTATTCCCTTCAATGTACATATGAATGTTGGATTAAAATTATACGGCGCTAAAATAACATATAAAAAACATTCACGTGCCATAAAACGGGAAATAAAACTGCTACACATCAATAAATTACTTGCCTACGTTGAATACCTATGTAGTTATAAGACGTTATTTTTCTCTAATCGCGCAGGTGTACTTTATACGTAAAGGTATATAGTAGCTTTAGGCAATACTAATCCCGTTTTTATTACGAGTAAAACTATCATAATTATGCTGAAAAAAAATTTGGAGATAATAATTGTAATATGACATGCTCTGAATATATCCAAGTACATACTTATCTCAAGAGAAATAAATCTAATGATGAACAATGAACATTCCTTCGGGCTTATAACAGGTTAGAAATCACATATTATTACTAATTGATAGTCTTTAATGATGCAAGGTCCACCATACAAAAATCGTCATAAAATCAATTGAATTACTCTGTTTGTAATTTACCAGCAATACAGAAATGAGGACAGTTTCATATGATGTCTCATTGCAAGGTTTCATTGCTAGAATTGAAAGAAAAATAAGTAAGAAAGTACAATGTACATAGGTCTATATATTTTCCTTTATAAATCAGACACAAAGACATTAAAAATTTTATGTTGAAGATAGTGCCGGTGGATGCCAATAATAAAATAAAAAATTAATAAAAGAGATCCGTCCCACTCACGGACTATTGTGTGTAAAGAAACTTAAAAAAAAAAGAAAATAATATAATTCTCAACAAATTAATAACGTCAGGTTTTTCTTTCTCTTTGTCAAGACGTTGAACAATTAAAGAAAGATAAGATAAGATTAGGAGATATGCTCGACTTCTCAGCTTTCTAACTTATACAAGTATGTATAGTAAGTCTTGAACAAAAATGTTCTGGATTGCAGGAGAGGAATGCCTTGTTTTGCAGTGTCCTGGATTGGTTCATATAAAAAAACCCAATAATATCTACATACATCCTCAGCGTCAAATTTAGAACCCAGCATTTTCTATACCTTCATTTCATTTTATCATCAAGCTTCATAAAACATGGTATTTTTGCCATGTAATCAGAGGTGAAAAGTAATCCGTACTTCAGCTCGTCATGAACGGGAAGAAGACATCTAAAGAGAAAGAAGTGTTGAAATATGGAATTTGTTCAGAATAACCACAACGAAGCAAACGAAGTACGAAGTAAAATCATGCAGTCTTCAAGAAAATACTGTAATATCTAACAATAGAATACAATACGAAAATACGCAAGTTGTAGTCATAAGCACAAAACTTATGAATTTATTATTACGTGCTGTTAAAATGAAATGTGGAAGTGTCAATCAATTGTCTGGAATCTCACATTCACAACGTGAATATTGTTAGTCCTGAAGAAATATTTGTAGTATTATTATTATTAATATTCACTGTGCTTTCACAGTAAGCTTACTCATCTAAAGAGAAATCATAAGTTGGCAAAGATTCTGTGGAAATTTTTGACACAAAACTTTTATATTACATGTCATTTTATGTTATACATTCAAGTATGAATGAATAACGACGCATGTAGAAGTTTCTGACATACTTATACAGCTTTTGTAAAGTTATATCCTTTGTAACTGATGATATTGCAGAATTTGTCTTGAATGTGATTCTCAGAATTCTTAAACTTATATTAAATAGACCTACATAATATTTTCAAAAAGAATAAAAAGCTGAAGCTAGAACTCTATAAAAACATCAAAATGATTGCGGGGGGAGACGGGGGATAACCTCGAAACCACAGGGGAGACGGATCGAAGATTTCATGAAAATGCAGCAAACTCCAAGTACAGAAGAACTTGGAAGAATCCGAAAGAGGCCAATATCCAACAGTGAAAAGACACAGGCTCATAAGAAAATGATAATTAATGATAATTTACACTGATCGTACTTAATAATATTAAGTACGATCAATATGTTATAGCGTAAACGACAGACTCTGTTTAAATGAGGATATTTATTACATCTATTCGGTAGGCTCCTACTATACAGATTTTTTGGTGATTTAATTTTATTATAACGGTGTTGTCGGTTTCCAAATTATGAAGGTAAACATATTGAATTATAAAGGATGAAATATTGGAGAAGTTGATATTGTTGAAATTCAGTTTTATGCCCGAAAAATTTTCATTGAAGTAGAAAATTCACTTAATGATGAAAAGCGATATCACATCCTTCCGCATACAAAAAAAGTGAAAAATATATTATTTGTGACAATATTGGATTCTGGTTTGTTAATAACATTGTTTTGTAGGTTCGTAAGTATCGTAAGTACAGGCAAACTTGGTGGATGATCATAAGTAGGTAATTACCCTGGCCCGCAAAACAGAGTCACCTGCAGCCCCCTTACAAAGGAGGAGCAGCCTTGTCCAAAAGTGTGACAGAGTGTGCTTGTCAAGATCGGCCTCCATAGTCATCTTCAATGGCATCGTCGCGTCGGCAGGACCGATAACAACGTGGCACCGATTCTTCTGAATTTTAAAGACATGCTCGGCAACGGGCTCTTGGCATTATTATTAAAAGTACATGCCAATTATTTGTCTACCATGAAAACAGATGATATGGTCTATTTAATTGCTAGATTATGTTTAGAAAATAAGTAAAAAAAATACATAAAGTGCAGCTTGACTTTTTATTCACATAGTTTAGATGAGGATAGTCTAGTCTTCTTATAATTAACAACATTTCTTATCTTATGTAGACAATACCCTGAGGTAGAAAGTAACTTCTGACTTTGCTATAGAGTTATTCAAAAAATAATTAATTTCAATCATAAAGCTCTCGCTAGGGACTCAATACACACAATAAATAGTACCTAAGTATTTTTGCAAGAAAGCAAGTAAATATTAATAAATATACTTACTTAATTATAATAAGCATGGAAAGTTGCTAACACCTAACAAGTCACGGTAGCTATAATAATTAAGTATTTTCTGAGCTTAGTTAAATAGTAATATTATATTACTAAAGTTACTATGAACTTAGCCCCTTTGGGACATTATCAACTTAGTAATAGTTTTGTCTGTAGTATAAAACGGGATTAACTGATACATTGAACTCTTCATAACATTAAGTAGTAACGAGATAAAGTAATATACCAACATTTTATTAAACTCACTATAAGGCGAGATTATATTATTAATATATAAACTTTATTAAGACCTTCATGAGTGATGTGTAAAAATGAAAGAGCTTTTAGATATGTCCAGCTTAACTGCGAACATTATTACGACAGATGTAGGTGTATTTGAAATATTTTCATAAGATATAAAGATTTAAGAATAGTACCTATAGAAATCAAAGTGCGATGACTTTTCATTGATAGGAACCAACCGATTGAAAAATCGGTTTAATTGACCAAGAATGCTCTGTTATTTTTATAGGTTAGATATTCGCTGTCAATTTAACTTATCTAACCTGATTTTTAGGGTCAGTAGATTTCCAGTCTCCATCTCCCTATATATTAGTACAATCAATAAATCTAGTTTAGTCTAGATAGCAGATCTACTGTGAACGATTAACTTTTTTTAGGCTGTTCTTTTTTTCAGGTTTCTATCAGAATGCAAAAATCCAAATTATAAAATATTGTAATTCAAAACTTATTAAATACCAAACATGATAAAGAAAATTCAAAAAAACGTTTCATGAACGAGGGGACGTCTTATAAAATATGTCAGCTGTTCATAAATATATCATTTTTATATCTATAGTGAGCTTTAAAGCTGTCTTCGTGAAATTGATTGTAAATCATTTCATAAAAAGTTAATTACATATAAATCTGTCTTACCTCACTTTGATCACCGTTAATGGAAAGCTGTCGCTGGTAATCTTAAATTTAGAATGTCAATGTTTCTGAGTCACACACAGCTCTCTTCTACATAGTTGAGTTGACATGAATAATGTTTAAAGTACATGAGACTGAATGACAAGGTATTTTGGCAGAAGAGCTGATCATTCATTTATTAAATGAACCATACAAATCACATTATTATTAGCATCCACTGCCCAACATCAAACTATGTACTATGTAGGGTACCAAGTGTTGTTTATCTCGGTAATGTCATATTGAAATAACACCGAGCACTAAGTGCATAATTTTACAACAGATAAATATTGATTGGTCCCTTAAGATCTGTACTCTCCCATCTATTTAAGTACCTACTACTCTACAAATAACTGAATAGCTGGTGGTTTTAGCTGGCATTGTGCTGATTATAAATTCTGTGAGATTCATGCAGAATGAATGAATAACATTTATGCTATAGGCGACGTGCTTCAATATTCGAGATTGTTGAGAAATTCCAATTCGTCGAAAGTTTGACGTATAGATTAATTCTTAATTAGATAGGTACCTCAACTACTTCATATTTTTTGGAGGTTTGATCGAAGATCCCTTTGTGTAACAAAATTAAAATAAAACGCTTTTTTTTATTTCCCGCGGGCTTTGATTAATTAAAATGACATCACGACACGTAGTGACTAAAACTGAAATTGGTTGGTGATTCATAACGACATGGTTGTGTTCGATGAGTACCTATATTATTTATACAATATTTATATTCACCGGATTAATATTAAATCTAAGCCCGTGGGAAAATTTTCACAATACAAAAATACCTACTACGAAAAAAGTAACATGAATATACCATAAATAATTATAATTATTTATGTAGTATATACGTTTACATAACTGAGAAGGTACTTTGCGTTTTCACCCAAGTTTTGGTATCGCATCGACTAAATGCCAATCAACTTCTCAATTGAGAAAATGGATAGGTTCTATCTCAATTGACAATACAATAATGGCTGGTGTGTACCTACACCAACACGATGATATAGGTATTACCTACATTATATTTGTCATTTTCGTGATCTTTATACATAATAGATAGATTATTGATAGATTTATACTATCAATAAATGAGTAATCCATTATATCGTCTGCAGCATTAAAGTTAATCCATCTCCTTCATCTATTAGTTAAGGGAGTACATCGACCCTCAGCGTAATCTGATCTGTATGTTTACCTTTGTATATCTAGGATATTGTTTTATTAATAATGCCTCAAGCAAACATTCTTTGCAATACGCGATATAAAATTGCAAAGCTCGCTGTTTTCTAACATGCACAAACATGATATGATAAGATGATCCCTAATAAGATTTTCTTGTGCATTCAATTTACACTGTTGTAGTAATTAGTGATGACAACGAACATTGACATTAAAAAATAATGATTACTTATGTTACTTTTACTTCATTGGATTCACTAATATTTAAGAGTTAAAGAGAATATGCCAGTAATTAGCTTAGATGGTTTGTATGTTGAGAGAATAAATAATGACAGGATGATCTAAAATATATATAGGAGAGACGAAGAGGGTTTGAGAAAGCGCGCTTGTCCGAGACTGGCCTGGAGAGACCTATTGAAACAAGTCCTACTTATACTTAAACCTTCTTTTGTTGTCGTTAGGTTCCCCTAACGTTGAATATTTCATTTATTTATTTCATTTATTTCATTTTTTCATTTATTTAATATCCACAAAATATATAACAAAGTAAAAAAATATAAGTAAGAAACAAGTATTGGATTTTATTGCCCCACTAGGCGAAAGCCTGTAGTAAATATCGCCCGAGAGAAAATGTCCCTGTCCTGAGTCGAGCCGAATGAGCCGAAAAAGCTCTTCAGCACAGCACTTATACCAGTCCAGTTGCGTATATTACAGAACCAGGAAATTTGTCACCTTCCAACACCAGACCGCTTTCACCCTCTATTTTGTCCATGATGAGCAATTCGTATTTTCTCCCTAAGAACACACGACCCAACTTTCCGGATTTTGACATTATTCAGCAACTTTCTATTGACTCTGGCTCTTTGAAGAAGTACTTATACGGGTAGGTAAATCGGGAATGGATTACCGCTGATGGTGAGGTTTTGAAAAAAATATTATTCCAATATGTTTTTACATATTTCTTTTACGTATCGATACTACCTATTTTATTTGTTTGTCGGCGTATTCGGTGTTTACCTCGAGTCCTAATAATAAATATTTAATGGAGATATTCTAGAAAATCACACTTAAAACCGAAAGCGTGATTTTTCGTTTCTTTGTTTTATACTCGTGGAAGCTTCACGATGCTCGTTGCTGGATTAAGTATAATGCGAACGTTTTCCTTCGTATGAATATTTGAAGACAATAAAATAATCCCCTACACTAACTTGGAGCGCAGGCTTCCATTTCGGCGTATTGTACTTACTGTACCGAAAATTTTGACGAAATCCCCTTTAAGCAAAGATATACAGCGAAGGATGAATTTTCTATAAAGCTTATGACTGACTAATCTGGCTTAATGTGATCACTTTATACAATTTCAGTTCATTCAACTACCGCGACCTCTAATACCTTGAAACACCAAATAAAAGTTTAATTTATTTAAGAAAGGTTTGCTTAGGGAATAAAAGAGTCAAAAATGTGGACTTTATTTTAAAGCATGATTGCATTAGCTACTACTGCTTAACAAATAACATCACGATATATCCCAATAAAAGAGTAACCAGTAAATTCTATATGTATAAAAACATAGATTCTCTATGCTGAAAATTGAAGTAGGATTGGGTGGAAAATCTCATTTGTGAAAAATATGAATAACATGTTATATTAGCAAGCACTGAAAATAATATGCAATGTAAAATGGAAGAAGCAACTTAGAGGAAGGTACATGAATAGATAAAGCTTCAAAAGTGAACACAGAATTCACCAAAGTTTGTCGTTCTAGTGGGTGTAAAGTATTATTACGGATACATGGAAGCAAGGATACATAACCCTTGATATATTTATTGGCACATATCAATGAAGAATGTATCAATTTCCTACATAGCGTCACTATAATAAATTATCGTTTCCCTTATCAAACTGTTTCAATCTATCTCTCACAGTAAGGGGTCGGTGCCAATGATAAAAGAAATTAAGTTTTCCTGGAGAGTTCGTGTTAAAATCTATTAATAGAACGAGCTGACATTATAACAATAGATTCTACCCCATCTGCCACCCAACTACAACATTGATGAAATTGTTTTATTACTTTTAACTTACTGAATGAAGTTTAGAAGAAAAACAATATTAATTAGGTATCTTAAGTATAGTGGAAAGATGCTCGGACACGGAAATAAATGAATGAATTAGGTATCTAATTGACGCAAATATTGACCTATACCATTACGCCTTTTCAGATGCTGGGTAACCATAAGCCAGGGTGCATCAAACGATTTTGAAAAATCTCGCGTTGTACTCCAATAGAGACATTCTCAATGGGTTGTGACCTCATTGCTGAACTTAAAAAAATTGAATAAAATAACATCTTGATAAAAATGTAAGTAACGAATCATGGAAGGACAGCTGGACCTCCCCATGACTGGACATTGGACAACCCGCTGTCATAAACAGATCTTTAAACGTATTGTATGTACGACCTAAAATAATAAATTGAAATGTCTTCTGCGTAACGCCAACATGAAATTGATAATTTGTAGCCCACTCTCAAATGATCGATAATTTAGCAATGATCAACAATAAATTTTGCATATTATCTGTCAGATCACTTGCAGACGAGTGGATTGTCATAATACGTAATAATATTATAAGAATAATATACTGAATACGTAGAGATTAGGTATTATACTTTCGCAACATTATTATTTTAGCTTACCTCACAAGGGACTTTTCGTAATGTTTAATGCTAAAACTTATTATGTTTATACCAAACTGTTCGTCTACCTATGTAATGTTAATAAATAATACAGTAATTCTCTCACGGTCAAGTTTACGGAGAGAGTAGCCAAAACCTACACGTGATTTCACCAAAATTATTAATCAACAAACTTCGTAGAGTATTTTCTGGAATAGTGTAACACGTGTAGGTATTTAATAATGGTGTCCGGTAAGTTGGTCTAAAATCAATTGGTCTAAAATCGACGAATTGATTGTTATGCAAATATTGATTTTAGAAAAATTGATTTTAGACTAATTGATTTTAGACGAATTGATTTTAGGCGAATTTATTTTAGACGAATTGGTTTTAGACGAATTAATTTTAGACCAAATAATTTTGGACGAATTGATTTTAGACGAACTTACCGTAAACCTTAAATAATGTATTATATGAATTAAATATTTATGCAGTGTTTTCATCTCCTTCTGTACCAAAGAATTAAAGTACCTAACCTTTATCACACATGTCTTCCCTATGCCAATATAATTTTCACTAACCCCTACATTATATGTAAGTACATACCTACAAAGTTACGTAAAAGCTCAAAGTACGTTGAAAAGCCTTACAGGATTGCTCAAGTTCAAATGTGACTTTTATGTTCAGAATTTAAGTTAGTAATCACTAGGTGCTTTTATGTACTTACTAAAGTTATACTTTTCTTATTCCAATGTTTACATTATATTATCCTTTTTCTGTTTCATAAAATTTTCAGAAAATTAATAATTAAATCATGAAAAATGTATCGCCTAGTATAGCAGCGCCATCTAACATTGAGTAGTCGTCGCAAAACGTTTCAAACGACGACACCGCCATCTCTCGATGAGTAGCTAAACACATAATTTACTTTCAAAGTTTCTCGTAAGATGATGCACAAATTACACTCGTAGAGGGTGCGATTTTGATTCGATAGATGTCATAATTATTATTTTTCTGTTAATATATTTTTCATTTTGTGTGAACCAGAATAATTCTTTACTATATTAAAGTAATTATTATTCTATTTTAGTATTCTAATTATGTATTTTTTTTTGTTTCAGGTGAGTGTTTTACTTCAGTTCTACTTTATTCGAAAGATTTCAGTGACTTCAGTAAGTATGTAGATTAAGAGTAGATAAAGCTATTAACGATTGTATTCTGTATAGCTATAATTGTATAAATCTGGTATGTAGAACATTCCCCACTTGTCACGCACGGCGAGCTTTAAAAGCTAAAGTATGTTTACTCCTGAATTTATACAACCACTATTACCTGTACATTTCATACAACACTCAGTGTAGAAAGTTGTTTGATTACTGAAAACGTATAGTTAGATATATAAGTGCCTTCATAATTCTACGTCTCAAAACAATAAAAGTTTTTCAACTGCAGCAGAATCATTTTCAAATTATTGCGTGAGCGTATAATATGAAGAAAATATTATAATACTTCTGGACTGTCCAAAATATAGTGTTTCCCCGATTTGTGCCAATGTATATCGGTATGCTCATTATTTAAATTAGCTTGATTTGTCACTTTCTTGCACAGAGCTGTGTTGGGTCAATCAAAATAAGGATCTACTTTTTTATCTATCTATATTTATTAACAAATAAAATATACCAATACAATATCACCGGGATTGCCCAACTAGATATAACCTGTATTTGGGTCAATCCCAATAAAAATACAAAGTAAAACAAAAAAAAAAACAAATCAAAAAGAAAAAAAAAGCAAAGACACAAAACCGAACAAAAAAATAAAAGTGAAAGAAAATAATGGATAAAAAATCTACCCAAAAGAAAAAAAGAAAACAACAGTCACACAAAACAAAACATCCTGGCAGCGCAGGATGCGCAGCGCAGACATGATCGGTCACTCACATACACATCCATACTTAGACAATAACTGTCTTCTTCACTTTATACCTATTCATATTTAGTAGGTTAAATCAATAAAATCATTTCGATTTCACTTATTGTTGAGACATTTCTATGAGCATTTCTGGACGTTTTGTAAAATATTTTTTTTATTGAGGAAGTCACATTAATTGCAAACCTACCCTACTGCAGTTAAAAAAACACTTGTTTTCGAGCGCAGAATGTATACTAAAATTTGAATAAAGATTAACTAATAAAATTAAGAATAAATGTGAGCAATTGAAGGAGGAGGAACTTAGAAGGTACGGAGATGGTAGGAAGCACTGTCCATATTGGGAATTATGAATATTGCCAAGTTAATGCCACTAGTGTATTAGAGGCCCATCAGAGTGGTACCAATTAAAGTGAATTGGTATGTTAAAACAATACACTCTTGTTATGCTTTGTCTCTAAAGAAAATTGTGCGTGGGAAATGTTAAACTTCAACATAGTATAATTTATTAAAAATTCTTAAGAATATACAAGGAGAGGTTTTGAATTTTTCTTCAAAAGCTACGTAAATAAAGTATATTCCTTTACGCTTTAGACTTCAAACGAAAACAAAAAAGCCTCAGTGTTTTGAACAATAATAATTACAATATAGCCAGTAGCGGTGTTATAAAGCTCGCATTTTCATAAAAGCTCTTCAAGTGTCCACAGAGACCGAGTAAATAACATAGCGCTTTCCCTTATCTCTCAAGTAGTATTTCTTTGATAACTCGGATACTCGCACTACACTATACAGGGTACATTACTCCACACGCTACCTTGGGTGCCCACCTTGCTTGCCTGCTAACACCCTCTTTATAACTGCCACCCACAATATGTCTACTCAATATCCCTAGCATCATGTAGTTAGAAACTCGGGTTTAGAGCAAAGCGTAACATTACCTTATACGAAATGAATTTGTCAAAGTATTTTTCCGAAATTTTTCTAGGCAATTTTTTATATTCAGTGCTAGAGTTGATAGTAAAAAATATTAAGCGCTCTTAAATTTATTCCTAGCAACTTATGCCATTTAAAAAAAAAATCGCGTAGTAGGTATAAACTCCAACAACATTTTTATTTCTTGAATCTGTCAATAGCACTTTTGTACTTTTGTGAGATACACGGCGGTATGTGGGACTGGATCCTCTCGATCGCTCGGTGTCTTCCGAGGCTTGAGCTTGATAACATCTGTCTTACTATCTGGCTTTGGCGATACCACACAACATGATCCCACACGACCTTCGGATCCCCCTCAAACGCCTTCTCTGAAGGAGGATGATCCAATTTTATATAGGAATATATTGTCACCGAGTTTACGTACGTTTGCATAATTTTAGGTCTCTAAGTACTACTTCCTGACTACTTAGTAAGTAGTCAGGAAGTTGTTGAAAAATCGTTTGCAAGAATTGCGCACAGACAAACAAAAAAAAAACGAATATACTCGTATTATATCAAGTAAAACAAATACTTGACAAGGATCATATCTTTCAGTTCTCTTTTGTAAGTGATTCCTGAAAAGCAAATAATCAACTTCGAGTATTATTATTCGTAGTATTATGGCCGTTTTCCTGGTAAATTTTACCTTATTTTTAAACACCCACGATCACAACATTACCATCAGCTCATGTTTAGCATTATGTTCCACACCAAGACTACTTGCATTTCACGACTAAAACATATTTTGTATAGGTACCATACCCGGCTATTCTGTCTGGTACAAATTTCTTACAAGTTAGTATCACACTCCACAACACTGGCCAAGATTCATAATACAATTTTACATACAGACATAATATAGTTTCGTCTGCCTCTTATTTCTCATACCACTGAAGGTTGTACAGAATCGCCCGCAAAAGGTCTTAGGTACATTTATATCCCTACGCTTGGCACCCTTAATATTTATGAACCAAGAATAAAATCAATTCTAATTAAACAACCTTCTTATTACCTTTATACGCCATCTAATGTAAATATAAACTGTTGTGTACAGCCTGTTATTTTGTTGAGATAGGTTGAATACAAAAGGCTTTATCTCACTGTAGTAAAACAAGTTGATTAACCTTTTTAGAAGGTCCTGCTTTGAATTTTATATTTGTAGTTTTCATAGTATTCTTAGTAATGCGATGTATTTTTTATGGATGAAATCTTTTATGTTTACCACAGTATTTTTATTATAGTATTTTGTGTTGATGGTCCAATTTCTCGACCAACAATTTTATGGTGGAATTTTTTTATTCAGTTAGTTCTTCATAGTTTCATTTCTGGGTAGCAACGTTCTGTATTTCGTTTTCCATTACAAACATTTAGTAAAGAGACGTATTAACAGCTGGGAGTTAACCTCGCAGGAGGTTAACCCCTCTTAAATAACAGGCCATCAGGCCTACGTTAGATTAAGAAGAAGAAGACATTTAGTAAGTCAATTATAAAATCCACGATTTACTTCAGTTTTTATCTATATGAAGTATCTAGTCTACATGAAGACTCATCGTATCCACCGATGAGTTGTAATCGACTAGGTTTCGTTTTAGGATATTTAAGTATTAAAAGGATTTATTTATTTTATTAATTTTTAATTATATACAACAGAAACAGTTCGATCATAATTTCAATGGGCAAGTTTACCTGTACTTTACAAAGCTACCTCCCATGAAATTTCTCTAAAAAACATCAGTACGTTATATTTAAAATTTAAATTTAATTAAATTAATATAAAGATACGAGTGAAAAAAAATGAATAAGTGGAATCAATTCTCGTGCCTAAAGTTGAAAAATATATTTTTAATAACAAACATTTCATCTTAAAAGCTCGAGCTTACTCGAGTGTTTTATGTTCTCTCAGATAGGGGTCAGAGTTTGTTTGTTATGACGTAATTTAAATAATAAGATTTTTATGAAAATATAATCAATTTATTCATGCATCGTGTGATGAGTCCTATTTGGGATGTTCCTTGTGCGCATGCTCCGATAAATCGACCCCCTTATATTCTTGTATTGCGGCTTCACTGTGTGCACTTCATCCAATACAAAACATACCGACTAATGTTAACAAATCGACAACCTTGTAAAAAAATACCCATCCGCCAGTCAAAATTTATCCCCTCGTTTCGTCAAATGCAACGTACCTTGTTACTCATTCGAGACTGCTGAAATTTAAACTTGAAGTAATAGAGTTATGGCTTTGATAAAGAAATTGACTTTGTGTTGGTGATTAAAATAATTTGAAATTAATGAAAATTTTTGAAAAACTTGTGGGTGTTTTAAATCTGGTTTTATAAAGCAGAAGAGTTTCCATTTTTAATTTGTTTCGCTGCCATTCCCGTTTATAAAATCTACATTACTTTTGTAATCTTTTTATATTCCTCTGTTTAATTTTTCCTTCTCCAGGGTGGAATTTATACATCCCTCGATAATTTTCTCGATTGCTTATTCAACGGTAATTTGGGAATTGTATCTACGTTTTAAGATAATATTTTCTTTTCAGAATATACATATTATTATTTCTTCCGTTTTATAAAGTATTTTCTTAACAATGTCTGTACCTACATAATTTTTAATAATTTTAGGTATATTATGAAACACTGACTGGGTACGTAGGAATAATGTAATACCACACTAGCAACCATGGCTCCCATCACTCTCATTCTTTTTAGACTGTATACCGTTACTGAGTGAGCAAAGTCAGAGAATAAGATCGTGAGAACTCAGCTATTAGGGAGTATCAGTAGAAAAGTTTTGAATGTGAAATGAACCCAAATGACGTGAAGTTTGAAGATTATAGCGAACTAAGTCCGTAAGTTTGCTAGGAGGGATTGCCTCATTACTGAGAGATTGTCCATTAGCTTGCCCTAGTGAACATTTATTGTAAATAATGAATATGCATCGTGTTTTAAAAAATAATTAATTAATAATCACAAATATATATATGGTGAAAAGGAGCTTTTTTCTTCTAACCTAAAAACTTCACAGTGCCTAAGATAGAAATTCTTTTGTTATGATAGTTGAGTAAGTCAGTGTCAAAATTATAACCACTCAAATTTAAAGGTTCAATATCACTTTTATCGTGAGGAACTATATCGAATACTCTTTGCTGTACCTACACAAGAAATGTGACGTGTTAATTTAAATTAATAATTATGTCTATAATCAAAGCAAGGAAATAGTATCGTTCTGTCCACTCATACTAAAACCACAATATTAATACTCGGGACCTAAATCAAACAATCACCTTAGAAACTTGCGAAACATCAAAGGATATTTAGACATCAGTCTGACCTCCATATTTCGGATATTTCAACAACACCACTGGGAAATAATATGAATATTATTATGATTAATTTTATACATTGACGTTAACGCTTCACTAACTAACTAGGTAGATATTTTAGACAAATGAAGCAAGGTCTATCCAGGACCTTTATTCAGTTTAATTAAGGAGAAATAGGGGTTCTCGTGGCATTATTTTCTACCTCTAATTATTATACCACCTTGTTTTCAGTATCATAGAGTTTTTATCAAAACACGAGTATTACCAGTGCAAGACATATCGTTCACTATAATTACCTACATTATTAATGTTACTATCGTTCAGTCTTCCCTATATGTCTTCTACTTATGTGTTATCCCCATACACGATAGATAATGTATTTTCCCTTCTCTGGAGACCAATTATTCTCATCCATCCGCTCTTAACATCATTAACTTGACACTAACCCTATCGTTTCATCACAAACCGATCAAAATCGTTATCTCGAGTATGTTATACCTAACAATTTTGTATTACATGTTTTCGTTGAGAGAAAATTGTGAGATTGGATGAGGTTATTAGCTAGATGAGTAACTGTAAGACGGGTGTAGTGACTAGAATGAAGATGGTTTGAACTTTTGAGACGAGAATGACGAAAGCGTGACCAAAAAAATTTTTTTGCGATCACATTATTCCGGATTACAAGGATTATATCTGCACAATAAGTGTTTTTTCTATTGTTGGCTTTCTTGCTATAAAAAGGTGGTTTTGGATAATGGTATTCGTACACGTATGTATAGGAACTAAAAACTTTTTCTCACACGTCTAACTATTCTCTAAGTTCGTTTTACTAAGGTTGTTTACATATACATAATATAAAACTTTCGGATGCAATAGACATCGTTATATTTTTTGAAAGTATATCTAAGGGCTGCAACGAAAAAGTTTAATGGTTTGTTTATGTACACAACTTCTGATAGAATACCGACAATTTTCTCTTCAATGCAATTTTATATTATGGTGCAGAACACGGATGTTTAGAATCAATAATAATAAGTTAGTAATTGCCGTGCTTCCTGCAAAGTTTTCCTACACAGGAAAGGAAAATATTGGTAATAATCATAATATTGCTTCCAGTATTGATATTGTGCTTTTACAAGCTTTGCATGTTGATTTTTCCGTGCAATTATTATATAGTATAAAAGCTTCGTCCTTTACCACAGCTTTATTTATGAATGGAGTTTTTTACAACCTTTATTTGATGGCATTAGGTATAATATATATTCTGGAAATTTATTTCAGTAATAACTTAGATATTGCATTTTACATTGCGAGTACCAAAATAATATATTTGCCACGTGTAAATGATAGCTCCTGTGAATTTACCTATAGTTACTTACATATACTTTCTTTATTGGTTTGGGCTTTAGTTTACAAACAACAAAAAATCCTGCTTATTCATTGAAAGAAGAGGAGTCAATAAGTGGATGCGAATATTTACTATTAAAACTTATTTTATTATAATTATTTCTTTAAAAAATCCACTTGTATAAATGGTTTATAATAGTGTTTTTCACTGCTTTCTTGAAAGAAGTCACGTTATGATAGAAGTTATTTTCCTTGTGGTAAGCTTGAAATTTTGACAACTTTTGATCAAAAATTGCAAAGTGTAAAATTGGGAAATGGTTAGCATTGTTGAGATCCTCATGTTAGTAACAATGAAAACAAAAAAAATGTAGGACGTTGTAGTTGATCCATATCTAAATAGGAGGATTTAGTATCGTAGAGAATATAGCAGTGAACCCAGATTTCAAAGGTATATTTCTGATTAAAATAAACGCTATCATGTCCGCCATTTATGTATATTCTAATAGAATAAGAAAGAAATACATTTCCATTGTATATTCATGAAAACAATTAAACTTTCCCTTGTCAAACTTTTAACCTGCCTGAGAATACAATAAACAACACTGGGAATACAAACGGTAGTAGGTACAAGGATATTATACTATTCAATGTTCTATCCTATCCTTTATTCGTAGGTAATCCTCATCCTCAATAATATAGACGTCTTGAAAGTTTTCTCAGGGAGAAGAACAAGTACAAAACGTAGAAAGAAATGAGCCAGTCCCAAGACAACCGTCAAACTTTTAAACATCAATTTAACTTTGTAAAAAAAAAGGCGAAGTTCATAAATAAGAAAACTCTCCTTCTAATATACATTCAGTCGGGATACTTTTACACTCGTTCAAAATTTACCTGTCGTTCGTTTCACAGTTTTGTATTATGTAAACGTATTGCGCCTAAAAACGCGCACAAAATTTTAAGATAAAATATTCCGGATGCTGTTTCGAGCAAGATGGCGCTCGTTTTAGTTCCGAATTTCCCCGCTAGGTGAACGCTTTAGCCGGTTTGTTTTTCCAATGTGGCAAGCTTTTCCTTGTGTAGCTAAATACCGCCCCTATGCGGGCATGTGGAATGAGATTGTGTTGGTAACGCGTGTATGAGAGTGTATTTTATTTTATTATCAATTTATATTTGCTCTTCCTATAATTATTAACAAACATTACTAGTAATAATTATGAATTACTGTGTTGTGTTTTCCATAAAGTGCGTCTATTTATTCCCTCCAGTCGATAAGATCGGGCGTTATTTTGTTATAAAGCATACATTGCAGCTGTTTTGTGACGTTTGAAGAGTGTTTCTAATAATAGTCATTATTCCTATGTGTCAAACGACATATTCTTTTATTTACATCATTTAATCAACATAGAAGACTTCAATCAAATTGTTTTCAATCGGTTTCGAATTATGGATGATTTCTATTTATCCAAAATTCAAGATTCAAATCTTTATAATCGTCCTATTGTCAATTGTCAATTCCCTACAATCCAGTGCTTTCAAGTTCATTACTAAGTACCTACATATTTCAAGATTTAATGACTGTAAATAACCGCTTTTTTATGACTTAAAGCTCTATCTGAATATCTATTGCGTCAAACTGTGATATTTGTCAAAAAATCTCCGAAAACTTCACATGTCCCACTCGCGAATTTTGCCCTACATTTTACAGTCGAAATCTTTTGCCATGTCTGCGTCCCTTGAAGAAATAAATCTGATTTTTTCCTATTCTCATCTTCCATTCTGCATTATGATCGAAATAATTTCTCCATTCATATTTCAATGTAAGTAGATATTAAATATATTTTTTCAATACACGTTACCGGGAAATTAATTTCCTTACATCATATCTAATAAAGGATTATACGCATTTGAAAGTAAATGATATTTCTGGCGTCTATATAAAAATGATAATATAAATTTTCTTTCCTTCATATTTCAATCACGTATCAGCTTTTGATAGAAACTTAGTTCCCGGAAAAACGTGTACAAATAAGTCTCTGTGTAATTGAATTAAATTCATGAATTGTGTAAGAAATATTTTGCTATAAATGTTATTATTTCGAATTTACTTATTCTTTCATTTCACGTGTTTTTTTTTCGATATACCTATAACGTTCTTGATATCTAATTAGCCAGTACACAGTACAATTTTTTTATTAGGTTTAAAGGTAAATACCATATCTAATATACATTATGTCACTCCAAATAGTTTGCTTTTCCTTTAGAGAAACGTAGGAATGCTTTGCCTGTGAAATCGGTCTTTCTGAATAATAATATTGTCTGCCAGTTAAGGTACACCCTGACATTAATTTATCTTAATTTATGTACCTACAAATGTAATTTTAAAATTATTGTAGGTATCATAGCTTACGTACGCATTGTCGGTTAAATGGTTGCTCCGTAAAGAGCAGAAAATTATATCGTCAACATCGAGATTCGAATCCTTCATCACCAACCAAGCCCGCGTTCCACAAAATTTTAACAACCAAAAGTATTGTTTTGTCATCATGTACAAAAAAGTGTGTCAACTTTGAAAGCTTAAGTAAAGCGAGAAGTTGGTTAAATTTGATTTCAAAATTCCTGGCATACATATTATTATATATCGTACAATAGTCCAAGAGCCCGCTGCTTAATTTATGACGTATCTGTTTTTTGATCGAAATGTGGTATAAACGATAGCTTACCAATAGGGTATTACATCGCACTAGGGTTGCCTATCAAAATCCTGCCGCAACCCCCCCTGCCCCCCCCGAAAAGGTCCCTTTTCGCGGTTTTTCGCATTTTATAGGAATATGGTAAGAGATAGGAGAAAGTAGTTTATGACAAAAATAATTCTTGATAAATTCTCTACAAATAATGTTAAGTCAATTTTTTCGTAGAACTAGCAGTTTACCCGCAATGGCCGGTCCAAAACCGAAATTAATTTAAAATACTAAAAAAATGTATTTAAACCAAATTGGTTGAAAATTGATAAGAGCTATAGGAAAATAGTCACAGAACAAATTAATTACCATAGTCTTATCTACAAAACGAGCTATAATTTATTTTCATACATCTAATATTTTTGGAGTTATTGCAATAAAACTCAGTGACGAAAAATCTTAAAATTTAGTTTTTCATAAAATAACCAGCGATATAGCACCACAGGCCAAAATTTTTTTTCCATAAAATGTTAGTGATAATGGGTGGAAGAATGTGAAAGAAAAAAAAATCAAAATAAAATTTATTTTTTTTCAAAAAATACCCTGTTTTTTGACCGGCCATTACAGGTAAACTACTGATCCTATGAAAAAATTGAGTTAACATTTTTTGTAGAGAATTTAACAAGGATTATTTTTGTCATTGACTACTTTCTCCTATCTCTTACCATATTCCTATAAAATGCGAAAAACCGAAAAGCGGGACCTTTTCGAGGGGGGCAGGGGGGGTTGCGGCAGGATTTTGATAGGCAACCCTAGTGCGATGTAATACCCTATTGGTAAGCTATCATTTATACCACATTTCGATCAAAAAACAGATACGTCATAAATTAAGCAGCGGGCTCTCGGACTACAAGTGACGTCAAAAGTAGAAGCATTCAGAATATAATATTATGTAGGTGAGACTTTGCTAAATGCTCTTACCTCCTGTACGTACGATATTATATTTTTAACGTACTGGAGTGAGAGGAGTTTCTATACTTTAGTGTTGTATAAAAATATCTTGATGATGAAAAGCTGAAACTTGATATAAAAGGTGGTTGAACCTACATAGCCTACGTCACAACATTTTCCATTTCACTCTATCGTAAGCTTTTATATGATTATTTTCCGCAAATTGTCTCCCTGTCCCGCTTTCACAGTTGTCAGTGTCTCCCCTCTTTCGTTCGGCGCCCACCTCTCATCCTCCTCTCTCTCGCTTCCGTAGCCTTGCGAAGTAACCTCTCGTAAACATTGTCTATGCTTCAATACGACGAGTGCTATCAACGTACCCACGTACCTATACTCCAAGGACTTTCATGATCTCTTGTTTCTTTCATAACTAGAACCCCTGTATAAAAAGGTTTTCAATAAAAAGGTCCTTTTTCCGCGTTCAACTCGAAGTTGAGATGTCGAGATAAGAATTATATAAAATCCCTTAAATACTAGGTCATCACATCTTTCTTACCAAAGTTAAAGAATCTTCAACTCCTTTTGAGAACGAGACGACCACTGTTGAATGATTTAATATGCTATTTACTAAAAAACACATTATTATAGAATTCGATCAACGTTACTCGACGTTATGACCAAGAACTATACTTCCACGTTATGACCAAAACTAGTATCTTATTTTATGACCCAGATCCAATCTTTAACATGATTAATCGGTTAAGTGACAGCTTTATAAGCTAGCAAGTAATAAATGGTATAATTCGCTAGTTAGCAGAATGGTAGACACTGGATTTAGCAAATTTGCAATATCGAGGTACTCACGAAGCTTGATAAATATGAACAGTAAAGACCTGACATGGAAGTAGTTTTTTTTATAATATAAAAGGTTTGAATCTTGGATAATACTCATAAACTTAACGTCTTACGAATACATGATTATACAGAAACACAACTCCAAACATTTTGTTGTATAGCTGCACTATGTGACCAAAACAACGATAATCAAAATTTCATAGAGAAAAATATATAATAGGAAATAAAGACTTTCAATTTCATTAAGAACTAAATTTTACGAGTCTAAATAAATATAAATTTATTTTCAAAAACAATTTTCGCTGTTCAAAATTAATTTTGATTTGAAAACGTACTAGATATTTCTTGTTATAAGTATGAAAATCTTGTATCAAACGTATCTTTCATTTAATTACCATCGATGCGAGTAATGCTTTTGTAAAAATGAGTTGATGTGTGTATATTATTAAGACTTATTGAAATGTGAATGCCGGAAAAGGACAGGAATGGGACAAGACTGGTGTGTGAGGAGGAAAAGGAAACGAGTGGGAAGCGGAGGATACGCGGTGAAGCCCGGAACTGTTCATCCGTAAGCAATTTTCTTTATATTTTTTCAGTAATTTTCTATCAATACATTTTCGTAATAAGTATGTGGGTCAGTGTTTCAAAAATCGCATTTTGTGAGAGAAAAGAAGACTTCTTAGGGAAAGAAAAAGAAAATTTTATTTCTCTCAAATGCCTGTTTTTAGTTTTAAACTGTAGTATTTTAATACTATGTTTGTCAAAGGGAAAGTAAATGATGAAAAGCAGCATGATTGAGGGGAAAAAAGAAAAAGTCATCTGAGTTGTGGGGAAAAAATGCAATGTGGAAACAATATAGAGACCTAAAACTTTGCAATCGTACGTAAACTCAAAAAAAAATATATATAAAAAAAACTCTGTGATATTACGATTTTGTACCACATTGGATCAGCCTTCTCCCAGAGACAAAAAAGTTGTACACGTTTGAGGGAAAAAGAGTCGTGTAAAATCGTGCATGTTGTCATGGAAAAGAAAACCAGACAGTATATCAGATTTTGTCCAGCTCCAGCCTTGAGAGACACCGAGCGATCGAGAGGATCCAGTCGCCGCATACCGCTTTGTTTGATATCCTACGAAAGTTCTTCGTGAGTTAGTCTGTCTGTCAAGACTTGATGGGGGAGAATCCAAACGCCCCGAAAGGGCCTGTTTGCTATCGTTAGGAACTCTGCGAGAGTTTTAGCATGTAAAATCATAAGATCTTGGATTCAAAAGGATGTTTTATGATCGATTATTATGTACTCGTATTGACCTATTGGATACATTTGCACTAGAGTTAATTAATTGTTAGTAGATATACTCGTATTTGCAGCATAAAATGTTTTATTATCTAAACTCTGTATTATTAACTGTATTAAACTAATAATATAATTACAAATGCTTTTAACTGAATGTAATTATTGATGGTGATATACCGAACTTAACTAAAAGCTTAATAATATTATTGTCAAGCAATATTATTAGTTTAATTTACGTTTCAATAAGTTCGTTTTATTCAATTTTATGAGACAGTAAAAACTCTCTTAATGATTGAAAAGTCATAGTAAAAATTGTCGTTTTTTATTCCTGTAAAACTAGTTGAAACTAATTGTAAACAACACCTGAAATAAGCTCTGACCTGGGTTACAGAGGGAAAAAAAGCACCAATGTTACTTGTGACAATATAAACTTTCTAAATCAAAATCTAAATCTCTAAAGGAAAGTGCCTGACTGACTGACATCTCACTCAGCTCAGCACACAGCTCAAACGGCTAGTCGTAGAGAAGTGAAATTTTGATGACAGATAGGAAAATACAAAACCTTCGACTAAAAATGAATAGTACACGAATATCTCAGAAACTAGATGCAATATGAGATTTGACATTATATAATTACGTATCAAAATAATTAAGTATAAGGAAAACACAGAAAAACTCGATGTCAAAATTTACAGATGCATTGCCAAAAATCACACGTAGGTACATTTTATGATGGAATAAATGCGAAGAAAAATGACACACACTGGGCGATAGAATTAAGAAGGTGATAGCAAATAATGATAGAAAGAGCTGATGTTGTTTTTAGGCTACCATAAGACGCTGATAATGTCTATAGCCGATTTTAACCCAAATGTCAAAAGCCAACCATCACTAGGTATATTGAATATAACATAATAATTTCCATGAAAGCTTAATGTTAGTACCTATTATTATTGTGATGTGAAGATTAAGACGTTATGAATGCGAACATAATGGTGATTTAGCTAAAGCTTTGCTTTAAAGCTCCTGATATTGAGTAGGCACTTACGGGATTTGTAAATGTACCACCATTTGACTAAATCGGAATAGGTATTGATTAGGTTAATGGAGTTTAGAGTTTGGAATATATTGTAGGCAAAGGTACTTGCAATATAATTTAGATATAAGAGGATTATGATATAGTATGTCCTTTCTATGTAGATGTATTGTTTGTCGCATTACCAGCATTAGAGTCTAACAAACATAAACATTGAAGGACTCCCACGGGCTTAAGGCCCTCCGCATCCCCGGGTAGCACAGGCGCATATAGCGTCCTCTTTACCCGCACTTCTAGGCAAAATCTTTTTAAGAGGTGGGCTCAGGGTTAGCCAGAAGGGAGCCCCCCGACAAACCCCACCCCTAACTTACATTCCTTCAGTGTCCTTGTCCAAGGATGGAAACATATTTACAATCATTTACAGATACATACATGAGTACAAAAAAGAAAAGAAAACAGTAGAAATAAAGCATATATACAGTTTACATAGATATTGGTCCAGAAAGCTAAGCTCAGGGTCCAGGAAACAGGATGTACACAGGGCGGCGGGCCAGGTGCCGCAACCACAGGCACGCGGGGAAGTTTCCTCCCAGACATGGACATCAAAAACTTACCATTCCTCCTCTGAAATATACTGGCATTCCCTTGGAATCCAGTCTTCGGGGAGCTTCTAAGGTTCGTTCCAAGTATGGGCAGTGGAAGAAATGACTAACACGGTTTCACACAATAACTTCTATTAAACAACAATAATTACAATGTTTGTAGGCCTATGCTATGTCTGCCTTCAGCTGAGTCTAAAACCAGAATAATGTTCTACCCCACATTCCCTAAGATAATAATTCCCAATAAGTATAGATCTCAAAATCCCGCACCGCCATCTGTGTTCAAATATTCTAACCGCTTAATGCCAACCATTCACTATTCGACCTGTAGCAGTTAGCAAAGTCTCACACCTATTTTGTTTCTCCCAGTTGACCACAGATGGCAGTACCTATCTTGTTTCTCCCAGTTGACCACAGATGGCAGTATATCACACTTCCCAAATTAATTCAAGAAAATCTCAAATTTTCTGATCTAACATACTATACATTTAAACAATTTCAATACCTAAACTCAGCTGTGTCCTATCTAACATATTACATTACACTTATATATATGATTCATTTGATTCAATTACATTACACTTATCTCCACTATATATATGATTTATTTGATTCCATTGTTCTACTACAAATATGATAACTTAAACATATATCTCTTAAACCTCTCCGTATCTCTGCGGTAACTGCACTGGCCTTGGTCTCAAGCTTCTCTCACGCTGTCCAGTGTCGAGTGCATCGAAGATTCTCCCGTCTTGGCTTTCCTGTAAAGACAGAGAGACAGGATTAGGCACACTGTCAAAGAGCGCCTCCATCCCTGCCCCGCCGTCTGTACACTCAGACTGGGGCAAGGCGGGCGGTGTGTCGCACTCCTCTCCCACAACATCATCTCTCCCCCACGACACTCTCAGAGGCGAGATCTGGTCCACATGACGTCTCCATATCTTACCTGAGGAAATTCTTACTAACACCACACTCTTGGACAAAATTTTATGTATTCTAGCCTTAATCCAGCACTTCTCTGTGCTCCTATAATCTCTTGTCATCACAAGATCATCCAACTTTAAAAAATATTTATAATTTTTTTTTCCTTTATGATAAAGTTTTTGTTTGTCTTTACTTATTTTTATGTTTTGACGGACCGACCTAGGTATTTTCCTATCCTGACCCATCCCTTCGGGGATCAACAAGTCGTATATACATTTCAACCTTCTTCCCAACATGAGCCTCGCAGGCTCTATACCTGTTGATGAGTGCGGTGTATTCCTATTATCTGTGAGAAAGTCGTTAATCAGATCTTCCCAATTTTGGGGTAATCTCTCGCTTTTCATGATTTTCCTTACAAAATTTTTGCAATTTCGAACCGAATTTTCACCTTGGCCATTCGACGATTGATGTTGAACCGGTGTTACTATGTGTGAAATTCCCTGTGATTCACAAAATTGCCTAAACTCGTGTGACCCAAAAACTGTCGCCCCATCGCTCACAATCACGTCGCAAACCCCTAATGTTCTAAATATTCCTTTCAACGTTCGAATGGATGAGGTTGAAGTGGGTTGATCTACCCTTACACACTCTAGCCATTTTGTCGTAGAGTCTATACAGATCAGAAACTGCGTCCCACCAATTGGCCCAAAATAATCTATGTGAATTCGACTCCATACTTTACCAGAGTCTACCCATGGACTTAACTCTACCTTAGGAGGGTTATCTTGTACCTGTCTGCATGTCATGCAACTTCCCACTAAGTTTTCGATGTCTTTATTCAACCCTGGCCAAAACAGATACCCCCTAGCCAAGCCCTTTGTACGTACCATGCCTTGGTGTGACCTGTGTAACAGTTCCAATATTTCCTTTCTCTTTACACTTGGTATTACCACCCTATGATCCCAAAACACACATCCGTCCTGAACATGCAACCCGTTTCTCAATTTATAATAAGCATAAACCTCTGAAGTCTTATCTACCCTCGTCTCCCAGCCTAACCTAATGCTTTCCTTTACCTGCGCCAGAACTGAGTCCTTCTCCGTGAGATTTTTAATGTCCAACCATGTGATGGGTAACTTTGCCTCTGAACATAGTGTGAATATCCATTCGCTTTCCCTTCTCTTTTCATTTACCATAAACAAATTGTTGAAATTCTCTGTTTCGTTAAATTTTGTCACCTCCGCCTCAACTAACGGTATAGGGGCCCTTGACAGATAATCCGAGCAATTATTTGCCGATTTTACATGTTCGATTTGATAATCAAATGCCGCCAAGATTACCCCATATCTGATCAATCTATTCGCTGCTAATTGTGGAATCTCCTTTGTTGGACTTAATATTCTAGTCAACGCCTGATTGTCAACACAAAGTTTGAATTTTCTCCCGTACAGATAATGAAACCATTTCCTTAGTGCATAAATTATTGCCAGGGCCTCCAAATCCAAAATTGAATACCTCTGTTCTGCACTAGTTAGCGACCTAGAGATAAATGCAATTGGTCTTTCTACCCCATTATCATACACATGCAACAACGTCGCCGCTATTCCCGAGGCAGATGCATCTGTAACGAGTTTAACCGGAATGTCCACATTATAATGTGTCAATACTAAGTTTGACGATAGCATTTCTTTGACTTTAGTTACCGCGTCATCACACTCTCCAGACCACTCCCATTTTACACCCTTTTTTAGTAAAGCATATAACGGTGCCAACAAACCCGCGATATCTGGAACGAAATTTCTGTATTAGTTTATCAACCCCAAAAAACTACGTAACTGCGTGATGTTTTGAGGTACTGTCACCTCTTTTATGGCCTTTACCTTATCCTCCAAGGGAGAAATTCCTTTTCCGGATAGCTTATAACCCAGATATTCCACCTCTTTTACAAAAAACAAGCACTTTTCAGCATTAACAGTTAACCCGCAGTCCTGCAGCCTTCTAAAAAGCCTTACTAAATTTTCATCTAACTCTTGCATTGTTTTTCCGCATATAATCAAATCGTCAATGTATGCCGCTGTGTTTGGCAATCCCTGTACTACTGAATCGATGACCTGCATAAATAATGCGGGACTAGTTTTCATACCAAAGATCAGTGTTTTATAACGAAAAAGGCCTAAACATGTTGATATTGTGGTGACCTCTCTGCATTGTTTTTTTAAACCGACTTGACAATATGCTGATTTCAAATCTACCTTAGCGTAATATTTACCGTGACTCACCTTGTGAATAACATCCTGAATCCTTGGTAGGGGATATTTGTCGTCACAGATGTATTTATTAATCGTATTTTTATAGTCCGCACACAACCTTATTGAACCATCCGCCTTCGGTACTATCACCAACGGACTGGCGTATTTAGATACTTCTACCTGTTCAATGATATCGTTTTTTAACATTTTATTTATCTCACTTTCAACTTTAGACACTAGTGCCATTGGTATCGGCCTCGGATTACAGAATTTTGGAATGTGATCTTTTGTCATTTCAAAACCGACTTCGTATTTGTTAAACTTCCCGAGTTTTTCACTAAAAACATTTGGAAACGTATCTTTTAACCTCTTCACCAAAATGTCAGACTGAACGGATTCGTTGTTGTTGTTGCTAACTTCACAACTGTTTTTATTACCAACTGTACAGATTCCCGCGATTGAAATGTCAAATAGTTTCATGAAGTCCCTTCCAAACAAGATCTGTGTACCTTCTCGTATAACCAAAAATTCCAATGTTTTTTTCCAAGTTTTGTAGTGTATTTCTAAATTTACCGTTCCCATGACTTGTAACGCTTTTTCCGCGTAACTCTGAACGTTACCCGCATATGGATTCAGCGGTATATCACTGAAAAATTTCGCGTACGTGTTACTTGGTACAACTGATTTGAACGCTCCTGAATCGATCATACCTGACAGCACAGTTTTCCCTAGTTCACATGAAATGTAACATGGATTTTCCCCTGAAACGTCTGTAATTACATTCAAATCCAACTGATTTATTCTTTTTTGTGCGTAGCTCCTACAATTTCGTGCGAAATGCCCCGGCTTGTTACACTTAAAACATCTACTACTTTTTTCAGTGTTTTTTTCTCTGATGTAGTGAGGGGAGGGTGTCCGCGACCTGTTAAACTTTCTCTCATTGCTGAGACTACGTTTTCTCTCAAAATGCCTCCTCTCAAAACCTGCATTCGTGCTTGCCCCGTGGCGTGAAAAATTTTTTTCCGTATTGACCATTGCGACAATATTTTCGCCAATATTTTCGGCATTTCTTCGATTTAAACTACTTTCATATAATACCGCCATTCTCAAACATTCAGAAAACTCTTTCTCCTCACAATCCAAAATTAACTTCTCCTTGATTTGACTCTTTCTTATACCTATTATAAATATATCCCGTAATACCTCCAACAAAAATTTGCCAAATTTACATTCACTTGATAATTTCTTCAATCGAGCCGCCCATTCTTGTAAAGATTCATATTCTGACTGTTTCGCGTTATAAAAATTTCCTCTGCATTCCAACTTACAGACATTAGTTTTACAATACGCATCTAATAAGGCAATTAACTGCTCTGTATTTAAATCATCGACATTCTGCGGAGACGCCAGATCCACTAACAGTGAAAATGTCGGAGAGGAAAGATAGGAGCAGAAAAGTGCCACCTTTTTCCCGTCCGAGACCCCCTTCTCATCATAAAGCCTCAATGACTGCCTAAATCTTAAGATGAATATTTCCCACCTGTCCGTCTTATGGTCGAAAGACAGTGTAGGATCCCTCGTCACTGAACCAGATACCGAGGAAGCTTGAACCTCCGGCTTCGATACTCCTGGCTTGGAGTCGGGCATTTCTCAACAACTTTTCTATCTAAGCTACCTATTTACCAAATGAAAATTTGTTCTACTACAATCCAATAACTCAAAACTACTTATCTTCAGTTGGACAACAATACTCCTGATGCCCTCAGTTGACCTCTTGGAATGACCCCAGATGACCCTTGGTTTGATCGTCGGCTTCTGTGTCTCGTTCTCTTTCGCGGATGATGGCGTCCTCCCTCTTGTAGTCCTTGTTGTACTGGGCGCTGCTCCAGTCTTCCGTCCGTCTCTGGATGGGTAACTGCCTCCGATTCTGGTCTCCACAAGGTCTTGTCCAGCTTCTTGGAACCCCAACACCGCCCTTGGCTTCTGGTTTGATGTCCTCACCGTTTCTCTGGTCCCTGACCCCTTGTAGACCGCTCAGCTGCCAAGACAACACCTCCGCACAACCGAAGAAAAATCTTCTTGTGACAACAAGAAAATTTTCACCTTTGCCCACACAAATTTACTGTGCCATGAAATATACTGGCATTCCCTTGGAATCCAGTCTTCGGGGAGCTTCTAAGGTTCGTTCCAAGTATGGGCAGTGGAAGAAATGACTAACACGGTTTCACACAATAACTTCTATTAAACAACAATAATTACAATGTTTGTAGGCCTATGCTATGTCTGCCTTCAGCTGAGTCTAAAACCAGAATAATGTTCTACCCCACATTCCCTAAGATAATAATTCCCAATAAGTATAGATCTCAAAATCCCGCACCGCCATCTGTGTTCAAATATTCTAACCGCTTAATGCCAACCATTCACTATTCGACCTGTAGCAGTTAGCAAAGTCTCACACCTATTTTGTTTCTCCCAGTTGACCACAGATGGCAGTACCTATCTTGTTTCTCCCAGTTGACCACAGATGGCAGTATATCACAGGGAGAAAGACGACAAGAACATAGACGAGTTCTCCGGTCCAGCACAGCGACAGTCACACGCAAGCCAGATTGGGTCCCACGCGTAGCCGTCCTCAGAGTGGGGGCGAGCCCACCCCTTGGAGCAGCTCCCAACGCGAAACCCACTCGCCAACGAATCTCTCGAAACAGGCCACATTCAAGTCATTCCGCAGCAGCTCCGCGTACCAGATGGGTCGCGGAGTGCCTACTCTCATGCTCGTCATCATCTCATCCCTAGCATCCTGCAGGACGGGACATTCCCAAAGGATATGCTCCGCACTCTGCTCAAACATACCACATACACACCACGGCTCTGCCGCCAGGCCTAGCTCAAAGAGCTAACAAACATAGTCCAGAATAGCATCTATCGAAATAATGTTTTTTTTTCTTTTACGCGGAGACAAGAGTTGCCAACACACTTCTTAGTATAAGCAGCCAGAAGAGTCTACATATTTTAATTCGCGATTGACATATTATAAACTCATCAGACTCATCATCATATAAATTCACCTATCCAGATATCGCGGATATCAAAGGATTAGGCTCAGATGCGCGGACCTACAATTTAAGCATTGTGCCTGAAATATCAGTATTTATAAATCGCCTTACAATATTGCAAATATGAATAATTACCGATTTTGGCATTTTTATGTATAAATTTTAGGGTATTTTTTTCATTATCATTTATTAGCGATTTTGGTATTACACCTGCAGCTAATACTAATGGAATTACATAAACCGACCTAGAGTGCTAAATATTTTTTATTTCACATGCTAAATCTGTATATTTACCATTTGTTTCCGCGACGGTTGTTTGAATGTTATATGTATTTGGTATACAGCGATGTCAACAAAGTGATTATAGTTTGCTAATTTTGCAAAACTACATCGGGCCAATAATTAAAGAAGTAATTAGGTACTATTAATTTATATTAAAACAGGTGTAACGTGAAAAATGTGTAACGTTTAATACTATTGAAGTAAATTGCGCCTGATTTTATGCAACCTATGTGTTAGAAGAATTATTATTGGGTCAAGATTTATACTCTATTAACCTCTTTCAGTTCTTGCATTTAAATACTCCTTATTGTACACTGGTACAGTATAAAATATAGTTTTGATAACGAAAGTAATCAGAAAACCCATATAAAACTCTTTTATTAAATAATAAAAATAGCAGTGTTTACTTGTGGTATTTTGTTGAATACAGTTTTTCTTCATGTTTATACGTAAAGATGGCTATCATTTACGTGAATAAGGAAATGAAAATGTAATATGAAAAATGTGGGTAATAAAATGCTTGTATAAGTAGTGTGTAGGTAAGTTGATGTACATATAAAGTAAACAATAAGTTCACGTAGGTCACTTGGTCATATTGTTGTGTTCAGCCGAGTTACCTGTGCATATGCTTTGAGAAATGTTCGCTAGGAGCGCTGCTAGCGTACGCAACAACTAGCATCACGAAAACCAGCCAGTTTAATAACACCGTAGTCGGTACGTGAACTCACTGAGAGATACACGTTATACGTTACGGTTAAATCGATAACAACCGACGGTTTTCCACAACCAAATAACAATATTAAAACCTTTAGAGTAAAGCCTGAAAAACAAGTCGACAAAAAGTGTTACGTGTTGTGAATATAAAAATGTGTAAAATAATAACAATTAGTAAGTAATCTTTTGAAATTTGTACGATGGCAACATTGAGAAACTGTCATGCGTGTAATGCTGTTTATTATGGTGAATTAATATGACAAATGGTTATGTATATTTAGTGTGTTTTTTGTGAACATGTAAGACCGGCTGAATAATATTATAATTGGCGTGCATTGTGATAACGTGAGAGAGCCACATGGGGCGCTAGCGGGGGGCGAGGTAGTGGTGGCCCCCGCTTGTCTACGCCGGCAACCAATCAAATGTCCAACACTTTTCCAAAATGGCTGCCACAACATGGCTGGCGTAATAATAATTAGGGGTTGACAACGTGCTAAATAACATTTTCCCCAAACTCCTGAAATATTTCATGAAAAACAAAAGTGTTTTATGTTTCTTAGTGGATTTTCAGTTCTTGCATGCGTATGGTAACTATTGAGTAAGAGATATTTCGATTTTTCCCACAGCAATACCTCCGCAATACAGTATTTTTCATACTACTCCATTCAGTTTCAGCGAACGTGAAAAATATTTCTCAAGCATGACTTAATACAGACAAGAATCTATCATCTTAGGCTAATCATCTACCACTGAACTTTTCTCAGTAACTACGTAATTTATAATAAGTAAAAGATTCAGCGAACACTATTGTATTTTGTATTGACGTGTGCTAATTTTCATGCAAAATGCAGTCAATAATAAACAGGGTAGTGTAGCAATCTTGTGTACATATACTTTCAGTTTTCCGGTATGAAAATAAATGTGGGTAATATGAGTAAGACGTAGGTTCTCAACTAAATGTAATTTCTTCTAATTTCCTTGTATTTTAGTTGTGAACATTTTATTCTACATTCTAATCAATGATTTTTGACAGACATCTTACATTCATTTCTCTTGCATATTGCACATTGTCTTTTTATTTAAATTTTCACACTGAAAGTGAACTAAACCAACTTATTATGGTGTAATATCTATCACCTTATTTTTAATACTCTAATTAGGGATTATGTTATATTTCAGTGTAATAATGAAGATAGAATATTTTGACCACGCTTTAATACAGGTAAATATGTGATGCTGTTTCTAATCTTAGAAAAAATTATCGACTTTCAGTTTGTTGTGTTTCCATAGGAAAGGAAAATCCACTTGCAGTCTTCGATTCTTTAAACATTGATTTTTTATTTCAAGAGATAGATATTACTTTCCAAAAAGGGTTGCACACAAAAAAAGTATAATTCTAGTGATTCTATTATATCTTCACGATAATCCCAAAGTATTAAAAGGGTCTTATTTTAAAAATGGATAAAAAGTCAACGTTCATCCGAAATTATTAATTGTATTAGTTTTTATTTTATGTACAAACTTTGGTACTTTGAGAACATTTCAAATGAAAATAAATTAAGGCAATAATCATCAATTATTCGTAGAAGCTTCTAGAACTATTAGAGCTTTTGTTTACTGAACCCTTCGGGCCATTGCGTGACATTACGTTTACTCAAAATAATTGTTAATGTATTTCCACTTTCTTCTTATGTAAATACGCAGTGTGTATTTTGCTCTCAATATCGAAAGTCCTCAAACAATATTGATATTACTCACAAATGAAGCTAGTAATACTTTCCGTGTACCTTAATCCTTTCAATTCCATTGTGAATAAATAAATAACGATTATTATTAATCAATTATATTACAATCTCGTTATCAGGTTCGTTCGTAGGTATTTGAAAAAATAAGAAAATTATTAACTTAATAGTATTTTTGCACTGCGTTCCTCTCATTCTGATATGTGATTTTCTTCTATCGTATGCACCATAAGAATTGAGAAGTAATCTGTGAATCAGACTACCACGTCAATTTATCGCGATGGGTCCCCTAAAATGATAATAATTTATTCTTTGATGTCACAGAGACGGCTCTGCAAAGGAATCTTAACCCGTTCCTCATACTTTTTTGCTTTGCTTTAATGTTCATTACGTCTTAACCAAAAAGATTAATGCGAAACAAAGTCAAAAAGATCATTTTGGAAATACTGCAAGATACCGTCTGAATTTTCTACAATCTTTCTTTTTTCAAGATTTCACCTTAAGTTTTTTCATAATTAATTACCTACTTACAACGTGTTGACATAAGAAACGTGCATCTGAAATAGTCTTAAATTGTGAGATTTTCTTGGTTTACAATGTATTTTACGTAAAAAATTACCAACTTCCATTTTACAGACTTACCTAGTTCATACATTCCACTTTTCTCACCACAAACTGATTTTGCTTACATCTATAGTTATTTTGTTGTGCTAAAAATAACTTAAAGTAAACCATTGCAGTCTTAAAGAAAACAGCTGATGTCCACGACCTTGAGACAGTTTTTCCATGCAATAAAAGTAGATTGAACTTCGTAGTCGTTCAAGGCCAGACTTACTTTCTGTTTATTGGTGGTTATTTCAACTCTACATTTTGGGACGCATATTTTTATCAATAATAGGCAACAAGAAGTCCCTACGTGAAAGTAATATGTATGTTCACCCTTGATCCCAAATTTATATAGGTAACTACTCTTCTTTTGGTATACATAATAATGTCCCTTCTCGACACATTGAAAACCTCAAAGAACCTACTGGTTTTCGATGGAATTTCATCTGATTGTACCCAACACACAAAAAGTATAACCCGCAAAAACATAAAGTTCTATCAAAATAATTTTCATATCCATACCTACCTACCTAGTACTCTGCTACAAAAACATCAATTAGTATTTTGTTCATTCGATTGTAATGATTGACTAGAGAGATATAACATAAACCTATGTATCTACCAAATCAAATTAAATCATCCCGAGTCCCGGGCGTGAATTAATCTACTAATTAAAACAATTTTATTATTTTATAAAAATTAAATTAGCAACAAAACTAATAATTCACGTCTATACGAGTTTGATATTAATTATCATACAATTTATTGATTTCTAAGTCTGATACTAAGCTCTGCCACGTCCTTTGCGGGGTAGGCACAACGAACAGAAAGCCACCCTGCCCTATCCTTACACACACTATTACTCCCGTCGCGTTCATACAATTCGTCATACACGCTCGTCTATATCTTTGACTCACTACACGTCCATCCCTGAGATTTGGTCTATAATGTGATCAATTCAGGTTACCCTACTAAAGCCACGATTTCTAAAACCCTCTCTTTTAGCCATCTAAAGTATACCTACTCACTTTTTTTATCCTATGATCACTCCTTCTTTTAACTTATCCTAAATCTTTCTGAGTGTTACATCATGATCTCATCAGGGTTAACTTTGTGTTTTTTTCAGCACAATATCCAGAGAATGTTTTTGCTGAAAAGTTGAAATGAAAAACTATCTAGAAAACCTCGTTATAGGTATTAAAAGTTGAACCAAAATATCTATTATAACAAAAATGATTAATTTGTTGGAATTTCTCAAAGTCATTAAGTATTGTTAACATAAAACATCTTTCAAAGGATTCATTAAATATTTTTTTTTTCTGTAATAAAAAATACACAATTACCTTCTTAGCAACAAAGTGTTTTTGGACATTGTTTTTAATCAAAATCTTTTCTGATTAAATCAATGCAGAGAAAACGTCTTGTAAATTTAATGTATGAAATGAAATAATAGTGTTCTATCTAATTTGATTACTAAGCATTGTTGTGTTATTTTCATGTTAATTTTCTCCCTCACAACTTTGATTGAATTATAGAGATAACCTAATCAACATAACGTTTTAGTTATGGTTTGTATAACGACTTTGGTTAGTTATAATTAGTTAGTTTTGAAGGTCGTTTTCAGCTGTTAAAATATATTTTTAAACAGTTCTAGAAGGATTATCGTCTACCTATAATAAATTTGACGTACCCCATGGGTACATTTATGAATTTAATACAACATTAATAAATTGTGTTTACAAAATCTTTCTTATTTTTAAGGTAAAATATTACATCATTCGGGTAAATCTACCGCTACCTGGAACAAATTTAAGGCAACCCTATTAAATATGCTTTGTGAAAAAATAGGGTTGATACCTATGTACATAAAACTTTCCTCTAGTGAATTACTACAACAGAACTTTCATACCTTATGTAAAACAACCTTTGAATCTTTCCTCAAAGAAAATACTTCGCTTCCCGAATGTCGCAAAGAAAAATAATATATTTTTAGTAATGATAATGCGTATTAAAATCTATCGAATTTCCTACTATAAAACTATTTGTTTATTAAACGAAGTTGTCCTCAAAAAACGTAAAACGTCTCATTTTTTAAATTTGCACTCACTGCAAGCCGTCTTGTCAAAAAATATATGCCCAAGGTTTAACACCAAGGATCCCCTCTACAAAATTCAAAATACTACAAAACATTTCAACGCCGTGACTTGAAACACTTCGCTACATACTTTGTAGTACAATATTGCTTATTATTGTGAAGTTCAGAATTGAAAACTAGTTGACCCAAATAGTTTTTGAAAAATATTCAGGAAGGATTGAATGGCATATTTTAGTAGTATTGTGTTCATGTAGATTGTAGGTACTCAATACTCTATACGTCGAATCTCAAAGCTTTTACTACGGTCTAGTACAAGAACTCGTACATATAGATGGACTCCTTTTAAGTACCTCAAAGGAATCAGAGAGCGTGTATGACAAACTGCATGAACGTCACGGAGGCAAGGAGTGTCTGTACACAGACAGGGAAGTCTGGCGCTGTGTCCTCTCTGCGTACACCGCAAGGGACCTGGCGTGAGGGCATAGATAGATAGAACTCGTATAGAGTGACACAATGACTTTATTTCATTGCCGCACCGACACTGGAGCCAACAAAAAGATAAGTAGTGTTAAATAATTGAAAATGTCTTAACTAACAATAGTTTATAGTTTGTACTGAGATAATAATGGTTTATTTACCATTGATTTATAAGTAAGTAGCTACGAAGATACACAACACGTAAAATGTATGCATGAAAATATTAATTTTATGCAAATTGTTCATTTCAATGATGAAGACGTATTTATAATAACATCAACTTACATAATTCTCGCCGAAACCGGATATGAATGTAACGCAACGCAACATTATATAAAAAAATATCAACTTGAAACAGATTATAAAACATTCGTCACTAGGGCGATCTTATCGCAGAGTTCCGATTTCTTCCAGTTAACCCTGGGAAAAAACAAATAAACACCATTGTATCTACATTCTTACATGATATATACACTACACATACTATGAGAATTTAAAATGTTTCGCGATCGCAGCGCCTTCCGCTCTAATCTTAAAATATTCAGCTGATACGACATTTTTTCATTCATTCTACGAGCTTACAGAAATATTTTAGAAGCTATTGACGAAGACGTTAACATCTTTAGAATTCGCGCCTTAATTACATAACTAGGTATTAAATTTACCAAGTCTGCTTTATGTAAAATTTGTATATTTTCTTTTAGTAAGATTGGTCAACACTGTAGCAAAAATGCTATTCAGTAGAGTATAATAATATACTATGCTAGATAAAAATGTAACGTACCATATGAATGTACGTACCAACTACAATAATACGCTTAACGATAGGGAAGTCTGACGATCAGTTCTTTCTACCTGACTCGCAAACTGCGTCTTTGACTGGTCACAGCTAGTAACATTCATAATACTCGTATTATAAAGTATAACAAAAGTACTATTTACCTCGTACTTGCTACATTATTTCACAATGTCTACCTATTGCTATAAGTATCTACTTACACATACTTAAATACACATAAGAATCGCTCATTAGATTTTAATATGAAAAGAATATTACTATGAGTGCTTTATTATAAAAACGGCTCTGTTGTTTTGCACATGACCCAGATTATTTTGTTATAAAAACGTCAATAACGTTTAGTTTAGACATTATTGTAACATTGGTTTAACCTTAGATGCTCTACAAGACAAACTTGCAGTACGGTGCATCTTTGGCTCAGACAAGGATTCATATTGTGCTCTTAAACTCTTCAAGGAATACCATGCAAACGCATTTTCATCGAAAAAGATTTCAGTTGGAGAGACGATTTTAGTATAGCGCGATGATCTTATATTTTGTATGAATTTAATTAGTACTTGCAAATCATTAAGAACTATAAGTTTTTTGCAAGACTTATATTGGATTTCACAAACTTCTTAGGTGAGGAATAGCGGGTATATTAGCCACTTATCATTATTTTTCATACAAAATTTGTGCTAGGTGTCTCATATCTCCGCTATTTCTCACCTAAAACGGTGAAATCCAGAACTAATGTTCTCCATTCTTTATGAATATCGCTCTTTTCAAATGTTTAATCTTCAGGCGAAAAAACGAATGAGGAAAAAGTATTTTCATTCGCCAATCCGTCCGAACCAAACCATCACTAAATTCGCAGCTGAAACTAGTGAGGGAAAGACTTAAATCAATAAAGACGTCATACTGTTTCTTAATAAGATCAAGGGCACAATATCTTCTTTTCTTCACATACAATTTCAGCACGCATTTCTATTAAAACTACAAATATTACTAACTACTCTTTAACAATCCACTTCAGTGTCGTCATCTTTTTCTTCTTTGCTATCAATCTTGCGGATTGGTCTGCAACAAGGATCTGCAGCTCGCTCGTTCCTCATCACAATGCTTCAGCTCCATGTGTTGGGCGAACCATATAACCTTACAAATTTGCTCCAGGTATTTTTGACGAGGGCGCCCTCTGAAGTTTGTCCTCTCAGTCACACAGTCGGGAAAATTTCATTGTATCATGGATAAAGATTTTGATGGGAATATAAAAGCATGTCACATTATAATAAAACTTCCTTTAGAGCATAACTCATTCATACTTAGTTTCCTTTACTTTTTGTGTTTTTAACGACCGCGATTAATTTTACACAATAACCGTATTAACCACTTTATATTGTTATACCGATTAATGACAGTACAGAGTTTATATGTTGCACATTAAAAATACCATAATAATACGTACTACACAGTATTGCTTTTCACGTCCAGAATACGTATTAACTCGCCGTTGGTGTGGCTCAATTTTTTATACTAGTTACGTAGCCGGTATGATATACCCGACAAGAAATTATTTTTTAATTTTAACAATAGGTACGTAAAATATATTCATTCAGAGATCACTCGTTCTTCATGGGTGGGATGCCGTTCAGAATTGTTAATTTTATTCTTACAAATTATAGTATTCTTTATTAATTAATGTGCCCATGTGTCTATTAGTGATAAATGTGTGTTTTTGTATAAAATATAGACCATATTGTTTAATAACTCCAAAAATACATAAAAACGTATTGTTTTATATTCATTCTCCAACATATTTTTATATCATAAAAATATAATATAAAAATATCTAAACAAAAATCTAGTTAACAAAAAACATTTAACTAGCAATGACTGTGAAAAAATTGGATTGCGCAACTTTGTTAATCTATAACGATGATCCCAATTCAACTAATATATAATTATTTTATGATCATTAGAAGCGATTATTGTTATACATTTGCCGAAATGCAGCTGGAGTCATATATCTGTTCCTGCGGTCGATGAGACGTCTATAATTATAAATTCGCAAAAAACGTGACCTCCTGGGCCTGCCATACCCAGCTACATCACTCCCGAGTTAAAAACACCATAGGTTTAATACTGTACTCGTATGTATGGTATTACTTTCCATATCCAAAATACGTAATAATATCTACGTACGTATTTACCAACGAATTTGTTTGAGCTCCGTTCATAGTAATTTAGGTCAAACAATACGAGTTTGTAGAATTTACTGTGCATTCGTATTTAAAGTGGATACAATACAAACATTCTCTATATCGTCTACTCATAATATTAATACCAGATGTGGAATGCAGGTATCTAGTAGGCCAGGTATTATTATGATACTAACTTTATAGTATTTATTATTGTTCTCTAACTATAATCATTACTCTTATACGTCATAATGGTTCTTATAAATATCTCCTCCATAATAATATATAGCTAGCATTGTTTATCGACTGAATTGCCATCAATGTTTTGGTTTAATTATTGTCTTGTTCTAAATATTATATTGTTGGGAGTATTTTTAGACACTGTTGTGTTACAAACAATTTTCTATCCGCACGTATATTTTGCTCGACCGATGAAATGCTGGAGTGAACTATTTATTTAGATTCACTTCAATACTGAACTGACCATTATAAATTATTCAGATAAGTCACATAAAGTTAATAGTCTTGTGGCTTAATCTATATCACTAAGACGTCCAACAAGAAATGGATGTGATTCAATCAATGTGGTCCTGGGATATATCTTGATCTCTTGTATGAAAAATGTCACCAAGTTAACGAAATCTCTTTCAAATTTCTCAATTTTCCCAGGGTAGTTTTGTTAATTTGCACTAATTTTTCAGTGATTAAATCACTAAAGAACAAAAAAACTATAATTCTGTTCTGGCATCTCTCTCAAGCTCTCCATTATAAATAACCATAAGTATTGCGTATTCTAAAGCGAAGTTATCTACGCTTAAATGCCCGATGAAAAGTCTCAAGGCGATCGTTTCTGTATTGATTATGTTAGTAATTAAATTGTTAGTAAACGTATTTCAACGCTATTCATTTCCATTGAATTTCTGCAAGTGCTTAACGAAAGTGGATACTCAATCTTTATTATTTCCTTGGGGATTGAACCCAACTTAAGCAAATTAAAATTTAAACTAGATATGCTTTCAATAGTCTATTCTATTATATCGACGCACTCCGAGTCCCTTACAGAATAGGCAGAGAACAGACATCACAATACCCTATATCTATACAATCACTACATTATAACAGTAGGTATATTATCCCAATAATCGGGTAAACAATTAATGATGTCTGTTTGTTCAAAAAACACGTCTTCCTCTGAGGGTGTGTTTGACATGGTTGAACCAGTTCACTTTTGGCCTTGACCTTTCTCTTCGATTCTTCATCACACATTTCCAAACACTCCATACCATATCGTCTTTTTCACAGCTTCAATGTGAGTACTTTTGCATAGTGATGTTGTTGTTTCTGATTTTTTTTAAACGTTCTCTAATTGACAATATTCGTAAAACGTCAAAGGACGTTTCAAAACTCCATCAGCAATGCATGTGGTTCACGACTAATTAGAATATCATTCTAAATCCTGCTATTGGGCTTAATTCTTGACTATTTTGATTTTACATTTGTAGAATCACCGTATATGTATATATTTTTAGATTCAGAAATATTGTGCTTTCTAAAATGAGTTCCTACATTCTTTTATGCGGTTCCAGATCACTGGTTGGCAAATTAATTGCTTTTAATTCCCTTTTCCAACTCGCTTGTGTTCAATTTCAAATTATTTTTGTAGATAATATATCGCTTGTATAATAATAAAGGTTCGTAAAAAAGAAGGCAGCGATTCGACTGCGATTTCCTACGGTTCCATTCGAAAATTCGGGTCTTATTCAGTGGTTTAATAAAGCAGTGGTGACGCCAAAAGGATATATTTCAGAACAGTTATCCCAACAACCTTATACTAAAAAAACTTTGTAAAATAATAGGGTAGATACATTCCGTCCTCTAGTGAATGACTGTAACAGAACTCTTGTATCTCGCATAGATTTATGAAAAAATAATGTAATAAATGCCTCTCTGATTTTTTTTTCAAAGAGAATATCTATGTAGCTTATCGAAAGTCGCAAAGTAACAATTATTTTTTGTAGTGATGGTGAATTACTGTAAAACTTTTTTTTAAATTAAGGGATACTCATCGTCCAAATTGGTCGTTGTGTTGACCAGGTGGAGATTGGCCAACGGCACGGGTCCAATAACTCGTTCAACTCATTTAATTTTATGTGATTTAAATACGAGAAAAAACGTTTACTCTTAAAATAGGTATCACATGAATTTCATTTCCAATAATTATTTTTTGTGGTAATAGCCTTAATATGTATTAGTCAATATTGTTTATTCAAGTAGACAAGTACGTACTTAGATTGACATTTTAGGCACGGAAATATTATTTTAAGTGCCTACATAACGACCTACTGTTAATATGTGACTAAAATAGGGTTTATGTGGGCGTAGTCTAAAATTATATTAATTACCTGTCCTATTCTAATTGATAATAATGAACATACGAACTATAATAAAGACGCTAAAATCTTATATTTAGGCGTAATAGACTTTTACGCATTATCTGATGTATTTTCATTTCGTACGCTCTTGCATACGCAGTTACTTAGTTCATATTATACGCCCTTCAAGCTGTAATCCATTTCGCACTTTTTTTTTTCAAAGTTTCAGAATCTACTAAGAATATTTAATTTAGCGTGACGAATACGAAATGACGTACAGTTAGTAAGGTGCAAACCGTATATAAAATATAATATAATATGGCTTTATAAAGTAAAAGTTTTTCCTATATTAATGAGTTTTATTACAGTGAATATTAAAGATATTATTAAGTGCAATATAGCAAACTTTTAATTACCTTTAGATATTAGAAAGTATTTATTTTCGCTACGAAGTTCACAGCTAAATAAAAGTACGTAATAAAATAATCCAATGAAGATTCCGGGTTTTAGAATACCCCCCTTCCACTCTTTTAGCATATATTTTTCGGTGTCCTGTGAGAGTCAGGTATTCGGTAAATTTCCTTAAGTTTTGTTTCAGATCTTTTCCAGCACCCGTTCGCCACCCGTTTTAAAACTATAAACAACTACTCGTGTATCCATGTTAAATTAATAGAAAGTAGTGCTCCGATTTTTAACGTGCTCCTTGAGTAACATTCACCAATTCGAGTTTATCTATCCAACGGGAATCGAACCCAGACCTCCAGTATAACACTAGTATAATCTACCTACTATGCTTTAAAGGCTGATGACCGAAGTTAGAAAGAAACCGCCAACTGAAGGAAAATCCACCATTCGATATATACCTATAGGTATATTGAAATTACTAATTGGATTGTATAGATAGTATTCGACCCAGATTTTAGTGTAATATTAAATCTTTGTGATCGATAATATCAATGTTTCCAATCTATTCTCTGTGTGTTTATTAAATTGAAATGAGACTGGATATATTATTTTATGTTTTACTTCATTGATACTGACGCACAATCTTATTTATAAATTGAATAGTATTATTAACATATAAATATCATACATATTGTATGGAGATATGAAATGATTTTATTAGCCAGCTATAACAATGACTTATTAATCATTCGTATTGATGGGAGTCTGTACTGCATACCTCACTGTATTATGTATTGTATCTCACCGATACGGCGCGAACATCAGCGATGATTGATGTATTTGCCGAATCAGTAGAACTATTGTGTTACAGGTATATCTACGACTGTATGCTTTTATAATAAAATGCTTACAGGCCTGCTGCTGTGCTCTGTTGTAAAAATTTCAAATATAATGCCGTTATTCTTTCACATTAAGGTATAGTGGCTGTCGCCAAAGCGTTATTTTTCAGAACAAATATCTCAATATTTTTTTCTAAATATACATTGTAAAAAAATGAGGTAGATACATTGAATCTCCCTCAAATGCACTAATTTAACAGTTTTTTAGAATCTTGAATAGATTCCTGATGAAAAATACCTAATTATCTATGTACTTATAATTAAATAGATACTCTTCACGTCCTAAAGAAAAAATAAATCTCGTAGTGATGATTAAAATCTATAAAATGTGAAGGATAAAGCATGAGCGAAATCGCAGTCATCAGCCTAAGTAAATATCGTGGCCTTACTGCTCATTGGTGGTCAAAATCTTTTCAAATATCTATCGTTAGTTTGGTTGCAATACATTATAAGCATTCGTTCATTTTGTTGACAGATTTCATAATGTTATGAATAATAGGTGTAAAAGTATCTCAATATTATTACACCTCTGTATCTAGTTTATTCATGATTCATGAAAGCATTGTGCACTATATTCCGTCCTCTGACTTTGATAGATGATGATTCTACGATGAAATTGAATGATGAAGATGCATTATGGATGCACAGAACAACGCAATATTATTTTACACCGTATTAATATTACCTAGGACCGACACTGCATCATCATAGAAATTAATCTAATATAAAACTAATTGAAACCAGAGAAAAATTGTTTTAAATTAAATAAACGCGATAGGAATGAATTAATTGTACCTACATAATAATATATGCTATTTTACCCGACGGTACGGTACGGTACACACGACTGAGAAAATCAAAGCTGAAGTAATAATTTGCTCTGGGCATAGTTTTATTTCGTTTCAGTATTTTCATATACATCTCACTTCACACTTCTCAGTATTATCAGCCAGAAAAGTCTACATATGTATTATCATTCATGAGTGATATATAAACTCATCAGCCTAATACTGGGAAATATTCACGTATCCAAATTTCACGGATATCAAAGGATTAGGCTCAGACGCGCCAGACCTTAAATATATCCAATGTTCCAGGAATACCAGTATTCAGAAATCTTCTCATATTTTTTTTTTATTTTCAAGTACCGTTTACAAGTTATAATTATTATTAGTCAGTAAGCAGTTAGTTGTATTACCAATTAAGTAATTTTATTATTAGTTTTATCCCCTCTGCGTTTGACTCATTTTCAACGTTAACTTAATTAGTATCAATCTTAATCACATTAAAACTTAATCGTGACACGTGATTGTAAAATGTTCACCTTTTTATTTCCGATGCAATGTATGATAACTTGTAAGGTTTCTCTATATCGACCTAAAGATTATTATTTTAAGTGAAACCGGATTCTTTTTTGATCAATAAAACTGACCATTATACTCGTAATAAGTCACATGGATACAATATATTGATAGTGCTAAGTTTGGTAATGTTTACGTATAGTAATGTTTCATACAATTGTTTGCTATATCCGGGAAATAATCTCCAAAATGAATTTAGCACAAAATATTCGATATTTTGCTTTCACAAATATTTCGGAATGTAAACGATGGTAAATAAACAGTATTTTAGTTTTACCTTTGCATGTTTTTAGGTAAGCAAGTGAAAGCTGTCAACTCTATTTTTCAAAATATACTACGCGTTTTATTGAATTTATCGCAGTATTTTTCCCTTTCTGGTTCATACAGGGGCCCTATTTTTGAATCAATAGAGATTTGTCGTATGCGATAATTACGTCATTTTCTACTACCTTATAAACAAGTGTATTTTTGAATATCGCATACGATAATTAATTTCCTATAGTAAAGATTCCAATGTTTCATGCGGCCAAATGTCAGAATTGACAGATTCATCTTTACTTTGTAATAATAATAACCCTCGTATTTTTAATAATCATTCCATTAGTAGGTTCGCCTCTATGATTCGTTTGGCATTATTCTTCATATGTGAATTAAATAACGCAATATCGGAAATGTGTGGAGTTTTGACAGCTGTGTGAGAAGAATAAGAACTCCTAACAAAATCAGTCATGCACTTAACAGCCAAATTCTAATGAACACTTATATGTTCAGTATTAATTACTTAACGTTATGATATCAACTTATGTAAGAGCTTATTCACATTTCGTGCATTTAACGTACTACCTTCACGTATACGTAAATTTTGCAGGTAAATATTTACGTCAAAGTATGCAGCGTTTTCTCTAACGTTTAATTAACGTAATTAATTGTAGGTACTATATCAGGAAAAAGTTCATATTATATTATAGTTGTATGAATTCATATAAATTTCAAACTCGTCCCTGCAATCTAAATACTCTAAAAGTTTCGTAATGAAGATATTCCAGACCACATGAAATATCTAACGAATTTACCAACGTCGCTTTTAAAATACTTGTAAACTCTCGTTTGAGTTTGTGTAGGTAATTATTACTTCCTTTATTTGTGTATTTTTTGTTTGTTTAATTTCTAGTTTCATACTATTACTACTTCATACTATATATTCATCACGCCGTATCCCAGTAATGGGGTAACCAGTGTGTTTCAACACACGCACGATATTATCTTTGCGTAACGTTGAAAATGGATGAAAAGATGATGTGTCTTATTGAAGGTTTATGAACACCTTAATTCGAAAAATATAAGTAGGTGAAAAGTGAGAGTCAATTCCAGAACCACGGGGATCCCATTGGGATAGCTTCCTACGTATGGATATAATTAAAATGTTATTTACAAATATATTTGTCGTGGATCACCGTCATAGGGTTGGGTCTTTGTTTCTTGTTTGTAACTGATTATATGACGAATGTCATGAGCGTGACGGAAGCTACAAATATGTATGTGGGGGATATGTGTGTGGCGTTCTTTCATCTTTCCTCATCCCGCAAGGACTGCGTCGTGATAGTTAGAATCGATTTCAAAACGAAACCTTCAAGTAGGTTCTTACTAAAAGATAGGATTACATTTTTATTTTTTAATAATGAATTTCAACCAGGCGACACGCCACTAAAAAAAGTTCGATTCCGCCACCTATTCTAAATGTCTATATACCTACTTCTTCACTGATTTTGGATTCCACCGTTACCTACCAGTGATCTCGCAAATGTCTATATTTGAGGTAAGATAGATAGAATGTTCGGTAGTATAATGACATGATCTAATACGTATGTACCTAGATGTTATTTTCATTTGGTGCTTTGTGAGTAGTCAAATAAACCAGGTTCGCATTTACAATGAGAGAAACGTTGTATTAGAGAGAGGAGTAATGAATAGAACCCCGTAGATAAACAACTACGTACGTTGATTGTTATCAATTAATTAACACTCAACATTGGTTAGTTTGATTCAACTCCATCTCTTTGTGAATACTAAAAGCATTCTAATAACAGAACATTACTATAATATTACCCATCACTACAGCACGTTCTCTATCATTATTGGATTACTTTTAGTGGCCCAATTTAGTAATGAAATTGGGCGCTGAAATTATGTTTTTTTTTGTAAATAGTTGCAGATTTGCCTACACTATTTGCATATGGGTAACATGTTACAAAGCGAGCATTTTGGTAGTCAGTTTAAGGTATTGGTACACATAAACATTCTAATAGGTATAATATACCTATTAGAATCTTAACTTAGATCTTAGATCATACCACTATTATTAATAAAATCAATATAAATAATCAAGATATCGATCAGATTTTTTCACCACTGAAAATTTGAACATTTCTGAACAAAATGGTGTAAAAATCTCATTTTTAGAAATTTGTGGCTTAGCTTTCTTCACTTCCACGGCAACGATATATAGATTATTTTTTGGTAAAGCTGATATACAGCTAATATATTTTGGAGACCTATCTGCTGTCTTCCAAAATAACTATACCTACTATGCAATAATATTTAAGAACATCTAACGAGTATTCATAACATTAAAATCTCTAGAGATTAATTTTCATTATTTGTCGAGCGAGTTCAACAACGTTCATTCTCTCGATCGTTAGTAGTAGTTGTCTGACCGAGTTTTTATTATTATTTATCATTGTCGTGAGGTAACAGCGATAGTTTGTTAGTATAGTTTAGTATATTATTATGTAATACTCTAATTTGTTGACGTGACGCGGGACTGACGTCACGCGGGCACGTGACGCCGCGGAGTCATGGCTCATCAAACACGCCGTACCGCACGGCGCACACAATCATCAAATAGAGTACCTGGGTAGTTGGTATGGCGGTGTGGAGATATAATAACATTTAGATGGGGGTCTAATCATAATATTATTGTAAACGTACTAGTATATAAAACCTGATGCTTGAGGAGAGGCCATATTCACTGTGCAAAAATAGTTCTATTATGTATATTGTCTTATTATTTAATCATCCTTAGATCTTGTTTTAGGCACTTGGAATGGTCAGGCTTACATACTTATAGAACAAATGTAAAAATTAAATTCAATAAATCAGCAAACAGTTATTATTGCTTAAACTTTTTCAAATTTCGTATGACTGTGTAGTGTGTAAACGCAACATAATTGAAGCGACAAAGATTTTGGCTTATTGTTTAAAAAGGGGACCGATTATTAAAAAAACTAGCTGCATCTTACCATAAACATTGTAGCAACCAATTTTCAGCATTATAATTAACAAACTATGGGAAAAATTTCAAATTTCAAAGGTAAGTTAGGAATTATTTTTATCGTAGATTTACAAAAACTATGTTTTCAACTATCCATATTTTAAGTCTTAGGATGATATCTTTAGATTAGCAGAGTAATCTTACTTATCACGACGTAATTTTCCATAAATTAAAATTGAACTTATTTTAGAGTATAAGTTGTATTACTGTCGGTGCATGCCTAACCTCCTGACATACGAGTATATCGATGTTTTTTTTTTTACAACGAGACACACATATCTATAGCAAACATTTTCTTCTAATGATACTAGAATGCTATTATTAGCTATCTACTGAAATAAACGCTATTTAATAGTCTGAACTATAATGTAAATAAGTAGTGGTAACTACCTTACGTACTTAACTGTCAGGTATTCGATAGTAATACCTACGTATATCGTAATATTTGGAAGTACAGGTTTTTGCCGGTTAAGGACCGTATTGCGAATCTGGTTTTAGTTTGTTTTTTTACTTACATAACTACGATCCAATGAAAGGTGTTAATGCGAAATAACTACATTACTACTTATTACGATTCGGCATTGAACTGTCATGAAATTGTAAGTGTAATAAAAAGTACTACTGAGTGGTACTCACTGATCTTTTTCTGTTACTTTTATATACAATTGTACAGTCGTTACTTCTTGTTACTTGAGTCTCGAGTAAGTATTATGCACTTGATTAACGTCTTCATTTCATAGACGAGTAGGTTTAGAGTAGCTACACCTTATACTACTCAGTCTTTGACAGACTTAAGCAACTCAAATAAGACTCTGAGCTCTCTAAAATCTACAAGGTTATCGTGGATACTTTTTCATGAGTATCGCATCAGTTTATGGGCAGAACACATCCTACAGGTGTCCGCTTGATAATAAATTTTCTTTTCGCAGCGATGTCCTCCACGTGCATATTTTTAAACTGGTTTTTAATTTTCTGGATAACAAAAATGGAAAATAAACAGTTAAAAAATGAATTTACCAATCTTGTAAAAATGTACAAAATCCGTAAGTAAATTTTGAAGGTTTCGTAAGTAAAAAGTAAATGTTGAAGGTTTTCACGGTGTGCATTTGACATGGTTTCTTAGTTTTTAGGGTGAACCGTGTGTAGATTAACTTGATCGACGTTTCGACACTCCTACTGGTGTCTTCCTCTTTCGAAGAGGAAAACCACGAAACAAAATATAAGTTTGTAATCTTCTTGAAAAAAAATGCAAAATCTTTAGAGATTACTTCAAATGCTGGCCTTTTCATTCAATTTTATGATAACGAAGACATAATTTTCTACTTAAACCTACTATTTTTTTCATTATCAATTACTTTTCACATTTTTGTTGTTATTGTTGGGCAATTACGCAGTATTGCATACTGACAACTGTTTGCCGTTATTTTAAAATTTCTTGTATTGAGACGTCATGGGGTAAGTGTACGGGGGCAAGTGTACGCAGCGTACACTTGAGGAGAAACAAAGAAAAATTTACAAAACCGTCAAAAAACCTAAAATGAAAGCCTTGAAGAGTGGATTTAAGAACGGTAAAGCGGTAAAGACCAGTAAAGAGATAACTGCAATTGACACTCCAGGAAATTTTCGCCTACAAAAAAGAAAGAAGAAAAGCACTTACCCGTCAAGGTGCGTACACTTGCCCCTCGAGTGGGGTAAGTGTACGTATTTGACATGTTGGAGAACTTCTGCATTATCTTTTTTTATATGTAAAGAGGTTAGTTTTATTATTTGTTTTGTGACTTATAAATGCTTATTCTATAATAATAAATTATAGCTGAATATTAATATCATCTAGTTTTGTTCTAATTGCATCGTAATTCAAAACTGCGTACAGTTGCCCCACGTGACTCTACTGTGACCTTTTAAAACGTCTCGACTATACTTTCTCCATATTATTAGTCTTTATATAGAAAACTTAATAATCTACATTCAGTCAGGCGAATGTATATTTTTCTTTTTCAAAAGATATGTTTTAACTCGATTATTTCCCTTTCATGTCGAAGCTTTTGATACACCCTTTTTGCCTTGTTTCATTTCTTTTGTATGTCATTTAATCTAATAATCTATTAAATATTGTACTTTGGTGTATATTAAAAAAAAAAACACAAAGAAAAATATTATTTTACTTTAGGTACATTATGAGGCATAATTAGATATTATTTTTTCCTTTGGAGTTAAATGAAATACTGTGAATGGTCGGAAATTTACTTTTTTTATATTACATCCCTTTCTTTTGTGAACGTTTTATGTAAGAAATGTCCATCCGTAATTGTCATACACTTTTATGTTAAGATTTAGAAATTTTGTTCTCATAGTTAAAAACTGTTTTAATTTTAACATTATTTCGGAATTAAGCAGTAGTTTTAAGGATGTTTTAGTTTTCATTATTGATTTCCTGTTAATAGTGTGAGTTTTGCGACTCAAAAATACCTACCAAAAAGTGCCGACCGTGAAATTGCGTCACTTCCTTTCTATTGAAAATACACGGAGTCAAACGTCTAGGTCTATGGTAATTGTGTTATTTAGTGAAACCAAAATTACAAAGAACTGCGATTTTTAAATCTCCGTCTTCCCCTGTGCCACGTGTCTGAAGTTGCTGGCTGCTTACAGCGCTCTGGATGACCTGGTGCCACTCGTATCTATGATAAACTGAACGACGGCTTCTGATACAGAAGATCCAGCCGCAGGTTTCACCATGTCACTCCAGTTTGATTGCGGCACACTTAACACTAAAATACTGGCACGAAATTGTTGGAGTTTGTTGGATAATACCTATCTCCTGAAACTTATTTCAAAAGACATTGATAATACTGCCTTTCAAAAAAAAATTGTTTTGAAACTCATTACAAACAAATCTCACGGGGAATTCGTACTAACATACGAGATACGTGCCGGCACAAGACACATCCACTCGAAATTGTTTGCATAAAAAACATACTTATGAAGCTATTTTACTTTTCGATTTAACAGAAAAAATGTAGGTAATTTCAATTTCATATCGGAAACGTGAAGCATGTGTGGGTAGAATTTTTTCACCTTTGTGAAGAACTGAGTTCTGTTTTTAATAAACGCTCGTCTTTTTTAGAAAAAAATAAAATAAAATTTTCCTATTGTTATATTCTTCTATTGTAAAAAATCTCACGTTCCTGTAGTGCGACCTCTATTCAGATTATTTTTTTCTGTAGTTAATATTTCATAGATTTTTTGCAGTTCTGTATGAGTTTTATAATCGAATTCCTGTCATTCAAGCGCCCACGCATAATATATAATTTTTAAAGGTGAAATATTTCAGAATGTCATGAAATTGATTTATTCCTATATTATCGTGATGTATTATTTGACACCTGAGTCTAGCAAGTTTAATATACTTTAAAAGAAGTGATAGATATTCACTCCTTCATAATAACATATCTTTTCAATCCCCTTGGACGTTGACAGCCACTTAGAAGAAAACCTGTATTCTGGGCAGCACAAAATAGCTCCTCCACACTTCTCTCAGTCTGAGGTCTACTGATGAATATTGCAGACCCCCGAAAGCTGTTGTCTTTCAAGGTAAAAACATGAACATACGAAAAACATTCCAAAACATACAAAACTTATTAGTGGTAAAACGTTATCTGTCAAATTTTTCATAGAGTTTACCTCTACTCCCAGTTATTCAATTAAATTAAATTTTCCTAAGGACTTAGTCCTTATGATGTCTATCCTTTTGTTCCTCGATTCTTTTCTTAGGAATGTCTTCATATGACGTATGGTAACATACCTACGTTATTAGCTAAATACCCAAATGTGATTAGGAAGACGTCACATTTTACGTATACCGAAATTGATTCCATCCGTTACCACATGTTTTCTTTGTAATAAAACCATCGTCTTACCTTTCTTCATTTTCATATCGTTTCTGGTAGTTTCTATAAGCTGTATTTTACACCACTTTTCTTGTGTAGTAAGCAGAGAGAACGAACACCAGACTGACATAATACATTATACGGTTCCTCATATTCAATTGAGAATCGTCTGATCTCCCATACAATGTTTCGTTGTAATGGTTTCAACATTAATTCTCTCAACTTTTCGAAGTATCTATTTACCTACTTCAAGCTCCACAATTTCTTATACGCTAATCTATGGAGCTCTTTAGAGGGTCGTGTACCTAACCTACCCATATTCAGACATCAGCAAATTTAATCATCGTTCGACGTTTCAACACACCCCTAACAACTTTGTCACTTTCATTCCAATCCACAACTAGTTACCCATATTATGAAAATTGGTTTCAAGAGTCGAGGCAAGCTTTGATATATACGCGATGTTAAAGCGTTCAAAGGACATCAAATTCTGTTCAGGTGCACTTTGTGAAAAAAGCTATTAGAAGCTATCAATAATTCATGAACTTTCCATAGGAAAACTTTCAGGGAAGTAAAAAAGCTGCCACGTATATCGGTTATAAAAATGACAACAATGGTTACTCGTGTAGAAATTTATGTCCCATCACAATATCGGGTGACATAAAATATTTTATTAGGTAAGCTACGTTCTCGGTAAAGCTCGTCGAGCAGGTATTATTATGATATAAATAATATAGTAAATATTCCATCCTCTGCTTTACCTACTCATGTAGCTAGTGTGTAATTAGAAAACCTAAGCCAGGTAAAAAGCTCCGCTTTTGTAGCAGTACACTATTATGTTAAGTCTACTGTATTAAGCTTTTAATAACTCATGTAGTATGATGAATACAAACTATTATTTTTACTATTTTAAACTATTATTATTTTATGAATACAAACTATTATTAAAATTATCAACTTCAGAATTATTTTTAGGCGGCTTTTTACTATGTAAAGAATATACAATTTAACTGACCTTCAGTTGTATGCAGGGACACAAGTCAAATATCCTCGATATGCAAAATGTACACGTGACAGGGCACAACGGACACTCTAACAGGTGTGCCACAATCTGTGCTGAACCACATTCACAAGCATTTGATTGCTAATTTTCACCAAGGTATATCGAGGCCATGATGCTATGCTAACAGTTTTTCACAGATATCCCGAATAGGTATTATGAAAAAAATATCACAGAATATTCTTCATTGATGTAGACGTATAAAAAGTAGTGAGATGTTTCAAAGCGATAAATGGACTTGTAGAAATATGTTACGAACATGTGGATTTATGTGGTTCGTTTTAGTACCTGCTGCAAATACGCGTCCATAAAATTACAAATAAAATATTTGATTACATAGTGTGTAATTTGCCTTCGTGTAATTATTCGTGCATTTGTGCAGTTATGTAGGTTAGTATAGGTGCATACTACATTTATCAATACTAAGGTAAGTTTTTAGTAATCTGTGTTTAATCCGAGTCCATACCAATTAAGTAACAACTGGCCAGCACTACCTCTTTCTTTTGTTAGCCCGTTGCTCTCCACTGCTGGATGTAGGCCTCTTTCATCCCCTTCTATTTTCTACGTTTTGGGATGTCTTCCAACGCTTCTGTTTTGATCCAGGGCGAATTCTTGGCGCCCATATAGTACCTTTTCATCTGGGCATAATTAATTATAGTATCTAGCCCTATAACTACAACAGCTGTAAAAAATAATATTTGCCTCATACACCGACTACGGTAAAAATAATATTGTAGCTTTGGCAAATACTACGTATAGCAATTATGTCCCAAAGCGAATGCTTGTTCATACAAATGTTTTTGTACTCCAAACTTTAGACACGTTTTTTTGTTGTAGTTTTTACGTCGACCAGAATGTTTGAGATTCTATAGAACTTTTGTAATAGAGTTTATTGACCCAATGCGACTTTTTTATATGTATTCACATGATGTCCATTGAACCTACCTAACTATCCATCTTGTGAGCTTTAATTAAATTCACGTTGCATTTAGATATGAAGTTTATAGGTGTAATAGTGGCCTTTCAAAGATGGTCATTCGCCGTTTACATTGCCTATAATTTAATTACACCAAAGCTCAAAAATTGAAAATGTGAATGTGATGGAATTTCCGAAATAGAAGAATATAATATTTTTTTTTTATTTTGAACCCAACCCCACATTTCCGAATGATACTTCCATAACTGCCGATATTTTAAACAGTCCCTTTTTCAGTTTTAACACATATGGCACACATCGTCAAAATAATACGCAGTTAGAATAATAATATACTAAGCAACTAATCACTAGGGCGAACTTATTTATTTATGTTGTCCTACGCAACAAAGTTGCATTTACATTTCCATTATAAACACAAGTACTTATATTATACATGGGAAATATAATAAGAGAGAAAAAAAAAAAATCAAAATAATTCATTCACGACAGAGCAAATAGCAAATAATATTTATGGCTATCCACAATTATATTCCAGTAAACTCAATGCAATATCCTAGTAGATACAGTACTAGTATTTCGTACATTCTACACGTTAATAATGATCCAGGTACTATTCATTCTTCGTACATACATTTTCCATTTAACCGTGGTTAAGCATAAATCAAACAAAGCTGTTTCCACAGCTTTTGTTACGATGTTGTAATCACATAAAGTAACATGATACAGAGTGTCAAGTCTAAATTACATAAAATTATATGAGAGCTTTCTAAATTCGCTTCATTTAGAAAGTTATTTCAAATGTATGTGAATGCTACATTTTTCAAAAATATTCAATACCTACAAAATTTTTCAAAAAAAATTCCCAATATTTTGTTTCGGGATTTAAACCTGACTCTAACGTTAATAAGAACACGATGGGGTCAGTTCTGTAACTAAATAAGTTCGTACTAAAGCGTAAATAAGACTGTTAACTAATTTTGTAGTACCCACTTATAGAATTGGATCTAAAATATAAAATGTTGTATGTTTTTCATTGTTTTACGAGTAGTGTTAATTGTTAAATTTAATATTGCTATCATTCGAAAACTACAGGAGGCGTAAAAATTTTCTAAAATTGGAATTACTCTGCGAAACTACCTGTATACTTTTGATACGATATAATTTTGTGTAGCAACGGTACTTTTTAAAACAATACAGGGGTTAACCGTATTGTCATTAATTCATTCGTTCTTTCATTTGGTGATGTTCTTTTTTAACTTATTAATGACTTTTGGAATGAATGCGAATTTAAATAACGAAAACTCGTAGCTTTATTCAATCATTCACTGCGTTACTTTGGTCCCTTTTGTTGCATAAAAATGTTTTTTCAATTTACAAATTATTATTTGTTCTTAGGCACCTACATTAAACTGTATTTATCTCCTGGTTGTAGATTTAGTTCCCACTCTCTCGAGTAACCTCAAAGAGTCGGCTGTTTGTAAAATTTTCATACCTATTACATGAGACTTTTCTATTTGTGTCTAATAAAGATTTATATATTTATTTATTTGGCTTTCGTATCATTGCTGGTGCCATCTTCATCATAAAGTTTTTTTAATTTTTACATGTTCAATAAATATAATAAACAAAATTCCATATAATTTTCAGCAATAAAGTTCGCCACCCATTTTGAATTGTTTCTGATTGGAGAGTCAAACAACGAATTAGGTTCGCAAACCGAAAACTTTAAATGGCGAGGTTTTGTAACGTCATTGTTTTTCCACGAGGGAACCTTTAAAGGTTAGTGAGTTAGTCACCTTCAACAATTACTAGAAGTTGACTAATTGGATGAGAAGAGTGCCTACTTAATAATCTCCCTTTAAAAGGAAATAATTCGTCTGAAGTAATAATTATCAATTCGTTTTAAGGCGTTCATTAAGTCTGAAATATTAGGTACCTATATATAAAGCTGCGTAGCTTGCCTAAGGCGTTAATCATTCGCTGGACTAAATTTGTTTTAGAAGTACGTGAGTTCAATATAACAGAGTTTCCGTGATATTACTTTCCCGATGAAGGGACAGTTACCACGAAAAATAGAAAAAAAATCCGGATAAATTATTTAAGCAATGAAGTATCTGACCCGTTTATATTCCTCGCGGGAATTCAATCAATATAGCGGGTTGGCAGTGTGTGAGTAAGGAGAGTTAGAAAAAGAATAGAAACTTTTGAAGAAGGCCTATATTCAGCAATAGAAAGATCAAGGCTCGAAACTAAGAAATTTAATCGTAAAAAAACATTTTCTTTCGTCATTAATCCAAGCAACAAATTAAGGTCCAAGATCTCATCACATAGATGACTTGGAGGGGTTCACAATAATCATTACCAGCTTTTCTTAAATCATAGCTCACACTAATATTATGAACCCTCCTGAATCTAAAACCCTCGATTTATTAAATACTATGCTTTTTGGGGCAAGTGTTTTGCGAAACTTACGAACCTATTCGCTTCAACAAAGTTTGACTGTACCTAATAGCTACTGATGTCTTTGAGAAGTTACCGTCCTTACATCTTCGCTATAAAAGCCCACGTCCTTCGGAGATTCGTCCAAGTTATGTATATTATTAATATTTAGATTCTCCAGACGCCCTGTTTAATGTTTAATTAAAGTTACAGACTTCCTTGTCCTATATTAACTTTGTCCACCAAAGGAGAATCTTCAAACAATATTCTACAAGGTTTATTATATGGCTTTATTATGTAGATCAATCATTTAGGAAGTCATTTCACCTTTCTTGTATTAAATTATCCACCCCTAAATATTTCAGAAATTCAGCTTCTATGTCTTTCAGTCTTAAAAGCAAAAAAGATGTTTTCTTTTAACTGGAGGGCTTTCCTCAAAAAAACCCTCTCGAAACTACTCTGAACACAGGGCATCATTTGGAGTAAACTCATTTTGTGTGTAATTGTATTGTGTTTATGTATATGTGATGTCTGTATGTGTCCCAAAGGCAATAAATAAATAAATAAATAAACACCCTTAATGTTCCTTGAAGAAGATTCTCACTGCAAGGCTCTATGTCCAGTACGCACTACTAAATTACAGCCTTTCTTATATCTGTCTACAATTGCACGTCTATTTTCTTACGCCTCGTCCCTTCCAGGGTAGCTAGGAATGACAGACGCTAGGCTACCATATCCTTACACGTCTTCCTTATTGCTTCCATCGCGTTCATGAAGATTGTCTGATTATTTTCAAAACGCACCAGTCTTCAAGGATCTGTCGGACACAATCAGTCCAGCTCAGTTTCGGATGGATGTAGTTTGTACGTTATTTTCTACTAACATTATCAGAAAATTTATAGATTTATTTTTCAACATTCCCAAACTTCATTAGAAGCTTAATACCGGCGAGATAGTTATCAACATTGGTAATTTGATCTTCCTATAAATAGACTAGAGAGTTGAGAATCGTGTTCATTAAATCGACAGAATTGGAATCGAGTTAAATTAATTAATTACTAATCGACTAATGATAACTTGATTATGGATCGTTTTCCAATATTTTCGCAAGTTTAAACGACTTTGTTACAGAACGAGCTGATACGTGGTTTTGCAGTACCTGCGTGTTTTGCATTTTGATTCGAAAATTACATTATCAAAAGTTTTATTCCTATCATATATACCCAACATATTTTAATCGAGCTTTTAGTTCGCCTATATAGAAACACGAAGAAGCTTAGAAAGTTTTGCGCAATATATATATATATATATATATATATATATATATAGTGATTTATTATTTAAAAAGAGAAGAGGAGCTTTTTTTATTCTAAAGTCTCTCGATCGCCGCCATTATTATTATCTATAACAACAGATTCTTTATAAGCTTTCTTGTTTTTCCTAAAACCTTCCTACGTTTACTGTCACCGTCATCTTCTCGAACAAGTTTAAAATTTGTATAAAAAGTCAACTACGTGAGTCTTTAAAGGTAGCTTTCCACGGTCGTTAATGCTACGGGTCGTACCGGGTGGGCTGACTCCCTTTTCCAACGGTCCATGTCGATCTGCGTGGATCCAAGATGCATAACCATTTAGTATTTCTAAGTGCTAATAAGAAAAAGGACGAACGAAATGAATCTTAATATCAAAGAGCATCGTTTTCATTTCATATTTATAATGTTACGACAGTATTGATTGGAAGAATATGACTTATCCCTATGATCTAACTGGGCATGAGTCTGTACCAAAGGAGACCGAAAGATTTTTTTTATCCTCTTTATCAAGTTACCGAACCGCGACGGATCCGACGGATTGCTACGAAAATATCTTTGCTATTACAGACGAGATCCTCCCCACTCACAGTCCGACTGTCTGGGCTTGTCCGTGTCGATCTGCAATATCCCGGACCGTGTGAAAGAAAAAAGGAAATTTTAAGACGTAAATCCATTAGGTGGCTCAGTACAGTACAATATTATTACCCCTCATCATCATCATCATCATCATGACTCTCATGATTTTGAGATTCAGTTGACGTAACATAACAATACGATCATTAGACACAATATATTTTTTCATCGTAATATTGTTATCAAATTCTTTCGTTTTGCATTGCGTCGCAGAAAATATTCATAAATTGGCAATTCTAGAATCATACCTACATCTTCATAATATTACCTATTCTGAATAAACTTTATATGTAGTACATACAATACCTACATATTATTATCTTCTGTAAGAAAATACTGTATTCATCACCTTTGACTAAGAAGGTTCTAACTATGTGAGTAAAATGTTTTAAATTAAACACCGATATGGCAAAGGGCGAAATTGGACTTAAAGCCTCTACTGACGACTGAAAAGACTAGGGGGAAATGATAGAACATACTAGTCTTATCACTCTGGCAAAATATTATCAAATTCTGTTCCGGGAGAGTCTTGCTATTGTCATTTCTATCCCAAGTCCCAGGAAAAAATAATATGCTATCTGAGTCATACTAAATTTTCTGTAAACTTCAGTTAATACGTACAAAGGAGTTTAAACACCAACCATATAAGACATAGTAAATAAAGGTTCTAACTAACAAGACCGAAATGTTGACAAACAAGAAATCAAAGTTTCTAACACTCATCACAGAGGAACTTTATTATTCCTGTTATTTACATTTACATTTTGGTGTATTAATTTTAAACCGACTAGAAACATTTAACAAAATCTATAAATTTACCAGTTAGAATCTTTTTATTCTCAGACGACGTTATAAATAAGATTCTCCAATACTTCGTACCTTGAATATAACAATATTTTTCCCTGGAAAGATGTATTGAAATCCTCTGGGAGTTTCAAGGGTTTTACATAAATATTGTATGGGATATTATTCCACATTGGAGATCTATAGTATTACCAAACTAGAGGTGTTTTAAACGCTAGAAATCAACATAATATTTTTAGAAAGTACCCTTATTATGTGCGCACAAAATATGAAGGTACCTAGCTTACATGTAGGTACCTTCATTTATTTTTATGTTCAAATACTTATTATATCAGACCATCAAAAACTCACCTTCTGAAATGCTTTGTACCTGAAATCTATCGACTTTAATCTCTTAATTCAGGCCTCTAAAATGCCATACTTACTATATTTTACGTTCTTCATTTTCATAGACTTTCGTAATATTTTGGTGTCCCTTATTTTCCTTCTTTCTCAATATTATTTGTCCAACGTAGTCGGACACGGGTAACAATGAATCGTTGTATTGCAAAAATTGCTAAACCAAGTATGTGACCTTTTTACAGACTTCTGTACCTATCCCGTTTGGCTTAATGGTATAACTAGATAGACCGTAACGTTCTTCTTATTCTTAAACGTTAAATTAAACCTATAAAAACAATATTTTTTATATTATTGTCTTGGTCTAAAATCTTTATTTTTCCTTTCATAGATGTTTGAGCAAAGTAAATCTTTTATTTGCGTCTCATAAAGATTATCTCTGTATTAAAAACAGCTGTTTGTAGTACTTTTATTATGATGTTAATTTGAAACAATACTTGTATGCAAATTATTCAAATTGACTAAACGTATATTGCGTTGTGGTAGCACATTGTACTGAGTTTAAAATCATATGTATTTTGTTGTTGTTCTTATTAAGATACCTACTATCTGATACGACACATACATTTTTCAGTTATGAGTTTCTAGTAATAATATATGATCAAAAAATGACAGATGGAATACTTTTGTCCATATTACTAAAGCAAAACTTTCAAGTCAAACAAGTCCTTAATTTACATAAAAGCTCGCTCGATCGCTTTCTTACATTGACAAAACTTTTCCTTTGGCTCGTAACAACAATTTTTATAGGAGGTATATAGCATAGGTATCGCATCTAATAGATGTCTTCAAGATCTTGGATTTTGTGACTGAATTATTTAATATGGACTAATCATGGTGGCTTTGGAAAGATAACATTTAAATACGGATAATTTTACGGGTTTTAGACCTATTTATTTACTTATTTATATAAGGCACATCTATCTGTTCTCTTTACATTTACTCATTAAGGTCTTAATTAATTGAGTTAATTAATATACCTACCTTTATAACTTACTATCCATCCAACATGTCTAGTACATCTCCTGTTTGAGATGAAACAAGAAAATTATTTAAGTTAATATTATAAGTTAAGAGTATTGTGCACTAGAAACAGCGTACAATGAACAGGTAATGGATATGACGTGAAATCTATCCACTAATAATTAACCACGAAAACAAAGACTCTTTACTTTACTGGTGGATATATTTTTTAATCGCTTAATGAGGGAATGACTTACATATGTTTACAAAGTGAACTACCTAAATGCTCTTGTGCAAATTTTAAAGTAAGCGATAAGATTGTGATCGATGTGTCCACTGCCAACATTCAAACTTGGCACCTTCTACAAAGTTCAACCGCGTCAACAGTTCACTGCGCTACATTTCTGCACACTTTTCGGTAACAAGTTCTGAAGTTCAAAGTATATTATTTACAGCACCGAAATTCGAACCTATCAGCACGAGAACAAAACATGTAATCTTTACAGTGATAAAACGAGATGACTCTAGGTGGGCTAAATATGCATAGATACAAGAAGTGATATCCTAAAGTATTATGGTGCTTGCTGCTTTCTACCTATTCCTACAAGAGAAGATGTGTTACAATAACTAAAATAGCATTTCAAAAATTATTTAAAAGTATGCAATCACACTTCGTCGTTTCTTGTACGGTAGCAAACAAGAACATCGCTAGATTCCCTTGTTTCCTTGCGTGGTTTTTACTTCTATCACATTCATTGCAAAAGGCAAAACCGATTATTGCTTTTGCAATAATCAGTTTTGCCTTTTGTCGGTATTGCCTTTTGGCACACTACCATTGTCTTGTTTTTGTAACTATGCATATTTTCTCTGGCCAATAAAGATTTATTTATTCATGCACTTCATCATACAGTGAATCTTTTCTACATTTTACTCACTTTGATAACTGACGGGAAAAATACACGATTCGAACATAATAGTGGTACGTTCAGTGATGATAAAAATAAGTTTAATAACGATGTGCCTACGAGGAGTTTGTAATCTTCTGACGATCAAAGCTATTTCCCCAAGCAATATAAATTTTATTCTCACATCCTTCCGACGTCCCGTAATATTATTTAAGACGTAATAACTCAAGTATTTCATCTACACACACTATTACTACAAACTTACGTTAGATTTTTTTACCTATAGGTAAATATACCTAATAATTCTCTATGTAACAATGTTAGAGTACAACGATGATGTTTGTTACAGTTTTCGTTAGATAGCTTTTCTCCTGAATTGTACCTGTGCAGTGTATTGTGTATTATGGCCCTGTGATCAAAACATTAATTCAACCCTTTATTTAAAATTTTCAAAGAAAATAGTATTTATAGTCTTGTATGTTTATGGTTCATATTTTCTGTTCTTGAATAAGGGTGATATGTTATTTTTTTAAGAATGTGTCACTACTGTCACTAGTAAGATAGTAAAAAATATTATGAACTGGAATTGGAGAAATCACCTTCCCCGCCTTCCCGAACGACGCGACGGCACAATTATTACCCATAAGCCTGATGGAATTAAATGGTTCAGTGTCTGTTAACTGAAATCTAATTCTTATTCAATTAGGTATGCCACCGCATTTCAAAAAATAGTGAGACCTTCCTGAAAATTAAATAAACACTTATTTGGTAAAGATCCATTAATAAAGGTAAGAATACTGGTTTATTGTTTAATCCCACGTAATGAATTTACATTTTAATACCTATATTAGGTACTCACCGATTTTTTTCTTATCCGTACAAACTTTCGTGGTCAGATTAAGCATTTTTTGCGCCGAGCTTGTGTCTAGAAGTGCAGAAATAATGTAAGATTATTTTAATGTATTAAGAGAATCCGTGAATTTCGACGTGTGGATAACCATAGTTAGTATCACTCATAATTCACGTAGGTAACAATGTACGCGTTGACTTTTTCCCTCGAGTCTTCTAACCTAGCGGAGTAACTTCCTCTATTACGTCATTCTTGTATGAAACTAATTATATTAAGGATAATAATTGCTCCCCGGACGCTTGGTTCTATTCTACTACTTTTATCTTTTCATTAATTTAGTTTAGTTTCTTCCCAGAATTGAAAACGCCATAATGATAGTAGGTATAGAAATGAATGGAACTTTGTAACGACCTACGCACTTTTCGCCTTTTAAGTAACTTATTGTCTTATTTTTGTGACTTTCTAAGGTTTTCATACCTACCATAGTGTTTTATGTTATTTTCGTGTATTTTTTACAAACACATAGGTACCATCATACATACATAGATAGATAGGTAGGTAGATACTAATTTGTCATAATTATTTGCGTCATCAAATTTCCTATAGTTTGATTGGATACTTATGACCTATGTCTTATTCGTGAAATAGGGAAATTGGAAAATAGAAGTTGCGTGTGGGGTTTTGGAACAGTTACGATTGAAATAGATGTATAACTCTCTTCTCTACACTATTTCACATTTATCTCTCATTTCACATTTATCACACATTTATCTCTCCATTTACCCCGATCGAGGTAAATTTAAGAGTAGACGTCAGGTCTTGGACGTCCTCTCCTCTCGTGACTTCTTCGGACGCCCCCTTTTCCTTAATCCTTCGTGAAAATTTAAATTCTTTGGTTAAAATAACCATTCCCATAAAAAAATAAACTCAAAATAAGTACCTTTTTTTTCTTACACGCGGCTCTTTCTCCTGAAGGAAAGGAGGAAGGAATTTTCTCTATAAAAATAACAGATAATTCTGGGATTAAATACAAAATTGGATATAGGATACGATTAGTAAAAATATAAAGCTCCAATATCTCAGAAGTAGCAGTACTCGCTATTTTTTTGTATAAAATTTTAAGATTAGATATTTTGTAGTCATGGAAAAAATCGTGATTTGAATCCGATAATAAAGCTTTTGGGAGACTTCACGTTTAATATCCAGTGAACTTTATAGAACCTACTTATTATTATAATGGATAAACTGCTTTAATAGCAAACGTGATCGGAATATTTTTTTCGTTTTTTACATACATAAATCAAATAATATTCTGTTTACTGTTTGAACGATCTCAGGGTAGAGATTTTTATAGAGAAGCCTTTTCTCTAACGGTATCTAAACTTACAAGACGTTACGCCGTCGAATACTGGAAACGAAAAAGAAAACCTTTTAATATTATTACATCTTCTTCCCTTTCAATCCTTGGTTGGGTCGGGGGCTCAAAGCATCTGTGTATCTTCACTGGAGGCACCTGTCACTTGCAGTTTCCAGGACCTCTAGCCACTCCAACCACGGTCTCTCCTCGCACATCTTTCGTCACCTGCTTCTGCCAGCTATTTCTGGGGCAGCCCACCGGCATTCTGTCTGCAACCTCGGCTTCCAGAGCTTTTAACGGAAGCCGCTCCTCTGGCATCCGAATGACGTGTCCGAGCCATCTCAGCTGAGACCTCTCTATGAAGAGGAGTGTGGCTCCACCTTGAGAGCCTCCCAGAAATACTCGTTCCTTATTCCCTTCTATGAAATGTATCTAATATAATATTTTGTACTATAAATAATATCAATATTACCGTAAACGGAAGCTTCTTTACGTTCAATATATGTATTGTATATGAATATTATACGCAAATGCCCTGATGTACCTAATATTACTCACGTACCTACATCTCATATACGATAATGTAGATTAATACACCGTTATACAACTGAAAATAGGTAGTACATAGGAGATTATTATTTATATTATGTATTTCTCTTTGAATATGTACACACATCGGATATTGAAATCTTGTAATTCCAAATAGATATTGGCTTACAATTTAGCTGGCTTTACCATATTTCAATAAAGATTGGTACGCTATATTGTAGATTCAATGTACGATATTATGTTTACACAATATTATATTCAGGTAAATATCTATTTCAGGTATGGTTCTACCTGTTACGCTATATCAACGTAATAATATATTATTACGGGTAGGAAATATTGCAAAAATGAATTTTAAATCGAAATATTTTACAACCAAGTTAATTCCACTTCTATGGAATACTTTACCTGTATATTATTCGAATGACAATCAGACCAGGAATCGTAGTCATTTTACGTAGGAAACGAAATGTTGAGCACCTATCGGCTGTCAAAATAAACGATTTTTCAGACCTAAAATTGAAAAAAATACACGTTGTTGTACGTCCTATTGTCGGTCAATGACTTAGTCGATATTTCGAAGGTAGTAAAACGTCTAGGGTACCAGAAAGGGTAGGTATAACATGTTGAACAAAACCACTCTGAGTGGAGACGTTTGTTCAAAAGCAGAAGTTTGAAAGAGAAGAAAAAAAATAGGTATTTACGAAGCCATATTATCTAAGGAAACAAATAAAATAATAGGGTTTTACCTAAAGCGAATTTAGGCTTGACGAATTGTAGAATTAATAGGACAGTATTGGGATCCGAACCACATGACAGTAAAATGCGATTCCAGTTACAAATAATTTGATAGGCGTTTACTGGGTGGCTCCAAGTTCAGGTAACATGGAAATTGGAGATCCTGTTTGATTAAACTTTAAAATGATATGTTAAGTCGATTGTGATATAGAGAATCGTTACTATTTATAGTCGTAAATACATTCCAATGACAGGATGAACTTATGTCCTCGTATTAGAGAATTCGGTCATGCGTTGAATTTGTTAACTTGTGTGTAATCCCAAAACACACCTATTATTATTGTCTATTGATGATTTGTTTTTGTCCACAATCAACCAAGTAGAAGGAAAGACGATTGAATTGGGGACAATTTATTATGAGAAATAGCATATGTCTACGGTTGGATATACAGGTTTGTTAAAATCTCCATTTCTATATATCTGTCTATACCCTCACGCCACGTCCCTCGCAGGGTAAGCAGAGATAACAGAGCGCCAGACAACCTACACTCCTAGCTTCCGTCACATTAAAAATAAATTCAATTCACGCTCTCCGATTCCTTTTACTTAAAACGCGTCCATCCTTGAGGATGCCGACATGATCGGACCAGGCCATTCTCGGGCGGCCGCGTTACCTCACTCCTCTTCGTTCTTTTCCACAAAAATATTTTTTTTCCTAGATTAAAAGTACCTACCTACGTAATATGTAAAGTGCAGAGCATATTAACGGTTTCAATTTCATTTTAGTCAAGCTATTTCGGTAACATGTTTAAGTTTCAGAACAACAATAGTAGGTCTGTACTGACATATACTTATATACACTAGGCATAGTAATATTATATTAGTAAAATAGGTACGTCTGATGGGAGAGGAAATTTTTTTAGCTTTTCCGGTGAATGTTAATTAAAAAGGTTGTGTATATTTTTAGATCGAGGTCAACATTTGTTTCGAATTAAAAGGGATGTTTTTTTTATTTAAAAATTGTGAAAGGTTAACACAAAAATATACTTAGCTGAGAGAAGAGGTGTAAAATCAAATAACCACTTGGCTCTATCATATCGAGTAGTTGCACAAGAACGGACGTGTTGTGAGAAAAAAGAATCGTAGAGTGTTGTGACCAATTGTGCAAACGTAACGGAAATAAGGAGTGTGGATAAGGATAGGGATAGATGTCACAATAGACGAACTCTGGTCGCAGTGACGCAGGGGATAAACGGTCCTCGGACCAAACAAGAAAAAAAAAGGATAGGGAAGACTGGCGATGAGTTTTCTCTGTCTACCCCGCAAGGGATGGGGCGTGAGGGGTAGAATATAATAATATAATTGAATTTCATATAAATTTACTGTCATCACCCCCAGGGTAAGGACGTGGAAAACGTACAATCAATATTTTAGACATAATTACGTAAGTTTGCGACGTTCTGAAATCCTTGTACCTATTAGGTTATTACTATCTAACTAGAACAGCGATCATTCACGTAAGTTATTCTGTCTAATTAATTCAAAGTTCACCGACATTTTATGACTTATCTCGATATGTGAACTTACAGCTGAATCTAGAACTTACATACGAAAATGTACCTGCTTACACAGAAATATTGAAAATTAAAAGACAGATTACGCAGATTTTCTTTATCGCACATGATATATTTGGGATACAACTGTGCCATTCGAAATGTTTCTAAGATGTCTTTTTCTAAAGTATTCGTATGTACCAAATATATTTACTTTAAAATAGTTAAAAACTAAAACACCAGGGGTCCTTCCAGTCGAAATATCTCTTACTCATTTTCGTCAACGCATTTCACATTTTAATCTGTGTTAAACATTTTTTTTCATCCATAGATAAAAGTGTTTTAATCGATGTGGTTATATATTGGACATGAAGCGATGGACGTTTTAACACTATTAAACAATACTGTAGTAGTGAACGTTTAAAAATAGTAGATAGCACAAGAAATTTTAATATTAGTGTATTTAGGTCAATAAGCATTTAGTTGTAATCAATATGCGTAGGTAATAATGAAAATATTCAATAAACCAGTGAATTGAAAATACGAACGTGTTATTAATTTAGTCGACAACAATTGTAGTGAAATGCCTCGGCGTAAAGAAGTAAAGGAGGTTCAGAGGTGATGTGCTGAGATTGGAAATGGGCTGGCTGTCAGAGCCAGTTCACGATGCTTACATTAGTCTTTATGATATGGGCTTTCATCAGAGAATTAATGACTACAACTCGTGAAAGGTCGCCGAGTCCAGAGGGACGAGACAGCGTTAGTCCCAGACCGAATGGACATGCATTTGGTGGTCTGTCACCGCATAGGGATTCCATCTCACCAAACAGGGATTCAACCTCGCCTCATCGAGATTTGACATCACCGAATTTAGAATCGGGCTGTAATCCACCGTCAAGCCCGGGATCTGCTGCCCCTTCGCCCGATGATGGGCCCAGCTATCATCGTATGAGAAAGTCCAGAGAGAACAGTGACTTTAGTACAGTATCCAGCTTTACTACTTCTTCAAACAGTGGAAGCATCACCACTACTGGAAGCTATGGAAGTGCTCCGTCTGCAGGGGAAGAGGCCCAGCGGAGGTAGATGTCTTTGTTTTATGAATCGGTTATGAAAGAGGTTAACCATATTTCTGTTTTTTTTTTTCAATAATCCTTCATATTGTAAAGTTTTAAACTTCTTAAAGAAAAAAACTCAATTCTTGAAGCTACATTTGACATTTTTTTCGTTATTGTTATGCCAGATGAATACTTCGTAATTTCGAATGCTTTCGGTTTTCCTTTTAACCCAAAATTTTACAAAAATACAAAATTCTAAATTCATTGCGAGTAATTCAAATAAAATTTTCTGTTCAATTACCTGTTAGTAACCTCTCTTCATAGCCGATTTTGCGTCTTAAATATCAAACAAAGTGGTCAGTGTTTGAAAAATATCTGAAATGTGCCCAAAGGTTTTCTGAAGGAGCTTCTCGGCGTTTGGAAGCAGGTCGGAGAAGATCCAGTGCACGAGGAGCTGCGAGAAGATACATCCGAAGAGGTTTACCACCAGCGGATAGACGAAGAACTACGGGAAGGTAAATTTTTCTATAATGAGGTTTTCTTTCATCATACCAGATACTCTATTAGTTATTGTTGTATTCGTGTACTGGTCTGCATAGGGACCATTGCTGTCAAGCGGACCAGTACAACAATATTATACCTATTCCAGTAAAATGGATAAATAAGACAGCAATGAATTTCAGAGTCCATACCTTTTAGAGACGTACTAGGTACTTACGAGATTATAATTCCTCCACTTTTTTACCAACATTGCTTTCAAATGACCCGTATGGGTTAGCTGGCAGAAATTATCATTTGGTAATAAGCCAGCCCTTTTTATGTTTCATATAATATGCAATAAAGATTTTTTTTATAGGTCGGGTAATTAATGAAAAAATAATAAAAATACAAGAGTTTAATGAAAACGCTCAAATCTTCTAAAGTTCAACAATTATTCATCAGTTCATCACACAATCTCAATGCCCCTTTGGGACAAGGCAGGCTTGATGATGCACACCAGCACATCTATTGATGGTTACTTTGATTGTGGGAAATACTTTAATATGCATGGGTATGCCGACGTTTAATTTTCCTACCACTCCTATCATTACAAAGCTAGATTTAATATGTCATCATTTATAAGATGATACTTAGCGTTATCAGTAATAGTAACGCCTCCTTATCAGACGTCTAATCCAAGATTGGATAAGTGACGGGCTTTTTTCAGAGACATTTAGGTACTTATAATCTTTTGATATTTTTCTTTATTACCTAATTCAGTGCGACGCCACGTGGTGGGATTAGAGATTATACCATGAAGTAAGCCTAAAAAATTAAAAAGATAACGGTATCACTTTTTTGACAATTTAATTAATAATTTTAAGCCTTCATAACACCAAGGCCCAATTTCCTCGAAGAAACACTGAACGATTGTGGGATGCTACTTATTTCCTAGCGTATCTAGATTTGGTATAGGTGCATGGGCGAAAAATTTACGAATGTCGCATCGATACGGTTCGACACGTTAAAAGGTGCAGAGGCACAACAACATTCGCCTTTTAGCATGCGGCGATTGTCCTGTGTCGTTTCTTGTACGTTCATAGTAAGACTAAACGTATAGCATGCGTCAATGCCGCTACCTACATGTTGCCTCAGTGGAATTGAGCCTTTAAACAGGTATTACATAGTAGTTGGGTACATGGTTGGTGCGGTTGGTTGAGGCGGCAGTCTCTCAAGCGGGAGGTGCTTGGCTCAAACCCCGGCGCTGCGCTGGCGATGTATTCCACACTTTACGATACAGGCTCTTAGCCTAGTGCAAGATGTGCAGAAAAGTATTTGAGATTGTGTATGCAAGCCCAGATCATTTCTTAATGTTAATAATAATATGATTATAATAAAAAATCATCACTAGGGCGAACTTATCGTTGTGCGGCGATCTCGTCTAGCTTGATGATCCATATAATTGATCAATGATTTGAATACACTCACTGTAGAAGCTGATACCACAAACGACATTATAATTTAGATATTATAACTATTTTGTTGTACAAAAACTGAACGAAATAATCATCGTAAAACATTATTACGCAAATTGAGACTCTGAAAAAAAAATGATAATTAAAATTTGATAATAATTATTTTTGTTTCATGATTAGGTACAAAAGAATTAATACTACGTCGGCCTTGCACTAAATATTATTTCAGGCATTAGTAGTTATCTGTGTTTTACAAGTATTGTACCGTGTTGTTTTTCGTCATTTTCTATTCAGTCGGTAATTTTACGTCTAAAAATATAAGTGTCTTTAGATAAAATCGAGTATTTTATTTCAATACCGGCGCGTTAATAATTTCAATATTACAAATTTTGATACACTTTAAATGATTGTTTTTGTTATTTTATCGGTTTAATACAATTTCGAGTGTTTTGCCAATATTGTTATAAAGTATGCCATTAAATAATATGTAACAAGTGCCTAATAACAATTTATAATAATGAAAATGCCAATATTAATTTAATTCCAGTCAAGTGCAAATAATATTGTTTTATTATGAGAATAATATTTGTTTGTTTATGAAATGCTTGAGTGATATTCGTTATTAAATTTCATTAAATTATAAAGTGTTGTAATAAGGTTAACGACAAAATATTATTGAATTTTTCTTCCATTTAAAACTTTATTTACGTAATAAGAGTTAAAATAAAAAAAATATGAAAGAGGAAGATATCAATAAAATCGTAGAATTCGGTTCAAGTTATGTTGACGATTAATACCTGCATCGAAAATCGTAGAAGCCCGTATCATCCAGTGATTTCAAACGTTTTTCACACATTAACATAATATTATATAATGGGAAAGACAAATCGATAAATTCGTTTGAAATATCTCTGTCTTCTCAAGTCGCGTTATGGGACAGAGGACAAGGCTAGACTGCCCTATCTCCACACACACTTTTGCTTCCGTCACACTCCAACAATTTGTCTTGTGTACATGCTTCTCTTATACTCAAAACGCGTCCATTGCAATGTAAACTACCCTCTACCAGGTATTTTTTTTGGAAAGTGTCTAGTGTTCATGTATGTAAAACTTCGTAATTACTCTATGTTCTGCGAGGAACGATAAAGGGCTTTGCTTGCTACACTCTACGCTTTCCCCTTCAAGTGGACACTATAAATACTTTGGAAAATTGTATAGAAAGCATTTTCTGGTCGGCTACTTTATTTTCAGAATCCATTTAAAAGGGCTGTCAAGTATTGCGAAGGTACATAGAAATATGATTAACAGAATGGAATCTCTTCAAGATTAAGTGCACTTGGAGGTTTTCACTCAATTCCTCTGACCCATTAACTTTAGTCGTCTCTTCAAAACAAAAAGCTCCCTGGTTCGTTTTTTAATGTTTTTCCCTTGTCTCTTTCGTATTATTATTTTTCTCCTTTTTTTTTTGGCGACGATAATTCACCTGCAAGATATCCTTGTGTTTTTCTGCGAGAGGAAGCCTTAATATTATTTGTATTGATTTTTCTCTATGAAATTTACACATCTATGAATTTTTTATTCGCTTCTGTTCATTTTATATTCAATGCCAGAGATAAAAGTTTTCATTCTATTCTGTTTTGTTGTTTAAGCCACGAGCAGAATTTTTTATTAGTCCATGAAATCTGTATTTATTGGAGAGAATGAGGGATAACTGGATTTTGATAAAGAAGAAGTTTGGAGCGAGTGAATTATGAAAGAATGTCAAAAAAGATGCACACGAGCGAAAGAGATGATGTTAAGAAACGATACCTTCCAAGAATAACCTCGCTCGACCATGTACTGTACATATTACAGATTCTAAAGTCAGAAAACGTGTACGACAAATTGTTTGAACGTGGCTGAAACAAGGAGTGGTCGTAGAGATAGAACAGATCCAATGGAGTTTAGGTCTTCCAATACTACGTCTATCTTGTGACCTTGTATGGAGGATTTTCTTTGGCACTCTCTTCTCGTCTTCTCATTCATTCTCTCCACGCGCCCAGCCCACCTCAGTTTTCATATTTTGATACATTTTATAATGTTGGTTAATTATATTACAAGTTACTCCATAAAATTGAGTTGAAAATTCGTGCACCAAGGAGGCATCATAACCTATTTTGAATACTCAGTGTAACTTCACACATATGGAAATTTCTCTCTGAAATCATAATCTTTACTTGGTTGTTTGTAAAAAAGTTATGATTTCAGAGAGGAACTTTCAGATCTGTGAGGCCACTCTTAGAACAGTTACGTCATTAACAGTTTATTACTTACGAGTATATTGATATGAATGATTATTATCATCATCGAAAGCCTCAGACAAATTATTTATGAACTTTTATCTTTCTAGCGATGAGTTTATATTTGTGTACTTTTCATATCAGTTCTCTTTACTTTTGACGCAATATCTCGAGAGGTAGAGATTTCGAAAATGTATTTCGTCACTGTTTTTATAATTGCGCAATTACGTGTCAAGTGTGTCATATCGTTGAATTAATCAAATTATTACATAAATTGCTTTACTATTATTATCTTTGTATCAAATTTTTCATCTATGCTTAATTGTTTTTCGATTGCCTAATTACCTGACTCTAAATTGTTTTGTAATTTGATTGTTTTGTTATTACTTTAAATCGACAAACCATCACATAAATGAAACTAATTTATTTAGTTTTTGTATGTACTTAAAGAAAAGGATAAAAAATGTGTAATACCTATTATTTACATATTATGTAGGTACTAGGGTTTTAAAAAGCCTAAACAGGCGAGAATATTGGCATAATAACCCTAATTATTCAGAAGGGTTCTAAAGGCAATATAATTACCTACAATTAATTGAAAACTTAATTATAATAAATTTAAATTAAAACAATGCACCAGCCACTTTCCAAATTATTTAAAATATTTGTATTTGAAAGTTGTTGTATAATGGACGATATGTGTTCACATTGTTTACAAATAAGACAACAACCGAGTGCATACGAAGTCTTTCGGGATTTTTCGGAAGACATATCTACGTACGTTTAGCAAATTACGTAATAAATAATATAAATAATTCCAGAGTTTAGAGAGGTAACTTTACTTTTACCAAAGAATATCAGGGGTTAGGTGATCGGTTCATTTCTGTGTTTAGATAATTCACCATTGGATGGTTTCACTCTTGGATTCGCAATTCTTTGGCGTAATTGAATCGTGTAATATCTGTTTTACATAAAATGAAAATATAACATCTATAGTCCGTTTCATATGGTCACACAGGAAAAGTTGATTATAAACCTAAGTTACAAAATATATCAAAGAAAACTCTAAAAAGTTAAAAACTAGGTAATTTGAATTTAAAATATCGAAGGAATACTGAAAATGGAACACCAAATTCAGCACAACAACAAGCATGAAGTTAGCTCCATACGCACGTGGGGTGGAAACGTACTGCGCCTGCGCCGTTCAGTGCGCAGCCAGTCATTGACGTTTCCCTCTCTCGGCGCCATCTATCTGATAAGACAGTAAGTATGAGAGTAATAAATTGTAAAAATTGGGCGGGAAAATTATGAATTATTCTGCGTACATCTTCTTCTAGCATAGTATTCCAAATACTCCTCCTTGCGAAGGAGATTGAAATAGGCACGAAATACATATTATATTATTTGTTGCTTTGGGGTTGGTAGCTTGAAAAACCACCAATAATATAAAAATAAAAATAATAAATATGTATTATTTTATTGTGTGTCTCGAAATCCAGAGATCCCGGGGCTTAGAATTGCCCCCCACCCTCTCCCCATTATTTTTATATTCGGTGTTCGTAAGACTCCCATAAGGCTCAAATATTTAAGAAATTTAAAAAAAAACACAAAAATGACATTTATTTATTTTGTTTGTTTTCCGGGCTGTATGGCCGTGGTCGAAGGGGTTTCATATTTACACCCATTTTGCACCCAGGCCAGGGTGCAAAAATGAAACCCCTTCGACCACGGCCATACAGCCCGGAAAACAAACAAAACTGTGACTCCGGCCGTGAAAGCCTTCGAACATATATTTATTTATTTATTTGTCAGTTTTTCAGCGATAAGGTTCGCAACCCATTCTGAAAACATGTTTGCGGAACGAAAATTTTGTAGGTATGTTTTTCTACACTGGTTATTGGGAAATTCCGTGATGGTGGATATTAGCCATCATCATTATTTTGATTTGATGTAAACTCACAATTTTATAGACGCACTATGTATCCTCGTGTACCTCTATGTTCCCATACCTTATTATACCTACGAGTATAGTAGGAACATAGGAACAAGTTACTTTTCGCTCCACATAATTTCAACGCCACATTACTCACACCTAATGCTTCCTTTATGGACCTCAACCCCTAAGAAATATCCCATCCATAACTGTAACTATCCATAACTATGATTACTATTTTATATGTTGGTGTGCGTGTGTCTACTGTCCAACACTATAAAATTATAGATAGGTAGAACACATTATTAGGTATAGTGATTGTGGTGTCCCGTAAGTTCGTCTAAAATCAATTCGTCTAAAATTGATTCGTCTAATTATCAATTCGTCTAAAATCAATTCGTCTAAAATCAATTCGTCTAAAATCGACGAATTCATCGTTAGGAAAATTGATTTTCGACGAATTGATAATTAGACTAGATTATTAGACGAGTTGATTTTAGACGAATTGATTTTTTAGACTAATTGATTTTAGACGAACTTACCGTAACCCAGTAATTGTAAAGGACATCCTTACTATGTTATCATGTTCAATTATGTTACAGTATTATAAAAACAAATAAAACAATCTGAGCCGTGATTTAAAATGGCTCTATTTTAAGTTCCGACTAGGCATCCTATCATATACATAATGTTTCATTGTTTCATTGATTGGTTGATGTGATCACTTTACTGTCGAGAAACATCCAGCAGATGCCCATCTTACACTGTGTATCAGTTTAGTGACATTTGTTAACATAATGACTTTGAAGGTGAAAAACATGAAATTATTGCAAAATAGAAAGTTATTTGTTATGTGTAGGCACAACTCGAAGCTGTAACTTGTAGACTAATATTTTTTCTTTTCTTTTTACAGTTTCGATGTGGAAAATGGAGGCGGAGTCGGGGGCCGGAGTCCCCTGGAGGGCGGAGCAGCGTCCCCTTCAGCGGGCCTGGTGCTCCAAAACCTTCCGCAGCGCAGGGAGAGCTTCCTCTACAGGTCGGATAGCGACTTCGAGATGTCGCCCAAGTCGATGTCGAGAAATAGCTCCATTGCCAGCGAAAGGTTCGTAGAAAAAACTTTATTTCCTATTAATTCACTAACCAATAAATCACTTTTCTATTGATAAACTTAATACATAGGTAAGTGATTCGATTGATATTGAAAAATTGCACTATATTTGAAAAGGCTTTTAAAATGGACCTTCGAAACATATTGCATATTTCGCTATTTTCAAATGCTTTTCTAACCTATGTTTTTTTACATACTTGACCACATTACGAAATAATGAATACCGTTTTTCTTAATTGGTGATGAAACTATTAAAAAATTTATAGGTTTGTTTAGTATATCTTCCACATAAATAATTGCACGTAAAATAACTCTGTACGTGGTGAAAATATAGGTTAAAAAGGTTGTGATATTGACTGAAATTATAGTATGAAAATACGGTTTTAAGCTTTGCTAGGTTCTCGACGTAAATAATAGACGTTTCAATTTTCTTCGATAGATGGCAAGATGTAGCTATAAATTTTGCTACAGTCGAACTATATTCCACTGGGATATTCTACACAGTAATTTTAGCTTTGAATTTTCCGAAGAATCAATATTGCTTTCTCACACAGCTTCTAGATGGCACTGCACTACTATAAAGTTAAATAAACACGACATACGAAAGGTTGTCTATGCAGAAATTTAATAAAATAACACCGAAATAGCCTTATATGGGGATGTATTTTGTTGGAATAAAATATCACAAAATACCAGTATTTGTAAAAAAAAAGTGTTACCTCCCGTCCTACTTTTACTTACAGACGGTGGTTAATCTAATAATAGAGTTCATACTATTTACTTTTCGCACATATGAGTCCCTATATGATTTTTTAAAGGAAGGTCAAAAGACCAAGAATCCTTCTTGTGTTTCTGTTGTGACATCCTTCGATGTTACATATTTTCTTCTTCTTAAACTGCATCTAGACTCAGCGAGTCTGTATTGACAGGATTTTTCTCCTGTGATGTGGAACTCCAGTTGTCTCTCCATCGCTTCGGTGGTCTTCCTGGCGGGCGTTGACCATCAGGCACCCCATGCAAAGCGATGTATGTCTGGCGTTGTCGCCCTCAAGAAACACATTGTGTATAATGTACCTACACGATCTGTGTTAGTGAGAGAAGTTGTACCTTCCTTGAGTTCAGTAGTGGCCCTTCAAGGGGCGTGACTTCTTTTGTGTGGAAGTACGTCACAATTTCAGAGGATGTGGATAAGGATTATGCTATCCGTTTAATGAAATCTACAGACTGGATTATCTGACAGTCAACTCGGTGTAATGCTGAAATATTTATTTCATAAATTTCTAAATTATCTCTAGCACCGAAAACTCGAACAAATATTTCAAGTATAATTCACTTTGGTTGATAAGAAAACTTTTCGTGTACTAGTTGCCGAGCTGCCAAACTTGAATTGCACGAAACCAAACATACATTGTAATTATTTAGTGAGCTTCTGTACTACTTTCATCATAATTTACATGTGTTTTCTTTTCATAGAGATAAGATAATAATTATTATAAGTAAACGTATGGGACAAAGTTTTGAGTTTTGTTGCAACAAACAAGTTTCAAAACAGTAGCTATCTAACTAGGTAAAACAAAGTTCTCCCGCTGTTTTAGTACTTCGGAAATGTAATTATTTTCTAATCATCTTTCCCTTGCTCATTACTTTTCTCAACTACAAAAAGTTTATCAATCCTTATTTTCCAATGTGTCCTGATTGTAGTTCATCCTTGAAATCTTGTCAGTTTTTAATCACTCTCCTGAAATCAAAAGAAGTATTTTCAGCTTATTACAGTGCAATCCTCATTCAAATCCATCATGATCATGGATCATCATGAATAATTTTTCTCTATTGTATCTCCTTGTATTGTACCTCCAACTAATCCTAATACAGTTTGGTTGAAAACGAATAAATTTCACCCGAGTACAATCGTCGTTCACGTCTGTAATTCTTAAAATTTTATCAGCGATCACAAATAGTTATTATCCACTCAATCATACATTTTAAAAGAGATCCAGAATAATTTAAAACAACGATTATCCCTAAGCTCCTAATCATTACTTTATACTTTGTGCTTTCGTGCGAAATGTCCCTTCAAACTAATTCGATACGGTCGGTCGGTGCGTGGTGCACAAATTATGCCAAGTCACGAACCTTTATATTTCTGACGTCACAAGGCCACAGAGTGACGTCAATTAGGAGAGAGAAATAGCAATTTCAAAATAGTATGTATATTTTATAAGGTCCTATAATTCAATTTTTCTTCAATTTGTCTTTACGATCAATTTCCCGCAAATCTCAAGGTTTCTTCATCGCAATAAATTCTATTAGTTTTAAGGTACGCTATTTCTTGCAACTCGTCGTTAGTTTTTTGCTCCTTAGTTCGTTATTAGTTCGCTAGTTTGGAATAACTCCAAGTTCGAGAAACAGAGGAGTCAACTCTCTTTCTTTTTTACAATTTTTCTTGTCATGAATTTAAATATTTCACGCAACCGCTCTATAAAACCTTTAAAAATTGCATATTTTTTTGCGACTCTTCCCCAACGAGAAATACGGGTTGCAGCCGCATCTCTTCATAAAGAGCAGGATTAAAAGCAGTCGCATTATAGGTGTCCAATGTCCAAGCTTAGCAATATCAGAAATTGGATGGAATCAGGTGGAGCAGGACAGAGAAACCTAAGTCACCAAATCAGCTCTTGCAGTCTTCAAAACCAATGGGTACTCTAGCCATAGTCTCTCCGCAGATAACTTTCCCACCTGCTTCTTCCAGCCGCATATTTCTGGGGCATATCACTGGTCTTCTGCCAGCTTCTTTGACTTCCAATGCTTTATTAGAAGCCGTTTCTCTGACTTTTTGACGACTTAATAGTTGAGCCAACTCGAGAACATTTAACATGAAATTAAATTAGGTATTTATTCCTTTCTTTTTTATACCTACTAAAATTTTGATTAACCTGTAAAATGATCGCGAACAACCTACATATACAAAACATTTTGAAATATATTTAAGCGATTATCCCATTTCTAATTTCATGAAAACGATCCCGACAGACTAGTTAAGAGTCAAAAATTCATTTTTCCCATATGTATCAAGCATTCAGATTTCAGAGTAAAACTGTGATGTGTATATTAATGTGTATAATTTTATACAACAGCAATGGGAAATAGTGTCCTATCTCGTTCTTTCGTTAGCGATGTATTACGGTTGTTATATTGACATCTCGCTCTCGCCAGGTGGATCGATCGCTTAATAATACCAGCCCGGTTGGCTGGGACATTTCTCCATACAACCTCTTACTAATAATGCTATTCATAATTTATATTAAAGTTAAATTATAATATCTCATATTAATATTCTGCATACATTCTAAATTAATATCTGTTTTTTTTTTTATCGCGGAGGCAAGATTTTGCCAACACACTTCTCACACAGAAGGGTTTACATGTTATCATTCATGATTGACATATATTATTAACTCATCAGCCTAATACTGGGAAAAATTCACCTATGGATATCACAGGATTAGGCTCGCACAGGGCCTAAAATTAAAATAATATATTCATTTAATTCTTAGTTCATATTATTATTATAACTGCTAATGTGCGATCAGCTGATATCTAGCTTACCTAATCAATTGTATCTTAAACACTTGTACAATTTATTTTTGAACCACTTGGAGTATTAAAAATAAATATCACACTTCGACAACACGGTTTAAAAGACAATGTATCGCCGGATTCGAGTTTGAGCTCATTTGTATATATTTGAAATTCGACGATAGGGTGACAAACAGGGGGCAGGTTGTTAAAAGAGTGGATGTTAGAGAACGTAGCCGTCTTAGAGTAACCTATTATTAATAACTTCCCAATGTCCCAGCACCTTGGAACTTTGCACATACGTTATTTGCTATAGCACAGTTTTATCATAAACTGGTTTCAATTCGTAAATTTTTATTTTATTTAATTAGTACCTATTTATTAAAAAAAAATCAACTAAATATTCTCTATGTTTTCCACCGTCGGCACATGGTGGAAGTCCATTTTAAAGGAAAAACGAAAAAAATAAAGAAAATGAATAAAGTTCGATTGTGAAAAAATCACAATCGCCTGAAGATGAGGGTGCAGATCTTCGAATAGGTACTGGTCGAAATCAAAAGTCAATTTTGTGGATTTTAATATGAATATTTAGTTGTTTCATTTTTCCTTCTACTTAATATTTTTCTCGTTAGGTATAAAAAATTCAGGCTTTTTATTAATTTCTATAAAATTTATCCTATAAAATACTTCAGCTAGAAAATTAAGACGTAGACTTGTACAAATTTAATTTTCAGACCAAATCACTTGTTGGAATTATTCTAGTTTACTCAGTTCATAATATCGACGAAGAAATTAATATATATTCTAAGAACATAAAGGTGCGCTTACACGAGTAATTTTTCAATTCGTACGCAATATCGTTGTCTCGCTTTAAATATTGACGAATTTTTATTTTATAATAAATTAATCTGGGTATATCGGAATAAACCCAAATACATCTTTGTACACTTCACAGTAAGCTTGAAAAGCTTGGGTCGTGAAGTGGAGTAAGTCGGCATCTGGGATTGAACCCACGTCCGCCGGATTAACAGTCGACCGCCTTACCAAACAGGCTACTGACCACCTAATTGCTATTATACGAGTAGGTACATTGCGAAATAATGTTAATCAATACAATTTGTACGAGTTGCAGCAATTATTGCTCCAAAAATTGCTCGTGTAAGTGCACATTAATTTATGCCTAATTATTATCAATTGTACATAATATTTTCAATAATCCTTAACATTCAATCATTATAACTTTGTTTAGTATGGCACAAACTATGATAAATAATCAGTCCAAAGTTAATATTAAGCAATTCGCTTGAAAATTTACTCGTTTTGTTTACATTTCGGTTTCAATACATTTTCTAGGCTACTTCTACTTAACTAATACTTCAGCTCTAGGACTAATTTCAAAAGCACTGAAATTCAAAATGATATACAAGATCGGTAGGCATATTCAGTATTACTGCAATGACAACATAGGCCAAAACTTTGACAGACCAGTCTCTGTCTATCAATTTACCTAATTATTTTTCTGTGGAACTAGGCCATCGATTTAATCATAGGCATTTCGATGCATTCTAAAAGGTTACTTCTTTAAAAAAAAAAGTTAAAATTAGTTACATGTAGATGCATTTATACCTATATCAACCCAGAAGATATGAAATTTCAGAATTTGGATGTTTATTTATTTCTTTATTACATTACAAACGGCCAAAACTCTTTTAAAACATTTTTACAATCAGGTCAACAAAAAAATATATATATTATTACACAATTCTACATAACCCAGAAAAGAAAAAAATAAATGTGAAAATCCGCATATCAAACAGAAAAAAAATCATAATACAAATACATAAATATAAAATCGATCATAATATTGATGAAACGCAATAATAGAAATATGTCATTTTAATTTAAAGGTCAAAATATAGAAGTTGTATATTCGTTACAATTTTTGTTTTTCATGGGACGCTGGGAAACTTGTAATTTAAGAAGTACGATCGTTCAACCAAAACGTAACAACCATGAGTTTAATACTTATTTTTTCTCAATTTCAAGTCTTATTTCAGCAATCATTAAAATCTGCCTAGGCTTTCAAAATCGATAATGTTGCGTATTTACATTACGCATACCCCGTTTCTATCATCTTATATTTAGTTCTTTATCTTCATTGTGTATTTCAACTCTGTAATAAGTAAATCTCGTATCAGCTAATTAAATGTAACATTATTATTAGATTCGACTTGAAAGGAACAAAACTTGGTTGATTTCCAATTAAATTAATATAATTAATGAATGTCGCTTCTATCTCCTAAGTCTTATTGATATATTCTTCTGTAAATAGACAGGTAGATTCATTATATTCAATTACCAAAATTATTCTGAAAATTCACGTTCTCTATCATTATTTATTTATTTATTTCACCTCCACATACAGATACTACTTGAGTGGGATACAGTGGAGTATTAAATAAATAAATAATAAATAAATAAATCTTTATTGACCAAAATGATTACAATGATTACAAAAAAATAAGACAATCGTGTGTGCCAAAAGGCGGACTTATTGCTAACGCAATATCTTACAGTCAACCCGTATTAAACGATATGAAAAATTAAAGTACCGAACATCCAAGTACAAGGGCTCACAATAAGTACAGGTTACTCAGGGATTAGGAGGAAGCTCGGGTATTAGGAGACAGATTGTGAACGTCTTGTTACTTGTGAACTGTATTTTTTGACAATGTGGTTAACGGACTCTACCACATCAATGTCTTGTACCTTGTGTACTGACATTCTTCGACAATGTGGTTAATGGACTGTACCACACTACAGGAACAGTTGAGGTTTAGTCCGTTTGTCCCACCTGTGGAGGAGAAGGCCTATGAACTATGCAGCATACCTACATCCTTCCACATCCTTTTGTATCACCATTTAATATTCTATTTATGGTCTAAAATAGGTATAGTTATATTAGTATCATTTACCACACAAATAATTACCTGAAATAATTCAACATTTTGTATAATTACTTCATTATTTCAGCTACACGAAATTATTTCATGTTGTGAAGGATTTGTCCGCTAATATTAAACATTCAAATTTAATTAACATACCATGTGTAATCACGTTTGTAGTGAAAATGTTGTTTTATTAAAAACGTTCGCAAAAGTTTAAAAAAATGTGATTACGATGTTGGTAGAAAATTCATAATGAAAATTTTAAATTGGTAGTAACGAAAAAGTTTGTACTGTGTTTGGTAGAGGTAAAACCAATTATTGCGATACATAATAAATGTGAACTTAGGTACTAAGATATTGTTTATTTTTTTTATTTTTCAAATATAATAGCTTTTGGGGACTAGTTTTTACTGTTAAACATCTTCTTCATTAGCCTTCTTCCCTCCACTGCTGGATACAGGCCTTTTCCAACTGCCTCCACTCGTCTCTGTTCTGACCCTTCCGAATCCAGGTTCTTTCCTACTGTTAACATGCCATTATGAAAATCATTCTTGTATTAGGTACATTATACTAATTAAACATTAATTTTTTGAGCACGCTGTCTTAAGCAGTATTTTCTTTATTATTTTTTAGTTGCTTTTTTTAAAAAATTCAATTTATTGTGTTCTTTAAGTTCACGAGCTTTTGTATTTATTTATTTTTACCTGTATAATTAAGATAGTTTTACAGAATCCATTTGTTTTTATGTATAGTCACTATATGGTTACAATAAGCAATGATTTTTTTATTGAGTGCAAACAAAGACTCGTAAGATAACTCTAAGTAACTAACTACTAAGTACATATGTAAGTAACTACTAACTCGTAAGATTCTGAAAATGTTTGCTACTTTGGGATAAAAAGGCAAAACCTTTTTTTCTATTCTATTCTGCAAAACAGTAATTGGAGTAGGAGCTTGACTAGAAATAAAATTATTTAGGTAGATACTTGGGTATTTCTAGATCTATTGATGTCTACTTATCTAATTTGAGAATGCTTTACAAATAATTATAATTAAATAGTAAATCCGTATTCCCTTATAGAAAAGAAGATACTTAGTAAGACCCACTACGAATGATACAAAATACGTAGGTTTCCTACTCTAATACTATTCGTAGAAAACCTCTTTTGACATCAGTCGTCTTGTCTGTGCTCTTGCTAAAAATAAATTATATACCACCTTCTCATTTCGTACTCATTTTCTATGAATCATTATCACAAAAGACTGTTTAGTTTACAAATAACGGGTGGAAAGTAATATGTAATGTATGTATTTTAAAGATATCTGCCTATTCCACATTATTTTAATGTAGGTTTGCCTATTCCACATTATTTTAATGTAAATCTTTTCAAAGGGTTGTAGAATTGGCCCCAAATTGTTTTTAAATATTCTTTCGAGTGTTCTGTAAATGTAAGGTACTCGTAAAACTCGAAAGCTTTTTCACATATTTTTCAGCAATGGAGTTGAGCTTCCTATTCTGAATTTCATATAAATGTTTGCGCTAAGAGAATGTATGTGGAGCTTTTACTGACCACCCCACTATCGAGATATATCTAGAAAATATTATACAATAGAATGCTGTAAAGATGTAATATTATCTCTCCTTGGAAATCATCTTAGAACCGGCTTATAAATATAACACCCTAAAATGTCCCTGCCCTACGTCATAATGCGTGACCTTTTCATTGAACCTTTATGATACAAAATTATAGTTCATATTTTTAGATCTCTCAGATTAGATATGCCTACAACTGAAGAACATTATCAACCTCTTTACGGGAAAAGGCCCTTGAGAAGGTCGGTAGATAAAGGAAACAAAATGGCAAACAACTCTGTCTTCTGTTTCCACAAGCTAAAACTGGAAATATTCGACAAGTATCATTAAACTAAAAATACCAAACGAATTTATTTTATAATAAGTATAACTCAGACTCGCTCAGCGATTAGCCTTTGTGCTGATCTGCGATAACAAATCTTGAGAAGCAATGAAAACGTACCTCGTCGTTAAATCATTTTACTCTGTCGAATGAAGCATTTATGTACATTTACTTGAGCATTTAACTGAGTATTATTTGTTTATTGTGCTTTTGTTATCATTGAAGGTAATTCGTAGCATGAAAATTTTGACCCAAAACTAACAAACGTTTAAAAAAAACTTTGTAATAACCATGGTTATATTCCTCCAAAGAGTAAATAATAATTAAGAATTAGCCGATCTAATCGTGTTTATGACAAAAAAAGTAGGTTCTACAATTTTAAGCATTCACTTATATGTGCAAAATTTCAACGTGCTCGGACACTAGGTAGTAATTAAAAGTTAAACAGGAATGAAACCAGATCTTATAAATAAATGTGGAGCTCGGTCCTCTCTATACACCCCTAAGGAATGAGAATAGAAATAGAAAGACATAGGTAAATATTTTAACTTGTAAATCAGTCATTCGAACCATGTCGCTGTTAGGAAGCATTGATTTTTCTTGTAAATAGAGAATCCGAACCTATGTGAGTAAAAAGTTTATATTATTCTTTGATACCGAAGTAAGGTACTAACTTATTCAAAGTACCTTTCTAATGATGTAGTTCTGATGTGTTATTTTATATGAAAGTTGATGTAATGTATGTAGTTAAATAAAGATTTAACTAAGTGTTCGCTTAGGAAAATTAATTTATGAGAAAGATTTGCCGGAAGCGAGGTAAACATGTAAAACGCTTCATAGAAGTTTGTGGTTATTAGAAATATACTTGTTATATAATTTAACGTTAACTTTAAATACACATTGAGTATGTAAATATATCCTTAGTCTATAAAGAAAACAATACCCCATCTTCTTATTATCTGTTGTAAACTCCTTCAAGACAAAGAACTTGAAAAGCATTATTGATCTACGAATATTATTCGGGTTGACTGTAAGATATTGCGTTAGCAATAAGTCCGCCTTTTGGCACACAAGATTGTCTTATTTTTTTGTAATCATTGTAATCATTTTGGTCAATAAAGATTTATTTATTTATTTATTTAATATTTCTACTTCATTTCATTCAAAGCAATTCGTGACATGGTCCCATCTCACATTACAAAACTCAGTGATGGGTACCGAATCCGAAACAGGTTTCTTTCAGGGTAGTCTCGGATTCAACGGTCAGACTACTGGAAGTGGTTTAAGAGGAAGCCCAAAAAATGTCAGTCGAGCCGTCATTCGGCATGCAATAATCTTCTTGAGCGAATTCGTTAGGTGTAGACGCTTTCCAAGTTCAAAAAACTAGGAATTTGAAAGGATGTAGTATGGAAAAAACATAGCGAAAAATATACGTGACTGTATGAAAAGGTATTAGAGAAATGTTGCTATCCGTTCACCTGATTGACCCGATTGAATATTGTCAATCAGATTCCTAAAAGAGCTAGGACGAACTTGGAGCCAATTTATAAGGAGCATAAATATTATTTCACGAATGTGACGGAAACACATAATGTATAAAGAAAGGCAATCCATGAGTAGCTCGACGCTCTCCCTTTGTCCCCCAAAGTACGTATCAAGTACGTATCTTATAAACCGCTTTTCTATTGTGAACATTGTATAAAAATTGTACATATTATACCTATTGCATTTAATGATCTTAATTTTTTTCTTTACATCATGTGTTCTAAGATTATATTTTCAATGTACATAAATTTATCTTGTAAAATGTATAAAGAAAACTTTTTCCTTTCTTGAAATAATACGTAGCTCACATTTTTTGCTTAATATTTATAATATTCTCTCTTCTTCTATATTTTCTTTCTTACAGATTCAAAGAGGCAGAGGCGGTTCAAGTGGACAGATCGTATGTATCTTGTTGAAAAAAATCAGTTTTTTTAGAACTGTCTTTTTGCTGTAGAAAAGTGTGTGTGTTTTCTTGAATTTCTGTTTTGTTTTTCCATACGTATCTACAACATTTTGGTGCAACTTTTTAATTTTCTAAAAAGTTTTTTTTTTTTCTTCATTTTGAATCTGCCCTTTTTTGTTAGTATTTTGCTACAAAATGTTGTATTTTTTTGCTATTTTTCTTCTCAGTACCCTATAGTTGGATATTATAAGGTATGCGGCAATTTATTTGTAGTTTTATGCACATTCTTGCATTCAGTTTCTTTGTTCTTTAATATCCGTGAGATTCTACACCTGGTTTTGACCATTTATTACGAAATTGCTATATTTTTTTCCTTTTAGATACCTACTAGCTGTTGACCTGCCACACATTATGCAGTTTTATTTTTAGTTCTTAAATGTTTTCTGCATTTCCGCAATTTTTTATCGTAGTTAATGCTTGACGCTTTTTGGTTTGATTTGTCTTTTTTATATTAACCCCATTTATATTTCTGATGTTTTATTAGATTGATGAATTGATATTATTATGATATTTGATAAAAATGTTTTTCCTCTATTTATATAGGTGACGTAATTCGTTCTATTTTCATAACATTATGTTCAAACTTGTAATAATTTTGAGTACCCACAAAAAAATCCAATGTGTTCTGCAGTGCATGGTCGACATACATATGAGAACAACTATAGTAAATTTTGAGATATTGACTTTTTGGGAGAAAATGTTTCAAATCATCTTATCATCGAGCCTAATTTACAAAAACCCTCTAAAGCGGAGTAGATTTGTCATAAATGAAAGTAATAAGGTTCACACCAGTATATAATACTTATGCCCGATCCCACCAACTACCACCTAGGAAGCAGACCCCTAAGGAATTTCCATACAAAACCACAGATAATTTGAGTGATTATTATAACTGTCATAACCTTTAAGATATAAATCCATACAAAATACAGCATGCAGCTCTACTTAGTTAGGTGGCCAAATATCTCGGCCCAGAATCTCCCTCACTTAAGTAGCTGCATGCTGTATTTTGTATGGATTTATATCTTAAAGGTTATGACAGTTATAATAATCACTCAAATTATCTGTGGTTTTGTATGGAAATTCCTTAGGGGTCTGCTTCCTAGGTGGTAGTTGGTGGGATCGGGCATTAGTCTCATTTTTTTTTCAATATTTTAGTCAAGTCAAGGAATATATCGAACTTTTTTTTAGTAGTTTTAAATACACATTTCTTCGCCGATTTTTGGCTTCTACGGGTACCAGTGATCTCGCTAGGTTTTGAATATTTCTTATATTAATGCGTTCTTGAAACAACTGGAGAAAAATGGTCTTGATAAAATAAAATAACGTCGCGGTGGCATTCTGTTTTTCGATCTATTAGCCATAGCAACATTTTTAATTCATTAGTTCAGTCAGTTATAACCAAGAACCAAGTGAGATCGAATTATATAGATTGCGAAAGCATAGGAACACTTTTTAATTCATTAGTTCAGTCAGATAACCATCAACCAAGTGAGATCGAATTATATGGATTACAATTTGAACATTTGGGTAGCAACACTTTACAGCATGGTTTACAGAGGAATTTACATGAATAATGTATTGCAGGCAAATTGAATATTAGTGTTTCTCTAGTGGAGGATTACATCGATTCGTCCACCTTTGTAATTAGCAAACCATGTTACAACGATAATAATCGTGTCGTGTTAGTAATATCGTCATAACAAGACAACAACAGCAGTAGTTTATGTAATGAATTTAACATGAGTTCTGTACGACTTTATACAGGAGGATTCTAAGAACCTGTATCATTAAGTTACAGTATCACTAATATAGGTCTCTTAAATAAATAAATAAATAAAATAAATAAGTAGTCTCTTGAAAAGAATCATCTTTTAAAAGAAGCAGTATAAGGTATTATAGTCAACTTTTAACGTTTTAAAAATAACCCGTCCAAAGTATGACATGATGAATAATCAACGGCATGAGGTAGCAAAATTTCTTATTCTTGTGGGGGAAAATCTTGTCTATAGAAAAAACGTTCCTGAACAATCAAAGGTACAACCGTACATATCACCAAACAATCCTTCATGTGCTTTCGTCGTTATCTTTCACGACTGAATGTCACGATTCTCTCTTTCGCAGGTGACTATCCTTCTGCCTCGTCCATGAACTCCTTGCCGTGATCTTCACTCATGCCCATTAATGCTCTTTCTAGGTTGGTTTCTTCTCTTCTTGATGTGTGTCCGAAAAGGTGAAGTAGGTATATATGTTCTGTTGCCATATTGTGAACAGACGAGTTTCTATGTACGATATGGATTCATTTTGTTTCCACTATGTCCAGGACACTTAACTTTATGGAATTTACTCCATAACTTGTAGTTCCGAGAAAATTGCTTGATACGGGTGTTTAAAATCATCCTGAAGGTATACTCATGTATTATTATTAAGTACCTAGTATCACAGATGTTCCTTCGTATCTCTCGTATAAATTAATGTCCATTAGTTGGACAGTTATGTAGTTGGATAATGACTCTAAAGTTGTCGTTTTGTCTTACAACCCGTATCCTTAAAGTTAAATCGCGTAGCAATGCACGCTGTTCCATTTTAATGACATCCGTTGTACAATAAATATCCTACGAGTTATCATGCTGCTCAGATGACATAATGTATAAGATTATTACCTATAATTATTATGATTGCTAACTAAAATGAGGAGACACAGACGAATATAACAATACGTGTAGAAGGGAATAACTGATGCGCAACGTTATCGAAATCTGGACATACCAAATGTCAACGTACTGAGGGAGTTTATTGCTCAGAAGGCTACAACTCCACGGCAGTTAAATATCTGTATGTCTTCGCCAAAGAACCGTATATTTTCAGTTTCCAGGATATCGTCCATGCAAACCATTCAGCAAATAAATTAATAAAATATATTGCATATAAAAATACAAAGGGCGGGCTTATTGTGGCAATTTCTGCCAGCAAGTCAGTTATGTTATTTTTAGATTATCTTGGGAGCAGTTTCTTTTGGGTAGGATAAATATTTTTATTTAATTATCCACTATTTAAAGTACACCCACTCAAATATTTCTCGTAATTATTATGGAATCTCACCCACAGGCATTATTATTAAATATTTCCAAAATAATTTATCTTCATGAAATCTTTTGAATTATTTCGTGGTATTGACTAGGCTTTTGAAGGAGATTCTAGATTTTTTAATATAAGTACGTACTCTAAACAAAACATTATGTTTTTCCAGAAATTCGTGATGTTTTTACTATCATTACGAGTTCACAGTTCACTCTAATTCGAGCTTTTTATTTATTTGTTTTCATCAAAATCTTTTTTAGAAGCTAAATCGTTTGTTACAAACACATTGGTGTCGTAAGATGCAGAATACGTCGTAAAAATCAAAACTAGAAGAGCGGTTAAGCCTTAATCGCTGCCTTTTAAGGCCATCGATGTTTATATTCTTGCCAACGATTTAAGACTATATCACCGGAGAGACCAGAGTCAGAAATCAAGATCGTCAGATCTCAGACATTCAGCTTCGGGAAACAATTTGTTGTTCCTCGATAATATTGCTAATGGACTACCACAGGGCCAGCTGGAGTTGTCTTGCTTGTCTTAACTGTGTAGAAGAAAACAACTTACAATATCTGGAATTAGAGCGCACCCACTTCACACTTTTTTCAGTATTTATTTCTGAAATTATTTCCGCAAACATCCAAAGGTAAGTCCTTCAGCAGCCATATCGGTAAAGTAGTTACCTACCTAGATAAAATTAAATATCCCTAGATATCAATAACATCACAGATTGGCGTTAGTAGCTACTTATTTATCTATTCAATATTATTTACTGGCAACATGTGTAATAGATTTCATTGTATTTTTTCCACTATCTTATCAATTCAAGTATTCATTATTGTGTGAATATCTAAGCTGACAAAGTAAATGTTTTTGTTCATAAAAAAGTAATATTACACTACCAACCCTACCCAAATTAATAGATAAAACCTATCTATAAATATATAACTACGCATTTACTTGTCTCCTGAGGCACTTCAATACCTGCGAGCTCTCGAGATTTTAATCTCTGGCTCTGGTTTCTCCAATGCCATACGACAAACATTTACATAATATAATATTCAATATAAATCTTACCTCAGTATTGGCTGTACCCACAATCTTTTCTCGGAAAAAAAAAGGTTTTTGCCAGGTGAGATTTTGATAACGTGTAATGAATGCTCGTGTAAAAGTACTAGTTAGTTAGTCAATGTTTTTTTTAACCCACAGGTTGTCCGTTTCCCGCCTTACATACCATACGAATAGACGAACAAAAAATGCAATAAATTGTGAATTATTTTAAAATAGAAAAAAATGATAATTTTCCGAAATTGCTTGCCCGATTCAAGAACTACCAAAACAGCGAGATCAGATCATTCTAAAATATTGAATAGTTTACTTTCTTATTTTTGTACAATTAATAAAATTAAAAGGATGGGCGCGTTTTGAGTAAAAGGAATCGGAGAGCGTGTATGACAAACTGTATGAGTGTGACGGAAGCTAAGAGTGTGTGTAAGGATAGGGATGTCTGGCGATCTGTCCTCTCTGCCTACCCCGCAAGGGACGTGGCGTGAGGGTATAGTAGTAGTAGTAATAAAATTAAAAGTTATGTACATAACTTTTACTTTAGGAATGCCTAATTTGTATTATAATAATATAGCTACCAGCTACCTGCTATAAATAGAGTTACTAGGTACTAATTTATATAGGCACCCACCTCATAATGCCTTCCCTTGTTAAATTTAGTAGGCTTCTTCAACAATATTTAGAGCGTGCGGATTTTCTCAAGTACCTTTCAATTTAATTTGTACACTTGATCTTCGCAACTAGGCGCTTGGGAATTTCAATATCTTCTTCTATTATAATTATAATATAGATATAATTTCTAATTATTATAAGTTAGGTTCGGGTTGTGTTAAATATTTTAATTCAAATTTCATACTATTGTCTATCTATCTATTCCCCACACTCCGCGTCCCTTGCTTGGTAGGCAGACAGGATAGATCGTCAGACTTCCCTATCCTTACATACACTTCTTCCCTCTGTCACATTCATGCAATTTGTCATCATACCCTCCGATTTCTTTTGCTCAGAACGAGCCTTCCTTGACCCTCTGGTCGGCATGATTTGTACAGGTCTGGACGGCCGCACTTCCTCCACCTTCCGCACACCTCTGCTCCACTCATATATATTTTTGATAATCCTATCCTCATTCATTCTCTCTACGTGTTCCTATCATCTCAGCTTGTTCACTTTAATACTCGTTAGAGTTCTGATTTAAATTTACTCAACTCTCTGATCACTTCATTTTTTATCGTGTCCTAAACGTCCTCATTTACACTGAATTCAACCCTGATTCGTCCTTCTTCAGCCACATCCATGTCTCACCAGCATACTTAATATTGCTCGTTATAATTTTTTAGTTATCTGTAATAAATTCATACCATAGAGTACTTTACCATTTCAAGCAATGTTTTTCTTCAAATGCCTTAAAAGCTTACTTACCAATCATTTGAACCTATCATTTGGGTTTTATTTTCAAGTAGAACATTCTACTAAAGATTCTCGTACGGAATACTGATGGACGTCTTAATGTGATTAGGGAATTGGAGATGATAGGCGCTTTGAATGATAAAATAATTGAAATAAATGCTGAAATATAAATTTTTATTGCTGCGTAGCTTAGGGATCATAAGATATTAGATACTTAGATCTTACATTAACCTATTTTCTTATTTTACTCACATAGTTCTTTTTGAAACGCTGTTCGATTATATTAGATTCTACATAATTTATTTTTTTATAATGCGTATGCCTTGGATAGATATCCCTGGTGTTTTTCACAAATTCTTTCCAACGATTAACGAGTCTCAACAGCATTCACCCCTGGTTCTCCATTCTTTAGCCATGTCCATGTCTCACTAACAAAGTAAATCAGTGTCGGCACCAGGACGACGTTGTGCACAAGTAAGTTTATTGAAATAGATACCGTAGACTCTAAAAGACAATTGGTCCAAATGCCCATTTCACCCAGGTGCTGGCTAACTTTCTTCTTTCTATAACACATTCACACAATCCATACCTTGTAAACAAACTCCCTAAATGCACATCTCAATGCCATTATCTCTCAATTATTCATCCTTATCTCACCTTTTTCAAAGATCATCATTTTTTGTAGACATCTATGTATGTTCATTGTTCAACCCATTTCCTTCGCAGCTCTTATGCACGTAGTACAATTACATAGCTGTAAATAACAATTTACCCTCAGCTATTAGCACCAAATCACCAAACCGCCGTACGTATTGCTCCAACTACTGATGTATCTGTGGCAGCCTTGATCTGGTCAGTCCATCTAGTGGAGGATCTTCCTCTACCTCTTTTGCCTTCTACTCCTCCACGATCCTATAGTTTTTCTATATTTTATCTCTTCTGGCTATGTGTCCTAAAAACTGAAGGACTCTCTTTAGACAGATGGAGGATAAGTAGGTACCTACATAATTATACCGTTGATTTTTGCTCTTTTCAAAAGATGGCGTAGTATTTTACGATTACATAGAAATTAATTTTCTGAATGTAAATAATAGGTAAATAACAAGGTTTTGCTGTCAACTGTCAGAATATTATCTGTCAGGGGCATATATCTATTTTGCTGTGACATGTTCAACAATCAAATCACGTTTTCAATCACGAAATATAAAATATCTCATTTTTATTATACGTATAATTTTGATATTATTATTTTTATCATCAAAATGAATCAAAAGCGCCATCTTTCGGAAGTGAAAAAATGCTGTCACGATTTTCTTGACATCTCTCTCCATCTCATTTGAATCACAATATTGTAATCTTCTTCTTACATTCGTATCACCGCAATTTGTATTCCTTGGAGAAAATTATATTAATAATACTCAGCGATTTATTTTAGGTGAACTAAACTACGGCGGTATGGAAGACCTTTGTAAATTATTAGGTAGAATACCGTTAGACGATCCTGTTTTCTTCCAACATTTAAAAGTAGTTTCTAAGGGACATTCTAAGCTATATATTTTTTTTGCATTTGCTTGGTGCAATTGAAGGGAGCGCGTATTTGTAGAAGGTGCTTGTTCAAATCTTTAGGCAACAAGCTTTTCGCTTAATTTGAAGAAAGATGTGGCAAAATGCTACGTTTCTGTATATTAATTTCTTTTTTTTTCGGATTAAAAAAAATTTGAACCCTATTATTCACCCCTTTAGAGACGGAATATCCAAAAATCTCTCTTAGTGGAAGGTTTTGTATTAAAACCTATCTATCTTCAAAGTTTTAGCTCTCTATGATTAGCCGTTTGGGCTCCGCGTTAATGAGCGAGTATGTCAGTTATTCATTCATTCAGTCAGTCAAGCGCTCTCGCATATTATTATAGATTTATTTGTGTCCAAGTCTCACTTAATTCAACCCAGCGAATGCTCACGTAAATAATCAGACAAACGTGTGCCCCTTCAGTTTTCAGATAATACATGACTCATATGAATTTATATAAATCATCGCTTACAGTGTGTTGATTTTTACATGCTAATTGGTAAGTAGATAGTTTTGACACCTGTCTCGAATTTTGATAAAAAAAAAATAACAAGAAAAAGTTATAAAAAAGGTGTGAATCAGCTTTATATATTCATAGCGCTAGATAGTAAGTATTATATAAAGTTTTCGCAATATGAATGTATGTAAAAGAAAACTTTTATTTTTAAAAGACGTGAAAATGTTTCACATATTATTATTTAATGTAATAAGGGGCTGTTTATCATCGAAAAGAAATACTTATTTATTATTATTGATGCGAAGTTTCGAAGGTTTTCACATTTTTAACCTTTTTTCTACACTTTTTATTTTCCATTCAAACTCTCACGGGACTGCGATGTTATTCTGAAATATCTAAGTGCCCGCGTACAACACTGTCATATAGTCCAAGAGCCCGCTGCTTAATTTATGACGTATCTGTTTTTTGATCGAAATATGGTATAAATGATAGCTTACCAATAGGGTATTACATCGCACTAGGGTTGCCTATCAAAATCCTGCCGCAACCCCCCCTGCCCCCCCCGAAAAGGTCCCTCTTCGCGATTTTTCGCATTTTATAGGAATATGGTAAGAGATAGAAGAAAGTAGTCAATGACAAAAATAATCCTTGAAAAATTCTCTACAAAAAATGTTAAGTCATTTTTTTTGTAGAACTAGCAGTTTACCCGCAATGGCCGGTCCAAAACCGAAATTCATTTAAAATACAAAAAAAATGTATTTAAACTAAATTGGTTGAAAATTGATAAGAGCTACAGGAAAATAGTCAAAGAACGAATTAATTACCATAGTCTTAGCTACAAAACGACCTATAACTTATGTTCATACATCTAATAATTTCGGAGTTATTACAATAAAACTCAGTGACGAAAATTCTTAAAATTTAGTTTTTCATAAAATAACCAGTGACATAGCGCCGCAGGCCAAATTTTTTTTCCATAAAATGTTAGTAATAATGGGTGGAAGAATGTGAAAGAAAAAAAATCAAACTTTTTTTTTTATTTTTTCAAAAAATATCCTGTTTTTTGACCGGCCATTACGGGTAACCTACTAGTCCTATGAAAAAATTTACTGAATGTTTTTTGTAGAGAATTTAGCAAGGATTATTTTTGTCATTGACTACTTTCTCCTATCTCTTACCATATTCATATAAAATGCGAAAAACCGCGGAGAGGGACCTTTTCGGGGGGGGCAGGGGGGGTTGCGGCAAGATTTTGATAGGCAACCCTAGTGCGATGTAATACCCTATTGGTAAACTATCGTTTATACCACATTTCGATCAAAAAACAGATACGTCATAAATTAAGCAGCGGGCTCTCGGACTAATACAATAGATCCAAATTCTCCCTTTAAAGCGGGCTAAACTAGAAAATACTGCTGAAATTCGTTTATTCGCCTTTATAAAGTTGTTTACGACGTCATTTTTCATTGATTCGTATGATCGTATTGCAAGACCTTGATCGTTTCCACAATTTAACAATTAAAAACTTTTCCTTTAACCATGGACCTAATTCTACACCACCATGCCACGTTTTATCCTTCAGGCTCAAATTTGCGTATCTTCGGTCGAACTTCCTGCCTATTACAGTTCCCAGTATATCTTTTACTACTTTATTCAAAGTCTTTTCTCACCCTTTTTGACTACCTGTTTTTGCTATCTGGTTTTAGAGCTCCTAAATGCTTTAATGCAATCATCTTTATCTGACATTTTCTGGCATAAAATGATCAATTTATCTCAGCTGATACCTCTGTCTGTAAACAATACTTTAACTATATATAATACTATAAAAATACTTTTAATCTTTTATAAAACTGTCCAAACCTTAGTGAGTTAATTTTAATTATCGCTTAGTTCGACAGGACTTTATTCATCGGTTTCATCAATTATTATTTTAGGTAATGTTTGAATAAGAAGCGATTAGCCAAAATGGAATATGCGGAAAGTATAGGGAGTTACCTACATTTTAATTAAACCTATTTTTAATTTAGTCATCTATTCCCGTCCTACCAACATGACCTTTTAGAGATCGTTGAACTTACCTATAAATTAATTTATTTTTCTTATTATATTTTACCTCATATTGTACAAATTCAAAAGCATTTTATCATAATAGAACTACTTTATTTTTCTATCTTCTTTCCGACCCACGCTGCGAAATAAAGCTGTTGAGATTTTTTAATTAAAAACACTTTTTAGTGCTTCCTTTTTTTTATTTTGCTTCTTCTATATCAGTAGAAACAACGATGTTTAATTCAATTAGTGAAATGGATGGAATTCTCTAATGGATACCTACTAAGATTACTAAGAACAAAATATATTTGCTTTTTTTTATTTTTACTCCAAGTCTCCGGTAGATATTTACGTATGAAAAGAACTTTGCATAAATTAATTAAATTAAAAGAATCTGATAGTTGTGTAATGAAATGTTGACTGATATGAATGAATGCACAGAGCGTAAAAAGAGTTGTAGTATTTTTTTTTTAAATAACTTTTCTTGTGAGTATAATGGGAATTTCTACATGTTGTGATTGAAATAACAAGTGGTTAAAATAGTACCGCCGGCCGTGGTAAATGGATGGACTAGAATTGGTGAATATTACTGTGTGTTAGGAAAATGTTACTTAAGTGAAGTGATCACATTAAGCCAGCCGACGATCAGTCATAAGCCTGATGGAAAGTCCATCTAGAGTTATCAGATTCAAAAGTGATATTTCTGGCAAAATCTCGTGATTTTTTTATAAATTTTCTGACATTTTGATTCTTGAAAATTTGATCGTTTTTAATTCCGTTTTTAATTCTTTTTCCTTTTCTGTTTAAAAATCCTGACATTTTCAATTTTTTCCTTTTTTCTGACATCAAAGGGCTGAAATTCCGGACATGCCGGGAAATTCTTGTCAACTGATAACCCTAGATGGGACGGGTTGATAATTTCTTTAAATTGTCTTCTAATAAAACAAAAAAATGTATCAAGAGTCTGTAATCGTTCAGCAGCATTTATTTCACCAATATTTTTTTCATTAAATCTGCTGCCTTTTGTATGAATATATCAACTTAAATTTTTATTCCACAATAGTATTACTAGCAATAACAATGATTCATTGTGTTGCATTTTATATTAAAATTTTCAATAAAATTCTGTCTCTTGTCGCTAGTATATAACAATATACGGAAAAATATATTCTACCACGTTGTGGCAAAAAGGCGTCTTATGACAAATTTAAAAATATATTTTTTACGATAACAAGTCACAGGATACAGTCAACAAGATACAGCCAAGGATGGACTTTTTATCAGGCTTCTAACTGATGCTCGGCTAGCTTCATGTGTAATATTAACCATTTTACTCATCCGCCACGGCTGGGAATCGAACCTAGAACCTCTATCCTAAAACACCGATTTTATACCGCGGTGTTATGTGGACTAGCGACTAGGCGATATGAAACGGGTATATTATTGTAAAGGGTGGACCATAGGTCCTTGCACTTTTGAAATGGCCGTAAAAATAAAACTACAGGTGGTATTGCATTTTTTTTTTCGTTAATTAGCACAACAATAAATGGGAAATTCATTTTCTAAACACAATATCATCAAGGTATCCTATATCTTGCCGCTGGCCCTCCTAGAATATGTCCACCCGTAGTTTAATAAACACGTTGATGGTAAATGACAACTATGACGATGCAATATTTGGGTGTGAAACATACCACTAAAACTAGATCACGATATATGTAATTATGGTCTAAAAAAGCTGCATTTGTCTGAATCTGAACTTTTGTCTCGGGGATCATAATAAAATTATCACTATTAAGTTGACTAAATACACAAGATTAAAATTAAGAGTTCACCAATAAAACTAACCAGCATTCTTAATGTTTCTTTTAAGGGTGTGAAAAAACAATTGTGTGGTGGACTAAAAGCACGTTTTTTAGCGTTTTTTTGCTTCGTAAAACCTTTCGGAGTAAAATCTTTATTACCTTTTGCAAATAAAAAAATAGTATAAGCCAAATTGTATTTTTTGTTCTACCGTAAGACCTAGCAAAAAGTCAGAGTATTCTCTCACTCTTGTTCTTAAGAACTGTATTACATTTGTTTGTATAGATAGGTACGTTCTCTATTATATCCATTTGAAAAAAAAATGAATATCCGATTTATAAATTCTATGTTTTAAGATATTTTAATAATGCAACCAATAGCTTTTGAAGTTTTCTAAGCTTATTTTTGATAATGGTAAAGTTAAATATAATCCGCTTAAAATATCTACTTTCTCAGTTGGGGTAAATTAAAGTTTTGCTGATACTCTTTATTTGCTTATTATCTTATGAACAGAATGGTAAAAAAACGGCCTTTACAATAGCGAGGTCTCCAGCTCGATTCCCATCAGTACCGCCGTTGAAAGATTCGTCGATTATTCCAGGATTCAGAGTAAAAAACAATTTATGAAAAAATATGTGGTTTTTAGGAAATACCTACAGGTAGAAAAAATATTTTATTTTTTGTAAACTAATGTTCCGTCGAGGAAGGAACGTTAAAGGGTGAATTAAAAGTTAGTAGCTGAGCCGTCAGAAAATAGTAGCCATCACCCATTTTAACTTACAAACAATAACACTTTGCGATACAAGCTTTTATCTTTGTGCAAATTGTGTAGGAAAGTATTTGGTTTCGTGTATCCAGTATGAGTCCAGATCCTTTCATTAAAAGAGTCCTTCGTCAATATAAAATATGAACATTAACATTCCCAATGTGTAAACTCTGACCACTCCAACCAACCAATATAATTCTTCTTATATTGTATGAAAAAAACTACGTTAAATAACATTAATTTTTGCTAACCTTTAACTCGTAGGTAAATAAAACACAAAAATAAAGTGTTGGAATTTAAGTCTGGACTTTTTTATTCTGTAATCCAAGGATAACTATGAAAATCTCCATCGTGTTAGCAAGGAATTGTCTAAGATAAGGCATTTAAAATATTAGGGTATTCTCATTTTTTACGATAGAGAGTGGAAACTGTATTTAATTGCAGCAATAATTTACCTTCTTCTTCTTTTTAAGGCAATGACCCGCTGTCGTGTGATTTATGAAATAATTTACCTAACCAATTTAAAAATTTTGGTTCTTAACATTATTGCTTTATTTATTGGGTACGATAAGTAATGGATAATGACATAATAGCTCCAACTGTTCAATCGCGCAAGAGCTTTATTGTGAAGATGTATCTACAGTGAAAGAGGTGTCATGTAACTCGACACTCAACCAATGATGTCCTTATTTATTTCCTCTTTTAGTGAAAATTACCCACAACGCATTTCGACCCAGGTATAATAATAGTAAGTAATATTCACTAGGGCAAACTCTTCCAGATAACCCATTTTTTATTTATTTATTTATTCATGTATTTATTGTACATATACGGCGTAAGCCTTTAAAATGTTTCTACATAAAAAAATCAGTAGATCACAGCGCACATATACATATGTGGCATCAATAAAAAATACATCAAACATAAATAATACAAAAACTCAAAATCAACCAAGACAATATTCAATCATTTAATTAATTAATTACTAAATTATTTAATTAATTTACAGTTTACCCAATAGATAAACTTTATTACAGATAAAGATTATCTTTTCTTTCATAACTTTATGAGCAAAAATACCCAATTAGTGCGATTCACACTGTGGATTCCGGTTATATAAGAAAATACTAAGAAATAGGTATGAGTAGTAATTTTATAATACAGTTCACTACATGAAGTGAAGGCCCTTTGGGAATCTCATGGGTATATTTAATTTAACGATTCTTTTTATAACTCATTGTGATCGATAACTGTCGATTGTATGAAATAAACAACACGCACGACAGTTCCCTGAGCAAAGCTACACGACACACATTTTAACCTTTTATTACGATACCGCATCGGAAGAAAACTCGCACGCATATTTACATTATACACCGATATGTGTGTATATTATTATTATTACCACTAGCTGCCACCCGTCAAAATGACGCGGTTAGCGGGGTAGATAGATAGAACCAGACTTACAACAGGCCCTATCCTAACACGGTAATTATTCTGCGTATATTTTTAAAGTAATCTAAAGTTTTATCCAGCGTAGTATTCTACTGAATTATTTTTGTACTACAATATTTACCAATTCACGTTATTGGGGGACTTTCGATTCGTTAAACACATTCACGGCACTTTCAAATGGGGGGTAACCAGCGGCAGGTGTGTGAATATGGATTTGATACCTTATTTAAAAAGACTAATGCAACATGTTCGAGTAGGTATGCCTTTCCCCACAGAACTCTGCCTCGTTTTTTGCACCCTAAATCTGATTTAAACTACGATGAGTTACTGTGTTAACATTTTGATCGGGTGATAAACATCATTGTACATTGCGAACCTCCAGTCATTTACGGAAAGCTCTAAAACAATATTATTACAAAATAACGGAGGACAGTGTATTAGCCTAATTGAGGATATTATGCACCTTGTGTTAACGGAGTATCAGATCCTATTTCATCTAGTCTTCCAAGCAAAAATGCGAAATAGTAAAGGACAATTAATTATTCTATCAAGTTAACTGTCAGAAATTACTTTTGCAATAAGTCTGCCTTTTGGGACCCTACCATTGTTTTGTTTTTGTAACTAAGCATATTTTAACAAAAAAAATACAATAAAGATTTACCTATTTATTTATTATGCTGGTCGTTCCATGGCTACATTTTTATAATGACACTAGGTACCTTTTTTTTGTATTTCGAATTGAAAAATTAATCGCGGACCGTATGTTGTTCGTGCCTGGTAGGTATAGGTGGTAGTACCTATATAATCATTATGATAAAACAAACCACATAAATAGCTCTCTCAACCCATTGAAATCGACGGTTATTCGCATGATATAATACAGTGATCTCGTATAATCTACCAAACTGAACTATAAAAACCCCTTCGATATACGCCTCGATTAATCCATTCACTCCGTCGATAGCGGTTCTAGTAACCGTACACAATAATAAAATACCCACTCTACTTGTGTACCTCTCGAACATCGTATTGCATGGTCGAGTTTATGATGTGAAACTTTTAGACCAAGCGTAGCGCATAAAATAACAAAAATGGATTAACGTAAAAATGGTAGCAGGAAAATATATGCATAAAATTATTTGAATTATACCTGTCTATTTTATTTTTTTATTTTATCAACTCAACTATAATATTGTGTATTGTTATTTATCGTCCTTATAAAGGGCACTTGGACTCGTCAGTTTTACATATAATTAAACAAATAATAATTAAATGGAATAGCAGGAATTATGCACAATATCAATTCTAAAGAGTGTAAAGGGCTCTGTTAGCATCTCGTCAGAGACAGTAACGTAACATATTATGAAGCAAGATATCTATATACTCAAAGATATAAGTAAGAACATAAAGGTAAAACGATTTGTCCATTCATAGTTCAGCTGATGTCACCAAGAAGCATGCGCCACAGTCAAATTAAAACGTATATGTACGTTCATCCCGGTTGCCTCACATACTCACACTCAGTCTCGCTTTTATTTTTTAGAATAAATTATTAATATTATATTACACAACAAATTCTTAATTACAGCGTTTAGTCTATAATGTTTTAATTGAATTTACTATTAAATTTTTTTTTTGATAGGTCTTGCTCTTTTTAAACTTTGTTAAGCACAGCGATAAAATTTTTCGTTCGTTTTGGATTCCTAATTAACATAAATTTCATTTAAGCTTTTATATTCACATCGAACTAGTTAGCAATAGCTTTTAGCTTATTAAAACTTTTGAAATAACGCTTTCAAAGAACCATTGAAGTGTTCATTTCATATTCATCACTTTTATCAAAATTCGTAGGCCAGGTTTTGAATAAATTTACCTTTTTTTAATTCAAACTTTGAAATGATTGCTGTTCATTACAAATTCTGATACATATTTTTTAATCATTTTTTATATTATTTTTCATCCCTTATCCGAAAATCAAATTCAGTTTCAGCTGACTATCGTCAAAGACAAACCAAAAAACAGCAAAAAGACTTGAACCAATTTCGTTAAATCAGAAAATAATATTTTCACGTACATTCTACGATTTCTGCCACTCAGTATCCTGCTCAATATTCTCGCTTCTTATTCCTCTCACCATGGCATTCCGACATAAATCTTCAGACATTCACTCCACATGCCGGGACCATCTCAACTTGTTCACTTTCATTCAAGTCACAACACTCGTCTTGCATCCTCTTATCTCTCAAATTACATTACTTCTTACTCTCTCTCTCTCGGCGTTTTTCTATACATTTCTGTTCGATGTGATATACGCCAGGGGATTGATGGAAAAAATAATCTGGCGACCAATGTGCTAGCTCATTTAGCGTTAGCCAGGGTGCACCGTTTGGTGGCGAACTAGCTTTATACCCCGAAAATATATAAAAAATATATATCATTGTTCAATGTCCAACCTTCAAACTTTTTTCTTTGAGGGATGTGGTATACTTCTTTTGGGCATACGATAAATAAATATATATACATTTCTACATACAGTATTCCTTGCGCTTTCGTATCTTTTCTAACGTACATGCCTCTCTTCCATACACAAGTGTGTGCTCCAGAATGGTTGAGTATACTGTTGATAAAGCAATACACATGTCCTAGTAATTCATTAATGAAATAATAAACATTATCCGGTGTGAGAGCTGTATACGTAATAAAAATAAACGCACATTTCAAAACGATTTCACTATTGTTATACTAATCAGTGCATATTACATGCACATTGCACAGTGTGCAGTTTAGATACATAGATTGATCTAGCCAATCATAATAATCACAATATTGAAATAAATAGACGCAAGCTGATGGAGTGACACGGGGCAATGTGGAAGAGTACAGAATATCTCGTAATATTGTACCTATGTTCATATTATACCGTACTATATTGTATTGTGTGTGTATTCTTCTATTGCGCCGTCTCACTCTGTCTTGCGCTACGGTTTTGATTCAGTTCACCTCTTCACTATTTCAGCTCTCCTGATACATAGCGTACGCGTTGTCCGGTCGCCCGTTTTACTTTTTCTTTACTTTTCACATAAAAATGTGTGCCGGTTTATTTTTAAAATAAATTGTTATAATAAAATGACATAATATTTAATTTCCTTTTTTTTTAAAGAGCGTGCTAAAAATTCCCAGTGTTTTTTTACCCGTGTTTATATGCAGTGTCTTGTTAATGCAATCAATATTCTCCTTTATTATTATTTGTATTGTATAATAGTTGATGTGCGTGCAGTGGGCCTAAATAATTACATATTACCCATAATAAAATACTAAAGTGCTGTTAAGTTTTGTATAATTGATAGAATCGTTAATATTTTAAGGTTGTTGGTTGTTGTGTATGTTAGTAGGTTGTATATCACAATATGATGTGAATTAATGTGTTTGGTAATTATTGTATAAATAATATTAATAATGTCCAGTGTATGTTGTAAAGTTTTCTCAGTCTGTGATGGTTGCTAGTATGGTAGTAATAAAAAATGTCGGTGCTGTGTGTTAAGTTAATGGATGATGTTCTATCCTCAATTGTTAATGATCACAGTTCAGTATACGATATCTGCATGTGACGTAACATAATCGATCTCTCTTGTTGATAATAGTTGCAACAAGTGAATGTATCAAGCTGGCAGACCCGGCGAGTAATAAAACTCCTCCAGACCCCTCCTCCCTGTTCCAGTACTGCAAGAGACCTTCCCCCAAACCGAGTACTTCGGCACCAGAGAGCATTCATTCCGGCTCGCCAACAGTCCAACCTTATTCCTTAGCAACACAAAGAAGTCTTCAACTCAACTACTCAAGTTCTGTGCAGAATGTTGGCACAATGGTACCAGTTGCAACATCAGACGAAAAATACGTGACCTTTGATGAAAAATTGCCGAAGAGGGCAGACGAAACTCACAAAGATGAAGGGTTACCAAAGATAAAGGAATCGTTAACACCTGAAGCACCTGACGCAGAAGATTCTGCAAGTCCATGCTCAGTCTGTTGTCGTCTAGAACAAACGAGCACTTGTTCATCAGAAAGTGCAAGCCCTCCTCAATCTCCATTGATATATCGTGGAGCTCTAAGCAGAACATCATTAGGCAACTGTTCCTCTCCTTCTCTTCTATCAGCCCTGGCTGGAACAGGGACAGGGGGGGCGGCGGCTCCTCCACCTCCGACCCCCGCTGTTAAACTTCCCCGTACGATGAGCACCAGCGTATTAAGGATCAAACATCGATCCACTTTTTGGGATAAATTTTGGGACGAGAGAACTAAAAGAGATTTGTAAGTATTCACATATGAATATTTTCTTACACACCATTCAAACACATAATTTAATAGATGCTTCAGAATTTCAAGATTTGTTTCTATATTTTGTCACATTATTTATTACCTCAGGTTATAAACAAAGGGGTTTATGTTTAATGGTACGAAAACTCGAAAGCTCTCGGGATAACTAATGAACTGGAAGACTCTAGAAATTTACGATAGACTGCTTCATATTCATTTACATATACTACAGTAGGTACATATACATTACGAAAATGAAACTATTGACAAATCATTATTAAACATGGAGATAGGTAAACTGAAATACACTTGAATACATGATGATCCTTGGGAATATTTTATCAAAAGTATTTCTTAATTAAATTAATATAGGCAATTCAAACGTCTACAGATCTTAGAATATTCTTCGAGTGCGCATTTCAAATTTAACTTTTGATAATTTTACTGGAGAAAGTTTACAAAATGTATACCTATTAATTAATTCGTAACTCACCCTTCAAGCGTATTTCATCATCGTTTTTCGAGAGCCTCTCGTTTGGTCCTTACGAATTTTCGCTGATTTTCTTTAAGGTAAAAGAAACATCTATTATTTCGTATTAAAAATTGTTGATCAAAGTGTTTTTTTATACTGTTGTGGATATTATTACAAACCACAAAAATGTTATTATAAAATTAATTGAATACTAAAATTTCTGGATTATTAATCATTGATGAATAATCTCCCACGAAAATATATAATTGGGGAATTTATTACGACCACACTGTACAAAATATTGGTTTTATTTATACTACAAACAGTATCAATATATTATGCGCATAATTTTTGGCAAGCCATGAGAAACAACATATTGAAATTAATATCGATCGATGTTTTGATATTATGTATGGTACTCATAACAGTCATAACACACTGGCATATAGGAAAAACTCATAGAAATATTGACAAAATGAATGGCTGTAAAATTGTGAGTATCTATAGGTAGCTGTGCCGCAGAAGCAATGACTTTGGTCTTACACCCGCATGAATTCTACAAATAAGTAACAAATTAGAGAGATAAATGACTGTAAGACGGGCGTCGTGACTAGAATAAAAGTGAACAAGTGTAGGTGGTTTGGGATAATTAAAAATGTACACGTGACTGAAAGAAAATGAGTGAGCAAACGTGTCCTGACCATCCATGGCTGACATGAACCGATCGTGTCGCCTTTTTTTACGCGTTTTGATTAAGAGAACCCGGAAAACCTTTATGACAACTTGTATGAACGTAACGAAAGCTAGGAGTATATGTAAAGGAGGCTTTCTAGCGTTTGTCATTTCTGCCTACCCCACAAGAGACTCAGCACGAAGCGTGGATTGATGAATATATTAATATGAATTATATTATAAGAAGTTGTTTAATCAAACTTTTAAATTTTCTTGTCTGATTTACAAATGTAGACATTATTTCCAATAATCGAAATGCCTAAATTATAAATAATGTTTCCTTCATATAAGCAAAATCTTGTATGAAGTTTGCTTAATTATTCAGTGTGTGGGCAGGGCATGTAGGTTACATTTCATGTTCAAAAGTTTCCGAAAGCTTTTTCACCAAAGGTTATGGTTTATGGGTGAAATGTACACACACACCCACAACACTGAAATTGTAAATTGCCTGCTGACTTAAAAGAAATTTGGAAAATAAATTTATCTTGTATTAAAAATTAAGATCTAAATTAATTTAAAGGTCAGTTATACCTTAGGTTGAGTTTTTAGGTATTTATATTCTACAGCAGAAGTGTACTATGTAAGTAGATGTATAGTATAGGTATGGAATAAAGTATTATATAGGTATGCTCTTTTCCAGGCACAACCATTCACATTTATTACAACTCTTCGCTAAACTTTTTTACTCATACACTTTTAAATTGAACACCAAAATCAATTTTGATCCAATTTATTTTTGTAAATTGTATAACGTAATGAATGGAAAAAATTACATATCCTTCCTATTTACATTATTTTTAAAATTTTAACTATATTTACAATATTTAAAAAAAAAACATAAAAATCATTTCATTTGTGCAAGAACGCTAATATTCTAAGGGCGGAAATCGTATTACAAGTCATCTTACTAAGCGAGGATCTTACCATACTGTTAATGTTGCGTTTCGATACCCAGTTTGCGTTTAAACGCACCCTTGTAGGTATTTGTAAAAGAAATAATAAAAAATTACAATTAATTACCCCCTGCCAAACCAGATTATTCAAATACGGCACACTGGCTCTTAATCTAAAAGCTATTTGTTCGTGCTAATTAACGATAAACATAATTAGAACTTAATGTTCTTTAAGCTTTGAAAGCTCAACACGCATATAATATACAAAATGTTTTTTTTTCGTGTGTAACGTTATTATACCTTTATAAATAATTATTTTAACGTAATACAAATTAATTGGAGTGTGTGTAATACTAGCTCTGAGTTCTTTCATGTCTGGTGTAGAAACATAAAAACACGTAAGTAACGAAAATATAATACTTGCTCAATTACGTACCTGTATAAAACGCAGGTAGGATTAATTAAAATAACATTACCATGACATTTTGAATACCACATTAGATATTTTAAGCTTTTCTTCTTTCAACATTGTTAATGTAACACCATAAGCTCATGTTGTTATTATTATTATTAAGCTCATGACATAAGTGCTTGATATAAAACACAATTAATTAATTGGGTGAATATCGTGTTATAAACACCTCTTCACCTTGTCGTCGACAAAATTTTCCGACTGTTTTATTTGGTACGTATACATATTTGTGAAATTAATTCGTTGAGTGTGGGAAAACATTGAAAGATGGGATAAGAAAGGTGGTTATTAGAGAGATGAGTGACTGTAAGACAGCTGGTGTTATGACTAGAATGAAAGGGAATAAGTTTATATGGTTTGAACCTGGTAAGAAACTGTATAATGATAGGATGACCAAAAAGACGTATGAGTGTTGAAGAGGTGTGAACAAGCGTGAACTTCCGAGACTGATCTGAACCGATCATGTCGACAAAATACTCGAAGATTTGTGAGTAAAAGAAACCAGATAGCCTGCATAACAAATTCTATGAATGTGACGGAAGCTAGAAGTGTATCATTAGTTAATGATTATGACTCTCTGGAACAGACTTCTTCTTCTTCTTCTGCGTCGATGTCCTCACTGCTGAGGGTCGTGACCATCCTCTCTCCTTGTCCGTACTACGTTCTGGATTGTAGTCCTCCACCTCTCCCGACACACCGCCGTACGCATTGCTCCAACCACTGATGTACCTGTGGCAGCCTTGATTTGGTCAGTCCATCTAGTGGGGGATCTTCCTCTACCTCTTCTGCCTTCTACTCCTCCCACGACCATCAGTTTCTCAAGGCTATTGTCGTCTCTTCTGGCAATGTGTCCGAAAAACTGAAGGACTCGCTTTAGACAGATGGAGGACAGCCTGTCGTCTACTTTTAGCTCCTTTAGAATGGAGATATTGGTCCTTCTCGCTGTCCAGGGGATTCTCAGCATTCGTCTCCAGCACCACATCTCGAAGGCATTGATCCTTTGCCTTTCTCGGGCTTTTATTGTCCATGATTCTCCTCCATACAGAAATATGGGGAAAATTAGTGCCCTAACTAATCGAGTTTTTGTGGCATTGGAGATGTTTCTGTCCTTCCAGATTTTATCCAACCTAGCCATAGCATTCTTAGCCATTGCCATTCGTCGCTTGATTTCGTCAACACATTCTCCGTTGTCTGAGAGCATTGAACCAAGATAAACAAATTTGTGCACAATCTCCATGCCGGACAAGGCGTGGAACAGACTATAGTGCTGGATTTTAACAACTTCTTAGGTGAGGAATAGCGGAGATAGGAGCCACTTATCATTGTATTATTTGGGTTTATTGGCAGAAATCGCCAACAGGCGATAAATCCGCCCTTTGTGTATAAATTTATGTACAATAAAGTTTTTATTTATTTATTTATCATTATTTTTCACACAAAATTTGTGCTAGGTGGCTCCTATCTCCGATATCCCTGAACTAAAAAGTTGCTGGAATCCAGCATAGGTCTAGTAGGGAGGAATAATGGATACAATGTGCTCACGTACCTAATATTCTATTGTTTGTTCATTTGTTTTGTTTTTTTTTAATGAATCTGGGTTTATCGAAATAAACCCAAATACGTCTTTGTACACTTCACAGAAAGCTTGAAAAGCTTGCGTTGTGAAGTGGAGTAAGTCGGGGATTGAAATCGCGCCCACTGGATTAACAGTGAACGATTTATTTATTTATTTATTATTTGCAAGGATAGGATGGTCTGGTGCTAGATTGCAAGATTTGGGAACGACAAGGCCAAGTAAAAATAGGGTCTTCCAGGCAGCCAGTAGGTAAAATATTAGATACAAGAATACCAACAGGAACTAAGTCTAGAACAACTGGCGCATAACTGTAATATTCATATTATTATCGAAATAAAACCCACATAAACATCACTCACCGCAGATTAATATTGTGAGTATATATAGGTACTTACCTATCCATAAACAATGTGTTGTTGAAATGGAATTACTACACTGTGATGTATACGTAAGCATACTCATAAAAATGTGTTATCTCCAGTGAACACACACGCGCCCGCTTACATGCGGTCTAGAGTACACATAGGTGATTAAAACAATCCATAAAATACATCAAACAACGTAAAACAATACAAACAGTACGAAATAACAGGTGTGAGATTATAAATCTAAAGAAATTTGACAGATATTGTTGGACGCTTCGAATCGTAAATTTACAGCTCAATGCTCTAACTTACGGTCGCGGATTGGAGTAGGGTCGCCTAACTGGGCCCCGTGGACCACATGCCCGTCAGTAAATTTAGTCTGTGAGAAAAAAGTCGGTTGTTTTTTTTTCAACTCAAACTTATTGCAGAGTACATAGTTGGTGCTGTTGGTTGTGGCCCCGGTCTCCCAAGCGGGAGACGCCGTGTTCGAATCCAGGAGCTGACGATGTATTCTCCACATCACGACACAAGCTTTAAGCTTATTATGAAGTTTACAGGAAAGCATTTGAGTTTGTGTACCTATACAAGTATACAAGCCCAGATCCCTTTAAAAATCATCATAAAAAAGCCTAAAACTTGTTTAATTTACTATTCAATTTATCAGAATTTTTCTATCACTATTGTCAAGTTATTTAGATTTTGAGGTGAAAATGTGCCCATTCACTGAGAACAGAAGCTTATCTTTGCGATAAAGCTTTCACAATCGTGACATTCATATTTAACTGGTAATAATAATCGCCTGCGGCGTTAAATGTGCGCATAGAGTGCGTTGGAAAATTTTGTTAAAAAGAGTTCAGGCATCATTGTGCTCAAATTCCACAATGCTCAAAAGTTAATTAATACCAACTGAGTTAATAGGTATTACGAATATATAAATAAATTAATAACAATTCAAAGTTCAGTTCAAATATAATTACAAGGAATAAACACAATTCTCCAGAGGCTTTATTTCTTTTTCCAGAAAATTCTAATACTTGGAATTAAAATTAATTTATTTGTATGGAATCAATAATAAGAAACCAGTAAATTATTTTATCATTTGTGAGTAGAGATCTCCTTACCTACCCAATCTTTTTTTGGTTGAGAGAAAGCTTGATTACTTTTCTATTTTTACGTCTTAATTAAAACTTTTGATTGCCCAGAACAACAAATTGTTTACCTACCAAAAGAAAGATGAGTATATTATTGTTTTTTTTTTAATGTATATTTAGGAATACTGAATGCCTTGAGATGGCCCTACCTAAGCTACGTAAAGCTTAGAACGTAGATTGAAGCAAATCTTTACATTACCGTTAACCAAGGCACGAATATACCTACCCTTCAATATAAAATATACCTATCATAAAATTCTTCATTCGATCGTCACGTCATTCGATATCCCCATTATTAGCTGGGATTTTGATCTTCTAGTTACGTTTAATTTCATTAACAATTACCCATACGTTGTGTTTTAATACTGAGCACATACATTTTGCACGGTCTGTCAAGAAACATTTGGCTGGGAGGTCGCCATAGTGGGAGAGTATTAGGAGTAGTAAAATAGATTTTGTAGGTTCTTCTTCTTTTGCATTAGCCTTCTTCCGTCCACTGCTGGATATAGGCCTCTTCCAACTACCTCCACTTGTCTCTGTTCTGACCCTTCCGCATCCAGTTTCCTCCAGCGATTTGGACAATGTCGGCGGTCCATCTCTTTGGTGGCCTTCCGACGTTCCTTCTATCTGTCCAAGGCCTCCACTTCAATATTCGTGGCACCCATCTGGTGTCACCCTGTCTGGCCATATGTCCGACCCATTGCATTTTGTAGGTTGACCCAGCTAAATAAAGAAAATGTATAAGACGAAAACGAATTGTGGATTCTGTGAAGGCATCTTGCATGCTTGAATTATAGAACAACAAAATGTTATGAACAATTCAATACAAACCATCGTATTATTAATATGTAATGGTTTCTACTATGTTAAGTGCATTATTGCAATGACGTCTTTCCATCTAACTGTATTGTATGTAGATGTTGCATCTTATATTATATGAATGTGTACGTATACCCATACATTCATTCCCATATGAACTGACCTGAGGTACAGTGAGGCAAGTACTAATAGTAGTTTATAATATTGCAGTATGGTACACAGAAAAGTGTAACAAGTCAAAATATCACGCCTATTTTAGAAAAAAAAATTCTATTCAGTTTTTTTTTTTAATTAGGCAGTCCACGCTAACTGGGTGATTTGTGTCATTACACATCTACGAAAACTTACAAAGTATGATTTAGAAGTTCAAATCTGTTAAAGTTTCAAGTTAAACTTCTTCAGAAATCCCGCAATCACGCGATATGATTCCTTAAACTTCATCGCCAGAAGTGAAACAGACCTAAATAATGGCCTGGAGAAATCATCTTGCAATGAGAACTTCTACCAACATGATTTGCCCAGACCCTTTTGCTCTGTTTCGCTTCTGGCAATGAAGCCTAAGGAATCATATCGTGTGATTGCCACTGTTTATTAGCAAGTGTTGGTAATATTGCCTTTCAGACAGATTCAATAATAAAATTATCAATTGTATGAATGAAAATAAAAATAAGTAAGTAGGTATATTACACGTTGGGTTACTCATAATCAAAATGATTATTCTGTCACTTTAGGATTCAGTAAATACAACTAAATCAACAAAATTTACCTTTTAAATATCCATTTTTAGCGTATTTTACTACAAATAGGCATTTCACTATAGCTATAATTGAATTAATTTGACATGATTCAAAATAGATTATCTCACTGTAATAACTGAGTTAATGTAGGTATGTATCTAAGCATCCCACATAGATTTAGTGGGGTTTAGTTAAAACCAAATATAATTTAGGTAACGTCTCTGATGAGGAAAAAACTGTAATGTATTTTCGTCTGTACAATGCAGATAAATCCAGTTCAATACCTAAAATAATTTAGGTATAATATCTCAAAGCATTATTAGGTACATAATTAATGTCACATGGTTTACTTTTTGCGACATCTTTATGCGATTTAGAAGACTTTCGTTAAACCATAAACAATCCGGTATTGTTGAGTCAGAAAATCAAAATAAATTATATAATATTTTTACAGACTTATATGACTATTGTCTTGAATTTCATGCGCTTCCAACAAGGACCTTGTATAGTTCTGTTTAAAGGCTGCTTTAAGATCAGAGGAAACCTTAGAGCAAAGCAGAATTATTGCACTTACATTGTTATTACCCGGTAGACATTCAATGCCACTGGAGTGCCATGTGACGTCTTACTTAACCTTTTCTCCACTCCACTATTAAGTAATGTATACTACCTATACTTGTTAGAACTAAGCTAAGTTTAATTGTACTGAGATGAATTAACAGCCACTTCTCTTAGTGCATTTCTACATAATATATTTTAACGAAATGTGTTAAATAGAAAGATGAATAGATGAAGAACTAGTGTTTTTTAATTATTTATCGTATGGTCAAAAGAAGTATATCACATCCCTCAAAGGAAAAGTTTGAAGGTTGGGCATTGGGCAATGATAAATTTCGCAAGCGAGCTTGGTCGTCAGAAATTAAATTTAACTATCACAGAACTAGTGTTGTATGGTATAAATAAGTTGAAATGTTTTGGTCATGTGGAAAGAATGTCTGAGGAAAAATGACAAAGAAAATACGTTTGTGAGCCTGAAAGAGCGGGTGTGAGAAAACGAAGCCTCTCAATAGTCACCTAACAGACACGTGTTGAGACGGAGAAATCGCAGAGCTGGTATGACAAACGTTATGAAAGTGATAGAAATGTGTGGTTCTCTGTCCTCTCTGCCTACCCCGCATTGGACACGTCGTGATAGGATAGATATGTATGCGAAAAACATTGAACAAATTTTATCATGATAACTATTTAAAAAGATTAACTTCAATACAAAATGTATTGGTACCTAGAGTGTAATGTTCTGCATAGTTTCCCACTTCTACATTTTACCTATTCAGTCTCACTCAGTTAAATTACTTTCAGAATTTTCATCTCTGTATAAAAATGAATTTCCGCTGCATATTTTTAATCCACTAATGTCACCTCGTCATACAGAATGGGTACCTACGCTGTGTAACGAGATTACGAGTGTTCTTTTTTTAATTTTATAATTCAAACCGTGTTACACTGTCTCTGCTTTCAGTGTGAAAAAATGGGACACTCGTTTGCAAATCATCGTGTTGTTACCTATATGTACAATCTACATTTCGTTTGCGAACCTTGCGTTTTTTTTTTATTGATTAAGCCGCCCTTATTGATTTATTGTTTGAATTAAACATTTCATATTTAGATTTTGTAATGTGGAAATTAACAAATATTGGTAGGTAACAAGTAGAATTCTTAGCTTATTTCTTTCACCGCCTTTTCGTCACCTTGTGAAAAATTGATCAAGAAATATTCATAAGCTAAACTGCTAAAATGACGCCATTCTCGGTTACGTAGACTGAGTTTTCAATCAGCTATTTCCGAGTTGACAGTAAAAGTTTAACAGTCAAGAAAAACTGCCCTGAATTTTGTGATTTTCTATCTTTTCTTGGGAACATTACATGCAAACGAGTAATTTCAAATATAGAATGTTCATTTTGAATAATATTATTAAATAAGACAAGAGTGAACAATGCCAGATTTTTCTATCCATCATTAAAATACTTAAATACAATTTCATCGTAAAGTAAGACTATAATAAGTGATTACTCATTGTGTCTTCGTCTTTGAACTGCTTGAAAAAATACAACAAATTAACATCAAACGATTTCAGAATGTGTGAAAAAACTTACAAAGTATAACACACAATGAAAATATGTATGAATTATGTAATATGAATTTAATATATCTCAATTTTATGTCACGCATGCCTAAATTCACGTGATGATTTGTTTGAAATTTCTAATCGTGATATTCCTTATAAGAAACTTTTCACATGTCTATGATTTCCCAGAATCGAAAAATATAATATAAGATACTTAGAAATCAAAGTTCATTGCCTTTTTGAAGTGGGGCTGTAAGCTCATTAATTCAAACCTTCAAGATTTTTAAATAAAAATAGTTTTCTCAAGATAATCTTAACTGATATTTTAGTCAGTATGTTTCCAGCTAACTAATATTTTTTTGTATGTGTAGAAAATCACAGAGAAATTTATTGCATAGTCTTTCACGGTAGTTAAATCTATTAATATGTCTATCAGGCACTTACAGGTACCGTGCATAGATTGTTTAGTGTTTTATTATGCATTTCGTAATGCATCTGTATTATTTTTGAACTACCATAATACTTTTAATTTCTTTTTGTCAAGAAAATGTGAAAGGACAAAATAGTTTTGAGTTCCGTCCTCCCTAGCTACTCCATTCTTTTAACATTGTTTAAACACTTCTTCCTCATCAACCCATCCCCGTCCACTCCTGAACAAAGGCCTCCTCCATTTGCCTCCATGTTGTCCTGCCCTGTGCAGACTGCATCCAGGTTGCGCTGACATGTCTGATCAGGTCGTCTCTCCATCTCATCTCAAACACTGCAAGTGAACAATTCAATAAAAGTAGTTGTAGAAAGAGTTGACTGCCCAATGCCCATTATCGGTATCTCCTGATGACATTTCAATATTTTAGTTCTCAAGATCTTTATCTTTGCCTCTGATCTCTGCAATACCATAAGATGATCAATACCATAAGACTATATGATGCTCGAAAAAAAATTTTGAAGAGTTACAAAAAGTTTTCTCCTCTCATCGCGTTGGTAGATTTGTGATTCCATGTATGCATTATAGATACACAAGATAATATTCCTATAGAAAATAATCTCGTTTTATGCCTACACAACATACACAGCATCGTGTTCACAGAGTATAATATATGTTTGTATGATATTCAAACGTTGTTATATAGATTCGCTTATTCTGTTCCCACATACTCTTATTATGCAAAATGTTATTATGGACATGCGTGGGTAAATAATTAACTGAATTAATTAGTCGACAACCGTATGATGGTGTCATGTCCAGTCCAACACAGACAGCCAATGGCGTACAGAGAAATACGTTTAAGTCTCACATGTTTCGGACCGGATTAAATTATATGTTAGCAATTTTTTTCATGTCGAACGAGAAGAGATGTGTAACATATCTAACAAAAAATCTCATCACATTTTGTCGGAATATCACTAATAAATATTACGTATATTCATTCCCAAATTTATAAGGATCTGGGTCTGTATACACAACCCTGAATACTTTCCTTGCATAATGCACACTTCACAGTAAGCTCTCGTATCGTAAAGTGTTAATAACATTGTCAGCTCCAGGATTCGAACACGGCACCATCAGACGCTTGAAAGATCAACAGTCCATAAATCAACTGTACCAAACATTGTTATAATATAATGTACCACCATTTTATAAAATGAATTCATCGCAAGGGCACCATTCAGAAAATGCATGTAAAAGTTAGCTAGCTATACTTTCTAATTTGTCTATCTCTACCTGTTCTAAAAACATTTGTCATTTACCACAAATAATACAATGACCTAACCCTAAAAATATGAATTATCTTTCAGATCAATATTATTTTGGTCAAAATGTTAAATAATTCACTGGCGTTCAAACTAGATACTAGCTGATATTTCTGATTATTGTGAATCCACGGTGACGTTAAAATAAATAATACGTAGTATCAACGTACGCAGTAGGTACACAATGTTGTGTTTATTTCTCCTAATTAGTACACACAACATTCATTATTGTGATTCATAAATTATGTATATTAATAAATTATATTATCTACACGCATTCTTCTCGCGCGAGACCATTAGTATGTTGGATAGATACAGGCCACTGCCTACTATTAACTAACTTCAGTATAATCATGATAATGTAACCGAGGCAATGTAATTAATCAAACTATGATACTGTATCATCAGCAGTACTTACTAGGTACTATGCTAAATCCATAGAGAATATTAATTCGTATATTACTACATAACGAAAGCTTGTAAGTATATAGATTAAACCTATGAGGTACTTAACTGGAGGTATAATTATTTGGCAAGTAGTAATGCAAAATGAATCGACTGCTTCGTATCAATTACCTGGACTGGCGCTAAGGCAACAATAGTAGCTGTTAAGCTGGTCCAGGTCTTTTTTACTTTATTAAATAAATAAATAAATAAATTCAATTATATCGTTAGTCTCTCAAGAAAGAAATGCTTTCGGATTAATTCTGAACTACGTGCTCGCAATAATGTCATTTTTATTGGAATTTTAAAAGTGTGTTTAGTGATTGAAAACTCTTGACAGACTATATCAATCGATATGTGTATAGCATCGCGGTATATCCCAGTAATGGGGTAACCAGTGAATGTTGTATGTGTATAAAAAATCACGACACTCTCTATGCGCGAACTTCAAAACGGGTGGCGAAATTACTGAATAAGATGAAACGCGTCAAATGGGAGTTTTACGAACATGTGACTCTTAAATACATAAAAGTTTTTAAAACTATTCCGTATTCTGATGATTTTTATTGGGTTATTTTATATACATGTATAAAAAATATTCTCTCTCCATTATTGACTGAATGTTATAAACAAATTAGCGGATTTTTCACCTAGCAATCACGTATACAAACTATGTGTGACGCAAATGAAAATTAATCAATAATTACATGGGATGTTACGTACATATTTATTCATATTATTACTTATACCAACTACTAAACTAGTTTGTGAAGTGAGTTATGGAGTAACTGGTGCATTATACATATTATACCTAATGTAATTACCTACATACATTTAGCTAGTATTACGATAACTTAGATTATGCACTGTATAATGCTACCATTAACAAATTAAATATTATACGGGTTTCATATTAACACAATCGATATTTGTTCCTTATTTATAAAAAGTTTTTAATGAGGCACAATAATTTAGAACAATTTATTAGTCGTGTGTTATGAATCCGTTGCAATAAGCTAAAACACATGATTTTTTCTGAATTATAATGGAGCACTATAAAATATAGTTGCAGTGGAGTGACACCACAACGTATGTTAGTTCACATAACTACTATCGACATCTTTTGATTTTTTAGAACACGAATACACATGGAATTTCATGAAACACGCTGTATTTCGGTTCGTGTATTACAAATGTCATGTCGTCACCACACACTTGCGAGCGTCCACAAGTTTGTTGTGTTCATGAGGAAAAAGCGTCAACAGTCGGTTTCATACACGAGCCAAGACAAACGTTCCATCCGCACGCATTTTTACTCATATACACAAAAAACTTGTGGAATCTCGCAAGCGTGTTGCGGCGACATCAGAAGTTTTATTTACGACTATACCTAAAGATTTTTTTCCAATAACCAGGATGCCAAATACAAGTTAGTTCCGGACAACAATGTAAAAAAAAACTAATTAAGTTCACAAAAAAAGGTTTCAGGAACCGACAAAAATTTGAAACCCAAAACTTTCTTACTGTTGGTTCCTACAATAATCTTTCATTTTCATTGTTTTTACAAAATCCGAAAAAGAAAACTTTCATACCTGCTTTTAATATAAAAATTAAACAAATGAATTCAAAATTAAACAAAAGCTTCAAAGGGAGGAGTTCCAAATTTAAATATTCATTAGGTCAAATTAAATCTTTGACGGGACTTTTCCCTTTTTTTCATAAATTATCCCTACACCGAAAAAAGTAATTTTGTTTTGAAATTTTATTTTTCTTTTAACTTTGATAAAGTTCTTTTCTCTCGAATTTTCAGCGCTTTTATAAAGAAAATTTTGTGATAAGTCGGATTAGTCTCGTCCGACATGTGAAGATTATAAATGCGTATTTCGATTTTAAGTAAACAGGTATTCTACCTGTTTTTTTTTTTTTATTTATTTATTTTATTCTTAAAGTGAACAAAGTATATACGTATACAAAAAAATACGTAAATCACATTGTAAAGCATTGTGCACTAGGGCGAACTTATCGCGGAGCTGTGATTTCTTCCAGTTAATCCTGTTAACATATTTTTTTACATAGTTACTGCAGCTAAGTAAAAATCTCCTCGCATTCTGGATTCCATGCTTTTAACGACTATTTCAAAATGATTATTTAGATCTCCCCGCTCTCTAGATAACACGCTTTTTAGTGACTTCTTCTTCTTCTTCTTCGTCAGCCTATTCCCGTCCACTCCTGGACGAAGGCCTCCTCCATTTAGTGACTATCTCAAAATAATTAGTTAAATAACCTTCTTGTTTTTTAAATTTCAAAATTATTGTTAAAATATAATAAAACATTTAGAAAGTCGGACTAAAAATAAACTTAGTCTTTGACACGTCTTGTAAAATAGGTGCTGAAAAGTATGTAAAATTGAGACGCAATAATCTACATCGAACACCCAACTAAATCAAAAAATTACTGAGTGTGAAGAGACTTTAATATAAATAAGTCCCAACTTTGTCCCAAACTTTGTAAACAGCGAAAGTTTTTTTTCCCATCACTCCTGTTTACTCGTTTATTATTTAATGTTTGATAACGACTCCTTGTCTGAGAGTTTATTTTAAATTGGAAAAAAGTTTTCGGCTGTCATAAAAACTCATTCGTTCTATTAAGTTTAATACTGTTATGTCAAAATATTTTTCTTAATAAAGTTCCTATACATGTATATTGATAGATTTTTAGTTAGGTATAGGTAGGTAAAACAAGGTAGGTATATAAAAACGACAATCATCGTAAGAGAAGCGTGCGTAAAGATTGTCTAGGATCAGTAACAACTGTATGCCTACGCCACATTATTGCCATGCGTCGGATCAAGCAGGTGTTCATGAGTGAAAAAGCGTGTGGATGGAGAGTTTGTCTTGGTCCGTATACCTAACTGACCTTCACGCCTTTTTACTTATGAATACCCGCTCGGTCCGACGCTTGTCAAGCGTGTGGATGAGGCATTCCAAACATCTTCAGTTTTACATCATAATTCAGTAGGCAAGAACAACACAAACGTAAGCTCGTAATTTTAATTTGAGATAGCCTTTTTAAAGCTCTAAAAGGTTTTGTCACTCGTATATTTACCCAATGCGTTATACCATCCACCCTAAGGTTTATATAGTGGCGCCGACCAGCTGTTGCCCTTAGAAAACATTTATCCGTCCCCCTAAACGTGAATAATTATAGATTGTACCTAAAAATATGTTCTCCTAAATTTGAATTAAATGTTCATAATTCATGCACAAGAATAAATGTACAAGAATAAATGGTTGAGGCATCGATTGTCCAGTGCATCTTCGCCAAAACTACATAAGTAAAAGACACAACGATAGTATGGACCTCTTAGGTATACAGATTCGATGAGGGCCGCTGAAACCTAGCGGAGTGCAGGGTGAGATACAGATGTTTGCTGCCAAACAATTTCCAAAATTAAAAGAGAAAAACAAGTCAGTAGAAGCAATTCTTATATAATTCTAACTCTTGTACAATTTATTATCGTTAGATAAGTACAAGAAAAGTTATCTAACATAGGCGTTAATGCTCGCATTAAAATTATTGTACATGTCTTCAGAAATTGCAGCCCAGGCAACTCACCTAACCTTAATATTTTCAAACAGTAATCCAGTTACGTTATAAGTTTGATATAATTCCTATAAGATTTGTAGCTAAAATATTTATTTATTTATTTACTTATTTATTTATTTAAACTTAAAGTAAACAACAAACACATATAAATATACAAAATGGACATAGTACAGATTATAAAAGGTTGTTTACTAGGGCGAACTTATCGCAGAACTGCGATTTCTTCCAGTTAACCCCAGGACAAAACAGAAAAAAAAGGAGTTGAACAAAATATAGGAAAAAACAGAAAAAATTGAATAAAAAAAGAAATTGAATAAAAAAATATATACGAAGTAGAAAATATATACATACATACATATGTGAGATAAAAAACAAATAAACTACATGTTATGTTATCATCACGTTCAAACTACAAACGTACGACAATGTCCAGACATCGTAATATTTTTCCGTACGATTCTAGACATTCCGACATATTAATAATAGTCTACAAACTATAGTGAAAGGAAAACAGCGGCTTGTTTTATTATTAGCCTCGTTGTCGTATCTCTTATCTCAGTACAAAATTACTATGAAACGCCTGCATGATCTAACAAACATAATTGACTAAGTCAGTGTGATATTGGATGTTGACCTGGTATTCCATAATCACTACTCAGTTTAAGTAAATTGCTACAATCATCACTTGGTCTATAAATTGGTGAGATTAGGATAATACTGAAATCATCGTACTTAGGAGACATTTTAAATTCGTGTATTCAGATCAGCACGAAAAATATGTTTCTCGTAGTATTTTTAGAGTGGTTATTTTTTTATAGCTAAGAAACATTCACCAACTTCAGCTCACTGAAGAATGAAATTTGTGAGTGTTGTGAAGTTTTCATGAGCCAGCTGTCGATGTCATAAGCCTGATGTAATATACATCCTTCGCTGAATATCTATTCTTTGAGATAACTACTAGTATACAGCGAAGGACGGGCTTTCTATTAGGCTTGTAACTGATCGTCTACTAAGCCACATTCACCGAATCCAGTCCAGCCATAATACGCCGCGACTGGAATTAGAACACAGATGTAGAAAATCTGATTTAAATGAAGATTAAAAATATAAATTTAATTTACAGGTCTATATGAAATTTCCATCCGTATTACGAATAAATTATTTTTATTCGTATATACGGGAGAGACTTAAATAATGAGTGAATAAAATTAACATTTCAGTGTTGCTTATCGAAAATTTATTTCTTTGAATTCCTACGATGAGCTGGATAAGTACTAGGTAGGTACTTAACGCTAATTAAAATTCAAATTAATGTTATTTTGATTCCATATAGGAGGTAATAATGTTCTCAAATTGAGAAAACTTGAGAACATTCATGAAGATTATGAATTTTATAGCAGCACTTAAGTACATTTCAGACAGAAACAATCTTAAGTTTTCGTAAAATATTAAATACTTATGGTTTATCTTAAATTTATAAAACGTATTTCGTGTTTCTTGCACATGTTTTACGTGCGAACAAATTTGTTGTAGTTCCTATACGTACTTAATTATTAATTGAATTTGTATATTTCATATTGAATAAATAATCCGTCCCTCATGGGGTACACAAAGAAGACAGAGCGCTACACATCTTTCGCTTCCACTACGTTCATAACTCTCGAGTTTCTAGAGAAACGAATTTCTGTCTTTCGGAAAAAAGATGAGAGGTGTTTTTCACTTTTTTTTTTGAAAAATATATATTTTTTTATCGTTTGGCAATGTCGAAGTATTGTCACATTGTTAAAGTCTGACATCTAGCTCCTCTAGCCACTGGAGGAATTCAGGGGATAGGCTGGCAGCACTGTCAATGGCACCGGGGTAAGCACGCAAGATGTGCTGCATGGTTTGCTTTGGGTGTCCACAGTCGCACTGTGTACACTGTGTACATCCTCATTCCTCACTTGTGGAGCATCTATTTGTACAGGATATAGAAAATATTTTACGGACATTGAGTAGATAAGGGTTATTCAATGTATCTTTCATATTTTTTCCAAAGCATATTTATGTAGTAAGGTTTTCGCGATCAAACGTCTCCCGTTTTTTTAAAAAAAAAATAATGTCGATATGCCTAACTGTAAGTTTTTTTTTATGAATCTGAGTTCATCGAAATAAACCCAAATACATATTTGTACACTTCACAGAAAGCTTTAAAAGCTTCTGTTGTGAAGTGGAGTAGGTCAGGGATTGAATCCGTGCCCACTGGATTAACAGTCGAGCGCGTTACCAATCAGGCTACCGACCACCTCATTTTTCAATATAAATCGCACAGTATTGTGTTTCAGTAATAATTATTTCAATAAACACATTTCTGGTGTATTGTTTGTAAGTAATTTCATTAGAGATAGTGCAATTCTATTCAATAAACTTTCGATTGAAACAACAAACAGTAGATTCTATCACACCGCACCACAATTCCCACTACGAAATAATAAAATCGTCGGAAGATTTATAGAGAGCCAAGTCAAACAACAACGCGGTTGCATTTCCTATCAATATTAGTACTACGCTGGCTGCTGCACATACAGTCATACAATAATACAGAAGTAATCAATGAACTCCGATAGATATTAGCAATAGACACATTATCTCTTTTTCAATTACATTCCGAATGCGTGATTCAATCTTTTGCTTTAGGAGTACGCATACTGACATTTCAAAAATTTCGAAAAACGGGAGACCTTAGATCTCGACAACCGTTACTAGGTAAATATGCTTTCGAAAAAATAGGGTTGATACATTGAACCTTTATCTAGGGAATAACCGTAAAATATATCTTATATCTTGTACAGATTTCTCAAAAAAATATGAAAAACATCTCTGATTTTTTTTCCGAAAGACGGAAACTCGTTTCCCGAAAGTCGCGGAGTAAATTTTATTTGTACTGATAATATGCATTAAAATCTAGGGAATAACCGTAAAAGTTTTTTGATAGACGCAAAATTAACCTCAAAAAAATGGAAAAAAACGCTATTTTTACCATTTTATCGTGCGATTTTCACGCGGTTTTGAACCTTAATGCCGTGGGAAAATACTGTGACGCAATTCCTGGTGCCATGCCCTTAATTCACATGAATCTATGAAGCGCACAAAAAATAATTTCACATGTACCCTAAACACCGCCATCTGTTGAGACATTTAGCAATCTCTTTTCAGTGAATACTAAAATACATTCACCATCAGATTCACATACCTACTTACATTTTAATTGCTTTATTGTGTGCTCTTTATATAGATCTTGTTTTTTATTGCGTCATTTGAAAGAGCTCCAAGATTTATACTGAAACAAGCCGACAAAAATATTATTTATTAGATTTCAATATTGAATGCTGGCACTTCACATGAAAGTTATTGAAACATGCATATACCAGCTTACATATTACAACTAATTATTATGGCATGCTGCAGTAAACAATTAGTATATATGTATTATACCTATTTATATTCCTAGGTACTACTACTGTACTACCGTACTAGGTACTACATATTATAATATTCTCAAGGAAACGCAAGGAATCGTCGACTTTCCGCCGAACATATCTTGAGCAGCCTGTATTGTCTCAAAAACGTTTAAAAAAATGTAGGTTCCTATATTTTTGTTATACTGAGCAATGATCGATTAGCGAAAATCAGGCATTTTCCGCCGCTGAGTCTCTTCTGAAAAGAAAACAGACAAAACAATTAAATTACATAATATTTGCGAACCACCTACCTATCTGTTATTCCCTTGGGATAATTTAAACAATATAGGTATCGGTATCTCATTCATCCCACGACCTTAAATACGATGAAATCTATGGGAATGCCCACACATTTTATACAAGAAATTCGTAGGCGTATATTTCTCCCAATATATTTTCCCTTACGTTAACTTATTTTAGGTAGATTTCCACAAAGGAATTCTACCTATTCGTTTCTCCCGTGATGTCGCAGAATTGAAAAATTTCTACTTAGTATCACTAATTAGGACCAGGAGAACCCGAATCCGAACTTGGTTTAAAAGTTTATATATATAAGCCATATATATATATGTCCCTTTTCTTGTGCGCACGTTTGAGGCCAAACTATGCGTCGCAGAAACGTGAAACTTGGGTGGTAGATTTTTAGTAAGGGGTAGATGAACTGATAGGAGATTGGGTGAAATCCATTAAGAGGAAGGTTCACTTTTTAAGGCTTTAAATACAAAAACAATCATTCTGAGGGGATCCAATGATTGTGAGGGTCTGTGTCTGGTATCGCATGAAAGGGGATTAAATAAGGAATACATATCAAAAGTCAGATTTTGTCTAGCTCAATTCTTCGGACGACACTGATCGATCGAAAGATCTAGTTAAGTAGTTACCGCATAGGTACTAGCGTGTTTGTTGTCTTAGAAAAGTGCTTCACGATACGAGTAGAACTCACATCTTTTTTTCAAATTTCTAGTACTTAAGTACCGATACCAATCCATATTATGAGTTGAATGAAAATTGATTGATTGAAAATAATTTGATTTTTGGATTAGGTACTTCGATAATCAAAGAATAAACTACATCCATACTACTTCATCACTTCGCTGGTTTATTTGCTGATGATATTGTGATTGTTTTTATTATATGTACAGATGTACTCTTAAAATTAATAAAATAAATAAATCAATTGAAATCTACCTATGCCTGTGGCTTGCCAAAGGATTTTTTGTATTCTCATCGTCAGTTTTCTGAAGTTTTATATTGGTTTCCTGACATTTTATTATATTAGGAAATGATGTGCTCACATCAGCGTACGTAGAGAAAGCTCTCGTCCGAAACTTTCAGCAAATGATTGGAAAATCTCGTTACACAAACGGTGCTTTATTTTCTTTTTTTAACCCTTTTTGCTATCGAAATATTGGCCATAAAAGTCGCAATCTATTTTATCTCACGAATATTCAAACGTATTGGCATGAGTGGACACTACACGCAAATATTGCTTCTGAAAATCTGGTTTGACCTGATTCAAACGATTTTTTTTATGTCAATATAAATAGTTGGTCAACTTTTTTGCCACTGCATGTTTCATAGCCTACACATTTTTTACGAAATCATACAGAATTATGTACTTTTTTATGTTTAGTTGAATGAAGGGTTGAGCTGGGAGAAGCTTTTTCTATAGTGTATTTGTTGAAATAACCAGAACAAACTACAATCAAAAGAAAAGGGAAAAACACGGTCGTCCGAGACTGGCCTGGATTGAACTTGTCGACAAGGTCGCGTTTTTGAAAAAAGGAATCGGAGGCTGTTTATGACAAATCTATGAATGTGACAAAAGCTAGGAGAAAGTAAAGATATTAGAGTGGTTTGGAGTTTTTCCTCCGCCTACTCGGGTTGATTGTAAGATATTGCTTTTGCAATAAGTCCGTCTTTTGGCACACCGCCTTATCTTGTTTTTTTGTTGTATATATTTACTGGCCAATAAAGATTTGTTTATTTATTACAATGTGACTTGAAGGGTGATACATACAGGTATTATTACAGCAAAGGTTCAAAGACTATATTCAAGTCCCTGAAAGCCGACAACGACGCATATGCTGTTTGTAAATGTCATTTTAAAACGACATCATACCTACTGTTATAATTACTTCACAATGTACGACTAAAGACAGCTGAAAGTAATGTAATTTGTAAAGCAAGTTTATTTATATCCACCATCTACTGTATGATGGATATTAATAACTTATCTACTATATTATTCTCATACGACATAGCAATTAATATTAATGCATTCACTACTGAAATAGTAGATACATCAGTCATCTAGCGTGCAATAATTCATTTTGTTGTTTGTTTCCAATAACTCTATCAGTATCATTGAATACAGTCGATAATATTTTAAGGGCTTGGTACCAAAAATTACAGAAATACGTCACAGTCATTTCCTACGGCATTAAGGTTCAAAATCGCGTGAACAATCGCATGATAACATAGTAAAAATAGCGTTTTTTTTCCCATTTTTTGGGGTTAATTTTGCGTCTATCAAAAAACTTTTACGGTTATTCCCTAGAATTTAATGCATATTCTTCTTCTTCTTCTTCTTCCTCAGCCTTCCTCCCTCCACTGCTGGACGTAGGCCTCTTCCATTTCCTTCCACTCATCTCTGTTTCTCCCCCTCCGCATCCAGGTTCTTCCGGCTTGTTGGACTAGGTCATCAGACCACCTTTTAGGAGGTCTTCCGACGCTTCTCCTTTTGTTCCAGGGCCTCCACTGTAGGATTCTGGGTGCCCACCTAGTATCCTCTTGTCGAACCATATGCCCAGCCCACTACCATTTTAATTTTAATGCATATTATAAGTACAAAAAAAAATTTCCGCTACTTTCGGGAAACGAGTTTCCGTCTTTCTGAAAAAAAGATCAGAGGTGTTTGAATATTTGTTTTTGAGAAATCTATACAAGATATAAAAAATCTTTTACGGTTTACGGTTATTCCCTAGATAAATGTTCAATGCATCTACCCTATTTTGTTTCAAAGCATATTCAGTAACGGTTGTCGAGATATAAGGTCTCCCGTTTTTAGAAATTTTTGTAATTTCGGTATGCGTAATTTTAATGCATTGACTACGAAAATAGCAGATATGTACATCAGTCATCTAACATGCGATAATTCATTATGTTGTTTGTTTCTAATAACTCTATCAGTATCTTTGAATGCAGTCGATAATATTTTAATATTGGTACTAGTACAATGTAGACGTGTATTTTTCAACGTCATCCACCCTGACCTATTTTACAGATAATAATGACATCATACTTAGGTTCAATTCTGTAACTACTAATTAAGTCTATCTATCTATACCCTCACGCCACGTCTCTTGCAGGGTAGGCAGAGAGGACAGAGCGCCAGACAGACCTATCCTTACACATGCACACTCCTAGCTTCCGTCACATTCATGCAATTAGTCATACACGCTCTCCGATTCCTTTTACTCAAAACGCGTCCATCCTTGAGGATCTGGTCGACATGATCGGACCAGGTCAGTCTCGGGCGGCCGCGCTTTCTCACCCCTCTTCGCTCATTCAGATATATCTTTTTTGTCATCCTGTCATCATTCATTCTCTCAACATGCCCAAACCATCTTAGTTTGTTTACTTTCATTCTTGTCTCAACACCAGTCTTGCAGTCACTCATTTCCCTAATAACCTCATTCCTTATCTTACGTAACTAATTAAGTACGTAATATTGAAACGTTCGTTAATAATAAAATAAATTAAGTACCCACATACTAAATTTATGTTAGAAGAGTTACAGAATTAGATTTATTATAATCACTATGATAAAATCCTTGCTGACATTAATTATGTCATGCAATACAGTGGCGGCTCCATGAATCATTTCTGTGGGGGGCAAGATTGGTGTCCCTCAGTTTGAGAAACACATACAATTTAGCATTTATAACATTTTTTTACAATTATCATCGTCGTAAGTCTAAAGGTTGAAATTTAGGTCTCATCCCACTTTTGAAGCAAGACTCGTCAATCATCAATCTCGCGTAGTCGAGTGGTAACTTAATTAGCGCTGCAGGCGAATTTTTTTCGTAGGACCTACAAGTGCTTCTTTTCCTCTTTTCTCTTCTTTACTCCCTTTTCTCTACTTAAACTTTTTTTTTCTCAGCCTGAGGGCGATCGCCCAAAGCACCCTCTGTGATATGTCTATAATATATTTTACCCAACATTTAATAATTAAAAAACAATTTTAAAAGAAATCATACAATTTTATTCTGATTGGCGATACTAATAAGTGACTGACTACTCTGTGTTCTCTCATAATGTTAAGGGGCGAATTCGTAGTGCATAAATATACCTACGACCTTTCATAATGTTATTCGATAAATAAACAAACTGGTAATCAAAATATTTTACATTATCAGTAGGTATATTTACTGTTGCAGCATTGCACTTATCAGGGTACCAACATTATCAACAGTAGTACCAACATGACATAATGTATGTTGAGTAGCTACAGTAGTAGGTATATTCAATATCAATACACTTTTATTAGCTACTCAAATTTATTATTGCTCAACAATCGCTTGTACATATAAAATACCATAGTATGTTATCACATTTAAACAAACATGAATAACATCGAAAAAATCCTAACCCTGCCCTTCGTACAGGGAGCGATTCAGTATGTAAACAACTAAGACCTATCCAACTATTATAATGCTATCCAAATACGTTAAAATATTAACATAATGTGCGTGGAGGGCAAAATATGTAATTAAGTTTGCTATCTCTATAATGTTAAAATAACTTAGGTTAGCTGGCAGAGATCGCAGCACTGCGATAAGCTCGCCCTAGTGAACAAACGTTGTGATTTATATTTGAAATGTTTACGTGTCTCTGTATCTTGTTCACCAAAAGTGTACAAAAATAATTAAATAAATCTTCAAAATATGCAAGCTCATATATTTACATATTCTTATATGTACCTAAGTTTATTTATATTTTTATTATTTGTAAATCTCATGTTATTTCTAATCTAGGTACGTGCATATACGAGGGATGATACCTACTGGGATTTCATTACACACAATAACCAAATGTTGTTTTTCTTCGAAAGAAAATACACAGACCTTGTAATAAAAAAATACCTAGAAAGAAAAAACATTACTTCGTCATTTTGATATTTTATTTTATCTGTAGATTTACTACGTACCTACATACTTATGTATACTCGTATAGGAGTGTCTTTCAGGTAAACCAAATACTTAATACTCTGTCGGTACTTATTTGTTTATTTGACTCTATAATGATTTACGTCATATTCTTTTATGATATTTTTTTCAAAAGTCCTCTACTCGTAAAACACAGACTGTATATTTCACATTTTCGTATACAAAATCCTATGAAAACCCCCAAAAACATAATAAGTTTTTTTGTGATTTGTTAGGTCCAAAACTCCAAAGTCATGTCGAGGTTTTCTTAATATGTAATAATGTTTTTTTTCTAAAGGATCTGGGCTTGCATGCACAAACCCAAATACTTTCCTGCACACTTTGCACTAGGCTAAAAGCCTGTATCGCAAAGTGTGGATACATCGCCAGCCCTGGGGTTTGAACCTGGCACCTCCCGCTCGAGAGAATGCCGCCTCAACGAACTGCTCCAACCATGTACTCAATTACTTATTACCTACATAATATTACTGATTATTCCAAATCTCCCTGTCGAAGCAAAACGAGCTTTGAAAAATCTTCCTCGATCTCTCAAAAAGTTATCATATGTAGATAGTTTACGCTCAGTTGCAATCTGTAATAAAAAAAAAAACTAATACCAAAAAATTATTCTATCGAAAACCATAGATTTTTTTTATTAGAAGAGTATTTCATTCTAGAATAATCTATTATTGTTTTTTTTTTCTGAAGTAATTCCATTACAACTATTTAATACAAAACCTTTCAGTAGTTTATCTCAAATATAACAGACAGCTGTCTGCGAATATGTTCCTCAAAATACTCAAAGAATTGATAACATACCGGAATATTACATTTAGTATTATATTATAAGTATTCTTTTTTAAATCCTGTCTTAAGGCCCTGCACCCTGCTCACCAAAATAAGGCTTTGACAAACTGCTTCGTATCTTATTATTATGCGTTACTACGCCTGCTCAAGAACAGTAGGCGTTTGGAAGTAAATTTTCGTTTTTGAAGTAAAGTTTGCTCTTATTAACGAGTGGAAGTCCCAGAACCCTGATCACAGACAACTTGAGTGAAATCTTTCGAAAAGACAGCCAGGCTTCAGTCTACTACGCATTTTATGGACAACCCTAAATCGGCATTGCTTCTTGATTTTTCTGGTAAACCGTGTGTAGATAAATTTAAATAAACTGTGTCTGTGGAGTGGACATCGTCGTCAAGAGCATTAGAATATCGGAGAAAATATTGACGCCGAGAACTGTGCAATATTCGTTCAAAAAATGATGAGAATTTCGGGTAAAAAGCAGATATCTTACGGTGAAATAAATGCGTTTTATTTTATTTGTTTTCAGGAATATGCACTCGTATCTTTTAGATATTTATATAAAGAATCTCTACTACTTTAGAAAAATCCACACAGATTGTGCACTAAATTTAGCTTCGAAGTATCTTGTCTACTTTTATATAGTGTATCTACTCTGTTCTGAGATTTATCTTGGAAAAATGATTACTTTGGAGTGATGTAAGCCCTTAAGGGGTTCTATTCCGTCACGTTTATTTTTTGAGAATACACGTGGGTGAGGGTAGAACATAGTATTGTATTTTCCCTTTACCTTTTATTATTATTATTGTAATACAATAGTAATAAAATATCTACCAGATAACCAGCTTAAGACAATTCTTTAATTAAATAAAAAATTTAATTCAATTTTCTAGAAAGGACGCGACGTCCCTTCAGTCTGTCAATCTCTTAATATTATTTGAAATTTGAGATCCCTTTTTCTCTTTCTTTGTCGTTCATTCTTCCTTTTCCTTTCCCTTCCCTTTCGTTTCCCGTTTCTACGGTTATTACGAACTTTGAAACAATGAAACGCGCCATTAGTACCAACGTTCACAATATCCTTTCTCTTTGTTTTACAAAAGGTAGCAACATGAGGTTTTTCTGTATATTTTCACGCTTAGGTACATTTCTTCTCATATTATTTAACCTAAATAGTCATAAAACTACGTAGAATGTCTAATTACGTAATGTAGGTAGACTTTACGTACTTTGCACGATAATTTCACTCTCAACATAAAGAAGTCACAAGATTTTGCAATTTTGTACCTTTCGGACGAAGTATTGCGCATTGCCACTTCTAGAGCATGATGAAAGGGGTTTGAGTTTGAAATGGACACGGATGACGGATGACAAGGGAAAAAAAAGATATTTATAGCTATCAAACTGACTTTTAATTTAGAGTACATGTTAAGTATAGATTGTTTGAGGACAGGTTCTTAAACAGGAGGTGCATGTTTCTAATCCTGGAAGTGACAATTAATTTCGCACTTATTTATTTATTTATTCAACGGTACACTTACAGACATAACTCATGATTCAATTACAATGGGACATTAGTATATTATATGCAGAGTTGATGAATCGCCCAGTTGCAAGTGCACACAATTAGTTGATCGATCAATAGTAACAATTACATAAAAATAAAATTATGACACCAAAAATATTACGAGTAAATTATAAAAGTCTGACAACTTCAGGACAAGATATTTTAGCTTACTGTGAATCAGTGGGTGAAGGAAAGTATCCGGGTTTGCATACACAATCCTTTCAATAAGAAAAATTATCAGAAAAGATATAAACCCGAATTGACAGTAAACTAAAATGCTGTCATATTCCATATTCATACTTCCATATTCAGAGAGAACTGTGACGTATTTCTTTCGTGTATTTAGTTTATAGCTAAAGATATTTTTAATCTCCGCCTTCACTCGCAGTAGTATCACTTGACCTATATTATACAAAATTATATTACTTTCTCACCTCTTGAGAGGATATTGTCAAGAACTCTTGCGACTAACACTCAAAATCACATCAGCTTTGGTTTTGTATAATATAAAACATACCTGTTTCCTGTATTTTTCTACATACATTCCTCCTATCGTAAAACGCCTTCTCAGAAATGGCCTACCACTTTGCATTTAAAAGTAATCACTCCTATTTCATTACTTCTCTTTCAAGTTTTTCATAATTTTTATACCTACTGATTTCTTTACTGCGACTTTTGTAATCCTTCGTACATATGTCTTGTTTGACAAAATCGTTTTACAACATTGACGAAATATTGAACGAAGCCTCGACCCTTTTTAGTACTTTCTACAAAATAGGTTTAGGTACATCGATCACCAGCCAGCGAAAATGCAATAAGCTGTTAGGTCGATTGGAGATATATTTTATTTCAAAAAAGTATATCAGTTTTAATAAAATGATTTGTGTCCATTTTATAATGACTTGGTATTTCAATTCTTCTTCATCAGTCTTATTCCCTCTGCTGCTGGATATAGGCCTCTTCAAAAACACTCTTTCCTGTCGCTCACCTTTTGCATCCACTGTCTACTCGGTATCGAAGCCACGTCGTCCGCCCAACTTCTATGACCTTCCGACGCCTCTTCTGTTTATCCATGTTCTCCACTTTATTAGTCTGGGTGTCCAACTAATGTTATCTTGTTTTGCTATGTGCTATTTTAATTAATAGCCCTTTACACCCCGATTGGAATCTATTACAGTAATTATTTTATTGTTTCCTTTTAATTATATTTCAACATTTTTTTAGAGATGTGTAATCTTGACGAGTCCAAATGTTTGATGGCGGCCTTGAGACTGTATTGAAAAAGAAACAATATTGCGAGCCTTAAAACACCATTTTCCAGTAAAATGTTCCATATGTGCCAAATAATGTAATAAAAATATCAACGTATCGTGGATGGAATGTGAAAAGTCCTTTTTCAACCTTTGATACGATCTGAAATTAATTCTATTATATTGCAAATGTATTTCAGATAATATTATTCAAGCTTCACGTACCCCATTTGGGTGGTGGAATCCTTTTGAGTTGAAACAATCGTGCTTTTATGGGAATTTATTAGATTGAAATGTAGATTTTTGACAGAAATATGTTTCTAAATTCAAACCATCGAAGATGATAGTATTTTTCATATTAGTATTAAAAAAAGAAAATAATAAGAATATGTTACTGGATCAAATTAGTTTTACAAAATCGCGCGTTAAAAATGATCTGAGTGGCGAAACCTCCTAACCGCCTGGTTTTTCTAAACAATGTCTCATAGCAAAAGGAGAAAATAATGTTTATTTTTGCATGCATGTATCGCCACTACATATATTTCCATTGTCAAGATTTTAGGTATCTACCCATTTTTGCACTTTCAGTGAGCTTAAAAAAGGGAGGACAATAAAGGTGTCGCGTAAAACAATATAAAAAGCTTTCAGATAAAGGTATCTACACGTACTTAATACTATTAACGTACAAGGTTGTAATAGCCGTGTCTTTTAACGAAAGGTCGTACCTTCTAAGCTCGTCACTGATTAAACAGGGTTTAGTAAAAGAAGATAAAGACCCTATAATAAGACCTTCTTCCTACGTCTTTACACCTTGTAGGGCACTGACCTGTCAAGGAAAATCCCTTTCTATTAATTGCGTAGGGAAATCTAAGTTGAGACGATCATTTCAAAAACACAACTAAGTCTAATATTGTATTTATTATACCTGATGTTATGAAGGTACCTAATTAAAATATCACAATTGTCTGATTTATTTAGATTAGGTAAGATCGATGATCGAAGACGTTTCTAAGGAGGTATGCAATATTATCATTGTTATGGGTAACTAAAAATATTGCACCAACATTGCGAAAATTTCGCCCTAGTAAACAGTTTTGTATGATTTGTCTGATTGTGCATGTTCTTATATTTTTGTAGTATTTTGAATTCGTCACACGAAGTGTAAATGGATTTAAGTTAAAACGCGCTATTTTTACGAACTTTTAACTCTATAGAACGCAACGGTGCAGTATTGAGAAACTGCTTCCCCTTTTTTTGTTTAGGTTTAGACCATACTGTTTTGTTTTCAAAGTTGATATATTTTTAGAGGTGGTTTGGGAGTTTCGTCAACTTCCGACATTTATCATAAAATATTGACTTGTGTAGTTTTTGCAAAGATCGATTTCTACATACTTTCACCTTCTTTACACGAGATGTTAATTGGCATGCCTTCTATAAGATTAATTATATTATCCTAACTATTCTTAAAGATAACGAGTAGGAAGGAATAAGGAAGGAAACTCGAACGTATTGGGAATCGGAAAAGTTCACTTGTTCATTGTTTTTGCGAGCTCAATACAGAAAGTCTTGCAAATTCTATTAATATTACAACGTAGTTACAACGTTGACCTTTAGATTAGGAAATATTAATATTGTGAAGTCGGTATTCCTTATAGACCTTATAAAAATAGGCAGTTATTCTACGTAATCCATTTCCTTTCATTAAGTTAATTATTTTCATTCCATGATCGATATTCTTTTATCTTAGTCTGTCCTTTGGGGCCCCTACACACTAGGCTAGTAGTTTAGTCGAAATTGTTAACAATATACACACTCATATAGAATCTTAGTGTATATTATCTACAATTGTTACTAATTCACTACCTTCTCGACTAAACTACTAGCCTAGCGTGAACAAGACCTCCATGAAGACATTTCAAGAATAAGTTCCGTTGTATATGTAATTACAATTTTATGAATTCGTTTATACCATAATGCAGAGACTTTTACAAATGTGTGACAAACATACACAATTAAAAACATAAAACTCCAATTATCATATTTGAAGTTTCCACAGGATACACGTACCTGTGATACCTATATTAAAAACCAATAATTTAAGATTAGGATTACTAGTATAAATAATGCAATATTCCTACAACAGTGTAGAAGAATTAAGGATGAACATTGTCGGGCTTACTACTGACCTCGGCTGGCTTAAGTGATTTTCACACTCGAGAAACATTCACCATTTCAGTTCACCCGGCTGGGATTTGAACCCAGACCTTCGTCTCGCATAGTAGGAATCATATATATACTAAAATAGATTTAAAAATACGAAAATTTTATTTAGGTATTCCAGCCAGTGCAAACTGGTCCACCAATTTTTTTTTGTTATTTTTATTTACATTAAACTTTGTAAGTAAATTTATTTTGTATTATATGGGAGAGTCGTAGTAGAAATTATTGACAAAAAGGAGCGAGAGAAACAGAGAGAGTCGAGAGTCAACCCTTTGACGCCGTGACTTAATTTGAATGTCACCCAACTTCAGACTATTCGAGTACCTACGTGGGCGTTTTCAATTTTATTACGAATGCCTACCATATTTTCGAAAGTGTTTTGTTTCAAACACCTACACCCAAATTACGGAAAATTTATCATTTCCCAAGACGCAATTTCCGTATAAAATATCACTCTTTTCATTGTATTTCCGAATACTACTGAATATACCCACGTAGAAATACCCAGTGACATTTAAATAAGAAAGTACTACAATATAGAGACTACGTATCGCGGATAATATTATCTTTCACGTATGTGTATAAGGGCTTAACGGTTGACAATCCACACGGCGCCTTAGAGGCGTTTTTTGATATTTTAATAATAAATTGTAGGTGTAGCTAACCTCCTTAAAAGGCTGGTAATCAAAGTACTTTATTGTGTGTCTACAGCACGTGAAAGTACCATGAATTTTGACTTGAGCATGTATTAAAATTGCATCCTGGAAAAGACTTTCTTAAAATACCTATATATTACATACCATACCATAGACCATAAATAACTACAGCGGCCCGCAGAATAGAACCACCCGCAGACCCATCACAAATGAAGAGCAGCCCTGTCCAAAGTGCGACAAAGTGTGCTTGTCCAGAATCGGCCTCCACAGTCACCTTCGATGGCATCACCGGCAGGAACAACTACGTAGCAACGATTCTTCGGATGCTTCATAAATATGCTCGGCAACGGGCTCTAGGCATTATTATTATTATATATTACAAAAAAATGTAGAATTAGGAATGCCATAAAAACACAATTGATTAAACGTGAATAATACTCAAAATCATATAGTCACATTATGTACATAGAGGTTTCCGTTAGAAGATAGCGGCATGTAGAGGGGGTGACATGGTGGTAACTATTATGAAAAAAGTATAAAAAAATGTGGGGACTTAAACTACACTACACAAGAATTCTACTTACATTGGTGCAACAACCACATGCGTTAAAAAATACTAACGTATCGATAGTCTTGAAAAAAGTTCGATTAAATTTTCCATCAATGGCATCAATTATTTATAACATTATAAACTAACTTTAGGATACAGAGTAGTATGTTAATAAAATTTGTGCCTATGAGGCGCTAGAACGACGCAAGTCCATCAAAATTTGTATCGACGTTTCACAGTTAAGGGACCATAATTTATATCTCCGACGAGTAATAAATCCTTCAATTTCTATAATATCTTACATGTGTGCCTCATAATAATACATATCTCATTCCTGGAATTTCTTTTTTTTTTATATATACTTAGGTATAAAGCTACCTACTCGTATTATATTTATATCGTGAACTCTTGCGGATGGTGACATTTCACAAACAGATGCGAACTGACGTTAAGGAAATGAAAAAATATCTACTAGGATGTATTTTATTAGGCACATTCGATATTATTATCGCGCCTTTCTCCACAAAAAATAGTAACCAAATAACGTAAAAATATAATATCCTACTATCACGTCTTTCCACATATGAGGTAATATTTTGCCGCACTAGTCATTTCGAAATGTGTGACTACGAATATTGTCAGTAACTTAACTGACAATATCGTTTTGTGCTTCTGTGCACCGGAGTTTTTTTATTGTCACGTTTCATGTTTCAATATTATTTGGTTCTTAATATTATTTGCGGGTACCATCAACTTATTACTTTTTTTGAGTGAACTAAATCATTATTTTGTTGGTGTGTTGGTACTTGATGCTAATGGCATATTTACTTTTTAAAATTTAATGGGTGTCTACGTGTTAGTATATTTAATTGTTTTATATTCACTTGATTGATTTGTAATGTACCTACCATGCGTGCATGCTGTGGACACTCTTAATTTAGATGTTAACGTGAATTATATATTTTGTGTTTGTCATTATGTATGTTTGTTAACTTTCCGTGTGTGTGTCCCTTATATAAATAAACTCATGACATATATGTGTATCTATAACTTCTCCATGTCTGCTTCGTTGCACCCTTTGAGACATTCACAATGGTAGAAAACACTTCGTTGCTTAACTTAAAATAAATTCAATTCAAATGAACTTTGAAAATCCTTGTGAAAAAGTCAGCACTAATTTTCTTGGTCAGTAAAAGTCAGCACTTAATAACTCATAAAATTGATCTACTTGTAAATCAATTTGTATCTTAACAAAGAGTCGTTTCTTCCATACTTTGTTATTTGGAGAACTATGATGAATGTTAAATTATAGGTTCATTGTATAATTCTTAAGTTCACTGAAACGGTTATTTCAATCTTATCTATTAGATACAATTTACTACAGAGACAACCAGATTGAAGAAAGATAAGAATAATATAATTCGTAATCTCACTTTATAAAATCCTATTTATAAATAGACGTATTCTTATAAACAACACTTAACGGATAAACAGTACAACGAACTTAACTTGTACTTACACATTGGTAATCCACGGTTCACTGTCAAGATTTGATTCATTTCACCAAAAATGATTCGTTTGACGGACGGAGTCATTCAATTAATTGATTGTTATGATCTCAGACTTGGTCGCAAATGATTCAATGAATCGTTGAGTGAATTGAGTCCATCTTCTTCTTCATCCAATAAATTCAATTACTCAACAAACAAAGCTTGCGTATTTGCCAACTATTGAAGGATGTATTTTTCTATTTCTCGGCATTATTGGTGGAATGGTGGGATGTATCATCTGACAGAGTTTTATGATGTTGAAGTCGTTTTCATATGGTTTACTTTATTGATTCGCTCATTTGAACTAATCTTTTCTCGACAACTCATCTCTAAATTCCATTCAATCTTCTTACAGTACCTATGTAGTACTAAGCCCGTATTAAGAATGCTAATGGGAATCATACAAAACACATCAGCTTATGATTCAAATTTGTAACTACAAAGCAAATCTGTCGCAGTAATCCTTAAGAAGATGTTGTATTTGTATTTTGCTTTTGTAAGAGTAACGAAGTAAGAGTAGGTTTATTGTGTAAAAAGATATAAAAATAAATATTGTGTTCCTCTTTTATGTTATTGATAAAACAGTTTACTGTTCTACTCTTAACGCCCACGACCGTCACAGAGGATACAAATAAATCAATATAGTCTTCTTCTTCTCAGGTTTCAATCCAAAGGATTTGTTTGCAGCAAAGAACACCTCGCTTTCCACTCCCCCCGGTCCTCCGCACAACGCTTCAGCTCCAAGTATGAGGAGCAGCTCATATCCTGGAGAACCTGCTCCATATATTCCTGTCGGGGTCGCCCTCTGTGAGTTGTCCCCTCGGTCATTCCCTCCATTACGGTGTGGAGGAGGTTTTCGTGTCGTATTGTGTGGCCTATCCACTTGGCCCGTCTCTCTGAGATTGTTTTGAGAAGGTGCCTTCCTTCTTCGATTCTGTTGAGAACTTCGTCATTCAATATAGTAAACCATCAGATAGACAAGGAGGTTTTTTTTATTATTTTTACGAAACATATTTCAGTGAAATCAGTCATTATCCTATTTGGAGACCCTTCTCATTTTAAGTAATACGTTTTTTTTTATAGAACTTATAGGTAACTCTACGGAATTTTTAACATAACTTGTAGGTAAGGGTATGATATTTTGTATAGGCACAACTTGTACGTGATGATGTAGTATTTCTATATAATTTGTGGGTGAGGGTATCGTAATTTTACATAAATAAATAAATAAATAAATAAATAAAACTTTATTGGCCAGAAAATATATGTAACAACAAAAACAAAACAAGATAATACAGTGTGCCAAAAGGCGGACTTATTGCAAAAGCAATATCTTACAGTCAACCCGAGAAAATAAAGAAAAACTTAAATATGTACTATAATAATAAAGTACGTAAATATAAAGATACAAATACATAATATATACATATAAATATACACACATAATACATACAAATAGATAATATGATAAATAAATAATAAAATAAAATAAATAAAATAAAACATAACTTTAAGGTAACGAATAGGTATTTTTTACATAACTCGTAGGTAACGGTATGATATTTTTTACATAACTTGTAGTTAACGGTATGGTATTTTTATTATTAACTTATAGTTAACGGACTAATATTGAGGAAAAGTCTTACAGATTGTAAGAATATTAACCGTTTGGTATTTAAGATATTTTTATTTTATTTTATTATATTATACTACCTTCTTGTCCAAGCATACAATAATATTATTAGCCTATAGTTGCCAATTTCCGGAATTTCATTACACTTCTAAATGTGTTACACTTTCGTCAATCCAAAAACTAGTTAGATTTTTATGATGTCATTATCACTTCTGTCTGGAGGAACTTTCCGCATTTGATTCGTTTTATTATTAAAGTTACGCCCGTAACTGCTGACTACAGTTACAACTGTAGGAATAAAAAGTTTATATAGATGTGGATGTAATACCCACAGGCGATAGATTGACGTAGATCTACATGGCTTACTTACTTACTTACATAATAAAATTGAGCTATACTTTATGACCATGTTATCTTCTCTAGAAATACTTGTCCCAGTTCCTTATATCGATGGAACGTTTTATGACTCGACATATCGTGATAATTTTCATCAGTTAATCAGCTTATTGAGTAATTTGAATTATTTTGAATAAGCTTCGGCAAGCTAAGAATGTACCCAAAAATGTATCATTTCACGAGTTTCAGCTATCTATACATATAGTCATCCAGTATTTCAAGCACAAATATTTTTCCTTCGAGGAAGGGCTCAATGTTTACAAAAAAGGCTATGCCTTTATATTTTTCGTAGCTATAAAATATTATATTTTCTTCTTCTTCATTATCTTTTCTTAGATTTTATGATATGTTTGTTCTCGAAAGCTCTCATTTTTTATATTTTCCAAAAAAAGTAAAATATTTTTCCTTCAAGGGAGGGCTCATTGTTTACAAAATAGGGCTACCCTTTTTCATTTTGTCTGAAATAGTCAATCAATAGCAACAAAATGTTCGAACACTTCAACCCTATATTAATTTTATTATCCTTTGTGTTTATATTATGAACTGCGTAGTTTAGTTGGTAATCAGGATCTATCTAATCCTGGATTATATTGTATACAAACCATCAAATTAATAGATATCATAATCTAGGTATAGTTAAGGTATTTTAGACATCGATAAACCACTTAATTTATCACCGAACGAACGAATTCCTTACAAGTACACCAAAGGGATCACAAGGCATTTCCAATCAGAACCTTTAAATAGGTTTGTAAAATATGTTGTTCATATTTCGTGACATTTTCCCACATTATTTCGTTTTCTTTTTCCTTTAAATTCTCGTGAGTAGGTATCGAGTTTTCTGAAGATGATCGATTATAAATTAGGTATATTAACTGAGCATTTGATAGGTTAAAGGACATATCTAAATATATTATATTATCCAGGCAACCATCAAAGGCTTGACATTAATATCCTGTTAATAATAATATCAATATACACAACCTTTATACAACCTTATGATGGGTTTACACGTGCGGAAAAAATAGTAAAGGTAAAAATGAAAGACTAGTATACTTATAGTTTAAAATCTACGTACCTACCTTGTGACTTTTATTACACGCCACTAGCGTTCCTCATCATCAGGCGTTTGAAAGATACTTCCACCGAGTACCGTCGGTAAAAATCTTCATGACAAAATAATACTTCTTGTACTTCTTATACTCAGGTCTTTTTCTACAGAATTAACCGTGTCTAGTTACGGAGTATCTTAGCTGTTATTCGATCTTTCAGGAGGTCGTCCAGGCATCCTTCTCCACTCTTGTTTTGGGAAATAGGTAGTTTTGGGAAGTTCTAGGTAGTTTTGGGAAGTTCTAGGTAGTTTTGGGAAGTTCATACACCAAAGTACGTACCAGATCGATTTTCGGAGGTGCGTATAACCTTTAGCCATATTTTTGCAAAATGCTCCCCCGATGTCGCAATACAGACATGTTTGATTTATTTATTTATTCATTTAATCACTCATAAACGGCCATATGGTCTTTAACATAATATATCAATGATAAAATAGTGTGGTTTAGGCATATTGAAAGAATGAGTGACGATAGGATGACATAAATAAGGTATGTGGCTGAAAAAAAAAACCCTAATTTAGTGAACACCGGGCTGGTGGAAGGCAACTCATAGATTAACTTATCCCAATGCAGTTTACATTGGTAGAGTAAGTATTCTATCGTGTTACTATCCCGTTTACTCTATCCGTGTACAATCTGCTTAAGGGTTGAGACATCCCGTAATATTCTATATATTGTGATATTTGGGAACCCCTTGAATCCCTGAAATATATTACGTATACCATTGTTGTGTATTCTGGGGTCATCTAATTTGGTTATGGTATTTTTATCAGTATAATACATTGTGAATTCAATATTGCGAAACCATTTCAACAGAAAGGGATGGAGTACCTACGCGTATTATATTACCTATGTCCTTGAATAAAAATTCTAATCCTCCAATATTGAATTTCTACTTTTTTCTTAATCGACATTTCTATAGAAACGTCCTTTGAATACAAATTGCTAATTATTGGTTTTTTAAAGCCATGTTTTTAAGTTCATCATCGCTTTTGAAAAAGTATGAACCTAATAAAAAATATGTACTGTTTAGACTGCAAGATATTGCGTCTATCCACATTTTTACAATAAATTCTCTACCTCTTCTAATTATTTCCAAACTGCTTATCTATTTTAATGTTGAAGTCTGTTTTAATTTAATTTAATTTAAGTCTGGCGCTTGGTCCTCTCCGCTCACCCCGGAAGGAAAGGTGGGATTGTTAGATAAATAAATTTTAGGTTTGCAAAGAGATCACTGTAGAGCGATAAGCTCGCTCTAGTGAACATTTCTATCTTAATCATATATTCTCTAACACACATTTAGTAAACAAAGCAATGTGACGTAAGGGCGCCCTCACTCCGCACTAGACACTAAATAAGAGCACCTAAATATTATTACATTGTCAACAGGCTGTAACTAATTTACTTATGTGTAATGTTGACATACAATATATATAATATTGTAGAGTAAACACAATAACTGATCGATCTATTCTACAATAATAGTCTACGAAACTACGCCGTTTGTAGAAGCTGCCTTATTATTACACTGGCAAAGAACTTACGTATAATCTTACATATTTCTCGTCGAAAGCGGGTATGATTGTAACGCAGAACTGTGACAGTTTATGCAAGTTGTTCGAATAGGTATTATGTAGTAATTCAAAACATTTTAGATCGCGGCGCCACCTTCGAAATTATTTTAATAATACCACATTTTTTCATTGATATTGCGAGCCTCTAAAATGTTTTGGGTAGTTGTCGATAAATGTCAACACTTTTACAGTTCGCAGCTTTCATTGATTATTAAGTTTACTGGGCATCATTGAGCTCTCTTATGTTTGGTTGACACATTTTGATCTGTTAAGTCTTCTTCTTCTTATTTCTCTTCTATTAGATCGGGGGATCTGTTTCTTGCACAGGGGCTTCCTGGGACAGCGAACTCCGAAGTGTAAAGTGAATTGGTTAATATTGTAGTTCAAATACCTGTTATTGCCGAATAGAAAATCATTCATTCAAGTCTCATACTTTGCTAAATATAAATTTAATTTATCGTAAGAACGTACGTACACTAACGAGAAAGGATAAGGAATTCTGGCGATCTGTTCTACCTACCTCGATAACTGCGTCATTTTTAACGGCTTTCAGCTAGTTATTACGTAACTGTTACGACTGTCGACTACGCCCGCTACAATGTTACAAGATACATACTTACCCACTACAAATACATATTTTCGTTCTACGCTTTACTACTGCTACGTTCTACTACGCTACGGAGAACAACATTGTGGCCAAAACTCGAACAAAGGTTCTTGAACCGATGTTTGCATTCGGTACAACAATGTAGAATGATACAACTAGACACCGTGTCGCCATGTTGCCCTGGTAGCCGAGATTATTTTGTGTATTGTACGCTATACAAAGTACGTCATATCTACATCTCTCTACTTAAACCTTAAACAGAACAATATTCTACATCTAATTTATCTCTGTAAGTTTATAGCAAACACAGTCACTTTAGAACAACGTCATCATTCTCTCATGTGTACCTGAACATGCGATTTTTTTTTGCCGGAATTAGGAAGATTACTCAGCTGATACTAAAGATATCACACTAAGGCTTAAAACATGGATAAATGAGAGTATGTTTTATGGATCTCAGTGGTTAAAATAGGATTATTTTATATAATCTCGATGAAAAATAGATCTCTTTAGTCTCTCTAGTTTTATTTTTAATAGGTTATTCCTGTAGTTTCTAATGCTGTAATGGTTTAAATTTTCAAGCTAACATAGCGAATGTTTTTATGTACATATATTGGAAAAAAGTCCCTTTTTAAAAACATCTAAAATAAAAAAAAATGACAGGTTATTCTTCCTTTGCACTTACACACTCGTAAAAAATTTGAACAGAACGCATAGTTCTTCATTGCTGCAGCTAGCTTGCCTCAGTGGACAGTATCTGTGTATATTTTTGTTTTCTTATTGCTTGCAAAGAAAAAATAAATACCTTCAAGTATTATAATATAGTTACTCGTACTTTCATAAAATGTATATTCATTTTATATCAATCTGACAGCTTAGGAAATATTTTTAAAAAAGCTGAGCAAAAGTACTTACCTAAGAAATAATTAATTTTTGTAAGGTTATTTTTATCTCGGTATCCCTATTATATTTTATTATAAAAATATTATGTTTTCAGGCATAATAAATAAGGTATCTACTGCAGCTTTGAGGGAATCTGATAAATAAATTTAATGAGCTTTCACTCCCTCACTTTTTAGAGTGCTTTTTTTTCTCTAGAGCTGATGTCTTGGGTATTAAGTTTTCGCAAATTGAAATTCTGAGAATTTTTCCTTTCTTTGTCTAGGCTGTCGTCTTTTGGAAATTATTATTTTTTGAATAATGAACCTAATCCGTTTTGTGTAGATGTCATCTCAAATAAAGAAGGTTTAGACATCAGCGTTAATGTAGACAACGTAGAAAACAAACACGTTTTATATTTTTATTTTAACCATACTCTCTGACTACCCCACAAGGGACGCGGCGTAAGAGAATGGGTATTTTAAATAATCGTAAAAAAATTGTACAATATTTAATGACTTCACATCCTAGAACTGTGTTTCGCTGTTTTCCAAACGATTCAAAATACACCCTTCCGAGGCTCTTGGATTCTTTCATTCTAATGCCACCGCCCACCAAGAATAGACAGAATCGAAATATGTAAAAAGATATGAAGACTCTCGTGAGATACGAGTATCAAACACGGCCGTATGCGGTAACTGGAATCTTCTCGATCGCTCGGAGTCTTCCAAGGCTTGAGCTGGACAAAATCTGACTTACGATCTGGATTTCTTTTCCAACGCACTTTTATTCCATACCGCATAATATGACCCCACGCCTCCCTTAGATCCCCCGAATCGCTTTACACATTTCTTGTCTCTGGAGAAAACTGATCCATTTTTGTACAAAATCGTATTGTAACTGACACGTACGTTTGTAAAGTTTCAGGTCTCTATGTAGTCAGGAAATGGTTAAAACATCGATTGGAAGATTCGCGCACAGACAAAAAGAATCCAAAATAACAACGGAGCGAAGTTAAATAAGATATTTTAAAAACTATTCCATAAAGAGATTCAAAGCCATAAAAAATAGACCGGCGTAGAAAAAAAAACTGAGAAGGAATATTCTAGAACGTTCACGTTATCTACATTTTTAATACGCCCACTACCTGTTTAGGGTATTCTTATTTGTTTTATTCTTTTTTTAGGGCTCATGTTTGAATTATTTTTCAAATAGATTCACGGTAAAATAATGTGAAATACGTTTTCACAGACCGAAGGTAAATAAATTTGTAATACTTGTATATTTGTGTTTATTTACGTGTGGCCATCATTTTCTCTTAAAATTATATTCTAGAATTTTGTTATTTGACAAAGTCATTTTATTATTTGCGTAGACAGATTTTTCTCTAAGGTCAACAATTTTATATGTATACATACAAGCTTCTATGCCCGGTGGGACAGCGCCCAGATTTTCGATTTAAAGCAACCACTAAATTACATAGGTACACGTTTTTTGTATTTAAGATGTAACTGTAAGATGTATTTGTTTTTTTTTTATTCTGCTCTATCGTCACTCAAAATATGTATCCGTGTAAAAATAATTCCTCACAAGAAATGAAATACTACCTACAAATATTGCCACTACGGTTTCCGAACAACTACATTCAGCATACCCTCATCGAAAATCGTATAGTTTCAATTTATACGATTGGTTTGCAGCAAAGCCCCATGTCTCTTTCTCCACTCATCTTTGTCTTGTGCGGCTCTTTTTAACTCTTTAAAAGAGTCGAAGCCCATATCCTGGCAGCGGTCATCCAAGTTTTCTGCATGTCTTTCTGCTATTACATTGAACAGGTGTCTTCCTCCTTTGATTTTGTTAAGAACTTCTTCGTTCGTTATGTGATCCCTCTGTAGGACCACATCTCAAAAGCTTCCAGTCTCTTTTTATCTCTTTCACTGCTTGTATTTCTATGATAATTATGGTAGATGGATTTTACAAGTGGAAATACTTCACATATCATACTTGCGCAAACAATTTTCCATTTCATGAAAGGTTTTTACTCTGCTAATATTAATAGTCTGTAACTACTTATATGAAATGCTAGGTATTTTATTTGGATGATGAAATTCATAGTAATATTATTCCCTTAGCTTTTTAGTTCAGCAACTTGTCTCAACTTAGTTTAATTATATTTGTACGGAATGCGTTTACATAAATTTAAACTTGTCCTGTAGTTTTGTGTATTTAACTCTTAGTCTAACCCACCGTCGAGGCTCTCTGATCTTTCAGGGAGATACTATAATAATGACGAGTCGGTATAATAATTTTCCGTGTGTTTGTAATTTCAGGAACTCTAGGGCTTTGAATAGTTAGACTTAAAGCATTTCCAACTTTGTTAATTACTATTGTACCGTCTGACTCACCGTATCACTGATAAATATCTGGAGTAAAGCACACATTCATAACAATATATGATATATTCTTTTTCAGCCTTCAACTCCTGAGCATAGGTCTCTTAACAACATCTCCATTCCTTGGTGTCACTTGCCTTTCTTACCTACTCACTCAATCGACATCGACGTAGCGATGGGTTCACCACTTGTAACTGACAAAAATCCATGTTTACGGGAGAAGGAAAAAAACCGTTACAATTAAAACACTGAAGTGTATGAGTTACGTGTTGTCATATTTAGGGAAAAAATGTTGGAGACACGTTTTTGTTAGATCCGAGATGAAGCGTGCGAATTAGTAGATTTTTTTACGTGTATTCTCCCACCGTCTTCTCTTCCGCTATTCTTCTGCACTGGAAATGGTTGTTATCTAATAAACTGCTCGAATGAGACGTGAGTATGATTCATGTTAAACAAGGGATTCCGGTATCCTGATCTCGAGAAATAAATTTTCATTTAGATTAGTAAAATTGTATAGTAAAATTTTATTTACGGAGAGAAAATATTTCTGTATGATTTAAAAGCCAATAACTGGATAATTATTCCTGTTCGTAGAAAATGCTATTGGTAAAGGATAACTTCTCCATAATACGAATTCCCTAAATAAACATTGTTTGATGTTGTGAGATATTATTTCAATAGAAACAAGCGTATTTTTTTCTTTTTATTTCTAGACGGCTACACTTTGAGGTAATCTGAAAGATGAATATTTTACAGATTTTTACAAATACGTTTATTTTCCATTTGAAAAATGACGCACATGATTTTCCGCACAATTTCTTTTGATTATTCGATACTTTGCCCTTAATTTGTATATTTATTTGATCCTTCAAGTGAGTACATAGTTTTGAACGGTTTAATTTCATTTTAAAAGTCTCTACCAGGAAAAAAAACAACATATAGCATCATGACAAAACACTTTTCCCACTATTGACTACTATGTATCTCTCAAAGAAATGTTTTTTTTTTCTCTCTAGTGAACAAACTTTTATTAGATAATTTTTTGACAATAGCTTCTATTAGTTTGTTTTTGGCAACTAAGCAACCAATCTCAGAAATTTAATAAATTTAACGTCATTTTTATTTACTTGGAAATGGAAATGGAAATGTGCACTACGACAAAACTTTCCCAATTATTCCACGATTTACAATTTCAAGACCAAATAATGAGGTAACCAGATATTTTTCTTCCATATTTCATTATCAGCCATTTTTTCTTGCTATAAGACCTTCATCTTTCGATGTACACCGTTCGCATGAGCGTTAAGAATATTATTATCAACATTCCGGCTACAGCATTGCGTACATATTATTGATTTGAAAAACCGTATGGGGATCGCGTAGCATCACATTAATATATACTCGTAATATAGAATGGGAAAACTGGGAAATGTTCGCAGAATTAATAACAAAGAAACGAGCTTTTAAAATCATGGTTTTCTAAATACTTTTGAGTAGAGCATTCCATGACTGCTTTCGATATCTATGATTTTTTAACAAGACATCATTTTGAATTATTTTCTTGATGATTATTTAAGAAGGCATGCTAGCGATTTCCCCGTAAAACAAATTTATTAGTGAAGGGAAATAAACCAAATTAAACCATAAGCCTCTAAATTTTCTCCCTGAAAATGAAATCGTTATTAAAAATATTAGATAGGTATAAAGATGGATATAAAGTTCTTTTCTTTTCATCTCGCTTTCCTTCCTTCCTTCCTTGCGTCACTTTTCAGAGAATTTGTTCCAATTATTTTGCTGGTCTTCTTGAATTACATCAACGTAAAGGAGATAAACAGGATAATGGAAGAAAAATAACAAGAAAGTATCTTCTTTCTTTATTAATTATTATTAGACAGGAGTACCTTCGCAAGTCGCTTCTTATTTTCTAATATAACTGATATAGACATTACCTACTCTTGCCTATTGGTATTGTTGTTTTAATAATAGGTATAACCTGTTGTAAGTCTGTTTTCAGATGATGAAAGAATAATGGATATTATTCGCCTCCATATAAATTTTCTTTGTCTCAAGGGGCTTATATTGACTACCTAACTCCTTCAAAATGTATTTTGGTAAAACAATTTCGTCCGTCAAAATTTATTCTGGTAACGTAAACGTTTGAAGAAGAAGAACCGGTCGTTCAATTTATTTCCACAACATGGTTTGATCTAATTATTGTATGCGGTATATCGTGAAAAAACGGCAAATAATAATGTCAAACTTATAACCGGATACCGCACAGTCTCGTATACGTTCAGAGGACTCTGTCCTGCTTAGTGTAGATAGACACTTACCAAAAATGCAAAAATACATCCCCTTCCCATGATTCATTTTACTCATAACACGTTCTTGCTTGACACGGTCGATGCAGTCGAGCCAAGTGATCATGGACAGCCGCACTTCCTCACACATTTTCGATGGTGATCTTAATTTACTCACTTTTGACAACTGTAACCATTACGTAATGCGATTCATGGGAGCGATCGGTATTTTCTTCTTCTTCTTCTTCTGCAGCCACTTAGGTCCTTTGTTGGTCATTGTCCTCCCCTTTGGTCATCCACAGCTTCCTGTCTTGGGCACACTGCATCCATCCACCACCGGCACATTTCTTGATATCGTCAGGCCATCTTGCCTGAGATCTACTGACGCTTCTTAGGCTTGTTCTTGGTCGCCATTCCATTATCTTTTTGGTTGGTATTTCACGTACCTTTAATAAAGTTTCTTTTGTATTTGAATGTGCTCGATTCCTACTATCGTAGTCATTATTTCATTACAAAGTTTAATGAATTATTCAGAAGTGTAGAGGATAAACGTTTCAGAAACATGAACAAGAAATGAAAGCTTTTTATTATATAACATCCCTTGAATCTGTTTCATTCCATTCGAATTATTACGACATGAATCCCATTGTTCGTCCTTTATTAGACTCTTGTAAAATACGTCATGAATGTCTCCTCTGAATACCTGGTCGTGCTATTGTACGTTTAAATTTATCGTGTCTCTCTCTTGTGAGATCAAATCTAATTAACGTCATTCACTTTGAGTTCCCCTGGTGGATTGTACTTTGTAAGCAGCGCTGCCTAACTGTCTAAATCTATACAGAAACAGAAACAACAATGTTTTCGTCACCTTTCGAAATGTAAAAAGATGTATTAATAATGTTATACGTCTGTAAATACCTACGTTTAGGAATGGTGTGATGGTTTGAATGAACAGACATTCATTTTTTTCCTTTTCGACTATCTAATATTCTGACGCAGGTAATTGAGATTTGGGTTAACTGGAAGAAATCCTAGCATTCAGCAGTTGGCCTTAGTGAGCAATTCATTTGTCTGATTGTAAGTTTCTGTACTTACTCTTCATTTTTGAAGTGTAATTAAATGAATAAATAAATGCCCCCTACTCTTTTTAGATATTTTTTTTACTATCCTCTAACAGAGTCAATCAACTTTAATAAAAAACTTAATACATATCTATTCTATATCATACAGACTTGAATCTATGATAATATCATTATGAACTCTTAGACTAAGAAGTTTGAAAAGTTTTATTCTTGTTTGAAGTGATTTGAGTGTGTAATATATTTCTCTCATCGCAGATAGAATTATACTCATACTTTCGATGTAAATCATCAATATTTCATACCGATGTTTCAGTTATATAACACTCATTTTATACTAATTGCGTCTGCGTGTTTTGGCATCAAAACAAGATAGTGTGTTTCTCAATAATTAATTAATCAACTCATTATTATGTAATGTAGATTTTGTCTAAAGATTACGATCGTAAGAAAGATCATTTCGTACTTTTCGTTGATTTAGATTGACGATTTTTATTTCTGTGTGCGTGAATAAATTAAAGTAATTATTCGTACTGTAGAATAATGAGAACCCTGTTATAAAACGGAAACACGCCTCCTCATTTGCTTTAAATTAAATGTCACGTGAAGCACGTGAATATGCATCAGCAATTATAATTTGATAGAACCATGTGACATCCTCATGACTTGAACATTTATGAGTAATTAATTTCCTTATTATATTTTACATGTAATGTCTTCATTGGTATCATATTAGTTGTAGAGATAAATAATTATTGGCTGGTCTGTGTGTCTATAATTCAGAGTAACCTTTGAGAGCGTGTTGCTGCTATCGGCTCGAAATGTTCTAACAGTAATGGTAGGCAACGATGGTATGCTAAAGCAACAAAAGATCACAATATTATTCTATATTTAATCCTGGAACTTTATAGGGAAAATTGAGATCCACCGAACAAGCAAAATTATCTCATAACACTCACCATAATAAGAGTTTAAATCTTATAACAAGCGTATGTTGATCTTCCTGTGACTAAAAGGCCTTATACCAAACATCTCAGAACAAGTTTTTAGTCCTGTGTCAGACATCTTATAACCAATAAAAAATGTTAGTCTTAAATATCAGACGTGTTCATAACCAATATTATTTTAAGGGAATCACTATAACTCTAACACCCATTGCTTTTTAGTATACCGGCTCGTTAGTGCCAAATTTAATTTGGCATTGTTTTGCCAATTATTCATGCAGTTCATTACAAGATGACGAAGACAATAATGACAATAACAATACGTAATTACTTCAATATTAATTTTTCTTTGGCACGGTTTTCTTGTACGGTTTTATTTTCGTTACGGTATTGAACTCGTATCAAAAAACATCCAGTAGTTAATATTACGCGACTTCTATTCGAAATATATTTTAACTGTCACATGTGGTTTCATTATTATTTTTTATTCTGTCCGTGTAATATTTTAATTTAGTGTTATCATTTGAAATACGTCACATGATCAGTATGACGATTTGTCTTGAAAGCCAAGTTACGAATAAGAATTTACGGCATATTTTTTTTTCACTTTTGTTAATAGCCGTCAACCTTGCTGCCAAATAATTTTACCACATATTATTATTAAAACGATTATGATGTCTACGTTTTCTTCTACTCGTAGCGTAATTATTGTTCTTCGGGAATGAAACGTTTTTCCATCTTCCACCATCCACACATATCCCATCCCTTTCAAAAAGGTCAGAACGCCACAAACACGCATGAGAATTCTTTAGAATCTAGATGACATTATTGAGCCACGTAGTTTTTGGACGGCTTTTTTCCCTATTAATACCTTTTTTTCACCCTTCTTCACCCTCTTTGTATTTCTGTCATCACTTATTCTCTACACTTCCCTGAACCATGTTAACTTGTACATTTTACACAACAGCATCAAGCTCTATCAACTAAGTACAGTTTCATTGCTTTGTGAAAGGCTGTGTCATCCAACGAGTTAAATTCAACGGAAAATTTTGAGTATATGCGGAAGCGGAATGTATCGCTGTATTGGGTTTGAATCCCGACGCTAACTATGTATTCTGCACTTCATGACATAATCTTTTAGCGCACTGTGAATTGTGCGGGAAAGTATTTGAGTTTGTGTATACGAGCCCAGATCCTTTCAATAAAATAAATTTCAGGCAATCGCTAATCGAGGCTCGGAAAGCTTTGAAACATCTTGGCCGTACATACTTACAAGTCTCGCTAGAGTTTGAAATAATATCGTTATACCATACATGTAATATAATTGTCAACTTTCAGAAGCAATCTTCCCCTGTCTGTTACTTATCTAATGAAACTAATGATGACATAATCAATAATATGCTAAAGACATACATGAGTTCACAATATTCATCTGGGAGTTTGTTGGGTATGAGTAATTAGATTTGGCATAGCTACCTTCATAATAATAATACAGAGCCGAATGTCTCATCATCTCTCTCGCACTAACAAGACATACCTATCAATCTGTCCTTATCGTTTTATTGCCGCGTTCATCCAAGCAGTAATTCGGAAACCCCAACTTGTAGTCCAGTAAATAGATATTTCGTTTGTAGAGACCTTGCAATAGGTCGGGCAGTTCTCATTTTTTGGTATTTTGGTGATGGAGAGTTCTAATTTCTACCCTTCTTACCCCTCGACGCCCTCCACCATCATGAAAAAAACCTCTAAATCGGCATTTTTTTATTATGCCCTAAGCATATCTAACTTTATTATTCTCCATTTCAAGAAAAATAAGTTATTGGCCGATTTATACAAAGTACAAAATTACATGAACTTTTTTAAAGGCATCCTTTTAAATTATCCTACCGTCTTTTAGTTTTATAAATATCGTAGGTATGCATAATTTTGTGCTCAAGAAATCACAAAATATAAACTTGTTTTGCTTAAAACAATGTTTAACAAAGTTGCAGAATCGCGATTTTTACAATTTTTTTATGACTAAGAACGGAAAAAGACGTATGATTTTTATTTACTTAGGCAGTCCACACTCACTGCAATGGGTGCTTTGTGAGGCGCAAGATTATTGATTATAAATTTTGATTCTACATAACTCTATTACCCAAACAACGAATGGAATTTCAGGACTACACGACCTTTCGCAGGAAAAATATCTTTATTTACTGGACCATACTAAATTTGTACACATAAATAATTTTGATATTATTATTTCTTGGAACCTTCGTTCATTCATTCATTCACACGGATTACACTGATGGAGCAATAGCCCCAAACCATTTTCAAACAATCTACATTATATATACCGATAAAGGTTTCAATACATCAGGGTACCTACCCTACCCTTTATCTGAGTATCTATGTGGATATACTTACCTCAAAAAGCAATCAATATCTTTGGCAAACAGTGCCTACCCAATAACATTACTTTAAATGTGCTGATGTTTCATCTATTTCAATTTGGCGTAGGTATTTCAGTACCTCTCAGAACAAAATCACCCCATGATTAAATCGTACAAAAAAAATTCATATCTCATTTTATATTCTTTCATTTTAAGTATTACCTGTGCTATATACATTTATCCTGCTCGCACTTGTACCAACGTATTGCCTTGTCGATGTTTTGTTTTCTTTTACACGGGAGGTGTATCACTGTGGTGCACTTTCACTGCAATTTTTCCTTGCTTGCTACCTGATGGCATGGAACACACCCTCATGTGTGGTTATGTTATTAGTTAGGTATTTAATATTGTGTCTATACATATCCATAGAATTTATAAGTAGGTTTTATACGCATTTAATTTCATTGTTTCCCGGTAGTTTGCGTATAAGGGAAATCTTATTGTCATAGTTTTTGAAATTTTAGGTATAATTGTATCTGTGTGATTTCATTACGTAACGAAAGTAATTATCCGTTAGGTATACAGGGTATAAGGAGGGTAGTATAGCAAACACAGTCGGTAATGTAGGCAGTTAATATTCAACGATACCGACTCAGTGCTGCGAATTTGTTATTAACGAAAATTAAGTAAGTAATAAATGCTACTCGCCTATTTGAATTTAAAACTAAAAGGTCATTGGGTAATTTGTATAATTCGGCAGTCTGAATAAAAAAAATGTTGCGCGAACAAAAAACTCACTGTAGTATGTACTAAAAAGCTTATACATACAGGGTGTCTGGTATTCAGTTAACATCGGAAAACTGTCAAACCACACTTCGTTAACTTTTTTGCACTTTTTTAACGAGTAAAATTGCTTATATTGTCATGTAGTGTAGATCTACTTTCTAATATGTAAGGGAGATTCGAACTCGTATCGTTTCATGCATTCTGATTGTAACTACTGAATACCAATATTTTCAACGACAAATCAACGCGTTTTGAGTACGAAAACTTGAGTGAATGTGATGAAAGCAAGAAGCGTGTGCACAAATGGGACAGTTTGTTATTCTGTCCACTCTGTCAAGATTGAGGAGATAGATAGACAGACAAATGTTTATCGGGTTGACTTTAAGATATTGCTTTTGCAATGAACATTTTCTGTCTCACAGATTTTGTTTTATTTTATTTTATGTGACACGGACAAGAGACATTAAAAGACATAAATCGTGAATACATTATCATACAAAAAAGAAAAACATCTCAAGTCGACTCTCCAATTAAGGGCGCCCGCAGCATACACCATTAACAAAGGCTGTCAAAATAATACTAAACTAATTAAAGCCAATCAGTGTTCGAAAATATACCACCAAACAACGAATAGAAGTCATTATACAATAGTTAATTTATTAGTGTGTAATGTAATTTTAGTGCTGTTGTCTAAAAGGCGTCGTAGCACTGCGATAAGCTCGCCCTAGCGAACACATTTCACTTAGAGCATTACTAAAAATTTACATTAGAAATCTAGAAATACCATCGTGCATGCATGCTGTATGGCTTAATCAAATTAGTCCTCAGGCATAGCTTCTTGTATGATGATAATTCGAAATTATTTTTCTCTTATAATATTACTTGGACGCGAGGGTTTTTCAATTTAGCGCTTCCGTTCGGCGTTTGACTACAGAGAAAATAATAATATTGAATTTTCAATAGAATTTATAACAACACATTTTAATACTCGTAATAATATCGTAAAATTTAATGATGTAAGCTGAAAAGGACTGCCTGAATAATTGGAAATGGGGAGAACTTACTCCCATATCACAATTATTAAAAATACCTAAGCACTTCTACTTTGCCTTTAGCGTTCCTTATTGGAGCAAAGAGATTTTCGAAGGTTTTCACTGTGAACACTTGACATCTTCTTCAGCCTTCTTCCCTCCACTGCTGGATATAGACCTTGACATAATTGCTTGATTTTCGGTGAACCGTGCGTATAGATTGAAGATCTGTAGACACTAGACGAAGAGAATCCAGCAGGAGTGTCGAAACGTCGATCAAAGTCAATCTACACACGGCTCGCCCGAAAACGAAGCACGGAGAAATTATGAGCCCTTAGACCATAAATGAGTAGGCGCTTACGTTTGGGCATCTTAAAAATGAGTGACGATAAGAATTAGTGGCTGTTTCAAAATGTGTCCGTCCTAGGGTAACCTGGATAGATCACGTTTTCGACCAGATACTCAGGGACGGACGTATGACAAATTGATTGAACGTGATTGAAGCAAGAAGTGGCATTAGAATGGGACAGTGTGGCATTCTGTTCTCTCTGCCTTACGTTTATGTGAAAAGTAGCGGGCACTAAATAGAATGACAAATTGGATTGTTGAATAAATCAATGCTGTAGCTGATGTATTATGCATTTAGATGTGTACAATGGGGACCGTTCCATTGTATTATATTGGTCAGCCGTCGACGACCCCGGTGTAAAGTACCTTTACGTGCGTAAAAATCAATTTCTTATTCTTGGGGTTAGAAACATGAATAAATTCCTACTTGTTTTGATTAGAGCAAAAGCTACCTACTTATAATTACTTTGGCTCTTTGCTAAATATTTCCGGAAAGGTTGACGTATATAAATATATTTTGAGGTATGACGTAGAAACGTATACCTACTGATAAAAATAATCCGTTAGCTGGTTACAAAAACAGTTACAGCCTATTAAGAAAGTGATCGTCTCAGATTAATTTTATTGTAAACTACAATTTTGTTTGCTGGCTACAATCCTGCAAATGCAGCCAATATGGTTGCGAAAAAGCTTCAAGTAGCGTCCTTATCAAAAACGATCTCCTTCTTAAAAATAGGTATGTGACTGCATTCCCGACTCTCAAGCCAACCTTGTTAGTGCAACCAATTTTTAGTGTAAGAATGTTCGTCGACCCCTGCATTTTAGGTTGTGTTTGTTAGAATAAAGTTTCAATCGGGGAGAGACGTCGGTTGTGCAATGTTATGTTTTGTGTGGTTGTTTCCAATCGAATTATTTGACGAAACAATGGTTACCTTTACCTATAACTCCATTATTGTACAATGTATGCATAGTTTAGTACTGAAGGTATGAGAGCTTATGTTTCTGACAGATTCCCCTCCCCTTCCCTATAAGCCACGGGCTTCGATTGACATAAATGTTTTACAATTTCAATACTTGTTTCAACTATTGTAACTCTCGCTGAAAATAAAAACAGACACTTTGTTACAAAGTAAACTTTGTTGTTTTGTTGAGCGAAAATCGTTCCATTAATTGCTTCACCTTTTCAACTTTGTATGAAACTGTATGCGCAGAATAATAATAACGTGAGAGACAAAATCGATTTAGGCTTACTGGATCAATAAGGGACCGAATATATAAAAAAAAAATGCTCAACTCAGAACGTAAATATTGTATCAACAAAATTACTGCATTATGTAATCAAAGTATGAGAGTAATCTCAAGTTTCCGTAAATTTTAGAGGTGCGAGTAACTTTAGAATGGCTCTCCACACACGTCCGGAAGTTCATTAAAAACCATTAAAACTTATCCGTGCTTTACGTCTTAGAATAATATCTTCAGTATTAGTTTAATTTTTCGTTGATTCGTGTTCAGTTAGATGTTTTTAACATATTTTTCTATCATTTTCCCATTATACATGAGTGTTGAATAGCTCATTAACTAAGGTTCATATTTCCGTAGTCCAGCCGCTGTAGATTGTTTTGGTATTTTATGTAATGTAAAAATTATAATGGAACCGTTCGGGCGTTAAGCTTTACATGGATCATTACAATGTTTATAAAACAAATTTAAAACTTATTAAACTTTCTGTGGTGAATAATTGATGAAGTCGTCACGGGATGGTGAGAGAAGTATTGTTTCGGGTGTCTTGATTGTCTTCAACTCAAATTTAGTTTTCTGATTGGATTTTCTTAAGGCTTCATTATATTATTTGGAGTACCGACCTATCTACTTAACTTTCTTAATTAAGTTTTGGTTAATTTTCCCAAAACCCATTCGCTCTGAAGCAGTTAATTACTTACTAACTAGTACTTAATATTATTATAATTTTCTTTGCTTTTATGAAACCAAAATTTTAATAACATATTAAAAATTCATTCAACAAGAAGGTATTATGTTCCAAGTAGGTATTTCGCTATTTACGAGTAATATGCTTACACTCTAGCGAACAAAATATCAATATGGAGCGATTTCTTGATGTGTGTACAATAAATGCCTTTTTGATACTGATAGATAAAATTTATATTTTTCAAGCAATTTTTAATCCCACTAGCATCTTGATCATCATATTATTTAATTCATGATTTTTTGTTTCAACAACAATATTTAATCAATAATTGTATCAAAAATGTATTTTTTTGTATCGTTTTTGTATTTTGTATGAACATATACTAATAGATATGTTTTCTTTATTTTTCAGTCATGGAGAAGATCTCATTGTTACCCCCTTTGCCCAGGTGCTGGCAAGCCTTAGAAGTGTTAGGAATAACTTCCTCAATCTCACAAATGTGCCCACAAACAAGTAAGTACAAAAATGCCTAATATCTACCTCTTTGTTAGCAAAAAATCCCGATTACAATTACGAAGCATAAACATTTTTTTAAAATGAATCTGAATGAATCAAATACACCTTTGTACACTTCACAGTAAGCTTGGAAAGCTTGTGTCGTGAAGTGGAGTAGGTAGGCATCGGGGATCGAACCCGCACCCACTGGATTATTATCAATATTATTTAATAGTCTCTAATTAACCAATCATTAGGATGCTTAACGATTTATGATAAGCGTCATGTAATAACGTAATCTCGAAGTATTCGGCAGTTGTCTGTTGATTCGTGGAATAAAACAATTCTGGAAGTTGGTCTGCATTCTCTTATAATTTCCCATTATTTCAAAACAGTCACAGACTCTTACTAACTGGTCCCAGGTGGTAAACAGTTCTCTCTTTTTATTCATTAAATTAAAAAAAACTCTTTCATTGAAGACTCGATCAACCCATGAGGTCCGTAACATTCACCTATACCAAATTTATCTAAGAAATAAACAAACTGTTGCTTTACATTACAATGTAAGCTTGACAATTAAAAATAACATGAAAATTGTATTTACTCCTGATTTTATACTATCACTATAACATTATTGTCTTACATCTCTATTTTCAGATCACGTCGATCATCAGGCGCAGCCGCGGCGGCGACTCCGCAGGCAAAGAATCTCGCGCCTGGAGGTATGCAAACTCACTCACACCTTAATCCATGTTAATTAATTATTATTATAATGCCTATAAGGTACTAACTACTGTCATTATAATTATAGACATAATAATTAAACTGTTTAGGTACATCGATGTATGTAAATAACGAATTATTCCCTATAATAATTACGAGGATACTGGGGAATTTGGGGAATAGAGATGTAATCAAAATGCTAATGCCGAATGTTAATATTAGTTAATACGCAGTATATTGCCAAATAATCAATGTATGTTATGAGTAGACAGATAATCATTTACACGAGGCACACATTGTGTAAGCTTTGTACACGTACAATAATTATAGAACAGGTACTAAGTTAATCAAATGATATATTTCTGACTTATCAGAAAGACTCAATCAGACTAACTCCAACTATTCTCTTTTTCAAGAGTAAACTGAAGCATCATTACCTCTCCACGAATAATCCATCAAACTCTCAACTTCCTTGTTTCCTTCCTTGTTCTTCATTCCATCCTCCGCAACATATTATATTTTTATTTTTTGTATGTATATTATTATTTTGTAGGTATCTTCTCTTGTTTTCCATCCTTTCCTAAGTATGTGTACAATTGTTTAAATCTCATTTTATTCACACAAGTGGTTGGTTGGAAGACATTGCCTACGGCAATAAACCCTCCATTTGGTATAATGTTTTATATCCAATAAAGCTTTTATTTTTTTTATTTAAGATCATTTTAGTGTGAAAGTGTTGTAGTTCGTATGATTGAATGTTTGTTGCTGTGAATGTCATACTTTTTTTCTATTCAACATTCAGTTTTGTAAGACACGTGTAAGGAATACGCAATATTGCCTGTAACATCTTATGTTTAAAAGGGTTACCTACATGATAAACATCTTAATAATTGCAAACGGCCTCAGGAAACATTAATATCAATATTTGGAAATTTCATTTAAGCATTCGTCATAACAATATTAAAGTCCTTTCCACGTGTATGAAAAATGTTAGTAAAAATAAAATAAAATATTGTAGTTTGATTTCAAAAAAGATTTCTTTTTGAAAAAAAACTGGCCTGATAAAATATTTATCATGAGTCTATGTAATACCTATAAGGCAACCTAATGATAAATTATAAATTTTTGGACCTTTGTCCATAAAAAATATAAAAGGATATTCGTATTATTTTAATACTCTCGTCGAATCCCTTCCAAGAAACTATTTTGAAATTAGTAGTAAAATTCTGAGAGTTTTTGGTACCATTAGTATATTATAATAGTACTTTTAGGTATTATACAATTATGTATGTGATAAAATAAACATGTTTACTGTAAACATGAAACAGGTGCCTATTTTTATTTAAAAAATCAGATTTTTGTAACCTGTGGGAAAGTTTTTTTCTTAAAAGAAAATAAAATTGTCTTAAAAAATCGAAACAGGTCAAACCCTAGGTAAGAATTATTTCTACGATTAAAAAAGATAAAAAAACATATAGTTGGCTTCACAATATCCGTCTGGGAAAACCTATTTTCTGCGAACGATTCCTTATTGCCATCACAATTAATTCGTTTTCTCAAAGACCACAAAACTTATTGACTTTACATTAAGATAAAATAAATAAAATAGAGTAATTTACATATATAGTAAAATATGTAAAAATATTAGGTTTATTCTACTTAGTTTCGACACTAATGACGTTTCTCACAAAACCAATATAAGTAAAAAAAATACAATCACAAAATAATCTCGTTAAACAGAAATAAAACAAAAATAAAAACAAATTAATTAAATAGTAGATACATGATATGTACGCAGGTTTAAGATTTTTATGAGTCGATTTCATTATTTTTCATGTTTTTTTCTTTCGCTAAACGCTCATAACTTTGAGACCATAAAAAATGTGTATCTTGGCTACGCCGAAAAGTTGGCAGACAATCGGTACCTAAACACGATAAAGTATTTAGGCATTTCCATAACGTGATATAATATTTTGCCCACTGTTTGTACAAGTCCCATTTCCGACCCTCTCTCCAAATTCCCGATCCCCTTGAAATATTTCATTATAGCTTTTGTACTTCAGACCTATATAGGAAGCTCGATTGATTAAATTTAATTTGATTGTTAACGTTGCTTCATTGCTGAATAAATTATTATTCCTATTCTAATAATTCCAAAGAGGCTTTGCGAACAATGAAGGTTAAAGGAACGCGTATTAGGTAAAATTCAATATCATATATTTCTACGTGTTTTTCGTAAGTTGGAGACTTTTTTTTCTTGATCCTTGTTAGTAGTTATATTGAGGTGAAAATTACATATATAAAGTAGTGTTGGAATGGCCGGAAAAAAACCTAAAATAGTTTTAAATATAGGGTAACCACAGGTAACAAAATATTCGGGCGTTTTAGCTTGCCCTTTGTCTTAAATTGTTAAAGTACTCTATTACATATTATTGGAGAGTAGTTTGGACGATTAAAATTGTACCAAATTAAATATGCATTTAAAAATGTTACTTGAACTTATTTGAATTTAATTTTTCAGATGACGCCTACATGAAGCTGGCCCTGGAGACCATGGAAGAATTGGATTGGTGCTTGGATCAACTTGAAACCATACAGACGCATAGATCCGTGTCTGATATGGCATCACTCAAGGTAGGATTTTTATCTGTACTACTCAATCTCATTGATGAGTCGTTCTGCGCATATCAACTGCGCATCTTCTTGTTAAAATATTATAATTGTTGAAAGTTTTCGCGACGGTCCACGATGTATGTAGAGTTTTCGAGCTTGATTGTGTTGTAAGATTCTGACATTTCGGCGAACCCACTATACCGCCTTGATTACGATTGTAATCCAACTAAGAAATTTATTTATTTATTTATTCACGGCGCAAGCCTGAATAATAATAATAACAAGTACAATATAAGCTACAACAAAAATAAGTAAGTTAAGGTACATCTGAAACATTGACAAAAAATATAAAATATGAGATCAAAAGTACATGAGAAATGGTTTGTAAAGACTAATTTGCAGGTATAGACAGCCGACAATAATCACTATTAATATTTACAGTATATAGATATATGTTTAAAGAAATGGTGTATAATTATAATTGTATACCTGCTACCTTGTCAAATCTTATTGCCTGCAAATTTTACGTAAAGAATTAATAAATAAGTAAGTTAATAACTTAATAGATCTTCTTCTTCTTCGCCCTAGCCTTTGTCCCATTTACTTGGGGTCGGCTCTCCTAGTCCTCATCCTCCAAGTCTTTCGGTCCCCTGTATCTTCCGCCCGAAGCCCTGCCCCCTTTAGATCCCTGGCGATTGTGGACATCCATGTGGTCTGGGGTCTGCCCGGTCTTCTGGGCCCTACCTCAATGTCCATTGTCCTTCTTATCATATTATCCTGTGGCAGTCTCATGATGTGTCCGTACCAACGCAGTCTATTTTCGGTCACTTTTTCTTAATAACTTAATAGATAAGTAGACAAAAGTGAAATTACAAAAATCCTTGTTAATTAACTGTAATCATAAGTAATTGGGTCTTTCAAAAAATTATCGTGCAGGTATGTAATTATTTTCCATAGAAAAATCCTTCGTTTTTCCTAAGAATGTATCGTTTTTCATTCGCCAATTAGTAACTAACGAAAATATAATTCACTGACGATTTTTTTCCGTGAGCAAAATAAATTTCATCTCTTTCAAACGTTTTCATGTTTAATTAATTATTCGTTTAATAAACTGTTGCTTAATATCAAATACCCAATTAATTTTACTTTATTTAAATATTTTCATTCGCGTAATCCATCATAATCTCTTTTCATTTCGCTAAATATTTTTTTGCCCTACAGCAATATTGTTTAATTTCAAATTTATTTTTATTTTTTAAGCTTAAGCACAGTGATTCATACAAAAATCATATATACTCACCTACTCTTAATTGTATCAAAAAATGTTTCGAGATTTTTCATAGAACGCTGAAAAATAAATAGGTGTTTAATAGATAGCGTTAACCACATTTATTTTATAGTTCCTAATTTGTATTAGCTTTGAAATAGGATCGGTAGATGGATATGTTTAATAATATTTAACCTTTCGATTTCGTAAAACAACCGAGGTGGTCGGTTGCTGTGTTAGTAACATGCTCGACCGTCAAAATCAGGGTAATACTGAATTCAGAAAGAGGTTTTGGTCGGAGCTTTTTTGCAAACGGTCGATTCAGTTAACTGAACTTCAAGACGCGTGTGGCCGCGCTTACAAAGATGTATCAGGATTATTTTTTCAAATTCGACTCTTTTAAATTATCCCCTACACTTTCTTCAAAATTTGTTTCCCTTCCTTGAGAACAAGTGATGCGGAATACGTCAACTCAATAGAACTGAAATTCAGTTAAGGAACTTATTGAATCAATACTTAAATAGGAGAAAAAGTAAAAAGCTACTTTTATTATATTTTGTAACTTTATGTTCTTACATCTGTAAATGTTCAGAAGTTCCAATGTATTTCCTATGGATTGAATCGTCTCACAGAAAGAGGGTTGGGCAAAATAATCTTAAGTAAATTATTATTATGACTAGCTGTATTACCCGTGCTTCGCAACGGCAAAATTTGTGTATGTATGGTGAAGTAGGTCGGCAGTGGAACCCAAAATCAGTGGTACCATCATGTTTAGTCAAAGTACTGCAGAGCCACTAAAATTCACAACAGTTTTGGTGGGTCTGCATAAAATAAACTTTTTTCTTTGAATTTGACTCCCCCCCCAGCCCCCTAACTCCCTCTCCTTATTCCTGCGGATGTCGGGAGGGTGACTATTCATCTTATTGAGGTGGAAAACTATGGATTCGACACCAATATCACTTTTTCATTCCGACCCCCCCCCCAGCCCCCCCTTACTCCCTCCCCTTATTCCTGCGGATGTCGGGAGGGTTACTATTCATCTTATTGAGGTGGAAAACTATGGATTCGACACTAATATCACTTTTTCATCCCGACCCCCCGCTAGCCCCCCCTAACTCCCTCCCCTTATTCCTGCGGATGTCGGGAGGGTGACTATTCATCTTATTGAGGTGGAAAACTATGGATTCGACACCAATATCACTTTTTCATTCCGACCCCCCCCCCCCCCAGCCCCCCCTTACTCCCTCTCCTTATTCCTGCGGATGTCGGGAGGGTTACTATTCATCTTATCGAGGTGGAGAACTATAGATTCGACACTAATATCACTTTTTTTATTCCGACCCCCCTAGCCCCCCTAACCACCTCCCCCCCTCTTTATTCCTGCGGATCCCGGGAGGGTTACTATTCATCTTTTCGATACAAAAAGCTATATGGATTGGACAATAATTGATTATTTCTATGCCCCCCTCTTCGTGCCCCCCCCTCAGACCCCGCACCCCCGTATGAACCATCCTTGGGGCAAGCACAACAATTTCCCCAAAGTTTCATCTCAATCGGATGAGCGGTTTAGGAGTCTATTAAGGATAAGGTGAAAATGTTACAAACATAGGTACGAACTAAAATATTTATGTGGGATTAAATTTATTATAATGAGAATCCAATTTTGAATAATGAAAATTTAATTAGTAAATTGTAAACTTTAAAATTACAAAACATTACAATAATAATTTCAGTTTAATTAAACTTTATTTAAAAGCGAGTAGGAATTCGTAATATTTCAAACTTCAACGTTTCACAATTTATTGTAAAGTAAAATAAAAATCGTAAAGTTCTACAGCACAACATATTTATATTTCTTTTAACATAATATTATTACTGCAAAAAGTAAATTTAACTTGGCTCGCCCAACTAGGCACAATCTGTATTTGGATCATCCAAAAAAATAAAATAAACTAATTGAAATAGGAACAACGTGAAAAGAATTAACCGGAACAGTTTCTTCTTCTTCGAGACTTTGCCCTAGTGAGAATGACTTAGTATTACAATAAATGTTGATTTTTTTGTTGAATTGTTTTATATGAAATATTCACATAAACTGAAGTGAAGAAATGAAATAGAAGAAATCTTGAATGAAAAATAATCTTTTATATATAACCCAATCGGTGGTGTTTGTAATCCCAGATAAATCCGTTTTTGATTTGAGATTTTGGTATAAGATACCTAGAAAGTACTTCTGAAATGTTATTTAACTTATAACCTTTAAAAAATTCACTAGGAGCCATTCAAAATCTATTGACATAAAAAATAATAAAGAAAGAATATTGTTATTGTGGCAACCCTAGACTAATCAATCACAGTCGTCTGACACTTGTCAACGACGTGACGCCATCGGTAATTCTCAGCCCTAATAGCGCCACCTGTGGTCTCATTGTGCAGAAACAGTAAATTTTATACGAAAAATAAAAGAGAAAAGAAAAATCCCTCTTTTTACTTACTTTTTCTTTACTTTCGTATACCAAGTTTTTCTCCTTTGTTATCATTCTTGTCTTTGGCTGTATCTCTCCTTTCATTGTCTAAATATCCCCATTGTTGTACGTGTCAATTGGAAGACATTGATAACAAGACGGGAGTTACGCTATGTGACTAATTAGTTTCAAGAAAAACTCTATGAAGGGCGTATCCTGGATTGTTAAAAGATATTATGTTCTTTTAACTTGAAGGACTTTATATAAAAATATCCTTTAGATACTGGGAATCTGTCGTGTTTGATTTTTATTTACAAATCATTACACCATTTTAATGATACGAGTGTTATTGTTGGGCTAAAAATAAAATAACTCAATTACTACTACCCCCTCAAACGTCCTTGGATGTATCTTCTCAATAATTACTTTTACTCGGCTTGACTGTGAGATATTGCTTACGCAATAAGTCCGCCTTCAAGCACACTACTATATTGTCTTGCTTTGTAACTCTGGATGATTTTTGGTTAATAAAGATTTATTTATTTATTACTCTAAAACCGTCATTAGATTTTTTTTTCAATAAAGATTTTATTTATTTATTTTAAGAAACCTTTATACTCCTAGAAGGAGATCCTGTAACAAAAGCTAAATCTTCATCATTGTCACTTCTGCATCCACTCTGAACACAGGCCTCCCCCATTGATGTCCTATCCTAAGTTTAATGTAATAAAACGCACAATCCAAAATAATTCCTCTTGTATAGTGATAGTGACGATTAATGTATAGCTAGTTATTAATAAGTTTTCGTTGAAAAACACAGCCTTCAGATAATAATTTTATGAAATCTATTATGCCTACGTACTACATAACGAGTCTAGACGATTTTCTGGTCTGGTGAAGCACTGCGCCCGAAGCTCAATAATTTCGACAAGACAAATCTATGAAATAATAATTCCAGTTTCTCAGAAAAGATTATGAAAAACTTAAATTCATCATCGTTTTTACAAAATGGACAGAAATATCTCATCTTGATCACGTTTACCCAACAACACTGATATATTATTATACACCTGTCTTCAATTTTTTTCGTTTAAATAAGATCTGGCCTTGTACGCATAAACGCAAATACTTTCTTGTATACTTTTTGGAATACAATATATGAGTTTTCAACCTACCTCACGATTTACGCGCATGATCTCTAGTAACATTAATTTTGGTACAATAATGGTACCTTTTGAGTCAAAGACTACGGGTTCATATCCTCCCCAAAACGAGTACAACATAACTTCCATCAAGCTGATCCAACAGCTGGGTTAATGTGATCACTTTACACTACAGTAACATTCACCAAATCCAGTTCTTCATTCTACCTTGAGCGACATTCGCCGGAACTGAAACAAAAAGTATACACAATCTCGTGTAGCGTGAAAGCTCGCGTTTCAAAAGTTTTGAAACAATATTTTTATTGTATAAAATTATCCTTGCCCCGCCGCTTCATTCCTCACCACTTCAGGCGTTTCGCATTATCTTCTTTCAAATCGTCAACTTGTCTCTCAGAATAAACGTTAACGTTAAATTATTATTAGGTATAACACAGACGCCTTTCTAACGAATTGTTATTTTGAAAGCTGTTGACTTTTGTATAATTAATTTACTTAAGTAGGTTGATACCTACTAGTTAGTATTACTTCATTAATTTTAATTAACACAGAAATAATAATAGCTCCTCGCGAATCCTGAAATTAGCAGAATTTTGACGCTTGCTATTTACTATCTGTTACATTTAATTGTGAGTTTGTTTTTGTATTCACGCATCGGAGTGGTATTTATGTAGCTATTTTAATTAGCACTCCCCTCAACGACGGATAACCTGTGGTACGATAACGGGTATCCATGGATTTCTTACCTTTATTTCAAAGGATTGCACGACTTTGCAAGAGAGTTCCTCGCAGAGAATGTAGACGACATCTCTGCTAGCTTATTTCGTTCCACTTTTGAAGATAGGCCTCTTCTAAACATTTTCGATATCTTGGGCTATCTGCTGCCATACACGACCGGTAAGCTTGACAATGTATTTCGCCCACCTTTTTCGTGGCTTCCTACGCTTCTTTGGTTATCTCACAGATTCGAGCTGACCGTCTTACTCTCTCCCGTCCTACCGTAAGTCTTCTTGATCTAATTAAAAATGGGGAGTTTAGACGTCGAACAAAGTTACCAACATCGCAGAGAAAAGAGCAAAGCTAAAATGGCATCGGGGTATGTGGCAAGAGAGGACAACTGTTTTAGTCCGACATACCATTCATACTAACATAATATACCTACTAAAATATTATCGTAGATATTGGCTCAATTTACTCTTTATTTATTCGATAGTAAGCCTGATGTAGTACCTACATACCTATAACAGCCACCCTTCGTGGATTCCAAATACTCAAATCGATAATCCGCTTCGCATCATTTTCGATTATATTTAATTTAATTTATCTCAATTGAACCAGTAACTGCCTACCTACTCCGCTTCGCATTAAAATTTCCAACTTTTTGAGTGCTCTCGTCTAAAAAACATTATTAGTAGGTTGGGATCTCTATAACTACGTAGCATAAATGATAGTCTATTGGAGTGAGCCTAAATTTGTTAATCATGACTAATTTTGAGCTAATTGAAGCTTATTAAAAAGCTCTATAAAAAGCTTAAGTTAACGAAAATAATTAGATGACAGGGAAAGGATTCTGATATCCTTCTTGCCTAGCCTATTCTCTAAACAACGCAGTCTTTAAATACATGTATAGCTAGATTTATGAGTGGAAAGATGTTAGTATAATATAAAAGCGCCTTGGAAATAAAACTTTTAAAAAATCATTATAGTTAGGTACCTGTATGGAATCGTTCGAATGGAGTAAGCTTTATAAGCATTACTCTTTGGAGCATCATGTGAAACTAAATCCAGGGTTTACCATCATTGTCTACCTGTGTCCTGCATCTTCTGATATGGTCGCATACACAACCACATCTATCGCTGGTTACTGCACAGTATAAGAAATACCTACCATTATTATAGAGCACTATGTAACGACTGATAAATCACTTGATAACGGGTGCTTTTCTGCGACTAAAAAAATGTAACGATTCAAATCCAGACTATATTCCGTCAATATGTTTCTCTGCTTTACCTTTAAGCACTACCCATACTATACTTGTCTATATTATAATCCTCTAGCTAATACATTCTCGTAAGTAACTTCATAAAAATATACCGTAACAGAAATTAATTTCCTTTTCCATTAACATAAAATTAAATTTCCTACGTTATTCTTTATTCGCGATGTCAATGTATTTTTATTTCTTTTAAGCCCCGAGTTTAACGGGCGGTACTATACCAACTATATTCACAGCGTTCACATACATATTTTTTTTCATATGAAAGTGTAAGCTCAAAATTAAAATAAGGTAAGCTAAGCGACAAAACCGATTTTAAGATTATGTTACGATTTTTTTATCATGATGATTATGTTACCTTTCCCGACGCATTTTTTAAAAATATATAGTTACTATGCCACTTAAGAAAAATGTTTTGTGATGTCTTTTGGATTTTCAGGATTCAAGTGAGCATTGAAGTTTTCTATTTCAGGGTATTTTTTTCATAATATTCTTTCAACCGTAGTTTCTATAAAAATCTGTCCTTAATATTGTGTATTATAATATTCTTATAAAAGTAGATCCCCCTTAAGGGTCCTACGACGGTTAATGGACGCGAGTAGTAAGTAAAAAATCGGGAAATAAAGACGATATTTTCCAACATCCCACCCAACCTGAAACAGATGATTTTTATCCTTCATTAGTTCTGATTTTTATCCTATATACCGGAGAGACGCTCCGCACTACTTTTTATATCCAACTCAATATTTTTCCTCTTCTTCTTCCTCTTTACATGGATCTTCGATCTGTTTTGTTAAGTCAACAATCTCGTTCCCTTGATTGAAAGCTCCAACTTTCTCTTCATATTTTCGGTGGGCGTCGTGATGGTTGACACCCTTCATGAATTTCTTTGGATAGCAAGCTTAAAAATGCTTGTTTGGTCCATTCTTTCGACATTATCCCTCCATATTTTTCAGTATTGCAAAGTAGTGATGGGACACTCCCCTGTTAGAGGCCCGTTAACGTGAAAAGTTTTTCCATCTCTAAGCTCAAAGGAACCAAGATCAATGGTGAATGGGGACCTCGTTATCGGATAAAACTTCGTTATCCTTTTTATTTGTATATCCCGTTTATATTATTATAATCATATTAAGGACAAAAAGTAAAATAAGAGTTTTAAGAATAACTACTATAATACGAGCTCAGGAACGCAAATATTTTTTTTATTTTGATGTATTATACGGTGTTGTGAGTGAGAATGTAAGTGAGCAAATTACGATGGTTTGGGCACAGAAAGATTGGGTGATGATGGGATGACAAAATGAGTATATAATATGATGGTTTAAAGAGGGGGCATTAGAAAACGTAGCCGTCGTAATTTAACATAGATTAAACTCAATTCATATCCACCAAGGACAAACGTGTTCTGCATAAAAGCGATAGAGATATACGTCCTAAAAAGTGGTTGTCAATTGACGGTGCTGCCGAAAGTAGGTACGTGAGTTATGAAATGCATGAATGTGACGGAAGCGAGATGTGTGTGGTGTATGTATGAATAGGACAATGTGCATGGCATTCTATTCCTATGCCTATCCCGCAAAGGATGTGTATGAGGGTAGGTAATAATGTACTGTTTTATTGTAATTGCGGTAAGTGGCGAAAAGGCCTATACATCTGTAATGCCACTCACTGTTTTGTTTTATTATTATTCGCCTACACTTTAAATCATATCAATGTTATAAATGTTGTCGGGTGGATTGCCTTTAGTAATAAAAAAACAAGTTATCTGTAATTTCGAATTGACAGTTTTTAGTCGAGTGAATAATACCCACTTTTATCAGAATCTTAAATTTTCGTTATTTCTCAAAAATATGAATTTATTGTAGCTACGCGACAGACTTTCATATTCCAATAATTCTATAATATTATCCCCCACGCTATAATATTGAAGCTTTAAAGGTTTTTTGTTCATAATTTCTTCATCTGCGTAATAAATAGAGAGCTTTACGTAGATAATATTATTATAACCATCATCCCTTAGAGAAAGCTTCTCTTCTTTGACGTAAGTAGGTAGTAGTTACGTAGGTTTCACAATTTTCTATTGATTGTATTTTAAGCAAACTTCAAAGCTAAAATATGCTCTAGTAGATAAGCAGATAGTTATGTACCTACGCATATTGCCAATAAAAAATATATTTTATAAGTTTGATAGAAAGAAAATATTACATACTAGCTGTATTTCCCGTGCTTCGCAACGGCTAAAATTGTGTACGGGTGGTGAAGTTACATCGTCTTAGAATTAAATTCCTAATGCAATAAATTTTTGGCATATAGGAAGGAATACATTTGTTTTACCTAGTAAAATTATTTTTTATGTATATAGGATTCTGCTCAATTCAAATTTCACAAAAAGATAGTAAAAAAAAGAAGAAAAAAGCGTTGGGTATGGAGTGGGATCGAACTCGTACCCTCGCATCACATAACACTCAATTTAAGTTAAGTACGCTAGCCCCTACACCACGCGAGTCAAAACAGACGACGACAGAAAGTGCCGCGGAGCAAATGTCAAAACTATTTTTTAATTATTATAGACACATTTTTAGTCATACAGAAGTATTTGTAGAGCAAAAACATTGTATAAAAATAATCCTTAGATGTATATCCTAGTTCTAGATTATGTAACGACGCAAACAAATTTAAAAACCATATTAACGGGACTACTTTAAATGGCTTCTTTCATTTTCATACTAACTTGATAGAATTCAGTATCTTGGGAAAACTTGATAATTTTACCAAACCACGATACAAATCATATATTTTAATAGCCTATGTTGAAGCCGAGATTCCATTTGTAAGTTTATTTAATAGATGGATGTCTAAAATCGTCTGGTATTAATGTTTACTCCGGACGCGAATCGTCATTTTTTTCACATTCTTTCCTTTCACGTCCTTTTCATTTTCATTTATGATTCATAGATGGCGGTAGTGATGTTTTATAAAATCAGGAATGAAATAAAAAATCATTATAAATCAATAATTCCCTTTGTTGCACATATTTTTATCCAAAATATCAATACAATCTCGTGCAAAGTCAGTGGCGTATACGAATATCTACTTTTTGTATTGTACGTATATAATTAAAACAAAATTAAATTAGGTGCAATGCGAAATGTTTTTTGTAAACAGTATATATACAATTTTCAAAATAACGTTCCGATGTGATTGTGACGGCGTTTTGTCAAATACTCAACGCTGCCGAAAATCCACAATTATTAAGGAGATTATTATTATTATTATTACATAATTTGTTGCTTATTGTAAATGTAAACTCCTGAAGGTTCGAATATTATAAGGCAAAATATCCCGCCGCATGTATGGGTGATTGGCATAAAATTCATCATGATTGCGTAAAAATGGACATATTTTGCCCAAATTTCGAGTAAACGTCAATTTAACTGATCGTGGAATAAATAACTTATGCCTACAATAAATTGGACACCGCGCATATTAAATTTGTCGTTTGACTTACACTTTTTTTTTCTAATAAAAATATTACTACGATCTTGAATAGTAATTGATACGTACCAGGAATTTTTAACAAGCGATTTATTGCTGAGATAGCCGTTTTTCTTTCTCTGCTACGAGTATGTATCCCAATTTTATCATTTAATATACTTTATCATGCTTAATTTCGTTTCTTCATAAAAAGTAAAATAAAATCTAGAATCTTTTATAATTTTATGACTCAAAATAAACTGCTATTAATCGACTAGAAATCTTACGCGGATGCAGGATTTGCCAAGAAAATTTTCAGTGTTACCAGTCGGAAAAGTCTACATATAATAATATTTATATCCACAGGAAAAAATACAGATATCACATACATAATACAAAAAAAAATTACAGGATAATAATATGATATAATGTCATCAGCCTAATACTGGGAAACATTCACTTACCCAAATATCACGGATACCAAAGGATCAGGCTCAGATGCGCGGAGCCTAGAATACAAGCATAGTGCCTGAAATCGTATCATTATTTATAAATCTTCTTATTACAGTCACGAGTAGATTCATTATTATTATACAGATATTGGCACTGAATAATTGTACAATAATGTACAAAGTCTTTCGTTTTATCCATTGAATAATTATGTAGACAGAAGCATACTCATAAATAGGTAATGTACCTACATAATTCATCAGCAAAGGTCGCATCGGCAAACTTGTACCTGCCTATCTGTCGGTTCCTCGCTATACGCAAAATATTAATTGTTTTCCCATTGTTCACGTGAACGTGGGAAATCTATAATCGGAAATTGGTTTAATAATTTCTGCAAACAAAACCGCACTCGCCTAATACGTCACATTGACGTATAATAATTATAGTGGTTCAGTTTAGAGACTGTAAGGTTTCGAGATTGCATGAAATTGGGGGTTTAAATCGTCGCGAAAAATGGGAATCTGAAGGCTTTTCCTGAAGTATACTTAACTAATTAATTCTGCTACAGAACTCCGCCAAACTTCCCAAGAAATCCTGGAGGAAACTTAAGTGAAAAAACACGCATGATTAGGCATTAGGCATTGGGTGTTAAGAAAACCTGCAGAACATTGAAAATGTGGGAAAGTCCTGACGCCCACGTTGGTGGGTGGCACGAAGAGAGGGGTTTGCTATTTTAGTATATAAAAATTTGGGTACCTACCGCCTATCTTGCTACGTTGCTACAGCTCTTTTCCATACTAATTTTACGAAAGTATCTTTTAAATAAACGTCTACTTAGCTACCATCCTGATTATGCTATGATGTCTATTTTGAAAAAAAAAAGTACACTTTCGCGAAAAATGCGCGAAATTTTCAATCTCTTGAACTTATATTACTGTTAGATAGATACCTAGTGATTATATATTATTCCCATTATTTCAGTTAATTTTACTGTGTGGCGAACTGGCGCAGCGACCACAATATTAATATGAAGCACTAGTCTAATAAATAGAATGGGAAACCTCCGTATTGTTAAATTGTTTTGATAGTTCTTCGCTAGATGGCTCCAGTTTTATTGTTTGTGGCACGAACATAAATTTTCACTAGTAGAATATAACACTACATATAGAAGGTATTTCATACTTAATTAGTAATTTTTAATATGAAATTCAAACGAAACAAATGCCATACTTTCTTGTTCGTACAGTAAAAAGACCCGAGATCCTACTTTTTCTAAGCGCAGATCATATTCTATACTGAACTTTACTGATCATTAAGAAAATGCGTCCGGAAAAGTAAGATTACTCAGTTAATACTAAAGATATCCTTTAAAAAATTAAAACATAGATAAATGAGAATATGTTTTAGTGACTGTAGTGGTTAGAAATCTGATTGTTGCAGTTTTTTCGATAAAAACGATGCCAAAATTATTTCTGAAATTTACTGAAACTTGAAATAGATCTCGTAATTTTTTTATATAATATAATGGTTGATTAAATGTTTAAGGTAAGACACAGGGACTCTAGAGTATATTATTGTTTTTATATTTGTTACCGTTTTTATATGATAAGCCATAATTGATTTTGTCGCTTACTTTACACATTTTTGAAGAAAAAGTTGAAGCATAGAATCCTAATAGAAGGATTTTTACTCAAAGAAATCTCCTCCTAATACATTTACATAATTTTACTCTTCTAGCTAAAGCAGATTAAAACTTGCCAATCAATTCCTAATTAATTCACTCGTATTATTTCTAACTACATTAAGTTTAGGGAAATCGTATCTTACCCGCATCTTCTGAATTAATAATTACTTTGTAAAGTAGAACAGTTTCTCTTATTCTACAACACAACATTGAGAAGGTGAGAAAGTACTTTGTTAATAATGTATTAACCTAGTATACCTACCCAGTTGAAGAGATTTTATGTATACCTTCAAGGTGCGAAGCTACCTAAGAACGCGATTCCCATTGAGTTACCTTTTTTGAAAAAAGGATAGGTGTTATAGTGTCTAATCTGACGTAATCCCATAAGAATTGTTATAGTCACGGCTTCCCTTCTGCAGTTTCCTTTTGCCACTGATACCTACTTTATGTATAAATGAGTTAAAGTGTAGGTGCTTGCATTGTTACACAATCTCACGAATAACATACGTAGGTACGTCTTTACGTTTGTACGTAGGCCTCCCTTCCCGACTTCCGACGTTCCCTGTCAGCAGCTACCCTGTGGCACTGGTGTCCGGCCACTTTCTTAATGTCATCGGACCATCTTAGGTCTATATAATACTTTTCATACCATTCGTGTCCACTCCGGGACCAAGGACTCTCCCATTTCCTTCCACGATGCTCTATCTTGGACTCTCTAGATCCAGTTGACACCCACGACATATCTAACGTATGCCTATAATAAACCAGCTTCAATTTGTGGGGAGTGTCATGGGGAGACTCACAATAAAAATACTCAGAAAAGATGAAGAATATCTCTCGTGTTATTCACGTGGTTTATACATGGTGAGTTCATAAAACACGCGATCTACACATGATCTTCAACTCTGCTCAATCAGCTAACACTCAATTACAAACTATAAGTGTTACGTAATTAGTGGATGTAAATCCACGTGCTTAGTTAGAGACTACTGCGAATACAGCATCGGCCTTTAAAATGTTCCCCATTGACTTTTGAATATGGCAGAAATCATTAATGTGGTGTAAAAACCGGGATCATTTTGCACAACGATCATCAAGTATTCTTTTAACATGCAATAAGGACCATTGCCTTGAAATAAATAGACTTTACAAGGTGCCGTGACCCCAAAACCTTAGGGTCAATCACGTAAATATACGTAGGTACTAATAATTTCGCTACTTACTTGCAATTTCGTACTCTTTCAGAGTTTATTATATGTCCATGTGTTGTTTAAATGGTTTCCGTCTGTTTGTTATACTCGTGTACAATGTACGTAAGTATATAAGTATATCAACTTACTTACAAAATTGAAAATCCAGAATTCTTGCAGTGAAACTTGCGCAGACAGTCTCAAATTATTTCTAACAATAGATTAAGACGGATTGTGATTAAACCTACTAGATACCTTAGATGTTTTCGAATGTCTTGTTATCCTTAAAAAGTATTAAATTACAAATTATGTACCTACCTGCCTTTGCGAATACATCTGCATACTAATAGATATCTACAACGACATTATTATTTGACGAATACCTACATATAGACAAAGAAACGAACGTCAAAAGGTAGTGAGTAGTATAGCAGTGAGATATCGTATTACCGAATGTAGAATTTCTTAGTATGCTTTGGGTTAAAATACTATGGGTTGTGTGTGCCTTTGACGAAGGAGATGTAACTCTTACGTCAAACTGTGTGAAGGTATGTAAGTAGTATAATCATTTACAACTGTATATAACTTCATTTTGCCTTATTTCATTTTATTCCTAAGGAGGTATATCAACAAAAAACATGCGAAAAACTGCCTCGGGAAAAGTGAGATTATTCAGCTAATATTGAAGATATTATCCTAAGACTTAAAACATGGATAAATAAGAATGTGCTTTAGGGTATTTAGTATATAAAAATTCATTAAATAATCTTGATAAAAAATAATTCCAATTTTACGTTTAAAATTTACCGAAACTTATTCCCGTAGTTTGTTAGATATAATGCAGTAATTTGGTGGACAAAATATTAATTTATTATTCATATTTTCTTTGACGCGAGGAAAACCTTTGACGCAGGTATCTATCGATCAATGAATCACTTATCATATGAGTAACCACGAAAGCAAAGGTATTATTATATTTCTATATATTTCACTCGTGTGAATCATGTTTTTTTTCACTTACTAATGTTGTATAATGGGCTGTTTCTATGAGCATAATAAATTATAGGTATTTACTATTTAGTCCTCTGACGTGAAGATGACGCAGTCGTTTACTATTACTCTATTTCACCTTTCAACGTTAAATGTGATCACATTCAGTCGCCTGCTCAGCATCCACAACCTTTGCGAAAGTAAGAGATCTAATAAGTCCTGTTTTTACAAGAAGGCATTCAGCGTCGCTGGACCAACGACGTGAAACAGACTGTCGGTAGACCTTGGGAAAGACTCGGGTAAATCCAGCTTCAGGAGAAAGCTGAAAACTGCGAATTTCAATATCAACTTTACACGCCCTTGAGAGTGAAAAAGGCGCAAAATAAATCATCCATCGTGATGTTTTTCAGATTCAGAACCAATTCAACCAATAGTCGGCAAAACATTCAAGGCAAAAAGGTTTAATATCTGACATTGCATCGTAATGGCTATATCCCACGGAAGGTGAATCCTGCTTCGTCCGTAGATTCGCATGCCGTGGGAAGGAGTGAGTCCGTGAATCTACAGACTTTTTCATAGCGATTTGTATGGCGGTACGTAATATCGCAGACGTGCACGGATCGTGGGAAATAGGTTGCCTGTGAATCCGCGGACACGCCTTGATGAATCCAGATGAATCCGTCTAATCCATAGCGTTTGGATAACTTGCAATACAAGTGTTGAATCCAATAAACATATACGTAGATATTTCTTTAGGAAACATCCCAAACAGACAGTTTTTTTCATTTTATTTCTTCTTCTCTATTTTAAAATGTATTTTAATTAAAATTAAACTTTTTTTTCAATTATTTCAATGTTAATTTATAGTTTGATAATTACAAAATGTGTAATATAATTATGTGTGTGTGTGTGTGTGTGTGTGTGTGTGTGTGTGTGTGTGTGTGTGTGTGTGTGTGTGTGTGTGTGTGTGTGTGTGTGTGTGTGTGTGTGTGTGTGTGTGTGTGTGTGTGTGTGTGTGTGTGTGTGTGTGTGTGTGTGTGTGTGTGTGTGTGTGTGTGTGTGTGTGTGTTGATTCTCACAAAATAAAAAACGTTTTATTAAAAAATATAATTATGTATATATTTATGTACCTATTAGCTTATTACGTTACTTCATTTTCTATAGTATAACTATTAAACGTAATACATATATATTCCATTTGTCGCCGTCCACAAGTTTTTTGTGTATATGAGTAAAAAGGCGTGTGGATGGAACGTTTATCTTGGCTCGTTTGCGTAACAGACCGTTGACGCCTTTTTACTCATGAACGCAAAAAACTCGTAGACGCTCGCAAGCGTGTGGCGGCGACATTAACTTTTACTTAAAGTATTATACCGAATCGGTAGGTATTACCTATATAATTGGCACCAGGAATGACGTCACAGTCTTTTCCCACGGCATTAAGGTTCAAAATCGCGTGACAATCGCATGATAAAATGGTAAAAATAGCGTTTTTTTTTTTTTTTTTGAGGTTAATTTTGCGTCTATCAAAAAACTTTTACGGTTATTCCCTAGGTTTTAATGCATATTATCAGTACAAAAAAAATTTTACTCAACGACTTTCAGGAAACGAGTATCCGTCTTTCGGAAAAAAGATCAGAGGTGTTTTCCATTGTTTTTTGAGAATCTATACAAGATATAAAAAATCTTTTACGGTTATATAAAGGTGCAATGCATCTACCCTATTTTGTTCCAAAGTATAATTAATAACGGTTGTCGAGATAGAAGGTCTCCCGTTTTTAGAAATTTTTGAAATGTCGGTATGCATACTCTTAACATTACTTACTGTAAATTAATACTGATTCAAAAGTTATTCATAGGTACAAAAATACATAATACAAGAATATGATACTAAATTGATAACATGTAGCTACCTACATTAACTGAAAATAACGTGTTGTAATTTTTGCTAGTCGGGTAATTTGTATATTTTTGTAACAATTTTACAATAAAAATAATTATTATTCGATATATTTTCGGATATATATTCACTAACAACGAGGGTTGTCAACCGTACTAGAGTATAATAATAATATTGAAAGTGAGTTGCAAGAAATATATGGATCGCAAAATACTATATATTTTTTTTTTTGGCAACAACTAAGAAAATATCAACCAAATCCGCTTCACTTGTAAAATTTAAACGTAGTTTAAGAATTATACATTGCCTGCAGTTTTCGACTGACGAATGAGTGTGTAATTTACATTAATTTGAAAATTGAGAAAACCACACTTTTCTAGCAAATAAAAATATTATAAAATTCAAGCAGTTCATAAAATGACAGTTTTTATTTAAATAGATAAGTAGATATTTATTTATTTATTGCACATGGAACAGATACAGTCACAAAAACAAACATTGGCAGGTACATTAATACAAAAATATCAATACACAAGACCAATTACATCCGTTCACAATTAGCACACACGCAAAACAAATAGATTACATTACATAGTTAAAAATATATATCTTATATCTATAAAACATTTATGGTAGGGAAGGAGGAAGCATGGGAAGAGGAAGAAGAAGAGGAAGAAAGGAGGGGACAATGAAGGAAGCAACAAAAAAAGAGTTAAGAACTGATATCAAGAACAATAAGATAATGTGTATGTTTTCTTTTATTTTCATAAAATTATCGAATTACACCCTGATACATATTTGTAAACTTCATAACAAGCTTAAAAGCTTGTGTCGTGAAGTGGGGTATGTCGGCATCGAGGATCGAGCGCGTTAGCAACCAGGCTTCCAATAACTTTTTAAAATTACTTATTGATGCAGATGGAATAATCAGCTGAAAAAATGTTGACAACCCTACTTACATGTTTCAGCGCGTGTATACACAACGGTTTCCGAAGAAAAACCCATAGGAGTATTTACGATGATGTAGTATGAACCCCAAAAAACACAAAAACCCTTCAGAAATATGACGTACTTAATGTAGTTCTGGACAATTTACATCCAGACCTGCATTAAATTGTACCACAAATGTGTTATAGTTTTGTATTGTCTATGTGTTTATTGCTTTCATTCTTTTTTGTTGTGTTTATTGATTTATTGCATTTGATTTTGTGTTTGTAAACCTGACGATTCCAAGTGCCTTAAATATGGTCTACAGATGATTAAAAACCAATAAAAAATCCTCAAATAATAAAAGCTTAAACTTTTTAGTTGGATTTCAGTAGATGAATTATTTATAAAATGTTGAAATCATTGTCTATCCCATTTTAGATCCGCTTGCTTATTCGTATTTTTTAATCTATTCTAGTTCCTAATATAATTTACTCGAATACTAATCGATACAATTAATTTTATTTACAAAATTCAATTAAATTTGTGCTTTTATCCCTAAAAAAAATCCTGTGTGGCTTTTGTACGACTTTTGTGGGGTTTATTTATTTTGAGCAATATGCTTATGGGTTTCGTACTGTTACAATATACAACGAGAGTGAGGGAGACAGACATACCCGCATAATTCGAAAAATAAAATCAAAATAAATAATGTATAAATTTAGATTCCCCAGTTGCCATAGAGTGGGGAACATTATATTTTCTTATTATTTATTGAATTAATTTTTCTGGAATTTTGTTACATCGAATTATAAGTCCATGTGGTGCATTTTATCAGTATGATGCCAATCTTTCAAATGTCTCCCTTCAAAAATTATGTACCTAATCTATTAGTCTAAATAACACACGAATGATAAAGAAATTATTATTTTATTTAAAATGAAAAAAAGTTTAAGGTACCAATCATTATATTTTTCTAATACCACGGACCTGAAACAGCACAATTTTTGCACTGATACTGGGCCGGTATTCTTTTATTCTGATAATATCGACATTAATAATATTAAAAATAAATAAATAAATTATTTAATGGGTTCTCTAATTTCCAGTTATGGTAGACATTTTTTCCCGTACAAATAAAATATAATGTACACCCCGACACATAATGCGCCCGCTACACGCTCGCGAGTCACCGCGACCTTTTGGTGTTCATGAGTAAAAAGGGGTGCGGATGGATCGTTTATCTTGACATGTACGTAACCGACCGTTGACGCCTTTTTACTCATGAACACCAAAAGGTCGTGGTGACTCGCGAGCGTGTAGCGGGCCCATAACGGGACTGAAAGAGATTAGCAGCTAATTTGAGAAAAACCGGTGTTGAAAAATAACGCGTGATACAAGATACAAAAACTCCGTGTGACAAACTTTAAAAAATATCACCCACAAACAAGTTTAATTAATGCCGCAGGCAATGCTTTCTTTTATTTTTTTTTTTACTAAATTACAATTAATATTGGTGTAAAGACAATAATTTATTCTCGTACCTGATCGATCTAATTTTTAAACACAAAAACAGAATTAGTATATATTCAACAGTATGACAGAGATAATTATTATTATCTATTTATTATATTATCTATTTATTTATTTATTGCTTCAACGGACTCAAGATATTTTCAAAATTTACAACGTTAAAGTTAAAAAGTTAAAAATATTAATACAATGAATTATTATATTATTATAAAAATAGGGAACTATTTCCCCATACCCCGTGCACGAAATCATCCATCCGGAAGGGATTAATCCAGATTCGCGTACGAATCCGGATTCACTTGTCGTGGGAAGGCACCCTAAGAAATGAAAATTTTGTTCCGACGACCTTATATTGCAGTAGCATTAGGCAATGGGATGCAATGTAACCTACAAACATAGGAGCGATCAAGGAACATTATAGTAATCTCGAGAAGGCGATTTGTGTGTTGCGATGATTGTTCCATAGATCATACATAATTTTTATCTTTACACGTATATCACCTAATGAATCATTACTGACCCCTCTTCCACTGTATCCGTCTAAATATAACTCTATCCATGATGAATTATTATGACATTACCATTTTTCATACAATAACGAAGATACATACATACTGCTTCCGCCAATTAAGTGTTCTGTGTATCAGTATGACAGCACACACGGTTAAACAACAATAGATATAATAGGCGCTTCACAATTCACATTTGTTTCAATCAATTTGTGATTATAGTATGCCACGTTTGTACAATAAAAAGATTCACTATGTATAGAAGAGTTTAATAAACGACATTACTCGTCTTTGACCTAGACCCTGATTCCGATATAATTACGAACATTATGTAGTACTTGGAACAAACACCGAGCGCTAGAGTCGAGCCAATTTTCTAATCAATTTGTTGACATCAAAGGACAAGGTTTTTTCACGTACTTACTTCAATTGTTATTGTTTTTATCGCATATATTCAGATTGTTTTTATCGAGTAATTGTTATGATTTCTAGGTTAGCTGCATAAATTTATGTTTGTAGGGCACAATATACGTAGCAGGGCCGCCACGAAGGGTTTCGCCGCCTGCGTGCTAAATCCAAAAGTCCTCCCCCTCCATACCATATTTCTGTGATACAAAAAATTACTTATATATGTATTGAAAAACAACTTTGCGTTTTTATTTAAAATAAACAAATTTTCCATACGAAATTTTTACTCCTGAGTGTATGCAAACTTTACAGCGTTTAATTAAAACTTTTAATTAAATGTTGTTTTAATATTCAATCAATCAAAATTCACAGGTAATTTAAAACTTAATTAAGAATGTTTTATACGTTCAGGGGTTTCAAATTTATCACGTGAAATTCATGAATTTTTTTTGGTTACATATTTATCGAGACATATTATTTAATTGCACTAGGTATTATAAAATTTATATTAAAACTGTACAAATATCTATACAGTAAACTCAAAATATCTTTTATGTAATAATATAAATCGAAACGTCAAGTGATATAAAAAATAACTCGAGAGATTGATATACTGAAAACATTAACCACATCTTTCAGGTCCAAAATCTCTAACTCCCGTTTTCACCAACTTTTACCTAAGAAGGAGACCCCTAAGAAATTTCCATACAAAAACAGAGATAATATTCTATTTATTGACACGCAGGCCTACCAACCACACCCTAATTCCATACAAAATGCAACACACAACTCATCTACGTTAGGTGCCCAAATATCTCTGCCCAGGCTAGGTGAGTTGCGTGTTGCATTTTGTATGGAATTAGGGTGTGGTTGGTAGGCCTGCGTGTCAATAAATAGAATATTATCTCTGTTTATGTATGGAAATTTCTTAGGGGTCTCCTTCTTAGGTAAAAGTTGGTGAAAACGGGGGTAAGGGTTTTTAATTCTTTCATTTGGACAATTTCACTATCGTCGAAAAAGTTTTATAGTTATTCAATAGTTTTTAATGCTCATTGTCACCACAAAAAAGGACTTTTCTTCAGGACTTTCGGAAGGTCTGAAACTTTTTTGAATATTTTTTTTTTTCGTAATATTTTCTATGTTCAATATATGAATAATCTATTGCACTAATTCACTAGAAGAAGGTTTAATGAAACTACCCTGTTTTTTACAAAGCATATTTAGTAAGGTTGTTAAGATATTTGGACTGAAATATACCCCCTAGGTATTCAATAGGTACAACAATGCTAGTTACGTACGCAATACTACATAAAGTGTGAAAGATAATATGCGGCTAGGTATAATGTTTAAGTGCTAACTTAGGACTAATTCGATTGATTATCGTTACTGGCCGACAAGGCCGCCCTTGCATTTTCTTTGTTATTTTAATGTTGTGTTAATATGATTAAGTAGCTACCCATTAAAATATTAGCACAGACACGTCGAGGCTAAAATTTCCAGGCAAACACGCGGAACTGCTTTGAAAATTGCGATCTCTATTCAAGATAATTTCTCTGACATTGATCTCAACTTGGTTCAACGAATCGTCAATTATGATGTCTAGAGACGAGTCGTTCATGAACTAATCACGTATGAATCGAGAAATAAAATTACCGATTCGAAAGTGAATCGATTCGTAGGTTCATCCATCACAATACTAATTAAACAATAAAATTTAAGATATTTGGTTTGACCAATAATTAATTAATATAGGTAGCATATCTACAGATCGCCTCACAAAGCCCCATAGCCGCTCTATTCACACATTTGATGGAAATCAGATGATAAACAGGTATTTTGGGGCTCTAGTTTGCGGCTGACCATATTCGAAATCAACCCATGTAAATCCCGCATTAGACCTTCATTGTTAGTTAGAATTTGCACTCCATAATTAACGTTAGTGTGAATCGTCTAATGAAAATTTTAATGTGCATCCTTTGATAGGCTAATGCAACGTCGCTGGAATCCAAATTCATGATGGACTAGATAGATAGACAGATTCCAGTTTCAGTGAGTGGAATGGAATGAATCGAATCATTGAAATGAGCCGAGGGTTACCAACTGTAATTACTTACTATAGTCGTATATCCTTGTCAATGAAAATCTGTGTGTATACCGCAGCTTTGAGTGCTGAGTTTGTTTATCATTACAAAGCCATTAACTTATTAACACACCGTCTGGAATATATTTTTTCAGCCTTCTACGGCAATAAAACTTACAATTTATTGATTCCAAACGTTCAATGGGTTGAGTATTTTTTAAAATCAAATCACATTTCATGGCTAGTGGTGGACAATTAATCAAAACCCCAATCGAATTTTCAGTTCTGGAAATCTTGGAGAAGCGTTGGTTTTTCAAATTAAGATTACTGCATCTCGCTTCGCCACTCATAATGTTTTGACTAAAGTAACTCGATTGCAAGATTTCTATTATTAATTTTTTTTCGACTCCATAAACCACTAAAACATGCATTTGACAAGTATTTATGAAACTCAGGCTTTCATGCCATTATTTTCGCATGTTCGACAAGCTTTTTAAATGCTAGTTTCGTAACTGATCAAGAGATAATTGTAAAAAAAAATATGTGACTAATTTCTGAACGATTACGAAAGTTTCGATTGCTCCAAATATAATAGTGACCCATCGCTACACATTTAGCTATATTATTGTGTTACTATGCGGAATTAAATCAAATATCACGACCCCAGTGATGGGAATAGAATCAATCGTTTCTATTTATCATCGTAACAAAGTGGTATTATGATTAATGTGTATTTTTATTAATATTAATCACGTGCCAAATGATCTACAAAAAATATTAGAGATAGATCTACACAAAATATTAATATGCTTTACATACATACATAGCAACATATTGTAAGTTTTCGTTTCATCGATCGTTGAAATATTATGCTAAAACTAGATTTCTCTATAACACGCTAGAGAATTTAACTCCCCATTTGAAAATCAAATGCCAAACCTGGCTATAGCTTCTTCTGAATATTATAAAGTATGAAAACTGGAAATACATATTACCAAACGATTCTTCTCATTCATATACCTTGGTGAAGATTTTTTCTAAAAAAGTTTCCAGGAAAAATACGATACCTGATACGGTCCGTGGATTCAACCTACATAACATTTTACATATCTAGCTAGATTATCCTACAGTACATCATAAACAAACAAAAAAACATCCGGTACCTAATTAAGTAATTAAGTAGCATCCCAAATCTTATTGCGATCTCATAATGATTGCACGTGATACAGTTTTTCCTACAGCTTTTCCAGCACGTGATACAGTTTTTACTAAGGTCAAATAAGTTACTAATTATTTATAACATCGACTAATGATAATTTTATTTTATTTGCTATATTTATAAGGACCGCCATTGTTCGTCCTTTAACGACTCTCAAGGGAACACGGAAAGGTCAGCAAACGCCGTCACTCAGAGATTCTCTGTCACCATCGTTTTAGGAACAGTGTTTGCAAGTGAGTGTCTTCCCAGCCGTCACATCGGCAGCCCTGTGCCTTAAAAAGAGAACTGTTTTTGGCCAACATTCCTTTGGAATTATCAAAACCTTCTCTATTCAAGACCATCATCATCGATTTAGGCAGTTACTGCGTAACTAAGGCAATGAAACGTTGTGAGTTGTATGCAGCGGGAATTTACCATTGAAAGGCAAAAAAGCTCACCCTGATGATCAAGTTGGCGCAGTTGGTTGGGGCATGAGTTTCCAAAGTGAGAGATGAAACAAAGCCCTTTTTTCACAGTGTAATGCTTTCGGGAAAAAAAATTACGTTGGCAGATCCAGACCCTTTTAAAAGACAATTATCTGTGCTAACATATGTGATGCTCGCTTATTTGTTCAAGAATGAATTAAATAAGTTAATGCTATTTTAGGGACATTCACATCTACCAAAGCATTTAGCGTAGGAAATTTACCAATACTTATCATAATATTATTATTAATATAATATCTTCTATTGATAATATGAATAGGTATCTATTTTACGATCTCATAACTGGTATTGACTTGTCATGGCACAAAGCAATTGGTATTATAGACGTACTACTCAATGCTAATTGTGCTAACTTCTGACCAAACATCTAATTCATTAATACAATTATTCACATTCGCTCAATAATTTGCATGGCGACCGATTCATTGAGTTGGCGGAACGGTCGTCTCTCTATTAAAGTCTATCTATCCATTCAAGCCACGTCCTTTGAGAAGTAGGCAGAGAGGACGGAACGACAGCCGCCATATTATTACACACATTCATGCAATTTTTTCATACATGCCGTGTGATTTCTTTTACTCAAAACGTGTCCTTCATTCAGCATCTGGTCGACATGATCCGTTCAGATTAGTGTCGTACGGTCGCACTCCCTCACACTTCTTCTTTCAGTTATGTACGTAAGTATATCATTTTGGTCATCTTGTATTTTTTCATTCTCACCACATGCCCAAACCAGAATCAAATCAGATTTTTTGACCAAATGTCTTTCATTCTTCGTTTTAACACGTGGCTTGAAGGATCGGGGCTCATTTACATTGTCCACATCAAATCCAAATAGTTTGCTTCACACTTAAAATAACCTAAAAACTTGTGTGCAATAAATACGTCGTCCGCACACAGATTCGACGTCGGCACATACAGATTGAGACAATCATGGTCCAACCGCCATAGCAGTTCCTTTAAATAATTCATTTTTAAAAAAAGTAAGCAGTGGTGTAGAAGTGTAAACACTTCTACTAATCAATCACCTTCTATCAAATTAATCGGTAGATTTAATTTTCTCTTGAGATTTTACTTTTCAATAAATAACTTACTGTCTTAAGCCTTCAAGTTTTCTCAACATGATTTATCCGCAAAATACCATACCTTCTTTTTGTAATTTCTCTCTTTCCCCGGGCATTTATTATTCCCACATGATGGTGGAGTCTGCCATCTCTGTCTTCCTCCGCCACTCGGCTCTATCCTGTGCATCTTCCGGGGACGCTTCACAGTCTCTCATATCTTGACTGCACAACCTCACTTCAGCTTCGCTTGGGTCTTTCTCTGGTTCTCCTACTGCTGTGTTACCAATGTATTCGGGAGGTCTTTTACTCACATGCCCGTACCACCGTAAACTGCCTTACTGATTTTTTTTCGGATACGTCACGTATACCTAGGCTTCCACCTAGGCTTCCACTTCCTACGTATAACGAATTCTGTCTAGCCTGGTGACGCCGCACATCCTTAATATAATCCTTGTAATAACTTATTGAATATTATGTTTAACTTCAAGTATAAATCCTTTCTACAATTTATCTCTATTTCACGATTTTATTATGTGTATTATTTTCTCATAAATATTTCATGTTGTTTATCGTTTCGGTTATCGGAAAATTATTACCGCACAATAATGTTTTCGTTTTACGTATTCAGTTATTCAGTAGTTGTGTGTTTATTTTCAAGATCAATAGTTTTTCTAAGAATCGTATCGCATATTTTAATCCCCCTTCATAGAACCGTCTCTATAAAATGATTTCTTATTTGGTTTATTTGGTTTATTTGGTACCATATTATATATTAATAATGATGAGAAAATATTATGAATACCTGAATTCTTGTATTAATGTAATAGTGATATTTTTAGATAAATAGAAAATTTAATATTTATTCAGAACAAACCTCAGTATATTTTGTAAAAGACATACATAGGTACATTGAACCTTCCTCTAATGAATTACCGTAACTTATCCATCAAATTATGACGAACGAATTCCTGAAAAAAAATGGTAAAAAACATATCTAAAAAAAAATGCAAAATAAATAATTGTTGAAAACAAGTGTATGTGCTCCCTTATTTTTTTTTACCGTAAACCGTGATTCCGTGCATGCGATTGTGAACCTTAAAGACAAGGGATTTTTTTTTCGTGACACTCTTCCCTTCCCTAACAAAGCTTAGCCCTGCATTGGGATAACGTAGTAAGGAAAAAAATCCTACAAAAAGTCGCTGTGTGAGTGAGAAAGATTCGTTATATCCTTATTTTCTCATAAGGAACTCGACATCAGTAATAAATATGAATATTTCAGCGTTGTCTTACAGTCCAACATTGTTCATAATTTTATTTGCCCACCTTTTAACATTAGATCATAATATCAACACGACAGTATGAGAGACCTTTAGGAAAATTCCTAAACTAGATGCACGCACACTGCTTATTAAAATTATTATCATTGCCTTATCCTTGTCTAACGACAACACCTCACATTCATCTGTCCCGTTCTCGTCTTGGTGTCCCACTTTACGGTTTTAATTTGTACGGAGCGGAGGTAGTGTAATATATTTTTTCATTATTTACTCTAAACTTAGCGTTAATATAGTAAGTACTCCGTGTTTGTCTCAAGACAACATCTCACATTATAACCATGTAGCGTTTTGTTATGTTAATTCTATTTTACATCATGTTTTAGACTGTAAACAACACACTGTCTGTCTAATATTTCACACAGAAAAATAATGGCTTGGCTGGGAACTTAGCATCTATGTAAAATTTACGATGTAATATTCTTCTTCTTGATGTGCCCTGTCAGGTCCCCCCGACGTTGGCAATCACTCTGGCGAAGGCTTCTCTGTCTTGTGCGACCCGGAACAGCTTCTCCACACGTCTCATTCTGGTCCAGTCCCTTACATTGTGCAGCCTTCTACACGCTGTCCCTCTATCTTCCCCATCAGTACTAGTTGGAGCACACTGATGGGGAAGTGAACTATTAAAAATATCAACACCCCGAATGGAACTCCGGATTGTGGAATTAACTCCTCACTTTTATCCATATTATTTCGAGTAGTTTGTACGTCAGATGTTAGTTAAGACATTTCTTAACTTTTTCTACAATGAGCTTCACCACCCACTCTGAACGTCATATACGTGCTTGCGTACAGAGAATGTTTTGTTTTCTATACACACAGCATTCACTGGTTACCCAATTTATTGAAAATACCGTAATGGTATAGTAGTAGTACAAAGGTTAATTAAACTGATTTTTCAATCAGTAGGTTCTCAGTGAATCGCGTATTGTTGTGATCAGTCACCTTCTGTTTTTGTTGGTTTTTTTTCACGAATTTATAAACTTTATGATGAAACTAATGAATTTTCTGTTTTGTTTCAGGTATGTTTCTTACGGATTCGCCTCATATCGAATTTGTGACATTATTTTACGTAAGTACCTGCAAAATAGTACATCGATATAAAATATTTGTACCTAAGATGCTTCTACGAAATCTATAACTTTCAGCATTGAATTTTATAAAAAGTAATGTGGATGGATATTATAGTTTCAGGAGTGCGTTAAATACAACTGTCTCTTAATTTGATCTCATTTCCAAACAAAAATCTCGTGATTACAATTAATATAACTTTGAAGTCACGACATTCCAGTTTATTCCGGATATTTTTTTATTGTTTGAAATTAGTGTGAACATTTTATTACGCTAACAAATTAACACCTAGACATAATTTAATGCCAACAGAATCTCTGTAATGTTTGTTTTAATTTAATTTGAAAATCACTTTAATTACTTTGTAGGTGGTAAAGATAATAAAATAAAAAATTGTCTGACTGATAAGACATGTGACATTATTCTGTTTAGTTTTAGACCTAATTTGGTTACTGGAATATTCGTGCACAACTTTCAGTAGTTAGTTAACCCCATTTAAAATGCACGAACTTTTTTTTAATATATCTCTGGATGTCATAATGTGGTCGCATTCACCCATTCAAGGTGCGATCGCCTAGGTACAATTTAAAGTGTTTTTTTTTTTATCTAAATAAGTCTTTCAACTATGGACACATCTACTCCAATTATAAAAAGTATCCATACAAAATTCCATTTCCAAATCCCTTCCCTCATACATCCACGTAATTATATGGGCGATACTGGAAGTTTTCACGATTTCGACTTTTTGGCCAATAGTATACACGGTTCATAATTTATATGTAACATCAGGATCGCTTAACCTTCATTTTTTTTTTGTTTAATATTCTTACAACCGCAGGTTAATTAGAATCACAATGTGTTTTTTTCCACCAGTATTTCGTTTCTCGTTATTTTTGTGAAAACAAGATGAACTGGACTCAACTCAAACAAGCAGAATGCTCTGTAGGTAACATTATCATGCAGTCATAATGAAGAATGTATGAAACATGAAGGGAAGGTGTATTACAGTCCATTTCTATTGATTCTCACTTTTGCTCTGCCTCCTTTACGACAATGGGGCAATAATATGACCTAAATAACTATCAAGCATCGGCCCGCGTTTGCCTACTGCAGGACATAGGCCTCCCCTCTCTTCCTTCATTCCTCCCGCTCCTGTGCGATTCCCATCCACTGGAGTCCGGCGAACCTCTTAATGTTGTCCATCCATCTAGTAGGTGGTCGCCCTTGTGGTCTTTTATCGCTCCTTGGTCTCGTTGTATACCCTGAATCAATGTATACCCTATAATAAAAATAAAAACAAATATTTTTCTGTTTTCCAGTATCGTACGTCATAATTAGGTATTGTGTATGTATTATACTCCGTAATAATACCATTAATTAAACATTATTTTAATACAATACAATAAAAATATTGTTAGGAAAATATTTACAACTTCTACAATAGCGCCTGTGTTAAATATTTATTTAATTAATTAATTAACTCGTCAATCGTAAGTCAATATTTATTTTAAATAGAATTAATATTGTGTTCAATAAAAACCATTTCCATTATTTAAAAAAACGTTGTTTATTGGCGATTTCAATTAGAAAAATCATTTGCAAAGTTATTTTGTGTGCCCAGCGCACCCCGGATATTTTTTTCAGATTCTTTTGTTTTAAATGATATTTTTTTTTAACAAATCCAGATACTTTCCTGCACACTTCAAAGCAAGCTTGTGTCTCGAAGTGCAGAATACATCGTCATCGCCGGGATTCGAATTAATTCTCTTGGATTTACTACATCTGTTAATGGAATTATTCCGTCATAATAATATGTCTTTTTCCATTGACTACGTCTACATTTTCCTATTCAAACTTGACGCCCAATTTGATCCCAATGACGCCTCACCTTGAATTTCTGCATACATGTTTTCTTCGGGTGACAGTTTGGTACTGTTTATCATACTTAGTATCTTGACCGTGCAGTTCTGTGTTTGTGTCCGGTTCTCGGACGCCACTTCCAAGGTTAATATGGTGCAGACAGTCAACAGTGTCCTGATAATACACCCACCCTAATTCCATTTCAGTGAGCCTGTTTTTAGGGCCACATTTGGTCCTCTCTCTAATTCACTCATTATTCTTTTATCTCGCATCCTAATTTTTAACATCCTTTTATAATAAGATGTTTTAAATTTCCTAGAATTATAATACCTAATTATCTTTACAACCTTCTTAAGAACTTGTAGAGCCTCCGCCCTTAATTGAATTTAATATTAAGTATTATTTGTGAAGTTAATCCCCCATCCTGAATTTCTTACATCCACGAGTATTATGCCATAGCAGAATCTCATGAAAGGAATTATGTACTAAAAGAAAATATAATATCTGCTCTCGAAGCCCTGAAAATAAAATCACTATTATTACTGATATTAGGAATATCGTATTACAAGTATGATTAAAATTTCATTTTTTTCTATACATATTTTTCATTATTTTTAAATCATACCCTCATCCATAGAATGATTATGCTCATATTATTTATGTTGTAGGTGTATCTCTTGGATGACAAAATATTTATAATTTTTTAACCGAATAAAATACAAAGAAAAGAACTTTAAATTACTCTGTGCCTAAATTATAGGTAGGTACAAGATCTTACCTTTGTAGATAAAAAATGTAAAGAAGGTTATAAAACATTCAAAGACTGACTGGTTAGGTATTATCTAAACTAAACTGTTTGTATCTCATTTACGAGTATAATGTTATGAAACATTTTCAGTCTCTTCGTGGTTTATATACAAAAATATTGAGCAAAAAATACATAAAAATACTCGTATTTCACTTCTCTACGATTAGCAGTTTATTGGTTTTAACATTATCGGAAAAGGTTCATATTTTTGAAGAAGCCAATATTTTATTTATTTATTCACATAATATAATTTAATAAATTATATCGTAGAGAGATTCCTAATTAAAATATAGAAGTTGTATAAATGATATCGATACTCATATTATTTTTCCTGGTATTATATTTCCAGCCCTCAAAAAATACTTGTAGGAATTTCTTTCCATTACGATTCTCTTCGTATTCAATACCTACTTCTCAAATTCTTGTAAGACACTTAACAGCCCACTTCCCTTGTAAGTAATATGAGATCCAATAATACACCAATCCACCTTAAAAATCAATAGAAATATATTTGTGTGTACATTCACCATATCAAGGACTCGCGATTTGATCATCATCATCTTCTTCTTCAGCCCCGGTCTTTCCACTACTGGATATCGGCCTCTTCCAAATTTTCCCATATGATTCCTTTCTGTCACTCGACTTTCTCCACCATTGTCAACCGTGGCGTTGTGACACCACTTTTGTTTGCCCAATAATGCCCATGGTTTCCATTTAATAAGTCTATGTGTCCATCTACTATCATGTTGTCGTGTAAATGTGCTCTGCCTATTGCCATTTCAGTCTATTTTCTGACGTTTCATGACAATCCTGTCTTTCCATATATACTACATATGGAGATACTTGATGTTGTCCTTGGAAAGTAGAATCGTGAAATCAAAAAAGTTAATGCCTATTTCGATAATACGTAAAACAAACGAATTGGAGGTAATTGATATCATCCGATTTTAGAGTTTGCGGTAAAAGTAATTTACAAAAAAACAATTGCAGCCTTGTAACAATGTTACTCTTATTTTTAATGAACTAAACCTCATAGTTTATATTATAATTACTTCATAATATTTAGTCAAAGTACGCTCGAGCTTACCTGTAAAAGCTAGGACATAATATTGTGGAAATACAGCTTTGAAAAATCTATCATCCGTGCTTTCATTACAGAATATTTCTTCATATTTGAATGTGTCCTTCAAAGCAGTGAAGAGTGTACTAAGCTCGTCTTATAGAAGAATCCCAGACTCCGCATTATAATTGCGGACTTAAGTATTTCACGCAAGAGCTTCTTTCAGTCTTCAAGTATTTTCAGTAACGAAAATTTTGAAGATGGCTTCGTTCTTTCCCCCTCTACATTTTCTTGTCTTCATTTCTACCTGTTCTTGGCCGCACTTTTGAGAATTTTGAAGGTATAGTACTTATATCGACAAATACTCTCTTACAGAAATTCCTCGTACCCTCATTACAAGAGCTTCATTATCATTTAACTGAATTTATAAAACGTTGGAAGATGTTACAGTGAGAAAACATCTTAAAGTCGACCAATGTACGAGTGTAACGACATTGAGGAGTTTAAATCGGTCGATATTTTAGTTGCATTTTTAATTTTATACTGTCACTGAAAGAAAAAAGAAAAGCAAATTTTGGTTAAAAACATGCTGAGACTTTGGGAAGTCATTAAAATTTATAGATGAAGCGAACCGTACATGGCTGAGTACATGGTTGTCGCAGTTGGTTGAGGCGGCAGTCTCTCAAGCGAGAGGTGCCAGGTTCATTAAAAAAAAAAACCTCGGCGGTCGCGATGTATTCCACAGCCTTGTGCAAGGTGTGCAGAAATGTATTTGGATTTGTGTATGCAAGCCCAGATCTTTTATAAAAAAAGCTGTAGATGTTGACAACAACATTGACGTCGATCTAATCCAAGTAACCAAGTCAAATTCGTGGTAAATAGAGCTGATTTTTAGAGTTTAGACAAAATCAGAAACGTACAATTTTTATAAAAAAAGTATACATAGATACCTTATACCATACACGCAATTTTGGTAAGAACAAAATTGGGATTCCATGATTTGATACGTGGGTGGGTTCACATTTTGATTGATTCGCTCAACGTCTTTTCCCTCGTTGAATGTATTATTCAACTTGTATTCTCTATTTTTTACACGCGTTTACGATTCAATATCGTGTTGTAAAAAGGCTTTGCGGATGATAATAAAATGTGTCGATATATTATTTGAATACTACATTGTACATTTCGCTATATTGCTCCATTTTTTCGTTTTTTTCCACCACTATTTGATGGATTGGTGACAAATTATACAATATCTACACATAGCACAATATGGATAACATGTAAAAAGCCTCGAGGTACAGTTTAATTTCGAATGAGACATTTTCACCCCACGGGTGATAGCAATTTATTGGTATGTAGCTACGAATTTCGTACTAAAAAATATCATTTAATATACCTCAGTTTATGTTAAACATTATTTTCATTAGATAATTAGCTTTCTTTCTACGAGTAACAAATCGTCGTCAATATAACACAAGTAATTTATAGTATTTTTTCAAAAAGGTTTCGTATTTTTATATCAAAATCTTTAATTTTATAGTGGTGACACCTATATATTAAAGCAGAAATTACACATTTCCTGATGTCTAAAAAAGGGGAGGCGCATACAACTGGCCTCCGTTCAGAGGAAATCAGTATATTGGAAATTCTGAAAAATACCAAATTTATTTAAATGTTATTATCGCGAGTATTTTTTTTAATTCTCTTCATTATTTTATACTCACACGTACCGTAGCGGATGTATTTTGTTCACTGCAAGCTCGTTCATCGTTATCGCATTTTTTTATTACCAATTTCTTCGCAGTATGTACCAGGTATACCAAATGTAGGTGTATTTTTGAAATGGTTATTTTTAATAACTAGTCATAACGACGTATCGTTGCTTGTTTTTTTAAAATCGCAATTTTTCGTCGTCATCAAATCTGTACAACTCCCACGTAGTTTTCCTCTCAAAAATGTATTTTTTCGAACCTTTTATTATTTTTTCCGAAGGCTTTTCATGTATATTTTTTTTTTCGCAAGTCTTTTTATTTTTATTTAATATCTGGGCCACGTGTTAAGAGGGGAGAAGTACCATTTGCTCCAGTTAATACTGAAGGTTAGGTTAGAGAGGCGTCGCGGAGCTGGTAGGAAGACGTCCTGACTGCGAAACGCAAGGGAATGGATCGTAATTAAAAGTGTGGATGAGCTATTCCGAGCAACCCAGGATAGAGAGACTTTCGCCAGAGTGATAGCCAACGTCAGGGGGACCTGAGCTTTTAATAATATACCTTTAGAATTTTACGTTTCGATGCATCAACGTTACACAAGATCTACACGAAACATGGTCAATATGACCAATTTTTTGCAGTTGTAACAAAATCCAGCAGTACCTAAGTTAACATTATAAGTAATAGATGGCAAAACATTTGTTCACTAGGGCGAGCCTATCAAAGTGCTGCGATGCAATTCTTCCAGCTAACCCCAGTATTATTAATCTTGGGGGATTATTTCCTGGAATCAACACTAACAACTTTTTTCAGTTATTTTCTGACGGAAACAGAACCTGTGTGATAATACTACCAATAAAAATACGTATCATCACTCCCAACTGTTTGTGGGTAGTTGCAACGTTATATTATGAAACAATAGCGTAGCTTCTTACGTACAAATGCGTCAGTAGTCCTTTTGATGTTTTACAAAATAACAATGTTTCGATAGATATTGATTTTCAACAACATCTATCACAATCAAATCAATTGTTATTCTTAGTATTCACTATTATCAAATCCACGGAACATAAATAATACTGATATTACAGATTTGATGACGTAGAACAGAATCGAATAGTTTATTGAAGGGGGCATAGAAATATGCGAAATATTGTATTGAGAAAAGAAAGATTACTCAGCTAATACTAAAGATATCATCCCAGGACTTAAAACATGGATAAATAATGAGAATATGTTTGACATTAGCGGGTAAAGATTTGACTATTGTAATTTTACATTAATTAAATTTTGCTGAAACTTCAGTTTGTTCCCTTATTTTGTGATTCTGAAATTTGGTTGATAAAATGGTTAAAATGGCCTTTTTTATGTAATAAGTACCTAAACCAAAATCATCACTTACGCCAGGTATTCTTATTTTAATTGTCGCTCACGTTATTTTTACTTCGCGCTTATATTCTCATATCGCAAAATCACCCGCAGACGGGTGCGTGCCATATTTAAATAAGAAGAAGTATATTCTCATACAAAAACATGTAAAAGTTGAAGCGATAATATTACGATTTTAGCTACTAAGGGAAAACGATAACAAAAAAAATAACATGATGTTACCTACGTATATTTCTGTATCCATATTATTTAAAATGTTCAACTAAATACATTGTATCACTCGCTGAATGTATAAAATGAACCAATTTTCTTTAACTTTGCTTCATGTTATATTCTAAACAATTTACTTTTATTTATTTACACGACGTTGAAGTGGTATCTCTGATAAAATAAGTATCTAGACGTTGCCGTCTTTCAAACGAAATGACGTCGCGTTTGAGGCAATTTTACACGTGCTAACGATATAATGTATCTACCTACTGTTGTATGGTGGTGTACAGAATATGTTAGGTTGTAATCATATTATGAGGGGAATTCGAAATTTTACAAATTATAAAGCTGCGCAGTTTGTTAACTGTTGATTAAAAATGTTTCTCAAAACCCACTCTACATAGAATATTTTTGTATTCACAACCTATGGATTCTATGTAATATTCAACACTTTATTGTTCCTGTTTTTGGACCTTTCCTATCAACCTATATCGTGAAATATTATTACCTATCAGAATCAATCATTTTGATCAAATGGTTGCGTCCATCGATTGAGACAAACCTTATAGGAAAACTTTAGATGAAAATTTAGGGTTTATTGAACCGATCGACTCATCTTTTGATCAAACGATGGACCCTCTTATGATCGATTCAAAAACATGCACCTCTATCTGGGTTCTTAATACTATCCTATACAATATTTGCTTTCAATAATGTTGGTATTCTTTTTCTCGATAGTACATAATATTACAACACTATGTATTGGTTTACGGATAATACATTGTTTTGTAATAAAATGCATTAACCCATTTGATTCTATGTAATATTTTCACATTCAACGATAAAACGTATTTCATGTTATCGCTGAGTATACCTAGACTCACCACACTTATGTATTCTAATAATACGCATATTATGACGTACGACCCCATGCTCTGAAAGTCACTTGGAAAAGTTGGAAACTTATATTTCACGTAAAACCGTACAACATTTTGTAGGGTAAATTTGAACGCAATAACTCAAGCTTTTTTTCTTGGAAACTATACATTTTGCTTCGCTGAATAAAATGTTCCCAGTATTTTTCTACCGAATTTGAGAAGACTTAAGTAAATTCATTGAAAAAAATCAAACATTAAGTACCTACTTAAATTACGAGTATATTATTTCATACGATTTGTTTTTCCTTTAGAATTTATCTTAAAGAATTTTAAGATAAAAAAATCAGCTTGTATCAGAACAAATCAATGAATACAATTTTTTAAAAAATAAAGATGTAGGTAGGTATACGGTAAAATATCACAAGTTCACAATAGCGTGTGGATGGGGCATTTGTCTTAGCTCGTGTATGTTTGCGAACACTTGCGAATGGTCGGTTTCTATACAAAGGAATGGAAATTTGCAGCATGCGCTTTCGAAGCATCCTCACGTTTGTCACTTGTTTGTGAACTCCGGTCAAGCGTGTGGAGCCGGCATCACATTAATAAATAAATAAAAAATTGGATATAAAGGATCATTATTCCAAATGGCAGGCTTATTGCAGTAGGCAATGTCTGCTAACCAACAACTTGTGACATAGAATTAAGAAAATGAGAAAAAACATATTTCGATTCAAACGCTTTACATAAATACTCTTTACTAGTTCAAACAACGTAATAGTTATGAGTTACTAGTATTTTATTTATTTATTGATTCTTTGATGTATTTTAATTTATTGTAATATTGTTTTTGTATATTATTCCGGATATTGTTCCACCCACTCATTGACATACGATTATTATTGTATGGTAAAGTATTTGTTTTCACACAACGGATAAGTGTTTTCCCTAACACTCGTACTATATTCAGTCCGATTAGTTTGATGATATTGCGTTCTATGTATGTAGGTTAGTGTTTGTATGATATTGTTTTCATGACGTCACGATGCGATCACCTGTCCACTTATAATTCATACCAGTGTTCAAGAGTCCACTGAAACAGGCAAATATTAAATTTAATACAGGCTTGCTCCTACGTTTCAATTATTGCTTGTCCACTGTGATTCCTTTAAAAAGTTTGGTCTTCATCTAGTGACATAAAAATAAATAAAAAAACTCGATCTATCGATTTTCACATCAAATTCTAACGGAGTCTCTTTGAATGTCGCGTGACTATGGATTCATTTCACTACACTTTATATCCATTCACCATCACGCTATATCAAGGGATATCCCTTGCAGGATAGGCAGCGAGAGAAAAACACCCCACCGCCGTATGCATACTTCGTCACGTAATGCAATTCTTCATACATCCACATTTGCAAATATTTATTTTTGCTCAGAAGGTATACCTCTGTCTCTGAAAATTTGGTCGATATGATGAATCCACCCCAGGACGGCCACGTTTTTAATACCAATTCTTTCAGCCACGCGAACTCTTTTTTGTCGCCTACCGAATTTATTTTTCCTCCGTAAAATTATAGGCAAATAACGCGATTGTGTAATAGAATTGATACGTTACCATATTCAACTCAAAAACACCCACCAGTTGGCATTATTCGATCATATACTTACACACAAACTCTTCTCACCGTGGGTGTATAGAATCTCATTGTTACCATTTGCGTCAAAAACTCACTCGTCAAATACTCATTAGCCATTGTAATTCATTTTCTAATTATAATTTCATTACATAATAAAGGACTATGCTTATTTAGTATATGAAAAAAACAGGCCCGGCGCAAACGAAATGTATCTCAAATGATAGGTAAAAATGAGTACTGCATAGGTTGCATCATGGAAATCAATGGCTAAATGTGTGAAATACCTATTCGAAATTCAGGAGACACAGAGATTCTATAAATTCAGGAGTGCGTATGTTGCAACGATCTTTTAAAAAACATTATTACCTACCAAGGCCGATGATGATAAAGAAGAAGAAGACGGCTGCCTTATACTTATCTTATCATATTATACGCTTTTAAACCCCAATTGTAACTGTTAAATTCTTCTTTTATTGATTAATTCATAAAACTTCGAATATGTATTTCACGCATTTAGCCATTGATTTCGATGATGCGACATATGCAGTATTTAATTACTCATTATAACCCATCATTAGAGCTACATTTCGTTTGCGCCGAACCTGTTTTTTTAGCATTCTCCTTTTCTCTCTAAATTCAACACGTTTCAAAAGGTATTTCAATCATATATGTATACTTATCTAATTCAATAAATATATTTTTTGAACGAATTTCATCATGCTTTATAAACATTAAGTACGTAGGCGTACAAAAGGTACAAAATGTTATAAGTATGGTTGATGTTTTCATAGATTCGCTGTCTTAAATTTTACGCAGTAAGAAATCATACTAATTAGCTTACAAGATGTATTGTGTATTTAGTAGAATATCAACAATAGAGTTAAAGAATAATTTATTAAACTTTAAATTAAATAAACATTATTATCTTTGCATAATAAAAGTCTTTACAATAAATTCTCTTGTTTAGGTAATAAATAATAACAATGTGCTAATAAAGGTACATAGCTACCTACTTTGTAAGGTATTACGATACGATACGACGCCTATATAATTTTGATAATAATTATGTATGTAGATAAGTACCTTAAATTGTTTCAAGGATGATCAGATAAGGACTCCTCTCTAAATGATAATTGTATTCTAATGTGCGTGTGTAGCTACAGTATTATTTTACTATATAAAATCACATTAGTAAACCCCCTGAAAATTTAATTACGTAAAGGCAAAGACATCAGGAGTAGGTACTCGTAGATAGACATTGGAGAGACATAAATATTGTTTTTATTTGTTACTAATTTGCTTAGTGCGTAGGCTTGAATCGAGCTCTTGCACTAGTCAGACCTACATAAAACATAAAATATGTATAATTTCCACTACTACACTATGGAATTTTGATTTGTTTTAAGTTTTTACATTATTCTGAAATCAATTTTATTATTTTACACATTTGATGAATTTGTTTGACTTTTATGTATAAATATTTTTATTTTTTTATTATATTATGAAGGCGTATTAATTCTATAGCCGGTCCTGTTACGTTTGGGCAGTAGTGATATTATAATAATAAATACTTTATTTCATAAACAGACATAATAAATACATTCACAATTTTGCCACCTAACTAGGCAAAGCCCGTACTAAGGTGGCATTACATTTCCATATTATGTATTTCACTTATATATTTCATTCATGTATTTCACTTATTTATTTCATTTATGTATTTCATTTATACATCTCATTTACATCTCAAAATTAGTTATTTTCTTTCTACGATAACACATACAACACACACACACACACACATACGTACACATATACACACAGATATGCCATTCTACCAATAACTACCATCTAGTATATATTTCACAATTTCACAGGTACACTCAACATACAAATACATAGAACACACACATACACATACACACACATAGAGGACACACACATACACATATACACACATATACAAACTAGGCTTGATTAAAGTCTGTTAGGCATTCGAGGAGACCTACACGGGTATATAATTGAGAATGGTTTCTGTCTCGTGTCGTCCGATCTTGAGTAACCATTCAGTAATTAGTTTTTTAGGTAAGGGTCTATTCGTCATTTGTCGTTTAGTCAGTACCCTGTCCTGGATTTTGTTAAGGAGTCTTGGTGCCTGAAAAGTAAAATGTCTTTGTGCAAATACTGTTCTTGTTCTTGGTACTTTAAAGAATTGTCTGTTTCTTGCTCTTGTCGATAGGTTGTGCGTTATTTGTGTCTGTAGGTGCTTATGTTTAATGTAATGCAAAATTATGGTCTTTGTATACGTCTGTCTTACGTCCAATACACCAAATTCTCGGAAAAGGGCGACCGAAGGGTACCTGAATGGCTTTTTGTTAATCACTCTAAGTGTTGATTTTTGAGCCTTTACCAGTTTATTGTAATATTGTGTTGTGCATGTACCTACATCCCGGGCGTAGTGTTTTGGTGTGTCGTGTGAGGTAGATGCTAGGTACTGGTACGTTGTACGTCACGTTAATAGGTACCTATAATGCCTGCCGCTCTCCTCACACGACGTTCGTATGGCCGTGGGGCATGGGTGCATGCTACTGCATATGTATAATTTTATTGTATTTTTTTGTTCTATATATGTATGTTGAATCCAAATTTTTGTTATAATGCATTTTAAGGGCGCAAGCCGTATATGTTGAAATAAATAAATAAATAAATTACTACATAAAATAATAATAACAGTAAGCTGGAAAACAGCAGAGAGGAAAAATAAAACTAATAGGTACCTCCATAAGTAATAACAGAGATGCAAAGCTAGATGCAAAGACAGAGATATAAGTGTGAATTACAGAGGATTTTTCCACGATTTATATAAGCGCATCCTCATGTCTTCATCTGCAATTGTTTGTTCAAAAAAAATGTTCCCTGACGAAATCTTCCTGTAAAATGTGCAGAAAAGTATTCAGGTTTGTGGAGCTTCACAACACAAGTCCTCTAGATTACAACAAATACGTACTAGTCAAGATTAGAAGATTAGGATCCCAACTATGACGTCACGGTCATTTTCCACGGCGTTATTAAGGTTCAAAATCGCATGATAAAATGTATTTTTTTTTAGGGTCATTCACTATTTAATGCATATTATCAATATGAAAAATTTATTTCTTAGCTATTTAGGGAAAAAAGTTGCTGTTTTCGAGAAAAAATTGAGAGCTGTTTTAACATTTTTTTTTAGCAATCTATATACAAGATACAAAAAATCTTTTACGGTTATTTACTAGATAAACGTTCAATGTATCTACGCTATTTTTTTCCGAAGCAAGTTGTCGAGATCTAAAAGCGATATCACACGGTGCGCGAATCCGGATTCGTACGTAGATTCACACGCCGTGGAAAGGGGTGAGTCCGTAAATCTACAGACGCTGTCGTAGCGATTTGTATGGCGGTACGTACAAATCCAAAATCGCGTACGAATCCGGATTCGCACACCGTGGGATGTCGCTTTAAGGTCTCAAGAATCATTTTTTTTTTATTTGAACATGCCCACTCTTAACCCATTAGTCATTACTGATGCATTTATCTCAATAATGATACAACTTAACTTAAATACGCTGTGACGTAATAAAGATTTGTTTACTACCAACATCGCATCTATAAATAATTTACATAATTTTTCTTAACACCGGCTGTAAGAAGAGAAATCCGGTTAGAATAATTATTTTACATACAGTACTCGTATTTCATACTATAAGAGAGCAATTACCTGATGTTAAGTGTTGCATTATTCACGGCATACGGACGTCATTTTAATTTGTCAAATTATATAACAAGTACCTACCTACTTATATTCATAAGTGTTTGAAGATTATCCTGCGGTAAAATTATGACTGAATCTTTTGTAGGTTTGTTTATAAAAGTTTAACTTATTATACTTATAAAATTTAGAAGAACTGAAATATTTGTCATGAGTTTAAGTATTTTACAAGAGTTTATTTAATTTCACAAATCTTGTAATCGATTTTTCAACCACTCCTTGACTACTCAGAGACCTGATACTTTGCAAACGGCTCTAGGAAGTCTTGTTCGGTCCATTCTCTCAACACGATCCCTCCAGAAACGCCTTTGCTGCCTTCTCCATCGGACAATGTCTTCTACATTACAGGTTCTGGGTATCTCGGTATTGGATATTCTGTCTCTAAGGGTCCTGCCCGCAACGGGTCTTTTTCTTCTTTGCAAAATACGTTGAAACACACAATTAGAATAGAGGCGGGTCTGTCTCGCTATCGCGATGAATTTTAATGTATGTATTCGTACATTATTCTACAGCTAGGGTTGATTTTTCTTACCAATTCATTGCATGTTATCTTTTTTTTTGTCTACATAGATAGGAAATCCGATTGGCATCGGATTTTTAGGAATCATGTTTCAGTTCAGAATTTATATTGTGCGCAGTTGTTGCTCATTGTAATATACATAATTGATTTCTTGTAATAAAAACTGTAGCAAATTTAATGTAGTTAATTTATAATGTAATATCAATGAAGGCAAATAGTAGAAGCATGATTTTATTACATACTGAACTCGTAGATAGTCAACTAACAAACTAATAGATGAAATGGGTATTTGATGGAAATCTACGAGTATGCTACTCTGATTATTTGTCAACTATGGTAGCTACATCTAATTGGTACAATTCATTCGGTATAATATCGATCTATCAATTCTTTCATGGTGTATCTATTGGCAGAGATAACATAGTTATTTTATACTGTTTCAACGCTACTGCTTCCGTCATATTTATAAAAATTGACCTATAAGTACACTCTACGACTTCGTTTACTCAAGACAACAGCACAAAAGATCCAGGAGATTTTCAAAAGGTCACATTTGCTATTACTTATTCCTGACGTCGCGTCCTTTTCGGAGTTGGTGGAAAGAATAAAACGCCAGACTGTCTTATCTATAAGTATCTGTCTGACTGCCACGTTTTCTCAGCTAAATAAATCCAAAGTAACTAAACAATTTTATACCGTGATGCGTACAAACGTCAGTTTCGTGAAGATTTTCAGTCCCAGTCTTTGGCTTTGTTCGCATTTGGCCAGTAGTTTAGTCGAGTAGGTAGTGAATTGAATGAATAACGACCACACAAAAACATTTAATCAAATTTCTCAACAAAGGAGAATGCTAAAAAAACAGGCCTGGATCAAACGAAATGTAACTCAATAATGATAGGTAAAAATGAGTAATTAAGTACAGCGCAGGTGGCATCATCGAAATCAATGGCTAAATGCTTGAAATACTAAATGAGCATTCTCCTTTCTACACGTGTTCTGAAAAGCTGTAGTTTGCTTACATAATACACTTTGTGGGTATAGAAGTATATATTCATAGTAAGTTTGACTTGTAAACAACAAATTTCCGAACTAATTTTCATCTTTGCTTAGTAACAAAAGATAAATAATTTTCCTCTACGTATCGCAATCAGTATTACATTAATATTAAACACATCATATTTCACCGACGCAATGATTTATTGATTGACATTATTTTGACAGACAACTTATGTTGTATGTGATTTTCTACACACAATTTTAATTATATTATGTAATGTGACTTGCGTACCAAGATTAGGTATACACTAATATTTTGCATGCTATTTTATCTATATTAGCTATGGAGCTAATGTTGTTTTCCGCACGTGATAGCTTACCGTATTGTTTGTATTGTTTGTCGTGGTCCGATTGTGAAATTAGTCACATCGTGCTTTGTCCAATTACTTGTTTATGCGGCAATACTAACTAAATAAATTATTTACAAAAAAAAAGACCGAGTTCCAAAAATATTTCCTCTAGAATCACTATGTCTTACTTTAAAATTGTATGAACCAAATTTACGGGAATAATCTCAAATTTCAGTAAACCCCTGACGTAACTTTGGAATTATTTTTGTCGATAAAATTTACAAAAATCAATATGCCTACCCACTAGTCACTAGAACAATATTGCCATCCATCGGTTCTTTCTTAAGACTTGTGATATCTTAATTAGTATTAGCAGAGTAATTTTCCTTTTTCAGACGAAATTAGGTACTAGGTATGTATCCCCTTTCATTAAACGCCACCATTTTAAAATGTGTCGGGCGTATCATGTTTTGACCAATTCTGGAATTGATCTATAGGACATTCTATATACACAATACATATTAGTATGAACACTTTCTTTGACATAACACATTACATAACAATGTAATAACAATGCAATAACATTAACGTCACGTAGATACAATGTTTACAATAAAATTATATTGTTTCCGATGCCGCACAGAATCAACTAATTAACAATGTATGCTTACAATTTAGATACGTTTACACTTTGCGCAGTGGCGATCTCGCAACCAATGAGATTTATCCGAGATGCGATTATTGCTAATTAAAAAGTAGAAGTTACAATAACTAACAAAGACTTTTGTCTGTGAGGAGTAATCTTTAAATATTCTTCTTATTCAGCCCTCTTACCTCCACTGCTAGCTGGATATACGCCTTTTCTATCACCTTTTAACTCGTCTCTGTTCTTTCCCCATCGCAACCAGGTTCTGCCAGCTTATTGGTCTATGTCGTCAGACCACTTTTTGGAAGATCCTCCAACACATCTATTTTTCGTACATCCATTGTAGAATTCTGGGTGGCCATCCAGTGTCTTCCTGTTCATCTGTCCAGCCCACTGTCATTAATTTTGTCTGGGTTGACAAAAATATTAACACATCAAGAGATCTTGCTCCCTGAAGAGTGAGGAATGTTTACGAGCCCATTCCTCATTCGATGTAATCTCTTAATTTATTAATAAGTTCACCTATTTGATTATTATCATGGGTACGGTGATTGTACTGTATAATGCTTGTACTCTTTTTGATTGATTGAAAAGACTATGCCCAATAGCACGTATGCTATGTCTAGTATCACGAGTATTCTAATGGATTACGATGACTCTTGAGATAGCTAGGTACAGTTTCCAATACGTTTCCATTCGGTTTGTCACTAATTAAAAACATTATACGCGTGATATGAGTAATACTCTAAGCACATGAGTAAGTTTTCGAGGAAATCAACTTATAGTCCAAGAGCCCATCGTTGAAATCATGACGGATGTGTTTTTTGATCGAAATGTGGTTTAAAAGAATGTTTAGACATAATATAATACATTGCCATAGGGTTGCCTAGCAAAATCTTGCCGCGAGTACCTTTACCATGATGATTATTGACACCAATTTTGAAGCGAATTGCACCCATCTGTTTTTTAAGTAAAATTAGCACCATCGGAAAGAGGCCGATTTGAAGACATAGAAAAACATGGGTTGCCTGTCCTCAGTCTGCCGCAACCCTAGGCAACCCAGGCCCAAAGATGCCATTTTTCGAAGTAAAATGCACCCATCTGTTTTTTACACGAGTGACACATCAAATTGAAGCTACTGTCTTCCCCGATACGATGGTATAGGGTTGCCTACCTAAAACCTGCCGCAAATTAGGGTTGCCTGCATTTGAATGATGATATTTGAATGATGATGACCTAGTGAAAATGTGGTGGCATATCCAGGAAAATATTATATTTGTTTTTTTCTTGATCATTTCTTATGTTTTTTGGGGTGCTGAATCCGAATTTTAACTTTGCAAGCTTCTAACTATGATGGTTTTCGCGAAAAATACGAAAAACAAAGAGAAAATTGTTTTTCTTAGAGACTTTTTTTATAACTCGAAAAGTATGCACTTTAGAGCAAAAAATGTTAGGACAAAAATAATCTTCAATAAATTTTCTATAAATTTTATTACGTGACATTTTTTCGTCAGACCAATGGTTTAGGAGCTATTACCCTTTAAAACTTTATGAAAATCAGAAAATTGTTCCAACTTTGCACTTTATTTAGATTTCTGCCTACAATAAAAAAACTGCATACTTTTAAAGAATGAATTATAAAATAAAAATGAATTCTCTACGATTATGCTTTTGGGTACTTTACGCTAAGATGCACCATTTAAGAGATAAAGAGTGTTAAAGTTTGATATTATAATTCAAAATATGAATTTTCATAGATGAAGTAGATTAGAAGTTTCTGGTTGTCACATCATTACCAATACATACAAAGGTGTATTAGCGCCAGTATATACAATCAGCTAGCGAAGTTTTATAAACAGTCATGACACTACGTAATAAGAGTAATATCATTTGAGAGTCATTTGTTAAATTATGATGAAAATAAAATAACACTTTTTATAAAAAATAATTATATTCACGTCAAATTGTATCCAAGGCGAAGTTAGTAGATACATTAACATTATACAAGCACATGGAGGTGTGATAAAAAAATACCGCAAATTAATAAAATTATTTATTATTTTATGGATGTTAATTATGGATGAAAAAACATAAAACTGAGGAATTTAGGGGGGGGCGGTTGAATTTCACTCCGCTCGGCTGCGGGTGGAGCCGTGCGCGATAAGAACCTTATTTGCCCTTGACTATTTTTAGCTATACTCTTCCAGTCCCATGTTGCAACTTTGCTGGTAATATTTTCTGTAGGTACTTGGCATCACCCGCAGCCGAGTGAGAAAAGTTACAGCAAAATAACAGGCCTGTCAACCTAGAAAAACTCTTTTAATAACTCGGTAATATTTACTGTAGGTACTTGGCATCACCCGCAGCCGAGTGAAAAAAGTTATAGCAAAATAACAGGCCTGTCAAATTAAAGAAACTTGTGTTGTGAAGTGGAGTAGGTCGGGGTCGGGGTAAATATTACCGAGAAATATTATTATTTTGCTATAACTTTTTCACTCGGCTGCGGGTGATGCCAAGTACCTACAGTAAATATTACCGAGTTATGAAAAGAGTTTCTCTAATTTGACAGGCCTGTTATTTTGCTATAACTTTTTTCACTCGGCTGCGGGTGATGCCAAGTACCTACAGTAAATATTACCGAGTTATTAAAAGAGTTTTTCTAGGTTGACAGGCCCGTTATTTTGCTATAACCTTTTTTACTCGGCTGCGGGTGATGCCAAGTACCTACAGAAAATATTACCAGCAAAGTTGCAACATGGGACTGGAAGAGTATAGCTAAAAATAGTCAAGGGCAAATAAGGTTCTTATCGCGCACGGCTCCACCCGCAGCCGAGCGGAGTGAAATTCAACCGCCCCCCCTTAATTCCTCAGTTTTATGTTTTTTCATCCATAATTAACATCCATAAAATAATAAATAATTTTATTAATTTGCGGTATTTTTTTATCACACCTCCATGTGCTTGTATAATGTTAATGTATCTACTAACTTCGCCTTGGATACAATTTGACGTGAATATAATTATTTTTTATAAAAAGTGTTATTTTATTTTCATCATAATTTAACAAATGACTCTCAAATGATATTACTCTTATTACGTAGTGTCATGACTGTTTATAAAACTTCGCTAGCTGATTGTATATACTGGCGCTAATACACCTTTGTATGTATTGGTAATGATGTGACAACCAGAAACTTCTAATCTACTTCATCTATGAAAATTCATATTTTGAATTATAATATCAAACTTTAACACTCTTTATCTCTTAAATGGTGCATCTTAGCGTAAAGTACCCAAAAGCATAATCGTAGAGAATTCATTTTTATTTTATAATTCATTCTTTAAAAGTATGCAGTTTTTTTATTGTAGGCAGAAATCTAAATAAAGTGCAAAGTTGGAACAATTTTCTGATTTTCATAAAGTTTTAAAGGGTAATAGCTCCTAAACCATTGGTCTGACGAAAAAATGTCACGTAATAAAATTTATAGAAAATTTATTGAAGATTATTTTTGTCCTAACATTTTTTGCTCTAAAGTGCATACTTTTCGAGTTATAAAAAAAGTCTCTAAGAAAAACAATTTTCTCTTTGTTTTTCGTATTTTTCGCGAAAACCATCATAGTTAGAAGCTTGCAAAGTTAAAATTCGGATTCAGCACCCCAAAAAACATAAGAAATGATCAAGAAAAAAACAAATATAATATTTTCCTGGATATGCCACCACATTTTCACTAGGTCATCATCATTCAAATATCATCATTCAAATGCAGGCAACCCTAATTTGCGGCAGGTTTTAGGTAGGCAACCCTATACCATCGTATCGGGGAAGACAGTAGCTTCAATTTGATGTGTCACTCGTGTAAAAAACAGATGGGTGCATTTTACTTCGAAAAATGGCATCTTTGGGCCTGGGTTGCCTAGGGTTGCGGCAGACTGAGGACAGGCAACCCATGTTTTTCTATGTCTTCAAATCGGCCTCTTTCCGATGGTGCTAATTTTACTTAAAAAACAGATGGGTGCAATTCGCTTCAAAATTGGTGTCAATAATCATCATGGTAAAGGTACTCGCGGCAAGATTTTGCTAGGCAACCCTATGGCAATGTATTATATTATGTCTAAACATTCTTTTAAACCACATTTCGATCAAAAAACACATCCGTCATGATTTCAACGATGGGCTCTTGGACTATTAATTAGTACGTAATTGTATAATTATACGTAGTTGACATTTTTTCATATACCTAACTAAAATACTTGAGATTATTTTTTCTTGATTTCATCGTAGAAAAATACCATGTTTGTCAGCATCAGTAAGTACGTGCCACGTACAATAAGGTACGGTATAATGCAGAGCTCCTACACCTATTGGTTGCGGAAATATTTTGACCGTAGAGCTATTCCATCAAATTTTCAAATGATTTCTCACGACAGATAGCTGTGAAGGTTTTCACAGGCATTAGTTATATCGTATTTTTCGGGTAAACCGTGTATGGCTTTTTGATGTCTTTCTTTCAATTCTCGTGCTAGAGCCATCTTCAGTGTAGACTACATTAGTCCTATTAGACTTATTTAAGATGTCACAGATATAGAGAAACGTACCTACGAGATTTATAAATGCTGAAGCAGAATCAAATCCCTGCACTAAATTGGATGCGAAACATTGTTTTGAATCTCTGCTAGTACAGACTATTCAGTGTGTAGATTATGTATACGTGATTATTAATTAATTATGCACATAGTGATGTATGAAAATCACAATACATATATGAATGACCAAGTCGACCAGCATCATCTAGTAGATTGATGGTACGTGAGGATATTCATATTCTACTAGTCTGGTGTGTCATTCACTGTTATCTAACCATAAACAACTAGCATTTTGCCTTCGCTTTGATTGAGTCCATAAAAGATATGGATTAGTAATTTTTCGAAACGTGACACCAACTTTTCTTTTAGGCGGAGATGTTGTGCATGTTTTTATGCACAACATTATTGGAATATACCATGATGGTGTAGTAGATGAAGTCACCAACCTAATTAAAAGTTACGGCGAATTTCTTAAGGTTTCCTCAAGTACAAAACCAGTATCTATGTAGTATGTACATAATCATTTTTTCTGGATCTTAAATAAAACTCTTAGTAAAATAAACTGGAGACCGTGTATGACAATTGCATGAATGTGTGTCTGTAATGGTATAAGGCTGTTTGACGTCCTGTCGTCTCTGCCTACCCTGCAGAGGACGTGGCGCAAGCGGATAAAAGACAACGGGTCACTTAAACATTACAAAATTTTCAAGTTCGCTAAGTTCTCCAGCATAAACTCAGTACTCAGATATAGCGAATCATACATACTGGATTCTCATGGAGATGTGGTTATGTATTTGAAGTGTTACGTCGTTTATCACTGAATCATTCAGATAAGTAACCTCATGTTTATGTTTACAAATAATACAAATATCCCCATTAGTTGTACAAATAATAATAAAATCTTGCGTATAATCACTGAACCAAAATGTGTAGGTCAACTACTGCAGGGACAAATGGAACTGCACTGATACCTGTTATTTTTGTTAAAGAATTTCACTGTTACGAGGATATTCTAATGATATTGCTACCGGAAAAAGTTCTGTATCCATTTCAAAATTTAAAATGTTATGAGTCATAGGATGGAATATTAGATAGGCAATCAAACAAAATTATTCAGATTGTAGATTTTATAACATTGGTTCACAAAGGCGAGCTTATCGCAATGCTGCGATCTCTACTAGCCTGCTTACCCACAATAAATAAATAAATATTTATTAGCCACAGATTATAAATATATGTAAATATTAAATGAATCTTTACTAGACACAGTAGTACGCCAAAGGGCGGACTCATCGCAAAAGCAATGTCTTACAGTCAACCTGAGAAAACAAAACAAAACTTACACATGCTTAAATAAACTATAGACGTCGATAAAAAAAAACAATTTGACACACGGGCATGCACTACAGCATTTTTTCTTTGATATTACAAATATTCTTTGGCCTGTTATTTTTCTTGTATACAGTGATTTTTATTATTGTAAGTATCTATTTTTCTGTCATAATTTCACTCGTGTTACTTTTGAACCCTTCCACAAATAATGCTACTGTTCTTTTATATACTGCTTCCAATCCAACCCTACAAAGGTCAATGATGGTGACCGATCACGATGGATCTGATCACATCGTTAGTGTTTGCTTATTACAGACATAACATAATATTCGTGTACAAATCACTAGTAGTATTTGTAACAGATAACGATATTGGTATTGATAACAACAATATTCACTTGCATAGCAACAAGGGGCATGTTAAAATGTTGTTGGTATTCTGAAATACTATACTATTATGTCGTGAGTGCAACACGCTTAAGCGTGATAAGAATTTCTAGTTTGTGTGTAAACCACAGGATTGTAATGATGACACGTGACTCCTAAAATTGTCACCATTGTTCCCTTTCCCTTCCCTCCCCTTTTTTGGGTAATATGGTAAATCTGTTAGGGTAATTAATTAAATCTTTGGGGTAATAAATTGAATCTTTGTATGGGTGGGAAATTGAATTTTTGGGGTAATAAATTGAGCCTCTTTTTTGGGGTATTGAATTTGAATCTTTGTTTGCGGTTTTTGTTGTTTTGTAGGGAATGTTGTGTTAATTTTCAATTATTTATATCTATTACAGGCAGCATGTAATTGGGGCTGCTGCAGGTGATTACTGTTTTATGTCTATTGTAACACAATGTATATTATGTGGTAGTCCTGAATTTTGCTATATTGAATTAAGTAAAAAAAAATTAATGGTACTACACATCTTTTAGGTTAGTATATGTTGCAATTCTATTGTAAAATCACACCGATCTTAATTTATATAAATTTATATAATATTAATCTTAAACGCGATTGTAAAACTTTGTAGGTTATGAAGACTATTTTGAAATTAAATTTGATAATAGAGCCTACTTATCAGTGTGCCCTTAGTGACAAAAAAGGAAAACAGAGACCCATTATTAGTACGATGATATATGAGTATATGACACAAGTTCCTAATTATATGGATACTAATTAATCAGTTCATCAATGTTTAATTAATTGGATTCTTAATTAATTATTTTACGAAAAAAAAAATGTTACATTGTTACTAACTGAAGATATGGTGTGTCTGGTACAACGTTTTCGACTTTAATCCCAGATTATTGATAATCTTCCTTATTTCACAGTCGATGTCTTCACAATCTGATCTAGTCGTAATTGTTTGTTTGTGTTTTTGATTCTGTTATCAATTTGAGTCATCTCAATCAATCAGTACAGTGTTCGTGATAGATGATTACATCGTATTTTGATTCTCTTAATCATCATACTTTGATTGTGGTTTACGGTAAGTTCGTCTAAAATCAATTGGTCTAAAATTAGTCTAAAATCAATTTGCCTAACGATCAATTCCTCGATTTTAATTATCAATTCGTCTAAAATCAATTCTTCTAAAATCGAGAAATTGATCGTTAGGCAAATTGATTTTAGACCAATAGATTTTAGACCTATTGATTTTAGACGAACTTATCGGACACCTTTGATTGTTCAGTTTTTATCTGTTGGCGGTCGCCCTATAATAATAATATAAAGTATTCGCTAGTTCATCACTACAATAAGCCTACGTGCTTTACGTTATTGGTTATCTTGTCATTTTACTTTATTGTAATTTGGTACTTACTTGCGTATCGCTATCTTGAAAATTATATTCTGTACTGTGATCCTCTTGAAATTTAGGTTGTGTGTACGTGCATTACTTTAGGCAACAATGTCTGAAATAATATAGAAATATATTTTGACGCGTGACTAAAATAATATTCACAGGGGCAAAAGTACCTATGCAATAAAATCACTAGTATGAAATTATTTTAAACTGGCGAACCCAGTCATGAGAAGGAACGACTACCTTCTTTATTCGCACTCATGGCTCTGGCCTAAGTGCGAATAAAGAAAGTAGTCGTTCCTTCTCATGACAACGTTCGCCAGTTTAAAATAATTTCATACTGATCAATAATTTAAATCGATGAGATGTGCCAAAAAAATATGTACATTTAGATGCAAAAATTAGTCATGTAGTAACGCACAATTTTGAAGCAAATATCTAAATACTTTCTGAAATTTCAGGCACAGTGCTTTTGTATTTTAGACTCTCACGCATTTGAGTGTAATCCTTTGATATCCATGATACCTGAATAGATTAATGTATTTCAGTGGGTATAAGGATGATGAGTTGATAACGAATAAGAATATGTCGAGCATAATACTGAGAAGTGGGTTGGAAAGTCCTGCCTCTGCAATTAGAAAGTAAATTTCAGCACTATCTGAAAAAAAAATGATATCCTGAAAGAAATTAATAATTATATTATAATTATGACCCAATTGACAAACGATTTATTAAGTTTTTGTGTATTTATCAAAAGCAAAAGCAAGACTTCACAAGGACATAAAAGGTAACGAAAGCTGTTTAGATTCATGTTAATAATAACACGATGACTGTGTCATGATGCTTAAAAGAGTGAGCGAAATGTCTCATGGCCAAATATGACTACACATTGTATGAAAGAGAATGTCGTAGTGTATAATTGTGATTGTAATCCATCCCGAATCATAAGAGTATGAGGGCAGGAGGAAAAAAATAATGCTTAATACAATCGCTTTAATAATAATATGATTATTTTTATACAGTGATGTTACACAAGTATACGGCCATATGTGGCACACATTTCATTATGATGAAGATGTTTTTTTTAATGTTTTCTACGCGTATTAAACAGCATTAGATAGAGATGGGTTTAGTGACTATAATGAGAATGGATAAGCTTAGATGTTGGGCATGTTGAAAGAATTAATAAAGTCAGGATGACCAAGTAATAAGTATATGAGAGAAAACAAAGGAGTGCGGTAGTGTGGCGGTCCAAAACCGACCTGATCCGATTATATCGACCGGATCTGCTGGACAATTCGTTTGAATGTGACGGAATCTAGGAGTGCTACGGATAGGGCGGTTTGGCGCTCTTTTACTCAGAACCCGTCCGTCCCTGAAGTGATCAAACCAGGCTAACACCCCCTCTTCTAGTCAAATACACTCTTTCTATCATCCCATCGTCTCTCATTCATTGAACCATCTTAATTTGTTCACGTTTATTCTTACTTTTTCTATAATTTAAAATACCTTGTGATTATTAGGACTAGTGTTCTCCGCATAGCAACAACAAGGCGCGAGCATCTATAAAAACCATAGGTAGATTACGAGTACTTAGTAGTTAGTAGGTAATATGATTTATGATTTTGTGAAGTTATCTGTTTTTGATATTGTTATCAAAGCCGACGCTTCTACATCGTCGTACGGACAGACTGTTGCAGACACAACAATCCTATAATCCTATAACGTCGTAGACTTGTAGGCTCTTGACCTTATAGCGTTTCAGGTCATTTTTTACCCTTTCGTAATTTCGTCATTATCTACCTGGCGTAGCTCAGGCACAGCAATAACTAAAAAACTGATTGTTTTATACAATGATATACTGTGTCTCATATCTGAAAGAAATATCAGAGAAAAAACTATAGATTGAGTTTTTTCCTCTTTTTTTCACAATGCCGTCGTGATGGCGACAGTGATCCATGTTAGTGAGACATGGACATGGAAGAAGAAGGACAAGACATGTATTAATTATTACCGCCGTTATGTTTGGAGTAAAAGAAATTGTAGAGTGTGTATGACAAATTGTAAGAATGTGGAGGAGGTAAGAACTGTGTGTAAGGGTAGAGAAGTCTGGCGTATGTTTTTTATTTTATTTTTTTTATTTATTTAAACTTAAAGTAAACAACAAACACATATAAATATACAAAATGGACATAGTACAGATTATAAAACGTTGTTCACTAGGGCGAACTTATCGCAGAACTGCGATTTCTTCCAGTTAACCCCACTTCTCCAGTTCTCTCTGCCTACATCGCAAGTATATTGTAATATTACAAACAAAGCTTTCAGTTATTCATGATTGATTTCGTCTCTACGAACCTGTTGAATAATTATGTCACTAGATGAAACACAAACATTCGAAAGAAACCGCAGAAGACATTCGACAAATATGTAATCATTCGAAACGCAGGCTAATACGCCTAATATTCTTCGGTCTTAAACTGATGCAGGAATATAACGAGAACTGTCACATGCGAACGCAGGAACAAAAACATTAGACATGTTGACTCATAATATTTGTATACAAGGTATTAATTTTTGTATCACCTGATCTGATATAGTTAGTGATAACGAGTATGACGTTTGTATTACTAATATTTTATTACATAGCAACAGTGCGGGTAAAATCAGTAGACAAAGTGTTTGTAATCATTCTTCAAGCTAATGTGGCAGCATTTCCATCGTATTACCTGTAATAATTTATTACTACTACATGAAATCCCCATATAGATTACCCTCAGTTAAGTGCAAAATGATGCAACAGCTTGTCCATATTTTCATCAGCTACTGTAAATCTACCACCACTTCTACTGTTGCTGTGGTGTCACGAAATATCATGTTACAAGTAAATGATGTGTATACAAACAATTATACCGTATTGAACAAATTTCGCTAAGTTTTAGCTGAAGGATAGGGACAATTAGACAGGACCATAGACGTCGCCCGATTGCTACATAGACCAGGTGATTCGTGAGGAGCGCTGTAGCAACTACCAAGAAATGAAAAGCCCCATTTACTTTGAGTCACTCTTAGTCTCCCAGCCTCCAAATCTTTCTCTCCTTCGCATTCTCTGAAAGAAACCTTGCCTCCTTGTTAATAATTTTATTGTAGACATTCAAATGGTCAAAAGTCTGCATGGTCTTCTGGATCCTATGTCCATTGTTCTTCCTTTTATCCTGTGTGTACCCTGTAATATGTCCGTACCATTTTATAATATATTTTAAGTCACCTTTTCGTCAATCAATGCTACGTTGAATCTACCATGTACGAATATGTAGACCTTAATTATTACAACATACTAAGCGTAACATTTTAACAAAATGAGTATGAGAGATTGTTATAGTAAAGTTTTCAATGCCAATCTCTCACAACTAACCACCCACTATATAGAGTAAAATGAGACATTGTCTACAACGTGTTTATACAGACGTATAAAAGAATGTTTTCTACGTTATATAATTACTGTAAGGCGTAGTCTAAAGCCTTATTTGTGAATGTTACACTATCAATTCAATCTCTGCAATCATTACAACATAATAGTACGTCTATTCATCCCACACCATAGATTTAAACAACAATTATTATTTACCAATATTGCACTATTATAAATTAGTCGAACTGAATATAAAATGTATGAAATAAAAATGTGCGCAACTTTTCGATAGACTTGTTGCTCCGAGCATTTTATAGAGATCATTGACCATTGACGATAGGTCATAAGTCCAACCTTTTAACCTCTTGGATATTGAAAATCTGTGATGTACTATTATATTTGGGTGATCTGTGTTGCTTTTTGTATATAATATAACCTATATCAGATACCGCTGACCACTAGCCGCCTTAATCATTTTCCTAAACGATCCATTGCCATTTCTACTGTAACACCTTCATTTTGCAGAAGTTTGTTCCATAGCTAATTCATCTCAAAAATCTGAATATGTAGCACATGCTTAAGCTGAAGATATTGCATTAAAGAACTGAATTCCGTGTAGGTACTAAACAGTAAGGGTCTTTATTTGTAAACATTGACTGTTGAATAAAATCTGAGAGGGGTTTGTTGGGGAGGGCCCTTCTCATGAACCCTGAGCCCTCCCTATCAAATCTCGTCTTACTTTCTGAAATACGTCTATTTAAATATATTGCAACCTTTTAACAGTACAAACAATAAGCCGTACATATTTATATTTGACGTTTATACAAAAGCTTTATCTTACATTGATTTGCATCGCTTAAAAAGGATGAAAAAAATTTACTCTTTGAAATTTGTTTTTATTGTATTCCGTTTTACAAGTATTTCTCAATATTCTTTTTTTGCCACGTAATAACGTCTTTCTTCCATTCTCTTTCTCTGGTTTTTTTCATTGTTAAACTTAAGCTTTTCTCATTGTATTAAATCTCCGTTTTCAGCATTTCCCAGAACCTTTTTTATATCTTTATAAGTACAATTTGTATCTACATAGTTTTTTTCCCTTCTTGCTTCCTGTAACATTGCGTCTTTATGTCACTGTTCGTTTACAGACCCTCTTCTCATTTTTTTTCTGGGAAATCCGAGTCCTTCTTCTTGCGAAGATGGGTTATCAAAATCAGTGTTAAAGATATCACGAGAATTACGTCTCAAAATATATTTGACACCATAATTATAAAACGCTTTCAACTCCACATCTTCTTTCGGGTTGCTTTTTATTTATTTTTTGTTTAACGAAGCATTATTACCTACTCTTCTCTTTTTCGTGTTTTCTTTTCTTGTCCACGCGACACCCATGATAAATAGCATCATTTTGAAAATAGATTGATTGCAGGTATCCAGTTTCATCAGTACCCTATTTCTGTTCACTTTGACTTCACGGTTTTAAAAAACATCAATTTATTCACGGCGTTTCCCAAAATTAATGCTTACCAGTCACAAGCGTGCGGATGTGGGTTACCATATTGAATAAAGCAGGATATTATGGAATAAGTTCCTGTGTAGTTACTGTCATTTCATATCAAAGATATTCTATTTCCTTTTTTCCACACCCTCACCCACTCTTCCATGGGTGAGTGGTGCAACACTTGTGTAAGATATTACAGAGTATGGATGTTGTATTTGTACGGATGATTTCACAATATAATAATATCAGTGATGTACTGGTATTATTTTTATAAAAATATCTACGATTTTATTGCTGTAGTGTTTACCACCCAACTCGAATGAGTATCTATCTGTCTTCAGTCTACGTACCTACGTCGTAGGAGTACAGTTCGAAAAGTATCCGGAGCTTAATGATCATTTTCTCAATAAATTCAGTTATTTTTTTGAAAATCGTGAACGTAAGGTGTTTCAATCAATGTCTCTGCTTTCCCCAATAGGGACTGTAAATGCTCGTAGCGTCGACTTTTACTGAACTATCCGTCATTAAAGTGTCGTCTTAAGAAGCATCTTCTCTCACTAAATGTCATAGATTTCCCTTTTTTCATGATTTCATTCCTTCTCCTCTCCTTAACATATATTTTTTGTATTCTTATGTAATTGGGTTAGCTGTCAGAGATCGCAGCACTGCGATAAGCTCGCTCTAGTGAACTTTTTCTGTGAATTTTGACGTACGGATAAGGACTTTAAATATTATCTTACCAAAAGAAAAGTAGACCAGGCGGAAACCCCTAAAAACATCCACTTAATTATCTGGAAAAATCGCGTCATTTTTCAGTAGATGCGATGTCAATTTTTCGGCGCTGAAGTCACTTATCTCACGTGGACTGCGTGTCTGTTATGCAATGCTTTATTAATTCTGTCATTCCAGAAACGTTTTTATCAATCTACATGTAGGTATCACCTATCAGATATATTATTTTTGTTACGTATGAGATCCATCGTAGCAATATACGAGTAAGCATCCACTTCTTCACCACGCTCTGCTGTCGTGTAAGATAATACTCCGAAGAAAATACTCCTCGAGTATCATAATATTATATTATACTGACTAGTATGACGCAAATGAAATGATCCGTACAAAATAACACTTGGCCATTGTTGTTATAAAATAATATAATATGAACTCTTCCAACATCTCGTATTTAATGATATTTTCTTAATTAACAACATTTTACTCAGATAATGAGCTTTTACATACAACGTAGGCCGGATTAGTATCGTAATCTTGTTACGAGACTTGCGCTGCAATTTTTTTTTACTATCCACAATAGGTGATTAATAAACTTAGTATATCAGAGAAGGTACAATTCTTTTTTGCAATGGCTAGATTTACTACATGCATAGTTAATAAAGTGATCACCTAAACCTACCGATGGTGGTCGTAAGTCCAGCATCATGCCCATCTTACATTGTTCATCAAGTTGAGAGAACGAATGTAGTGTTTGTAATTCATAGGAGGTCGTGATTTTAATCACCTTTGCCGTAACAGATTTTATTCGTAAAAAAATCAGCTGGGGTTTTTCCTTCCGCGAAAAAGAACCGGATGTCTGAGCGAACCTCGCAAGATTACTTATCGATTTCAAACAAACGGAGGCTACAAGGCGAATTTTCATGCTACAGTATTCTTACTTTCTGGACGTCTTCAGTAATTAATATGGAATAAAGGTAGTCAGCTATCTCCTCTATCTCTAGGTGATTAAATAATAAAGTTTATGAGGTTTTAAAATGAAAGTTCTCATACTTTAGAATAATGATTGTTTTTTATAAAATGTCATAGATTTCTTGCTGCTGAACAGAATTTGATCAAAATGCTACCTTTTTTTCATTCTCTCGACGTCGACCTTTGGAAAGAGTATACCGATGCTTTCTATTGGTAAATGTTAAATTTTCCAGGCAAAAAATCAAACCATTATTTTTTAATGCAGGAATCTGATTCCATATGAAACTCTATAATAAATATACATACACGCTATAATAATTATGTTTATTTATTTTGCTTGTTATGTTATCTGACCCCATATAAAACTACTTGTCATATTTTTATGATAAAGCTCAGAATAACACTAAGACATTTTGTAAATACAATGCATGCTTCACAATCTTTATTTAGCTTAAAGGTCACATAGTATATTAAAGGTATTGGTTGCTACTATTTTCATAGATTTTTTTGTTTTCACACAATTAATAATGAGGTGGTTGGTAGCCTGGTTAGCAACGCGCTCGACGGGTTCGATCGCCGATGCCGAGTTACTCCACTTCATGCACAACACAAGTCTTGCAAGCTTTCTGCGAAGTACACAAATATATATTTGGGTTTATTGCGGTACACCCAGATTCATTTTTTTAAATAAACAAAAATGTCTACGTCGTTTCAGAAATGGGGAAATTTTCAAAATCATATAGTTATTTACGATTTATAGGATACGCGTTTTTCTATTAATTCATATTTTGGGCTACGATTGGCCCAGAAGCCATAAAATAAATAAAACTAAATGTCAAACACTGTAATTTTATTTTATTGTATAAATTTTGCACAACGACCTATAATTACTTAGACTTACAGTAAAACTTTTTATATAAATAAATACAGTGTTGTCTAGTGAGATTGGTAAGACCAAGAATAAGTAAAGATTGAAGGATTTTCCCTAAGCTTAATGTGATTGCTTAAAAAACACTCTAAATAATTGCTTCATAGTAAAACCTTTTTTTATATACCTAAGAATCTTGTGTTGTGTTTGTCCTAGAATTCTAGGAAATGCCTTCCTTCAATATTATACAAATCACTAACAATAGATAGATTTATCTATAGAGGCACTTAATATATTCTTAGTAATGATTATTTGTAGGTATCGACCAATAATTGTGCGATATGAAATCAAAATAATAGGTATCGATTTCATCATTATTGAATACTTAGATACAGCATTTTTAGAACAGTAACTATAAAAATTTTAACATGTAAAAATGAAGGATATTTTTCATTTTTTGCGGTGTTATTTGTATTGGTTCATTTTTTTCAAATTTCTAAATGGTTGGTTTTTCCATCAAAATCTCTGTTTTCATATTTAATTCTGAGTATTTTTTATACATACGCCCAAAATCAGCGCTACCTTAAAAAAATAATTTAAAAACATAACAATTTTTTTAAATCGTTGTTGAATAACTCCTAAACTAAGATATTTACTTAAAAATCTGGATGTTGCATTACAAGACCAATACCAGGAACACATCAAATGAAAAAACTACCCGACCTTTTGCATAAAATTACGATAAAATTACTGTACTATGCATTAAAAAAATATAAGTTGGTAAGATGGACTAGATACTACGAATGAGAATAGTTATCGAACAATAAAAATTAATAGGGCAATATTGTATTTTTTGACAATGGATTTCTTGGCAAAGAATTAGCTATAAAATTACAAATATTTATTTTCTTTTTTCTTTATTTAAAAAAAATGAATCTGGGTTTATCGAAATAAACCCAAATACATATTTGTACACTTCACAGAAAGCTTGTGTTGTGAAGTGGAGTAAGTCGGGGATTGAACCCGCGCCCACTGGATTAACAGTCGAGCGCGTTACCAACCAGGCTACCGACCATCATGTTAGGGTGACAACCTTGAATGAAGATTTTTCTAGTATTATCCGATGATCCATTTCATACTACTATTATCATTTTAATCACGTGAAGGAGATGAGATGTAATTAGCACAGGTTGTATTAAATGATGAAGTATAGGAGGTCACTTAATTAATTATGGGCTGCTGTTCTACAAAACTCACGTGATTCCATATTGAAACAATGGGCTACTATTGTGAAATAATGCCCACGATATTATTAAGTCATTTTAATGACATGTTACATAGTTTATAATAACACGATATTGATAATATTACGTGTAATAATAATTCGCCCTTTAAGTTCCCCGAGAGGACACAGTTCCAATAGAAGCGCAATTTTTTAATGCAACCGTGAACGAAACGGCATACTAAACCACACTAGATGGCGCTGCAGTTAACGGAGATCTTCCAACTGTCAATACTGTCATAACAAAACGGTTCCATGTCAAAATCTCAAGTGACAAAATCTCAACTGTCAAAAGGGTAACCTACTATTGACAGAATCGCAACTCAACACCGGAAAATCTGATGCCGTTGTTTTTTTTTTGTTTTGTTTTGTGTGTTTAAAAAAAACAACCCAACGAACCTAACCCAACAATATTGAAATTGGCGGCAACAGGTTTCCCGGCGATGAGTTGGAATTCTGTCAATAGTAGGTTACCCTTTTGGCAGTTGAGATTTTGTCATATGGAGTTTCTGTCTGGTTACCTAACAAAATATATCATTTGTTTATTATCCACAGAATAATAATATATAGCACCTGCCGTATCTATGCGGACCTCCATTTACTGCAGCGCACTCTGGTGGCGAAAAAAAATCGAAAACGCCCCCATTGAAAGGCAGGCTCTGTTACGCCAGTAATGTCGCCTGTTAAGCAGGTTTTTTGACCTTAGTGTTTACACTCTTAATAAATTGATTATATTTAATAAGGTTAATGTCTAAATTTTTATATCCGTCCGCAATATAATCTTTACCACTACTTAATTACCACAGCAACATTCAATAAGTTTCACCTTTAAATTATCGTCAGGTTACTATCGCCATCAGGACCTTGTCCTCATATTTTAATTATGCAAGACTCTGTAGTAGAGTATGTGTGACCCCAATCAAACGTTAACGTTTCCGGTTGTTAATAATTTTCACCAAAAGCGAGACGTATGTCTACTAGTAGATATATAATAATGCGACCCATGGCGTTAGAGAAATGTTTCATGGCTTCTTTGAACGATAGCATCAGCGTGCATCCATGGTCGAGCTATAAAAAATTTCTAGGCTTTCGCATCAGTTCAATTTGTTTAGTTTATTATGGTTTTGTAAAGGAAAACATTTGTAAAAGTGGCGATGTATTTTGGAGTCCGATACCCACCAAGGATTGCTTTTATAAACAGCGTTTTACAGCGTATAAACTAAAAGAGATCGCAGTATTGCCATCTAAACCTGTTTTTTTAGGATATGAATTTATTTATTCAAGCCTAAATGCTTTCTGATGGATACCTTGCACAATATTGTATCGCGAAGTGCAAAATATGTCGTCAATTTACCGCAACCATTTCTTTAATAGAGATGTACTTCAATAAACTGAACCAACCTTTTCATGTACATAGGTGATATAAAACTAAATATTTCAGTGCGTAAGTATGCATGTTATTGTATAGAGCAAGGAAACTGTAACTGGGAAATGCCAAAGGAGATAGGGTGGAAAAGCTTGGGGTGGGTTTGTATTGCTTAGTCTAGGGCGGGGTGTGGACACGATAATTGATAAGTATCATAAGAACAACGCTTCCCAGGAGACCCCGTTTATCGTTATCTGGAGAATATGTATGGAAAGCGGTATTTTGCTATTCTCTGTAATCTACTTCTCTCTTCTAATAAATTACCGCTTGTACTTTAATTATTTCCACAGAGGCATCCTCGTACATTTCAGTTAATGAATTTAATTTGCGTAGTAGTTGTCAACCACTTTACAATATAAAGTGTTACGGTAACCCCACTCAAGGTGGATATAAAGGAATTCACTAGAGAATTAACTAAACCGCCGACTGCCCTTCGCCTTGTTTTAAGTATATACGATGTGTGTTTACTTTGAAGAGATAAACATGTAACATTGTTTTGATTAAAATAAAGAACAGAAGGTAAATTAAAATAGTTTTATCTCTAATCGTAAACTTCAACAACAAATACAACACGAGTTTTATGTTAGTGAATTAAATGGTTAGCGAAAAATACCATAAAGTTTCATCAGGATCGTTTATTTTTCCCACCAAAATGATTGTAAATAAACAACATTAGTCTAAATGCCTAACATTTTTTGGAATTTTAAAACACAGACATTTGAATAGTATCATAAAGTTTTGCTAAAACGTAGGTAAACATGCGTTATTGAACTCAAATAAATCATAACAATAATGATTCATCATCAAAGAATAGGCAACATTTTGTAATATGTACTAGAGTCCTAGTTCGTAGATGAGCTGACCACAATTTGTAAGACGCAGTTAATAAATAATGATCCCTCTACTATTGAATGTAGGCCTCTAAGGGATGGATTTTATTTATTGAGAGGTCTGGGGAAGACCATCATTGCAAAGATAAATGAAGTGGTCAGGAGGATTGCAGTAAAATTAATGGATATCTACTAAATATTGACTCAAAGTTGTAAATCACACGAACCATTGATAAGTATTAAAATGTCTACAAAATGTCACCATTGTTAATCAAGATTTCCGTTTAAACCCTCTGTTAGGATTTCTGCTTGAAATAATCAACTTAGGCGTAGACTTCTCTCAATAGAATATACGAGGGTCGGCTGAGAACTTCGCGGCCTTGAGAAAAAAATGTACTGGAGCATGGTTGGATTTTCTTACTATTTTTTTATAGGATCTATTCGAAGTTGAATACACTTTTGCTAGCCACGATTCAAAGCTAGGATCCTAGTTTTATAGAAGAAATTGTAAAGGTCTTCAAAATATTGCTGCGCGTTCACTGTAACACCGTTCACTGGGTGAATTTTTTACATGCTAAGATTTTTATTGGCTTAGGGATGAGAAGAAGGTCTGACAATTCCATTTTAGGTAAATAAGGCAGATGTTTCACCAACTTTCGCCATTGGCATGCAATTTGGCTATGAAAATTGTTTTTTCTGTGAACTGGCTCAGAGTCGCGGTGAAATATCGCGACTTTGGCCAATTTTCCTGGTCTTTCCGCGTTGGTAGTTTGTCGCGATGGAATTATTAGATTATCATAGTACTTTCCACGTCTTTTTTCCCCCTTATTCAAGTAGTCTATTGTAATGCTAGACCTAAATTACCAAAAAACTAACGCCATCACTTTTCCAGTTGACAAAGGAGACATCGATTCCTTTGAAGACGGAATATCACCATGCCGCCACTATTTTGATTATTTTTGGGCTCAGTTAGATCCAGGCCTCATCCATGATGACATGACGAAAAAAAAAAACTTCAGGATCAGCTTCAAACCTGGGCAAAAATTCGAATAAAAATCGAAAACGAATACATGTTTTTTCGACCCTAAAAAGGAGTCAAAGGCGTTGGCACCCTGCAAACAGAAAGCTAATACAAGCCCTGTTCTGAAGTTAATATGAAATCTATTCATTCACGTAAGACCATTAGGATCTCTGCTATCTGCCAGATACTAATTTGGCGATCTTTCTGAACCACATCCATGATTTTATCGACGTTTTTCGAAACAACTGCAGTTTATTGCTTTCCACTGCGAGAGTTTTCTTCAACACCTTGCTGACCACATTTAAAATCTGATACCCATTATTTGACTACCGCATATGATAGAAGAGACTCCAATTATGTATCTGACATCTTTTAAAAAGTTTTTTTTGATACACAGCCTGTGATAATAAAACATTTTATCGCGGATCATGGTTGAAAATTTCTCATTTTCACAAAAATCTTAAGCACGTTGGATTAAAAATGGTGCCAAGAGTGCCAGCTTAGTCCTATTGATGCCAAATTTTGCCAGGAGCCTTGTAAAGGTTCAAATTATCCATATCAATAATAAATTGAAACTGGCTAGTACATTTTTTTCTCAAGGCCGCGAAGTTCTCAGCCAGCCCTCGTACGTCATACAAGTTGTATTCACCAAATACTTTCTTACCCCAGATACACCCAGTAATTTAACACTTTCGTTTCATAGCATTTGGCACCTTTAACACTTAATATATATTTTATGGTATACGTAGCATGTTTATTTAAAACCTGGACAATATTGTATTACAACTATTTTGTTTAGGTAAAAGTTTCTCAAAATAAGTAACACCAAGTTAAGTGGTCGACGGTGATTAAATTAAAATGTTCGACATTATATATATCAACAAGCAAGTGATAAAGAAAGCTGATATGGATAAGAAATAGGTACTGTCACAATATAATGCATTTATTTGATAACATTACGGTGATTAGCTACTACTTTTCTGCGTATAAAGATGCAAGATTTTTGCACTTTGACCAAAACGTCAATAAGAACTACTTCACTACAAAAACGTTGTGATGCATTTTTGTATGAGCGAACTAGAAATACATAAAATGTCTTTAAGACAGGGCGTAAAATTTGAAAATTTCAGTATTAATGAAGGGTTACGATAAAGGGAATATTTATAAAACCATTGTTTAGTTGTACCTGTGTGGCGAATGACGCAAATCCAGTAGGAAGGGAATACAACTCATAAATGTTGGAATACTCGTATCTGTCTATTATTTATAGCAAGTGGTACGTAGAACACAATACCCTTCGATATATTATTACTGAGACATTGTGAAGAGCTTCCACTGTGTGATGAAATACCAACATCTCTTGTAGGTACATGTTTCCGTATCAAGCACTCTATTAGATAGGTCGCAACATAGTCCATTTGAAATTATTATCTGCTGAATAGTTTCAGATATCGGAGTACGGTATTCATGTACCTAATACCACTATTCATTTTACAGAAGGATTACAAGCCGATTTACCCAAACAAACGTAAACGCAAACACGTTCCCATTTTTAGTGAATATTTTGAGCTTCCGTACACAAATTTTAATACTTTTTTCTTCTTTTTTTATGGCAATGCACCCGTTTTCGAGTGATTTATAGAATTAAAATTTAAAATATACATATGGATTAGATACCATGTCCATCAATGTATATACTTACAGAATATGTCTTTGTAGGTCTCAGGAAAAGAATAAGAAATTGAGAAATCAGACGTAGTAGAACCCGATTTATTGTGGACGTCATGGATCGTTTAGCTAGTAGACTGATATGGCAATGGGCAGGGCACACAGCAAGACAAAACGATATTAGGTGGAAACCAAACTTATTAAATGGAGACCATGGGAAAGTAAGAGAGGTATGGGGAGACTACAGAAAAGATGGGTAGACGACGTAAACTTGGTAGTGGGTGGATAGTGGTTGAGACAGGCGTTGTTTGAAAGAGACCTGGAAAGACCGAACCTGAAAAACAAGAAGAAGAATAGTTGTGAATATTTCTGAATACTGTTTGTCTGTTTTTTTATTCATATACGTTCTACGCCGTACAATACAACAGTTGATTCTAAGTGTTTGCAATATAATAATTTATATCGATGACAAACCTGCTTCCTTATCATTGGCCTATTTATCAAACAAACAAACAGAAGGTACTGTACCTACCTACTATTAAACACTATATCTATAATATATTATGAAATGATATTTGTTTATGCGTAGTCAATGGATAAATAATATCGCGGTGGTATCCTTAAGGGACCTGTAACGGGGGAGCATTTCTACAAATAAGCTCCTTGCTCCTCTCCTTTGATAAGAACATGTTATGACATAAAGGAATGTTTTCTCAACTAACATTGGTGGTGTGATCTTACAATATTATTCGTTTAGTGTTCGTCAGCACTAAAAAACGAATTATGGAAATTTTCTTGATTAAAAAAATATTCCAAATGTATCCCTGAAAATATATCTATGAATACCGTCACGCCGAGTCTCTTGCGGGGCAGGCAGAGAGGACAGAAACGCCAGACTGTAACTCACATTCATGCAATTTGTCATCATCCAATTGACTCTCACCTCTTACATTTTGCACTCCAATTTGCCCTCATCTTTGCGCCCTCCCCGGTATTTAGCGCGACATGATGGGTGACGAACCTGACCGCTGCCATCCGCAAGTACTCACACCTTACATCTTCCCTGAAAATCAAAAAATATACTATCGAATACTGACAGTGCATTTGAAAAAGACGTCAAAGTTCCGAAAATATACGGACAATACAAATCTGCAAATTCGGGTAACAAACATGTCGCATGTCTTTATCAATCTGTTGTAACGTTCAATTGAATAATACTATTTGTTTTATCCTATTTGACATGATAACCTCCGACCTGATATTCTCGAAATGAGTTCCGCCCATGCACAAATCCAATTCATATAACATGAACATTCTCCATACTAGTGTTGTGCCTAATCTACTTTGTACATGTTCAGAATGTTGTACCTAATCTACTTTGTACAAATTCAGTCATTGTCAGATACTATTTGAACAACTGTTTCCAAAATGTCATCTGTGCAATGCTGTAAAATAAATAGAATATGCATGCAATTTATAATACATGGTGTTTCCTGATGCTGTGGTCCTATCCCATCGCCATCGTCGGGAAAAATAAAATAAAATAATCTTTATTGTATACAGAAACATACAAAAGGCTGGCTTATTGACGAATGACAATCTCTGCCAGCCAACCCAAATATCATGTTTTTTTAAACTCAAGTTATTGAGAATTTGGGGGGAAACATTGTGGGGCTTCTTTATAAATTTGATGTTTGTTAGAAACAAAATCATTATTTCATAAAAAAGTATTTTGTAATAAAATTTTCAGTATATTCTAAAAAAATCAACATATATTATTATTATCTTTATCGGAAGCCTAAAATGTTTACTATGATTTAGGTTTATTTTGTGAAAATCGAATAGGTAAATTAGGAGATATTGTCGAAAAACCTAAAAGATAAATTCACACACTCTTCAATTTTTCAAAAGGCCATATCTCCAAAGCAGATGCTTTTTGGTCGTGCATTCATAAAACTTTTTTTTAAAATCACTCCTCAAAACATTTATCATGCTGAAGAAAACATCCTGTATTTCTATATACATTGACGTACACGTTCCGTCTGTCTTAATACAATTGTTAGAAATTGATGCAAATTTACTTAAATTTGCTGTATAACATTCACCAAAGACTAATTTTCATGTAAATTTTGTACTGGTTTTCAGAATTAGCCATAAACTCTTCAAAGCAAACATTAGGTACTTTTATATTATCACTCTCGTAAAATGTTTCAGTGGAGATAAAATATTCATAAGCGACTTTATATAAAATACTAATGTATTCCATTTTACTGTTAGGTTTTTGTATGTATTATTTATCAAAAGTCACACAATAAGTCAGTTAAGTGTGGAAAATCAAAAGAAAAATTGTCGCTGAAAAATATATACTTCGTAGTGCCAATACTGCGCCCTATACCGTTCCTCTCTGGATGACAGAAAGGTATCAATGTTTTTTATTCATAGGAGTTTTATATCTTTCCTCCTGAGATTAATCGGTTGATGCAATAAATTCACACCCTTTTTGTCATTTTTTTCTATTGTCAAAACGAGTGTTTTTAACATAATATATTTTTCTTCTGATCGGGTTCGATCCCCGATGCCGACCTACTCCACTTTACAACACAAGCTTTTCAAGCTTTTCAAGCTTTCTGTGACGTGTACAAAGGTGTATTTCATGTGTACATGTAGGTGTACAAGGTAAATTAAAAAAAAAACATTCCGAATGTCATAGGTATAGGTATAAATGTTTGAGGTTACCTGGCAGAGATCTTCCTAGCGAACAAATTCTTCATGCTTGTTTTTCTAAATATTTCGGTATTTTATGCACTTATAGTATAAATAAACGTAAAATAAATATTGTATCATTCACTGGTTACTCTATAATTAGAATATATCATGATGTAGTAGTAGCAAGATTGATCGCAATGTCCTCTGTCAGCTCGTTAATAGTAAATATACATTATTCATACACAAATAAAACAATATGTCCTACGATATTTTTATTGTATAAATGTATTTAATTAGTAATGGTCTACAAGGTTTACTAAAAAATAAATATTTTTTACGTTTTTCAATCATCTGCTGAAACGTTTTTTAAAGAAAAACATCTTGTTAATAAGAATTGAAAACTAATTTAAAAGTCGTCTGTCACATCGCAGTAATAAATTGCTTACACAACCTTGTAGGTTACTGAACTCCGAATCTCCGACATCTGGTCGTGAAAAAATCGCTGAAATAATATTTTTGTTCCCCTCGAGGTCTCCACGAGCAACAGCCCCGTAAAGTAAAATGAATTATTTTCTGCCTATCGAATTTAGATTGAAGAGTCAGCGTGCCATGCCTTAAAATACGATATTTTTTAAATTTTATTTTCTTGAGGCTGACAGATAATAAACATGATAATAATCAATTAACAAAATGATGTGACTCTGTATATCAACATGCATACTGTACACTGCTTGATGTAATTAGTAAATATTTCACAGTTGTTACAATGTATGTGTATGTTAATATTGTTATTATTGTTACAATAAAGTTATATACAATAATGTCACTTTGCAGCAATATCCAAGGTTATTGTATATTTTGTTCAGCAGTAGGCGAAAACGTCTTCAGTCTCTCGAAATATCGATCTCAATTCAGTGCATCCATCCCATATGCTTCATTAAGTACATTCATAGAAACACTATATTGTCTATCTATAGGGCTGACGAGTGCAGATACATTACATATTTGTTGTCTCATTCCCACTCACGTAAATCGTAGGAAAAAAATCATGTCGTTGAAGATTTTTCAATTGGTAATCTATAAAAAAAATTGTGTGCCTCATAGCAATGTCTATCGAAACATTTGGTAGGTATATATTTTAATTCATTTTAGATACGTTTTAATTTACTCGGATCGTTTTAATATGCCATCTTGTCAACAATCCATATGTTATAGATTATAAGATACCCTAAAAAAATTTGAAAGTCACAATGAAGGATTATTTATGTAGTTAAAAATCCATGTTTTTCACCACTTTTTAGTGGTCCACTAATTAGTCCATGAAAATCCACTTTTTAGTGTTCAAGGACTCACGTCCTCATCATCAGACGTTCTCCACGATACTATACTTTGCTGGTGTCGTTTATCCTCATGACTGAGGGTCGCGACTCTCACTACCGCAGTTGACAATCCTCCTCCATGAGCCTCTGTCCATGGCCAGATGTGCGGCCTCGTGTAGAGTGGTATTTGTGGCTGCTCTCACATTCTTTTCGCATCTTTTAGCTCACTCTAAAGCTCGAATGAAAGTATTCCCAAGGTATAACTAGGCCTTAAGAAAGATGATAAAAGAATAATAAAACTTCGGTATATATTGTTTTTCATACGTGTTTATCTAACCTTCTAAAGTAAATCTAAACAATAAAGTAATATACTACGTTTCACAGTAAAGTATATTATTTTACAGCTTTGAACGAAAACAAATCAATTATTATTGAAAACAAATCATTTCGCTCGAAACCTTGGGAACATAATGTTTGTGTTATCTTTTTGGTTGTTAAATTCTAATCAGCGGTGAACTTTATTATTACTTACCTGTATTGTGTTCTTATAACAATATCGTCACATCTAATGTCGCCGCCACACGCTGGCGAGCATCCACAAGTTTCTTGTGTATATGAGTAAAAAGGCGTGTGGATGGAAAGTTTGCCTTGGCTCGTGTACGTAACCGACCGTTGGCGCCTTTTTCTCATGAACATAAAAATTGCACATATTTTGCTAGACGTACCTACGTGCGTCTAATTCCCGTTCAAGAGTTATTTGTCGCACGGGTCATCGTGGATACAAGATTTGGCGATAGAGTTACTTGGGACATAATCAACTACTCTACTAACAAGTTAAAGCAAGTTAAAGTAAAGATTATATAGGTGACGAAACAGTCCAAAAGACTTCGTGCACACTCGGTTGTTGTCCGTATGTTGTAAAAAAAAAATAGATGTCGTCCCTTATCGAATTTACAATAATAAAAAACAGTTACATACATTCATCTTCTCTCCCTTCTATCTTGGATTGGGTCCTGGCTCCTACTAATATCTGAATACAAATTATTTCGCAATCGATAGATGGTGCTCTATTTTTTTTATTTTATTTAACCTTTTAATTAGTTAACTAGTTATCTTAACTTAAAGGCCCGTGTTAAAAAATGCAGCCAATATTAACCCCTATTTGGCAGGCTTTAAAATTCTAGTCTCGTTTAATATTATAATACGCAATACATCTATTAGGTTATCTTAATCCGAAATTCAGTAAGTATTAAATTTCTATAATCCACCTATGCCTTCGTTAATATTATCTAAGTAGGTGTTTTACTAAGTACTGATTAAAGTTAACCCAAGTGTATTTAAATCCATTTTGAAACGCAGTTACTTAATCGTAGAAAAAACTGTTATTTTCTTTTTACTACACGCTTTTATTAAACTTCACATGGCGTTGTTGGTATCCAAATCTTGCAATCAATTTTAACTCATTTTCAGGCTAGTTAGAGCTCTGAAATTTTCATCATTTTTTTTTTAAGTTCTGTAAGTAAATGTTGACTACGTTCTGTACCACGTCAAATTAGACTTCTGCAAAGACGAAAAATATGAAAAGCGTTTGAATGGATCTGAGGGTTGTGTGAGGTCATGTGTGATATCGTAAGAAATTAGGAAAAGAATTTCAGATTCGAAATCAGATTTTGTCCAGCTCAAGGTTACGTAGATTTAGGTGTCTTTATTGAAAAAAAAATACAGTTCTAATTTTTAAATGCGTTGGACATTTCGAGTACTCTTTCGTCAAGATATCTTGACATTTTCAAGGACTTTTAAAATACCAAAACGCATTGTTCTGAAAAGTAAAACAATTTTTTTAACGCCGGTATTTCTGAAATATTTGTATTGTTTATTATTATTGATGTTAATTTTATTTGTACTCGATACATACTTTATACGATCTTGTTTACAATTTGTTATAGTTTTTTCAAGGTGGTTTTCATAAATAAATTATTAAACATTTGTTCAACAATAATAACAACAACATTACAATATCTCATTAAAAATATAATTACACATTTTTAGAGTATGCATACCGACATTTCAAAAATTTCTAAAAACGGGAGACCCTATATCTCGACAACCGTTACTAAATATGCTTTGGAACAAAAAGGGTGAGATGCATTGAACATTTATCTATGGAATAACCGTAAAAGATTTTTTATGTCTTGTATAGATTTCTCAAAAAAAAAACTTTGATAAACACCTCTGATCTTTTTTCCGAAAGACGGAAACTTGTTTCCCGAAAGTCGCGGAGAATTTTTTTTATGTACTACCGATAATATGCAAAAAAAATCTAGGGAATAACCGTAAAAGTGTTTTTGATAGACGCAAAATTAACCCCAAAAAATGGAAAAAAAAACGCTAATTTTACCATTTTATCATGCGATTGTTCACGCGATTTTGAACCTTAATGCCGTGGGAAAAGACTGTGACTGCATTCTTAGTGCCAAGCCCTTAATATGTAAATCATTGAGAAAAACCAGGTACTTACTTATTGTTTTTTCTTCCCTACAGGTAGATCAAACGAAAAAAATTACGGGTCAATGTATTGCGTCTTCTTCGTTTTCAATACGTTTTTTGCGTAACAAAAATGTAGATACGTACCTACATAAAATATTTCAATCTGTGATAGCAAAACATATTGAAAAACCCTAAAAAACCCTTGTTTTTTTGCAATGAATATTGTAAGTAGGTTTTAAATACAGCGTATTTTCCTAATCTTTTTTTATCTTTTATATTACAATTTCAATGTTTGAGATTTTCCTGAATAATATATTACCTATTACCGCTAGAAAAATTCATAAGAAATACATACTTATATTTTTTTTTATATAAAAACAGCCACCAAGTTGTCAAAACTGTAAACTGCTCTTGTTTCTACAATTTTGTTCGACAGTTTTTTTTTCACCGATATTTTCACCGATATCCACGTGCTCGCCGACCCTCCACGTTTTTTGTGTGAATGAGTAAAAAGACGTTAACCGTCGATTACGTATACAATCTTAGACAACCACCCCGTCCGCACGTCTTTTTACTCGTTAACACAAAAAACGTGGAGGGTCGGCGAGCATGTGGTAGAGGCATAAAGTCCTTATTCCCGTGGGATCTTCAGATTGTAGAAATTTGGTCTCCACATTTATTTTGGCGTTCGCAAAACTTTCAGAAGACAATTTTTATCTCGTTCATTTGCACCCCACATTGGTATCCACAATATTAATATTTACGCAAAGTACTTTTTGTAACCACACGATATTTTCTGGCTACCCCATTGTTGTAACGCATCGTAAAAGTTGGTAGAAGTATTCCTTACTAGCAGTTGAACTTTTCCAATATTTTCAGTCATGGACTATATCTGCTGCCATTTACGACCCGCAAGCTGGTCAGTGCCATATTAACGTTATTTTACTACTATTTCATCATTTTCTAAGATCACTCGCAGACGAGTGGATAGCCGTAGAACATAATAATAATTTCATCATTTTTTCATCATTCTTCGTTTATCGATTCATGTTGAATCTATTAATACATCTTTAATAGATGCGGTGAAATATGGATATCAATTCATATAGTAATTAAATATCTACATCGTATTTTACGTACATAGATGTGTGACTCGTAGACCTGTAAAAATGACGCAGGAATGAAAAACGTCACAAAAACCGCGTGATTCAAATAATTCGATCACAGTTTGTGAATATAATATAGCAAACATCAAAAGAAAAACAACACACCCACAGAATATAACAGTACATTCCATGAATTTGGGATGTTTTTACAATTTTTTTGTTCTTAGTAATCCACTGGGATATCTATAAAAATCAGTCACCGGAATCCTTATCCTCAGCCTTCATTCGACCATTGTTAAACATGGCCCTCCCCAAAAGACCTCCACAGTTTCCTCAAGCAGACCGCATCCTTGATTTTTGGTATGGTTGTCATTATAGAAAAATAAATATTTCACTTTATTTTCTACCACTTTATAAAATTAACACGTGGTAGAAATCGTGGGTACCACTAAACGCTTTGTAAATTGCCTTTGTTCTCTTCAAAAAATTAAAGAACATCACCCCACTACCAAATTGTTATTGGTCACATTTCTCAACATAATTTACAGAATTCAGCAGAATGAATCCTGATTCAATTTACACAATACATAATAATATACACTCATTCTAATTTCAAATCTACACTAAGACCTTTAGTTCGTAAGCTGTATCAATACGTACAATAAAATTTCACCTTGTCATTGAACACACTATTATCGAACGAATCTAAATGTTCTATATTTAAATTGTCGTCTCATACTTCAGTAATGATAATAATCGTCATATATTGGTCTATTTACTCTACACCCACATCCCACGTACCTTATTGGTTGTCTCCGTGACTACTGTGATGAAATATTAAGACAATTCGATATTTGAATATTCTATCCATTACTCACAGACCACAAAACATACAGAGCCGTTTTAATTAAGAAGTTATTTTTATTACATTGGTTAGGCTAGGTATCTACTTTACCGACGTATTATTTATACTTTTTCATATACGTTTGTGTTATTTGAACAGATGTGATACCTACCCAAACGAGCGACTGAATGTCTGAATGAAAAACAACAGTTTTTTACAACGAGATTTTAATTGATGAGTAAGATTCAAATTTTGGCGCGCATTATATGCGTTCTTTTATTGTCGTTGGGAACATTTAAAAATAAAAATTGTTCTATTTTATCGATTCAACTTTTTCGAATTTCGTATGAGAGTGTAAGCGCGAAATAAGAAGAACGCAACCAATACAATCGATTTTGACTTACTTACTGTGTTTACCAAATTTTAGCATTATTCTTAACAAACTATAGGAATAATCTTAAGATTCAGTACATTTCAGATCAAACGATTAATTTCTATCAAGAAAATTGTCAAAAATCTTAAATCTAAATTTACAACTTTCTGACCACTAGAGTCATTGAAACGTATTTTCGCTTATCCATGTTTTAAGTCTTAAGATGATATCTTTAGTATTATTATCTGGGCAACCCAGCTTTTCCCGACGTAATTTTTCGTACGTTCAGTTAGTACACCCATTTAACTTCAATTTTTGATCGTGAATTTTGAAACATATTATAGTTTGATTGCGAATTATATATTTACGAATGGCTACACTAAAAATATGTTACAGTATCGTCAGGCATGAGAATTGCAGATATTTATCGCGAAGGCGTGAAAAAACGTCGCTTAATCTGTCGCAGACCGGGCGCCACGTTGATTTATGAATAAATTCTTATTAGTTCGTGTTTTATGATCAGCAACTTGGCATATTTTATTGGTTTGCGAGAAAATAGATTTACGCGTTTTTATAAATAAAATTAATTTCGTAGTTTTCCGGAGTCAAATTATTTTACAGATCTTCGTAATCAAGACTGAATTTGAATCTGAAAAAAAATATCATAGGTTTCGCAAGGAGAAGACCTTGAAAACAGAAATGTGTTTTAGTACTTTGGTTTTCTATTTTTTTATCAACATTATTTGGTGAGGCTGCAGGTGCTGTTTTATATAAGCATCAGTTATTCTTCATCTTAACACTAGGCATATCGACATTTGAAGAGTTTCTGAAAACGGGAGACCTTAGATCTCGACAACCTTACTAAATATGCTTTGGAAAAAAAATTGGGTAGATACATTGATCCTTTATCTAGTAAGCGACCGTAAAAGAAAATTATATCTTGTATGAAATTCTCAAAAAAAAAGTGAGAAACACCTCTGTTTTTTTTTTCGAAATACAGAAACTCTTTTCCCGAAAGTCGCGGAGATTTTTTTCTATTGATAAAATGCATTAAAATCTAGTACTTGACCGTAAAAGTTTTTTTGAATGGAGCGAAATTAATCCCAAAAAGTTAAAAAAAAACAGTATTTTATAACATTTTTCGTGCAATTTTGAACCTTAATGCCGCAGGAAATGAGCGTGACGACATAGTTGGTGTCCGAGCCTTAATGTTTTTCAGGATTTAAAGTGTTAATCCCCTCTAGTACAGGTACTGAAAAATGAGTCTTGAGAGTTCAAGATCCTTTAGAGAAGTTATTAAACTTTTAACACATCAATTCTTTCGCTTCTCTATAATGTAGGTGTAATATTATTTTAAAGAAACAAAAGCTTTTGTTCTATAATCCCCAAGCTTTCTACGGGTTACGGAAAGTTATAATAATATCCACATGATTTAATTCTTTTAAAATTTACTTTCGTTTAAAAACTTTTCCCAACATTTTTACTTGAGTAAGTCCTTAAAGTAAAAAAAAACTATTTTTCTTCTGTTATCTTTCAGTAAATACCTGAAGGTTTATCTTTCTGGCTTTTTTCATTCTATTTTGTTTTGTCTATAAAGTATTTTCAACTTGATCATAGTTTGCCAGAACTTTAATACAACTTCGACAGAGCTTTAACATCCAAAACAATAGATTTTCAAGACTTCAATACTTACTGATGCCTCTAGCAATGGATTCACGATAACTTCAGATATTCAAAATGCTCAAACCTTATCCATTTATCTTTCCACAAATATTCTTAATTCACGGAAGTATTTTGAGCAAGTATTTTTATAGATCATCTCATGTCGATTTACACGGAAATCGCATAGCTTACGTGCAAAAAGATTTTTATTGAAATCTGGCATATTTAAATGTGTTACTATGCCAGATTATTTAATTCTGTATAATCATTATGTACACAATATTAAAACTATTACACTATCTTCGTTATTGTGTTGAATCTAAAACATTGTTTATCAATGTATTTGTTACGTAGATACATATGTGCTTGAGAAAATACATAGAATATACGCATAGATTTCATACACGTCAAATTCATGCTATATTGACAGCTAGTCTATATACGATACTCAATACTACTGCAATCCTTTGCACACAAAGAATACATATTATCTAATGCCGGCTCCACACGCTTGGCAGGTGTTCACAAACTCCGTTCACAAACAATTGACAAACCTGTGGATCTTTCGCTAGCGCTTGCCTCAAACCTGCATTGATTTGTAAAGACACCGACCTGTTCACTAACATACACGAGCCAAGACAACCGCACGTTCGTTAACTTGTGAACACCCGTCAAAGCTCGACAAGGGTGTGGAGCCAGCATAACGATATCAATAGCATAATTCAACTACTCCCAAAAAAAAAGACAAATTTATCCTGTAAATCGCTCGACGTGATTAACGAGTGTAACGATATTAACTACAGTAAACACCTTCATGAAAAGTTCGGCTAAAATAACTTCTGCTCTCAGTATGTACCTGTTTTTCTACATAATATATAATTGTTTATTGTTCAACACAGTGCATCTCATAAAAGGTGTTATTGATGAGATATTTTCATACAATATTTCATTAACGTTATTCTCTCTGATATAATCCAGATATCTTTCTGCTTATACGCGGGTATATAATAATAATTAAGTAGGTACTAAAATTTGTGTAAAGTTGTTACTACTCTTGCTGAATAATATATTTAATACTTTATTTAGAAAACTGAACTAGTTTTTTCTCAGTTTTGTTTACATTTATTGAAATTTATTCGTTTTGAGTAAAAGGAATCGGAGAGCGTGTATGACTAATTGCATGAATGTGACGGAAGCTAGGAGTGTGTGTAAGGATAGGGCTGTCTGGCGCTCTGTCCTCTCTGCCTACCCTGCAAGGGATGTGGCGTGAGGGTATAGATAGATAGAAATATTCGTGGGATGTAAATTGAAAAAACTCTTCAATATCTGCAGTAGAAATTTTTCCTATTAGGTAAATACTTGTAAGACCTCTGCATAAAATAAATAAGCCCCAACTCTTTTTTTTATAAGAAATATAAAATGAACAGGGGCCCATTCTTTAAGTCAAACGGACATTCTCTTAACAGACTTTGTTTTTTGTTTCAGGTATGCATCATTTGGTCTATCATGCAATAGTTTCCTAACAAAAAATTGATGATGGATTTATGTAAGTATGTTGCTTGTAATTACATCGAAATCGGTCGTTTTAAAATCGGTTCTAAACGGTACCAATGTCTAATATTTTATTATCTTCATACTCATACTGGAAACCGGAAAATTTTCCCCATTAAAATAAATAAATCGTCGATTTTTCTTGAAGATGTATTCCAACAAGATCATCCCAATGCTTTACGACCTAAGAAGAACTCAGGAAGGACAGACAAATGTGATTTGCATTCTATACTACTACTGTCTATCTGTGGATGAAGAACTCTTCCTCATATTCAAGAATTAGAGAGTAGAGTCTACATGTGCTTTCGTACCTCGGGAACTCTGAAAAAATATACTAGGTACTGATGAATGTGCTTATATGAAAAAAATATGTTGAAAACGCAACCGAAAGTCCCCAACAAAAAAACAGTAACATACATGATCTGGGATTCGTGAAGGAACGGAAAGTTTTTTTTAGCACAAAGTCTTCAAGAAAGAAAATTTACTTCAGTCGATCTCTTCTCTTCATTACAAAGAAAAAATATTTATAATATCGTTGTGTTCTAAAGTAAAGCAAGAGCTTTTTTCATGTGTAAGCATTTTTATAATGAACAACGTTCAAGTGCTTTATAAGTACTTCTCTATCAGAGTATAAATAAAAAGAATATGAAATTTTATTTTGGAACTTAAGGCGTAAATATTACGATGAAAAAAATGAGAGATAATGTATAATGGAACTATAAATAGCTTGAAGCGGCTGTAGAGCTTTTGGAAGGCAATACACGAAGCTTTTATCCCTCAACATTGTTATTAAGTAAATAATACAAGATACTACACGTAATGCAATTTGTTGAGCGCTATATATCTACCTGGAAAAAATGTGTAGTAGATTATATGTTCTGAAAATTTGAAGATTTCTGTGACGTACTATGGCGTATTAAAAAGTTCATGGTAAATTATCCCTGAAAGTACAGAGGAAAAAGCATATATATACCTACCTTGTAGTATTCCTACAAGAGTGTAGAAGAATTAATGATGAATATTTTCGGGCTTACGACCAACTTCGGATGGCTTAAGTCATCACTTTACACTCGAGAAACATTCGCCATTTCAGTTCACCTCGGCTGGGTTTCGAACCCAGACCTTCATCTCGCATAGTAGAGATCTTATCCACTACATCAAGAGGAGCGACCGCTGTGTTGTCGAATTTCGTAAATCTTCAACGACGTAATTTTTTCCTGTAAATTACGTAAGCAGGAATGGGACACAAAATGTCCAATTACATCTGCTCTCTTCACCCGAATGAAACCCAGCGAATTGTCTTCTAGTAGTAATAGTGCAATATTAAATGATTTAACCTAACGTTATGACTTTAATTATACAGTGACTGTCATGATAATTTATTGCTCTCTCGCTCCGTTCTACTAATCTTCAATTTTACGATTTGTTTACTCGGAGTGCAAGTTTATTTGCGTTGTTTCAAAACTATCTACGGCTGAACTATGAATAGTTACACAAAACCAAACATTTGTACCTCGTAGCAGCATGAAAAACTCACAAACACGGAAACATTGTTTGAATGATTCAATTGTGTGTCTTTGTGATTGTGACTTTTTGCCAAAATTATAAAAAAACTACATAGGTATTTTTAGCTATATACGTCTTTTAAACAAATTGACTATGAAGTGGAGAATCAATTAGTAGATACCTATAATAGGAAGGAAAGACAAAAAAAGTTTTTTTGTAAAGGTACCAAGTACCTACTAAAGCAGGAAAAGATTTTTCAAAGACACAGAATTTTTATTAGCCACCAAGCCCTTTTTTCACTGTACACTATTCCCATAACAATGATATCAGAGTTTTATACGAATGATAAATTTACAATTCCAATTCAATTATTATAACGTTTTCGGATACCCCACAGTAGTCCATTTTCAGATTTGAAAAATTAAATCCAAATTAGATGAAAAAGGTTAAGTTTAACAATTCGTATTGCTGAAAACGGATTATCTAGTCTCCACCCAGTTAATAAACCCGAGTATGACTAAATTTACCCTTTCATCTTGCATTTCTTCTGAATTAATATATATGTATTTCAAACTGTTCCAAATGATATGGATCTGTCGATAATAATTTTCACAGCATGAGATAGAGATAGCAAAGGGTTAGATTATTTATTCCAAACAAAAAACACATCAAAGTAATAGCAATATATTACTTTAAATAATAACTTATCATTCTTAAAAGAAAGAACTGAACGGCACAATCAATTCCCAAGTGTGCCGTTAGTATAAAAGAATGTCCATACTTTTATTATTGTAAATGTAAGCGGTAGGTAGAGTCCGTTGTATTATTTGTGTGAGAAGATTGATGATGTTCTTTAAAAGTGGGACATTAGAATGGTAGATAGTTTGTAGGATAGATAGATGGGGAAGAAGTTTTGTAGGTACAAAATGGGGTTGAATTATTATTATGGAAATGCTGTGACCCAAATATCATGACGGACTTTGTATGAATGTAAATTTTACATACATTCCTCTGCTCTGCGACTTATTGTCTCATATTTTATAACATGTACGTATGTTTTAAGGTGTTGTCCGTTCCGTAAACACACATATTACAAAGTAGGACATATTGTGTTAAAAAGGCGGAATGCCCACACTAAATTTACGAGGAGTGCTAAATCTAAACATTTAGCTATTCAAAAACACGGCATAGTAACCCCATCTCAAGCAACCTTCGACAAATGTAAGATCCCCCGTCTTGCGGGATCCCGCTTTGCTGGATTGGATTCCCTAGTCACAGCATTGCGATAAATTCGCTCTATTGAACAATTTTATACGATTTATTAAATGTCAAATTTTACCGTAAACTTAAATATCAAATACCTATTTCAATGAATAAAATAAAGCTAGTAATAACAAAGCTAAAACAGTCAAATTACCCCAATATGAATGGTGACCTTGCTTCAGGAAACTGTTCAACTATTTTGAATTTTACTCTCTTGAGAACTGTTTGTGTGACCCAATTAGCTACATCGAAAACACAAATTATCTCTATAACAACTAATTTATTTATATTACAGGGTGATGATTCCGTATGTCAAATATTTAGAGAGGATGAAAAAATGTGATCGGATTCGAAGCTGTGGCCCCATCGCTGGGAAATGCCGTGTTTTTGTAACTCAAATTATTGAGAACTCATTAAAGCTTCGTTGTCAAATGTCAAAATGGACACATAATAGGGTTATTTTTTTAGAAACTTGATGTTTATTGGGAAATGCTTTAATTTTTTTTTTTTCACAAAAAAGTGTTTTTTTATATATAATTTTAAATTTTATATATATTTTATTTCACTACCTAAATGAAATGACAAATATAAAGGTCTCCATCGAATATCTAAAGTTAACACATTTAATCATTGATTTCGATGATGCCACCTGTGCAGAATTTAATTACAAATTTTTACCTGTCATTTGAGTTACATTCCAAAGCGGTTTATCTTAACTTTTCTTTGTGCATTATTTTTATATAAATAAATAATAACTTTATTGCATATAAATTTACAGACAAAGGGAGGATTTATCGCCTAATGGCGATTTCCGTCAATCAACCCAAAATTTTTCACCTTTCCACATGTTTGAAGTAGGTTCGGAACCAATCCCCATGTATAATATAGTATTTACTAAGGTGATCGCGTATCTTATAAATGATAGTAAATGAATACACAATAATTTATTATTATTTCTGGCATCAAAACTACATATCTTGTTTACGTTATGAGAGAGAATAATATGAGCTATTTATAACAGCAATAATTGTAGCTATTTTATCTATTGAGATTGAGAATAATATTATTTGAGAAATTATGTTATATTACATAACTATTTTTCAGTTTTAACCAGTTTTATAATAGTTAAGTGATAAGTAGTTAGAACGCCCCAATTGGGGTTTTTTGTCACCTTGGGCAAACACCCTAAATAACAGTGATTTATTGACAGCAAAATTAGGGCTGATATTTATAACTAACCATAGAATAAAATAAAAATAAAAATTATTATTGATATGCATCCAAATATTATCCATAGTATGCCCTGCAGGGTAGACAGAGAGGATGGAAAACCACACTCTTATTATATCCTTGCATACTCTCGCTTCCGTGACGTACGTCATACGGTCTCTACGAATATCCCACGTGAACACAAAAAAATGATGAAAAATTAAAACACAAAACTAGATAATATTTAGTATAGGTACGTGATCGAAATTTTCGATTCAGTATTGCATTTGTTTTTGTTAAATTTTGCGGCACACAAAATTGCAATTCCTGGACAAAGGCCTCTTTTGTCCCCTCTTCCTAGAGTTGGCTCTGATGCCACAAGTGTATAAAATGAAGATATACTCGTAATATTATGTATTTCATTATCACTGTTTCGTATGTATAAATTTATTGTAAACATATGTAAGTGTTCTTGTATTATTCACAATAATACTAATCAGTATTAAGAAATAATAACATTGTTATCAATGGCTTTAATTGTCTGTCATTAGTAATTAATTAATTGCGCATAATTTTTAGCTTCATTTATTGAACCCTTTTATATCAACAATAGTATTGACACATTGAGACAAAATGAATACTAGGATATTATTAATGTAGTGGACCAGTACCAGGACGAATGGTGCGCTCAGACTGACTGATCGAACCACCCATCATATTATCGAGCGAACTTATCACAATACTGCGAATTCTTACAGTTAACCCCACCCCTCTATTTTTTATATATACACACATCTTCTTTACCTCATCCCTGGCTGGGTCGGAGGCCTAAGGCATGTGTATTGTGTGTGTCCCTTGAGTCTCTCCTCAAAAACTTTTGCCACCTGCCACTGCCAGGTATTTCTGAGACGGCCCACTGACCTTCGGTCTGCGAAAGCTTTTATTTGAAGCCATAACTCTGGCATCCGGATGACGCATCCGAGTCATCTGTTGGGACCTCTCTATGAAGAGGAGCGTGGGTTCTACCCCGAGAGTCTCTCGGAGATAATTGTTCCTTTTGCGGTCTCTCAAGGCTACACCTGATACTCTCATGAAGTATTCATCTCAGCTGCTTGCACTCTTCTCCGCACGTTCTCCGAAAGCATCCATATCTCTACTTGTATATATACACGTGTAAATTAAATTGTGAGTTTCGTCTTGACTCAAGATGAAACACGCACATTTTTTTCACGCAATTGCTAAAATATCCATTAATACTCCTCTTAAATTACTCACGACTTCAATATCACTCCCTTGTCCTGTCTCTGTTTTCATATTGTATTTGTTTTACAAAAAAAAAGCTATTTATGTCTTCATCTATATTTATAATATTCATTAGTCGTGTGTAGTGATGGGCGATTAATCGATATAACAACATTATTCAGCAGAGGTATTTCTTGTGAATTAATAACCAATATTGTCGGCAACTCGTTATAAATAACTATGGAATGTTTTATTTTTGGGTTAATTTATTGTACGAGTATTTGAGAAAACTCACGTAGCAACGTACTCACATTCATCAAAATTGTAGATTCTCATTTATTGATTTTATCCTGCGAAAACATTTTCAAGATCTTCGAGAGAGTTTTGAAACACAATTTTCCACAGTACTTACTTTTACTTTTTGTATGGCTTCGGCTTGTGTTGTTTCTCTTGGCTAGATAGCCGCGTCCAGTAGTCATTTGAATCAAATCCCTGGTTCCCGTCCAGAAAGCCACCGCACCGCCTCTGGGGTCGCCCTATGGATATCTGTCCATTCTCCCTCGTACCTTCTTCCCGGACACTCCTCCACCAAGTGTTGGATTGTTTGGTATTGGGCCCCACAGTCGCATTCAGGAGACTCCCTCTTGCCCCATTTCCACATTAAGTAGTTGCAGCAGCCCTGTCCCGTACGAATTCTGTTCTGTTGGACCCAGATTTTTCGGGGGAGATTGTGTCCCGGGACCCTAACAGTAGGGTCCTCGATGATGTTTTTGTTTGTCAGAGAGTCTGCGTTGTTCCATCTCTCTCTCCAAGTCCCGGTCAGGCTGAAGTCCTCCAGTTTCTCTGTCCAAATAGGTTTTCTGGACTTGAGTCGCTGTGTTGGTGGTTGGAAGATGTCCCGAAAGGCAGGGATCGTGGGGTTTCTCCTGATCTTGTCCAATTCTCTTGCGGTGGCCTGACTTCTACGCAGGTCAGGGGGACCAATGTTTGAGAGCACCGGGAGCCATGGTAGAGGGGTAGGCTTAACGCACCCGGTGATCGTCCTCATTGTTTTGTTTATCTCCGTATCCAGTATTTTGCAGTGGGCACTTCTTGTCCATACTGGCGAGCAATACTCCGCGGCGCTAAGAACTAGGGCGATTGCTGATGTGCGTAATGTTTCAGCTGTACTGCCCCATTTTGTGCCTGTGAGCTTCATAATTATATTATTTCTGGACTTGATTTTGTTCTTCAACGCCTGCAGGTGAGGGCCATATGTTAGTGATCGGTCCAGTTTTACTCCGAGATACCTAGGATTGCGCTCGCTTGGAACTTTTTCTCCACACATGAAAATATTAAGTTCTCTATCTGCCTGCTGGTTGTTTAGATGCAGGGTTGTCGCTACTGTTTTTCTAGGGTTCGGTTTTAAGTGCCAGTTCTCGAAGTAGTACTGTAAGATCTGCAGGTCGGCGTTCAAGACAGGTTCCAGTTCGTCGAAAGTTTTTGCCTGAGTCACGATCGCTATGTCGTCCGCATAAATAAACTTTCTGGAGGTAGTAGGCGGGATGTCCGAGGTGTAAATATTAAAAAGCATCGGAGACAGTACTGAACCTTGTGGTAGACCATTTTGGAGAATCTTTGTTCTACTGACCTCTCCACCCAGGAACACTCTGATTTTTCTGTTGGATAGCATATTGTCTAAGAGTTTTATGAGATTTTTGCTGTCTATTACATTCATCGTCTTCAGCAAAAGGCCTCTTTTCCACACCGTGTCGTAGGCCGCCGTCAAGTCCAACAGGACTAGCCCAGTTTTGTCTCCTCTTTGGAATCCATTTTCAATGCAGGTTGTCAGTGCCAAGACCTGCTCGCATGTACTTCGCCCCTCGCGGAAACCAGCCTGTTCTTCTGGCAGATGAGGTTCAACGTACGGAGACATTCTGTCTGCTAGAATTCTCTCGAAAAGTTTATATACCACTGAGAGCAGAGCTATGGGTCTATAATTTTTTGGATCATTGGCGGGCTTTCCCGGTTTCAAAATTGCTATGACCTTGGTTTCTCGCCACGCTTTTGGGATATCTCCGGTAATCATCACCCGGGTAAAGAAGGAGGCAATCCACTTAATGGCTCTCTTCCCCAGTTTAATAAGAAATTCTGGAAGAATCCCATCCATACCCGCTGCCTTACCACTCTTCAGTTTTTTAATGGCCTTTTCCACCTCTTCCACTGTCACTTCGTTGGTTGTTGGGTGAGAGTCGGAACACGCACTTAGTCTTTCCTTCAGTTGTACTCTCAGGTGTTTTGATTGTGTCTTAGAGGGCTTGATGTTGGACGTTTCAAAAATGCTGTTTGCTATCTGGTTTGGCGTTACTGTGGGTTCTCTTTTTGCTGGTGGAGCGGCACCCATTTTCCTTAGTAGGGACCAGCTTTTCCGGCTGGAATGCGTGAAATCCAGGCTCTCCACGCTCTCCGTCCATCTCTTCCTTCTCTCTTCGTCCAGCAGGCGGATGAGGTTCTTAGCTTCACGCTCATCTCCAGTTTCCTCGTACTTCTGCAATGCCTCCTTACACTCCCCATTCCATCCTGGTATGTATGCCTTTCGGTGTCCCCTGGGAATTGTTTTTTGTGCCGCAACCTTCATCAGCCTTTCAAAGCGTGGATAGTTTTCTATGGTGGGCTTTATTCTATTTATGATCTTCTCAATATATTTGGTGTAGTTTTCCCAGTCCGCTTTTCTCAAGTTCCATCTTGGGAGACAAGGCTGTTCTAGAACTGGGATGTGCAGTCCGATACTCACTATTACTGGAAGGTGTTGACTTCTCGGAAATCCTTTCAGGATTTCTTTGGTTGACATTATTGGCATGCCTTCAGTGTTTGAGGAAACGAAACATAGGTCGGGTGATGTTGTTGTACCCCATCTGGCAGATTGGAATGTGCCTCCCTGTTTAGAGTCATACAGGAGATGTAGTTTATTTTCAGAGAGCCAATCACTCAGAGCGTCTCCATTCTCGTCGTCGTCAGTGTATCCCCACTGGGTACTGCGGGAGTTGAAGTCCCCGATGTATACGGCCGGGTGTGGACATGTTTTAAGCATATTTCCTGACCATTTCCCAGATGGGGGTTTGTAGACATTCACAATGTAAAGGCTTCCAACTTTGGTGGTTATCGAGAACTCGTCCTCATCTACGGCGTAGGATTCGGATTCCAATTCTTGCTTTACGTATGTAGCTATTCCATGTTTTCTGTGACCTTTGTAATGTATTAGGGCGAAGCCAGGTATCACAAGTTTGTGTGTTTCCTCTTCTGGGATGTGGGTCTCCTGGATGGTCAAGACCTCCACCTGCTCCATCATCTTTCCCAGAATCTCTGCCTTTGCTCCGGTCAGTCCTTCAACGTTAATCTGTCCTATCTTTAGTCTTGTCGCCGAATTGATCGGTTTGTCTGTATGTTTAAAAGAAATTATGTTGGAATGATCGTCCTTAGAGGAGTCGTCAGGGGGGTCTTTAAAAAGACCTTTTTTGCCGATAAGGCCGTGAGGTACATTGACGTACGGCCGCCGCTTTTGTGCTATTTCGTTTCGTGCTTTCATTTTTGTATTCATAGTATGTTCATTCTATTCTTTTTGTCTTCTGATTTTCCACAGTAATGATATAGTTATCCACATATTCTAATGCTGGTTTTTTACATCAGTAATTGGATCCTTATTTCCATTTGTATCCTCGTCAAACCACTTTTGTCCATAACCCCATGTCACCAATATACAACGGTAGGCTAGATTTCTCCGTTTATCTCATTCCTCGTCCTTCTTACTTGCACCCTTATTTCTCCCTTAGTAGTGATTTGTCTCCACCACAAGGTGAATATTTATCCTCATTAAATACCGGCACATTGCATACATGACAAGAACTAATATTTACCATCTTCTTGAAAGCAATATGTGGGTGTTTTATTTTTAAATAGGTAGGTAATTAAAATAATTATTATGACAGCTGATAAAAACAAATAAAAATACGACCTTGTTTGTCTCTATATTTAACTTATGTCATTCAAATAATAAAATTCATAAAAATACATAATTTTTCTGTTCTTTGAAAATTATAATCGTTCTTATCAGATATGGATGCGAGGGGTAGTTATCAACCCCCCAGACAAAAATGTGGTCGATAGAATCAATCCAAGTTGCCCTAAGACGACCACGTTTCTGAACACCCTTTTTTCAGTCACATGCACTCTTATTGTCATCCAATCGATACAAAATATAATATTATAGGATTATTTACATCTATTCAATTTCCTGCCTCACCTTTTTCCCAATTTGCTTTCCTCAATAGGTAATTCCTCTTCTCAGATACTGTTATTAGTACTTGCAGTTGTTAGGTTAGGTTTTCTATTTTACTTGATTTTTATTAACTTAACAAGGCTTACTTGTAATTCTGTTTGATATACTATAATGATAATGATTGACCCTACATTTAACTTACTCTGCGCACAATAGAGCAATGAATTGACTCTTTGTATTTGTACTCGTATCGCTGGTAGTGGGTGGATCTAGAAAGCGCAAATAAGAGAAGAGTGGAGAAAAATGGAAGAGGCCTACATCCAGCAGTGGAGAGATGGCTAAGAAATAAAAAGAAGAAGATTGTATCAATTGTTTTTGTCTAAATTCATGTTCAGTGTCTTTCCATGTGCCTTGTGAATAAATTAATAAAAAATATATATTGAGGAAATTAACTGGAAGAAATCGCAGTTCTGCGATAAGTTCGCTCTAGTGATTTATAATCGTACTATGTCCATTTTTTATATTTGTATGTATTTTTTGTTCACTTAAAGATTAAAAACAAATAAATAAGGTGTTTAGACTATTGCGCGTAACCGGCGATTAGATAGAATGTCATGAAAAGTATGCCAAGAAGAGATGAAAACTGAACCTTCATAATACAATGACTGTTATAAATTGTCGAGATAAGAATGATAAAAATAATGAATTGACGACATTTTATTGCCATACCACTTTATGGAAGCGTGGTCGTTTTGTTTTTCACTGAAATGAACTGGTTATTAAATATTGTAATCACAAAAACGATTAAATTAATAGTTTAATTTTATTGTAGTACTCGTACATTAAAATAATTATTAGGTATGTTTATTTTATCTTTCATTTCGACATAAAACGCCTACCTACATTTTGTATGTAGTAACCGGACAAAAGCCAAAGATGAAATGTGTAAAAGTGTTTAAATGAATGACATAATATGATTAAAAAGTTGGTTCAACTTAAAGGGTTTTAGTGGTCCAAAAAATGGGAACTCGCTATCTATCAGCTTCGAACATACCTAAGAACGCAATTCCCATCGAGTTGCTTTTTGATTAAGGATAGTAAAATAACGTACTAATGATGGATTTCACCAACTATTTATGTGAGCAATAGTGGAGATAGCAGCCACGTAGCACAAATTTTGTATGAAAACTAATGATAAGTGGCTCCTATCTCCGCTACTATTCCTCATCTAAAAAGTTGGTGAAGTCCAGCATACTTAAGTATACTGTAGGTTACCACGGCCAATTTTTAGAGCTAGTCCATCTTAACGGCGCATGCAATCAAGCATACGAAAAATAATTTGGCATATTTCCATAAAAAAAAATGTTAGTCCCGACTTCTCTATTGCAGAAATACTCTACCTACTAAATTCCACCAGACTGATTCATGCAAGAGCCACTGTTTTCCTAAAAAAAACGATTGGAAAAATCAATGTTGGTACGCTACATACAATAATCACTGTCCGAAATAATCCGTAGGTATCTGGTATACAGCAAAGTGTGTGTAGGTAAAAACGCAGTGTTTGTATGTAGACGTGAAAATCTGTAAGCAAATTTCGTACACGCAAATCCCTCTACGTACCTACTTAGGGAAAATCATCGAATAATTTAATAATCACAGGAATAGTCAGAAAGCCAGTTCTCTAATCATTTCGTGTAATACTTTACCTCGTAAAAACTATATGAACATGATTGTCGTTGAACTCTGACAAGAATTTTAACCTTTTTTACAAATTTCAGAATACGTAATAAATATGGCATGATAATAAAGTATTTCAGTGGTCTGATTTTATTGTTTATTTTTTTAACACTACCTACTCGATGACCTGTCAAGCCGACTGGTGTTATATATTGTATTCCAATATGGTAAAGAAATTAAAAATAAGTGGTCAGAATTAATTAGTGTTTTATCTGACCTAATCACTTTGTATAGTAGTTAGTTGTAGACATTTTATGTGCCGTAATACTTGTATTTGTTTTTAGCATAATTTAATCTTAACTTTCACATATTTACGAAATATTTTATCAAATAGCAAGTGTGTCACACATTGACTCATTCGGCGAGAGAAATAGGTATTCATCTTGTAGATACGTTGAAACTGTCGAAAGACGTTACCTCCAAGAAACTTGTATATTGATATCTCCAAATATACCTATTTGATGGTGATTTTTTTTTAAATAAAATACTTGTAACATAATTTTTATACGCGGAGGCAAGATTTGTCAACACACTTCTCAGTATTATCAGCCAGATATTATCATTCGTTATTGACATAATATAAACTCATAAGCCTAAAACTGGGAAAAATTCACTTATCCAGATATCACAGGATTAGGCTCAACGTGGGGATATATTGTTTTGTAATTAGGTATTGAAATTAATAGCCATTCGTCTATTCATACATCACGGCATTTCCCATAAAATAATGTAACCAAGTCTTTACCATGGGTATATTTTAATGTTCCAATAATCAAACGACCTACGTAATAATATTTATTTATTTTTTATTAACGTCAAGACATTCTACCACGAGTGATAAGTACCGTATAGGTACAGAGTGAAATGATGAATATAATACGAAAATCAATGAAATACAATGTACACTATAAAACAGGATATTTAAATTATCTCAAACACACTTTTTTAGAAATTTACTAAACGATACACACATTTTCCAAGCGTTTGTTCGAATCGTCACGTATACAGAATTCTCTGAAAAATCTCTTCTAAATTAGAGGTTGATCTTAGAATATTAATCTAAATAAATAAAAAACCCAATTTTTATATGAAACAATACTTTTCAGAATACACATGGTACTTATCTCGATATTTCAAAGAACATACGTATGTTTTTAGTTAAGCTTCAAAATTCATATGAATGGAAAGTTTTCGTATAATCTGAAATTATTTTACTGTCTATAATTACAATTCTCGTAACGCAAGTACCTATCATTCATTGAGTTTGCTTAATTCGTATGAATGAAAACATTTGGTAGATAATTAGGTACAGATAATCAGACGTAATCTCACATCAGCGTATGTTTATTAAAATAACATGACATTAAACAGAAATGCTTTATTCTGAAAATTCGTGGAATCTGATAAACTACATGCATTTAGCTTGTTTGTTTTGATGTATTAATATAACAATTATCAGAAATTTTCATCTTTATCACTAATCCTTATCATGCAATGAAATAATTAGTTTTTCGCAGAAAAGTATTAATTAGATGCACGTTGCATTTTTGCATGCAATTATCTGAATTGTACATTTTTACCTCAGTATCCACCTCATCTCTGTTCTAAATTATAATTTTCCCAGCTTCTAGGAATACAATACATTCTAAGCGTTAAGTTGGTAAACTGTCACTACACAATGTTGGCAATAAAATAATTCGATTTTTCCTCCTACCGTTCTCCCTTCCGCTCCCCTACCCCAAATTTACTTGGACCCACCATATTCCTCATGTATATCCAGGGAAACTTTTTTTTGTCACTTTCCCGTAAAATGTGTTTAGTATAGGACTTGAAGGAATGTAGCACGAACGTATGTTTTTTCTTTATTTTTTAATCTCACTCTATCTTACTTATCTCTATGGTATCTACAAATTTCGACTGTCAAATGCAACTGTCATAAATTTTAAAGCGACATGTTGTCGGACATCGTACAGAAGAAAACTTGTTCTAGACGCCTAATTAAAACAGTATTTTTTCTCACTTCCAATACGTTCTAAGAATATACCTACTTCATTCATTACTATTAAACTAGCTGCAACCCGTCAAAAATGACGCTGTTTGAGATGTCATTTTTATGGTAAATGAAATTTATATTTAGCGTAGTATTTTCTATTCCGCTTGATAACGTTTTGTACCACAATATTTACCAATTCAATTTACGAATCAAATTATGCAAATTTAATATAAAGGATCTCAACATCTTTCGATTACTGCTCAAATTATTTTGTAGACTCGTATAACGTCAATGAATACCAAATGTTTGTACAAACGATATTTATTGTATTACGCAATATTTTGTCAATTATTCAAAGACATTTCAACCATAACTGAAGGCATTGTGATAGAGAAGTGTTTTGAATTCAGTATATATTCGAACAACTTGCAAAAGTAGCCATGGTCCTGCGTTGCAAACATACCCGATTTCGTTAGTGTAAGTTAGATAAGCTGTTTTTCTTACTAACAACTCAACATATCGTAACAAGACAGTATTATTTATGCCTTGTATGGACTCATTTCGGAACTGGATATTATTTAATAACTGATGTTTAAATATCCGGACTGTACAGTACACTACTATATCCACTAGTCACTAGCATATCTAAACGCGTTTACACAACAAATTTTTACTTCCTGATCAATACTAGAAACTAGATACGAAATCTTACCAAGTTTATAATTCAATTTCTATTTGAGAACAGGTATATTGAACTTAATAAAAAAAAATCTTCATCTTTTATGTTGGCCTCCACCCATTCGCGAGCGATGTAGCAAAAATAAATTTTTGAGACCTTTAATTCTGACAACCTTGCGCTAAATATGCTTTGGAAAAAATAGGGTAGATACATTAAACCTCTTTCTTATCTACTCTATTTTTTCCAAAGCATATTTAGTAACTGTTGTCGAGATTTAAGGTCTCCCGTTTTTAGAGATTTTTGGAATGTCAATAACCGTAGTCTTTATAATAGATACCTACCTCATATTTGGATTATTTTTATCGCGCCGTTTTGTGGATAATCCCACTTCAAGGACGCTCTATATCCCAATTTCCTATGTTGTTGGGATAGATTTTTAAATTAGTGTGTTTTTAGTTAGCTTTTGCACCCGGCTTATTTTTGTGGTGGAGGGCCACGTTTTCGATTTACAATGTGTGTACATCATTATAAATAATGATTACCTATGAGACAGCAGTAGAATTTACCCGCGATTATATGTACTAAATGTGGAAGCAAATTTTGTACTAATTTTACTCGTGTATGGGTAATTAATATACAAAGCATCAGTACAAAATTAACCACCTTGTCAGAAAATATAATTAACAAAAGCTCTGTGTATGGCATACGTTCATTCCTGAAATATGAACGAGTATATAATTATTATTAAATTTCAAATACCTATTCAACTTCTTGTTAGCTATCGGTAATAAGAAATGTGGTTCAATGAATTGGCTGACGTTTTCTAGAGAGGTTAGCTGATTGATGGATTGTATAAGTACAGGTAATAAAATGTCTTTTTTTAAGCTTTTACCTCACTTTACTCCGTTGTTTTTTTTTTTTTTTTTTATTGTGCGCAAATCTTGAAATCGATTTTTAACCACTTCCTGACTAATTAGAGACCCGAATCGTTGCAAACGTACGTAAACTCGGTGACAATACGTTTCTGTAGAACATTAGGTGATCCTTCTCCAAAGACAAAAAAGATAAGGCGTTTGAGAGAGATCCGAGGGTCGTGTGGGGATCCAAGGGACGTTGGAAAATAAATTCAGATCGTAAGTCAGATGTTATCCAGCCATCCTTGTTTCACGTCTAAATATGGTCTAAATCCCTTCTCATTCACTCATTTCATGCCACGTTCATAACATACAACAAATTTTGAAATTCGAACAAAACAAATATTCACAAATTTAATACGACATCCTTGTCTTACGTATAAATCCCTTCTCATTCGCTATTTCCATGCCCCATTCATTCGAGACAACAAATGAATGAAACATATTTGAATTTCGAACTCATTCAATTCGAATAGAATGTTTTTACTTGTGCTGTACTTACTTATGAATCGAATATTGTTTTCAAACAAATAATATTGATAATAAATTATGCTTTCAGTTGGAATAGCTATGCATTTTCTATTAGAAACACGCGATGTTATGTTCATACGTCTAATGCCTCTACCACATGCTCGCCGACCCTCCCCGTTTTTTGTGTGAATGAGTAAAAAGACGTGCGGACGGGGTGATTGTCTTGTATTGTATACGTAATCGACGGTTAACGTCTTTTTACTCATTCACACAAAAAACGCGGAGGGTCGGCGAGCATGTGGTAGAGGCATTATATTGAATAATGAATACTGTATCGTGGTGGTTCAAAGTAGTATTTATCAACTTGCATAATTCTCGTGGAAATCAGGTATGAATGTAGGTAACGCAGGACCGTGGCAACTTTTGCCAGTTGTTCGTATGTATACGGAATTAAAAACATTTCGCGATCTCAGCGCCTTCAGTTTTAGTCTAAAAGTATTCCGCTAATACCATATTTATTCATTGACATTACGTTTCAAAAATGTTTTAAGTAGTAGTTATCCATAGATGTCGACATTTTTAAACATGGGAGCCTACAAAAAACGTTAAGCAGTTATCGACAGATGTCGACATTTTTAGAATTCGCGGCTTTAATTACTAATTATTAAGGTGTTCAATTTGTATAATATTTTGTTTTATCAAGTGAATTGGTAAACAGTAGTACAAAATATTATTAGTAGAATAGAAAACACCATGTTACATAAAAATATAATTTACGATACATGTACGCCCAATATTTTGTAAGGATAGGGAAGTCTGGCGATCTGTTCTCTCTGCCGACCCACATTTTTGACGGGTTACAGCTGGTGTACCTATTAATGATATAATTTACTGTTTGCATTGTAATCCAGATATACTAAGGTGTTCATAGACATTAATAAATAATTATATTTGCTCACTTAATACCATCGCGATTTTGAGTTCATTTTCCTTAAAGGTTGAACGAACCACCAGTTTGTAAACACAACCCATTAATCCCCTATCGTATTAATATTTTTTTAAACAAAGCTTTTGTGTTTGGTTTGCATAATTGTGAACCAACCAATAGTTCTATTACAAACTAATTTGAGGGTATTTATAAAAAATGTGTGTAGTCAGTTTTTTCAGTTTTCTTTCAGTTAAAACTGCGGAACAAAATATGGTAAACGCCATCTTTTGAAGATTTTCACAACGGAGCAAGCATGTATACAACAAGGATTTTGTATAGGTATTAGATAATAATTGGCTTGGTTACCATTGTGCTATATTAAGATTCAGGTGATCTTATCAGAAAATACCGAACATCATTGATGCTATAAACACGAACTCTCGATCAGTGGCGTAACAGGGGGCGGTCCTCCCCGGGTGGCGCATCAAACAGGCGGCAAAATCTAGTAATAGTTTGCAGGTACCCTAGTAATTTGTTTTACAAACTTTCCAGCTTTTCTTTCATTTTTCTTGTAGGTAAACAAGTAGCTATGCATTTTTTAAAATGAGAAGCATAGGTTTCATCGAAGTGTTTTTAGTAATTAAAAAAATATAGACATTACAAGAGGAAAAAAGCGACAACCTATGATATTTAAAGTCACAAAATCTAGTGCAACTTTAAAGCCCATAAGGGGTATAAAATTTTTCGCCTGGCTGTGGAAAAACCTAGAATAGGGTACTCTTTTTAGAGTCCTAACCCGAGTAGGGTGGGGGGGGCATTAATACTGGTTCCGTCACTGCCCTCGATGCTATTTTTATTTTAAGCTGCCGAGTGCATTTAGATTCAAGTAGTAATCCATGCCAAATCAAAATATCTATAAGTAGCATTAGGATATTACATAGTACCTACTCATCAATTAATTGATACTCATGTATGAAAAGTTTCCCAGTGTGGTTTATTTGATGCATCAACGCCGAAACCCGGTATTTTGACAGGCGATAGCGAGAAAACTTCAATTGAGTATTATATGAATAAAAAAATCCGTGGAACATTTTTTGTAGATGTGTGATTAGACAGAACAAAAAATACGTTGGTATAGCAGTAGTAATCTTTCAATATGCTTTAATTTTCAGGATAACTGGTCATTAGCTTAATACCTTGGTTCAAAAAACCATGCACAACAAATCATAATTATAGTACACACATATTATCTACTTTTCATTAGTTCATAAACAAAGAACCTAAGTAGCATCTCTTATTGTTATACCTGTTTATGTATTTTACAAATAAACTAGTAGGTAATAGCTGAGGTTTACGGTAAGTTCGTCTAAAATTCTAAAAACAGTTGGTCTAAAATCAATTCATCTGAAATCAATAATTCGTCTAATTATCAATTCGTCTAATTATCAGTTCGTCTAAAATAAATTCGTCTAAAATCAACTCGTCCTAAATTAATTTACCTAACGATCAATTCGTCGATTTTAGACGAATTGGTTTTAGACGAATTGGTAATTAGGCGAATTGATTTTAGACGAATTGATTTTAGACTAATTGATTTAGACGAATTGATAATTAAACGAATTGATAATTAGACGAATTGATTTTAGACCAATTGATTTTAGACGAACTTACCGGACACCGGTAATAGGTATAGTAGATTCAACTATACGCCATGTTGACAGAGAGATTAATTAAGCAGTATTAATACTAATTCCCTCCATAAAACCATTAGTTAGGGTTAATGAAACTGTAGTAAATAATACCCAGTAGATTATTAACTGTATTATTTGCAGGCAATCAACTTATGAATGTTTGTTTACGTTTCATTTACCCCGTGAGCTTTTTTTTTCAGTTTAAAAGGGTTCGATAACACTGCATTGAATATAATTTTCATTATACTAATTCACCCTTAAGGTCCTATATGCTGTCATCCGGCTTCGGCACCCTGAATTGTTCTCAGCCAATACTGAGAGAATCGTCTTGTAACTGAAGACAGTGATAGATGAAAGTATGGACTACAGATTGGCTCTTTTGAAATTACAATATTTGGAAATTCCTTGAATAAAAAAATATTCCGAAAGTATCCCTGAAATTTACTGAATTTACTGAAATCTGAGAATTTTTCGTTCAGTTTTTCAGATAACAGTATAATTTAGCCAAAATACTGGTAATTATAATCAAATTAACTGTTTTATATTTTTAAACAAATTAACTGTTTTATATTTTTAAATATCTTCGCAGGTTTCTTTCAAAAACGTACAATTCACTTCGTCCCTTACGTTATTCTTAGATATTTCTCGCTAAATTCTCATACAAAAATTGAAAAAATTGAAACGAAAATAGAACGATTTTTGCTCAGTTCATATCTTCTTCTCAGGTTTCAATCCAATGGATTTGTTTGCAGCAAAGAACACCTCGCTTTCCACTCCCCCCGGTCCTCCGCACAACGCTTCAGCTCCAAGTATGAGGAGCAGCTCATATCCTGGAGAACCTGCTCCATATATATAGGTCCTTAAACATTCATCAAAAGAATGGTGTCATTGTTGTAAGAAAGCCTACAGTGAAAATTGATTTTTTTTAAATAGATTGCCTACTGTCATCTTGTACCCACATGGTAATATAGTCGATGTACATAACTATAAATTTATGTTAAAAAAGTTTACCTCCGATGGGAATGTGTTGGTTTATGGAAGTCTCCGAGTTGAAACTCATTTTGGGTGGAAAAATTAACGAATAATTTATGGAAAAATTGTCCCGAAATTTCGAATCCTATATAGTGACATCCAATTTTCCCATGGGCTTTTCTTTTGTATCGTGATTTTTCTCTTTGACGTTTCACAGTATTACGAATTCGTGGTCATGAAATCGAAATATTTTGCCAAAACTTAAATGAAAATGCAAGTGCATACTCGAAAACAGCTAGATATTTTATATCGCGAAAATCTCCACAAAACATTTATTTCGCTCATTTTGCTTATACCTGTTTCATTAGCTTTCATTAATTTACAATTAAGTTCGTTAATGTTTTTCACGAAACAGCCAAACCTAATATATTTAGTATGAATTAGAATACCTGAACCCTGATGATCGTGAAATTATACAGTACCTGTTCAATGAAAAACTCTGTTCAATTGCTACTAATCCAAGGTATGTATTTACCTAACCAATAGTTGATAATATTGCTATGTTAACAGTATTATGAGAGCCTAGACTTATACAACACCAGTTCAATTACATTAAAAAGTTCCATATTGTTTATTCATGTAATGTTTAGTTTACACTTTAACTTTCATCACCGTCTTATAATGTTTACTATGACCTGTTTCTTTTGATACACAGAACGATGATCGCGAGGATCTAAAATTAGAATAAGTCGAATCAAGAAATAGAGCAAGTTGCTTTTAAACGTAGAGGTAGTCGAAAATAGATCGCTTTAATGGATCTATCGATCCAAAAACGATTCGAGGCACACACTGTGTTTTATTTGATCGTCGTGATGTTAATTTTACGATACGTATTAAAGTTGTATTTAGGTTTAGATCTTTCATAAAGTCGATAGTGTTATATCACAGAGTTATATTTTGCACTGAACTTTAAGTATATTATTGTAAGCCATAGTTCAATAATTCAAATAATTATAATATTTTTGAAGCCAATATTTCGTTAGTAATTCAGATACTGCAATGTACATTATTTTATTTATTTACGAATATAGCGTCATAATGAGATTTTTATGTCTCCGCCTATCGTTTTATATTCAAAATCATTCAAAATATTTTGTATAAATCACCAATCGATGAAAAGTTATTAAGTAAATATTTTTGAAATAAAAATCTAAATAACACTTTCGCTAACACATTCGAAAATTTCCGCAACTGTTCGTCTACGGACAGCAAGGGTTAATAGTATTTAAATATATTATCTACTATGGGAGTATCCATTATTTATTGTTATTTGGATGTTCCTCGAAACACAGGGGTCTTTCAACGTTCAAAATCTTTACGTAAATCTTAAGCAGGTATAACCAATAATAATCCACTTAATAAACTGTTCTACGTCACTAAAATAATTTCATAATGATTGACTTCGATAACATCATAATCAATATCGTGCAGCTTACAACATATTATGAAATCCGCGAACACCTTTTCCTGGTTGGTAATTGAAATCTTGGAATTACCATAATATTATATTATGTAGAGTGGGTATGTATATTGTATATTATAAGAAAATCGATACTTAGAAAATAATGGGGCATTCTCGTGACGGTATAGTTTAGGTAGATTTCTTCAGCAAAAACCACTATTGTAAAATATTCTGTAGGGTTAACTACGCAATTTTAGTTTGTTGAGACGTAGTATTTTTTGTGTCTCGTCATCATTTCGTAGTATCTAAATTCATTGTCCTTTTTTACCCCCTTGAACACGAAATATCCAGACAATGGCTCTGCTCTACAAAAACAAAGTAAATAATATTTCTTTGTTCGTAATTAAACGATTTAAAATTTAGACATAAAAACATCGGGTTTTATTCAAGCGTTATTCGATTTTCAAACTAGCTTAGAACAAAAACACTAGAGTAGAAAGAGAAGGAAATATTTTTCTCTTTTCTTATTTTTGTGCCCACACTACGACACGATGCCATTTCTGCTTTAAGAGAGATATGTGTCTATACGCTTTGCTTGATTTTTTTACTCTTGGCAACATAAGCATTTCAATACGTCTACAATGTGTGAGAGTATAAACATTCATTGACTTATTATAATTTAATTAGCGATATCAATTTATTTATATGGATCAAGGTTTTTCGCAAGTCTGTGAACTAATGAAATTCTTACTACTGCATACATGTACTGTACATACGGTATTATTTTTATACATACTAACAAGATGTTTTGATATTATTAGGTCCATAGCATGTGAATAATTTATGCCTACAATACTATGACACTTAAATTCAGGTCCAGGCAAATGTTCACTTTACCCTTTGACACTACTATTAAAAATAAAATTCATTCGAAATAGCGCCTCTGACCATTGTTTAAACAGGTGTCAGTTATAATAATGAGATTTAAAGTTAGAAAGCAACACAGGTGTTTTCACTCATAGAAACTATTTACCTACATACTCAAATAAAAATAGCGCCGCATGTGATTTTGGTAAACAAATTTATATCATTGTGAAACGAGTATGAGGGATATCAGAGAGAAATGTCATTGTTTTTCTCTTAAATAAGTATAAGCATAACGAAAAAATAACGCCGCGGGAGAATTTTTAGACATCATCGTTTTTTTTATTTATTCACACTTTGGTCAACAAAGTACAGATATATGTTAACATTGCGAATAAAAATCATAACATTTGTTAACTAGGGCGAGCTTATCGCAATGCTGCTAAAATAATATACCTAGTATTTAGTGTAAATAAGTATTTGTCTTTTTGATCATCAGTTCGTCAAACTTGACAAATATATAACGCGCTCTAGTACCCAGGCGCCCACGGGGTTTACGTTACCTTTAATCCAGCCCTGTCTACATTATTATTTCTATAAAATGTTTACCTTTGAAGACATTTTCAGTACAGACCCACAGTGTAATCTTGATTGTTGGGTCAATATTTACTTTAAAAATTATTATTTTTATTAAATCTTTCATTATTTTTCCCTACAGGGTCACGATTAATTGTGTAATTTATGTTAAGGTGATAATTCCCTTATTTCATACTTATTTTCATTGAAAGCGCAAGATTATTTTTTTATTTTTTGTATTCACATTATTCTTTTCCCCTTCAAATAATAATATTTAATTACTTGATGTGAAAAAAAACATGTAATAAAATATTAAAATAAATTATATCATCGCTTCATTTTTTTCAAATTTTCTACAAGAGTGTAAGCACGAAATAACACACAAGACAAAATAGATAATGGCTTATTTTACAAAAGGGGACCGAACCTAAAAAAATATCAGCTAGAGTCACTGCGTCTTACAAGTAATTTGGTTGATAACAATCAACCAAATTACAATCTAATGCTGGCGCCAGTCGCTTGCCGAGCGTCCACAAGTTTTGTGTTGATGAGTAAAAAGGCATCTGGATGGAACGTTAGTCTTGGGTCGTGTGCGTAATCGACCGTTAACGCTGTTTTACTCATGGGCACAAAAATCGTGGACGCTCGACCAGCGTGTGGATGAGGCATAACAAACTACGAGAATAATCTCAAGTTTCAGTAAATTTGAGATGAAACTAACAAAAAACAAATTTCTGTTCATTAGAGATATAGGTATTCCCGTTTATCCAAGTTTTAAACCCTATGATGATATTAGTAGTATTAGCTGAGTAATTTTCTTTTCCCCGACGCAATTTTTCGAATGTTCAATCACAATTCCCTGTGACAATCATTCAACAACGATTCACTCGGTCACGTTGTGGTAAAAACCGAAGTGTAATAATCATTTCACATGAATAGTTATGTACACATTTATTAAAGATTGTCCTGAAATGTCTATTAACACAACATTACTCACAAAACACACGTATTTTTCAGAATTCCTTCAGACATTTCATTTCACAATTGAATGATGTTCATTCTATCAAGGTTTTGACGTCAAACAACATTTTCCATCAATTCCGTTTAATTTGATTGTTTTGTTTAGTCAAGCATAGTCTTGTGTTTCTAAACAAACATCCGTTGTTTAGTTATCTACGATAAATACAATAGTATTGCTCTTTCTCAATATCAAATTATTTTTTCTCAGAGATTCAATGTAACTACAAACAAAAGTATCTTTTCCTTTTTTTTGTATGTTCATTATGTATATCCAATTATTTTTTCTGCTGAATACGTTGTATATGCATAGCGTAGCGTAGGAAAAGGATGAGATAATATATAAATTGATATATACCGGTGGGCCGCCCCAGAAATAGTTGGCAGAAGCAGGTGACAAAGTTGTGCGAGGAGAGACTGTGGTTGGAGTGGCCAGAGGTCCTGGAAGCTGCGAGTGACAGGGGCCTCTGGCGAAGATATGCAGATGCTTTGGGCCCCCGACCCTATCAAGGATAGACGGGGAAGAAGATGTATGTATGTATGTATGATATAAAGCATAGGTACACCTACACCCAATTAGTGATATTTAAGGTAGTGGGTATCGCCAAAAGGGTATTTCTTAGAACAAATATTAAATGGCCTCACAAAATATTATGTTATATAAAAAAAAAAGATAAATACACGTGCATTGAATCTTCTTCTAGTGAATTACCCAAACAGATCTTTCATATCTTCTATAGATTCCTGAAAAAATTGAAATATCCGTGAAAAAATATTTCAAAGAAATTGACTTCTTTCTCGAACATACGGACAAACAGTTCTTTCCCGTAGTGTTAATAATAAATGCATTCAAGTCTACTACACTACCATCAAACTTCTTTTGAATAAAATGAAGTTGACCCTGAAAAACTTAAAAAAAAAACCTTTGTCTCAATTTTGATAATGCGATTGTGTATGCGGTTTTGAATGTTAAAAACACGGGAAATGTTTTAGCGATACTCGTAACTTTATTAACGAAAAAGTTATGGAATATATCCCTGTCTTTACCATAACTACAGGAGGTCGTCATCAGCGATTCCCAATATACAGAAGTCTTAGCTGGATTTCACTAACTTTTTAGGCGAAGAATACCAGAGACAGGAGCCACTTATAAATAATTTTCATACAAAATTTGTGCTAGGTGGCTTCCATCTCCTCTATTCCTCACCTAAAAAGTTGGTGAAATCCAGCATCCAAAGACATAATATCGCTCTTTCTAATTTGATGTTCTCTTAGCAGCAGCAGACTCACTTAATTCAATGAGTCGAACTTCCGAGAAAATCTAATTGTGTTGACATGCAATATTCAGTATTATTAGTATAGCGTACCAAAGCCACGTAATGATCTTGGATGCTATTGTCGTTTGAAAGTGAAAGCTGTGTGACTTAAAGTTTCTTGGAATCTTATCTCGATGAATAGTGCTTGTAATAATTATTACGGCGTCTTCCTGGATTCTCTTTATGTATGGGGACTAAATTAAACGTTTTCTTCAAATGGCAATCCCACAAGCTCATATAAATTATCCTAAATGTGAGTATTTCACAAGATGTACCTCCCTACTAATGAATCTGAAATCCACCTACCTTCTGCCTACGTTTACTGTGAACCAACTCGTTCTTTTATTAAAGGGCTGGCATAATAGGTATTTCGTTGAAAGCCTTCTTTATTTTTGTAACTAGGGTTAATGTGAAAAATCTGAGATGGTTATGGCACGTGAAGAGAATGTTTGAGGATAAAAATGACAAAAAAAAAATATAAGCCTGAAAAAGAGGGTGTGAAGAGTGGAAATAATGGATCGGATACCTACTGAAAGACCTACGAGTGTTGAACGGGAGAAATCGCAGAGTGTATAATAATATGATGAACGTCATGGTACCGAGAGACTGTTGAGTCTGGCGCTCTGTCCTCTCTGCCTACCCCGCAAAGGATACGGCGTGATGAGATAGATTGTAAGATGGAATTTCAAAAAAAATATTAGGAAGATATACGACAGTAGGATTCCTTGCAGTTTTTGTTTGGAAACATGTAAAAACGTGCCAAGTTTTAAAGTAGGTGCCTATACAAAAAGCTCTATCAGGGGTTAGAGAAGATGTAGCGAAACGTGAAATAAAAATACTCGTGCAAACTTCTAAAAAAGAAGCCTTGTCCATTATTTATAGTAAAGCTCACGTTTTAGGTAACGTTTTCATAAAAATCATTCAACCGTTAACAAAGGCGCAAGTTTTCTTTTTATCGACAGATTAATAAACCCAAAACATTTTTCATAATAATAATAATGAAACAATTACGAAAGTAACGTGAAAATAATTTATTTTTATCCTTACAGTAACATATTTGTAAGAAATAAAAACTTTTTACACGTTTTTTTTATTAAAGCACACGTTTTTTAAAACTTTCCAAAAGTTTTTCAATCTTATTTTTCTCGTTTGCACCAGTGACCGTGTGATATTTTTGGAACTGTCCTCACGTTTTTTCTTCTTTTCAAAATTGACATTGACACAAACCTATTGACATTGTATTTTTCTTAAACTTTATAGAAAAGAATAATAAATACCTACAAAGTAAAGTGTAGACAAAGCTTCTTTACAACCACGTTTATTAGTCAATTCGACAACAAGAAGAGAATTGTAATAATCTGTTAATTCTGACCATTCAAGCTACACACATTTAAAAAGAACTTTATTTTTTTCTGCTAAAATTGTTGTTGGATTGTTTTTAAAGAAAAAAAAGTTTTTTTTTCCAATCTGGTACTTTGGCAGACCACTGCGAGTAAACTGCTAGTCCTACGAGAACAGTTATAACACATTTTTGTGGGGAATTCAGTAAAGATTATTTTTTCTTTGACTACTTTCTCATATCTCTTACCATATAGGCAGGGAGACGCGGCAAGATTTTGATCGATATGTGACAATATGTGTAAACTTTCATTTAAATCAGATTTCGATTAAAAAACAGATGAGTCATATTTTTAGCTGTCGGATCATAGGCTATAAAGGAGCGGTAAATTACAGGATACGAATAATACTAATACTTGGATAAATTATTTTGACTAATTAGTAAAAGCTGATGTGTTATGCGTATCTAAAATGGATAATAAATAAATTAAATCATTAATTTTTAAACATATCTAATTAGATAACTGTTTGCTTTTAAAGGTCGTTTTCCTATTTATCACCCCATTCAATATGCGGCCAAAACGTATCAATAATTAAGTGAACATCGACAATCCATGTTACACCTTAGTGGTCACGTAGGCCAGACAATTTCATGAGAAAATTTTAATGTTAACTACATAATGAATGAAGTATACGAAAATACAAATCAATACGCAAGAATGATTAAGTGGTTTTAATGAAAAATATACATAGGACCTTAATTAATGAGATACATCTACTGTCAGATGATTTAAGTTAGTTTTAAGTTAGAATAAGTATATATAGCCAAAAATCCATTTGGATTAGGCACCACATCTATCATTTATACTCTGTTAAATAATCTGCAATAAATAAAAAAAAATGGTGTATTGTTTGATACTTTAAATGTGTTCAGTAGTGAAAAAAGGGACGACAGGTACACAAAAATAATTGCACCATGAAAAAAGACAAAATTTGAATACACACAATAAAATTCAAAACAATTTGCAAGGAAAGTTTATCGCGAGTCTACGATCCAGTTAACCCCGTCACTCTTCTTGCACGACTGATTTTCATTACATAATAAGGCTTGATCTAATAGATTATGTAAAATATGTGTGACATTATGTGATAATATTCGTGTCACCTACATAGGTACATTATAACCTTCTAACATTCCGATGTAGGAAGCCCTTTATGTATCCGAGTCAATCGGATATAACTCTCAGGTTATTTCCAAACGACCTACTTACATGTAGGCATTTGACTTTAAAATATCGCTTTTTATATCAGTTATTTAATTTATCCACATACTTTCATTATCACAAATCAGGAGAGACAGTAATTATAGCTTTAGCTAAGAATGGATGATTCTTTTGTGTAATGTTTTTAATACCAGCTTATGCTGTCTGGGGACCTTTTTTTATGTTTGACGTTGTTTCTGGATCCTATTGCTGTGTTATTATTTATGTACTTATGTAGTTTTTTCTTTTCAATAAACTCGATTTCAAATTTCAATTACATTTTTTTTACATATTTATTTTTATTCATATATTCGTGGCACTTTTCATTCACATATATTCGTGGGAAAGGCGAGCGACAGAGAGGAGTGGAAACTCTTAAAATAGGCCTATATCCAGATGTGGAGAGACCAAGGCTAGTGAAGAAGAAGAAGACTCATGGGACTTCATTTTATCTAATTATATGTCCATTTTGTCAATCAACAATGATGCCACAAACTGCTGTTTGGTAGACATTTCCAACGACCCATCATTTGAGTTATTTTAATTAGGCACCCCAATAAAGATTATTTAAGTTTGTTGAATGAATGTGTTTTATAATCGTTTTGAAAAAAGATTTTATGATTACTTAGTAATAGATAAACTGAAGGCTTCTTCAGAATATGCAAATAAAATATTTTTATGGTGACGATCGTGAGAAGAAATGCATGTGACAAATTTTATATCTTATTCATTTTATTACTAATGTTGTTCTGGAACAATTCAGATAATGATTCATTTAACTTAACTTCGCTTTACTCTACCTATGCCTTTGTTGATCCTATTTTTACAGTTCATAGTTTCCTCTATTCACCAGTGAAAATGCCAGCAGCCATCATGACATACAAACTACCCAATTTTTCCTTGAAACTATTGTCTAATATTGTATGATATATTACAACTCTAGACAATGTGACACACTTAACTTCATAACAGTATATAAGGATGTTTGTGTGGCTTGTTTGTGTGCAAACAAAGCATTCAATCATAATACTTTGTCCTTCTTACTAAGTTGTCGCAGTAAGGCTGGATAATAGTATGTAAACAAACCCCATGAAAACTGAAAACTATATCGTAGTCTCATACAATATCACAAGGAAACGGGGTGTGTGACACATACCTACCAAACATAAGAAAAGTCAATGATACCACATACCTATTATACTACAAAAGCGCGCGCAGAAGTTCTTATACATTTTATACTACAGCGATATAAAGCCGGTCATTACCTACTTTCGGTGAATCACATTTTGTGTATGAATCAACCGCTTTAATCACAGTTTTATTTCTTTTGTAATTATTATTGTCACACTGTGGATTTTCTATGCGCTGGGATGAACTGAAAACTCCATAGTACAATACACTGAATGTTTTGTTTCTTATTGTTGTGGTAGTACATAGTAGTATCCACGTTTTCGCGCTCTCTCGTTATTTAGTAAGTCTCTTGTCCGCGTGGTTCTCGCGAGGGTATAAAACGAGGTCGAATATCGGCCCGCGGCCAGTCTTGTGGAAAACGTTAAGCGGTCTGGGATCGCGTATTGTGTCTCAAAACAAATTCAACTTTATTTATTTCTTATGGTATTTCGCGATTTAATTATAACAGAATAATACTAAAAAAGACTTGTGTTTTTATTGTTGTGTGTCGGGAAATTGTCAGTGAGAGATAGACGTGATTTGTTTTCATGTAATTTCTCTTGCATACATGTTCGACACTAGTTTTGCAAGTGAAAGGACCATATATACCTACAATACATTGAATGTACATAACAATAACAGTTGGAACAAGTAACAGTGATTACGAATTATCGATTATAATATAGAAAGTATCTATATTATTTAACTGTGATAAGGTTCATCAGACTGTGAATAATTATCATCGCTGCATTGTTATTACGAGTATTAAAATTAACACAATATTACCTAATATGTTATTGTGATTCTTAGTGAACTCTGCAATTTTTTTGTTGAATATTTTTGTTTACCTAATAGTATTACTATTTTCTACTCAAATTTAATGTATTTTTTCCAAAAAGATCCTGTGATATTTTCGTAGCAGTAAGGTATGAAACTTTTCAAGCTCCGCTTTTCCTAATGAAATATTTAAATTTCCCCTCAATTTTGATTCAAGATTTTCCCAATAATTTCCACTTTGAACAACTTTTTAAAATTTGAATTATCTTAGAACATTTCTTTTAATTTACATACTTTTGAAAGATGTTTCATCAGTCAAGAAAAGCTTGTTTTCAACATATTGTGCTTTTAACATTGTCATTTATTATATGTTGTTTTCAGATTCATTTTAAATCGTTTTCAGAGACACGAACACAACAAAAAATTATACTATTTCAATTACCTTGAATGTCTACAATTTAGAGAGATACTTCAGATACAAGTTGTATCCATTCAAAAGTCAAGAGTTCCTAATTTTAACTTAATTTGGTACTTGTTCTCTCATTACTATGAAATAATAGTTTTTGCCTACGTGACTTTGAAGGAGTATTTGATGTATATTATTCAACCAATAATTTATTGATTGGTTTTATGTAGAGAATAGGGTGATAGTAATTAATTATTATTAGGAAAACGACCTTAGTAATTCTGACTAGTTATTTATTTACATAAATACAAAATGTATAGGATCTTAATGTTGTCGAGTTGACCATTAAACTTAACATTAATTATTTGTCACCCCTGTTAGTAAGGCCCTTATCAGAGAGTTTTCGTATGGGTCCAAATGTTTAGAAACCCTGTATATGGATGATATTGTGCATTGTGCATATTATTGTCTTTAATGGCATTGGTCATTGTGCATGTGCATTATAAATGTTGCACTGTTCTCTTTCTCTCCGGAGTATGCAATCATCATTTAAAATTTAAATATTCAATGCATCGTAGGTAGGTACTTACTTATATCAGTTTGCATATCTATATTCTTAAGAGGTCTGGTAACAGAGCATGCGAAAAATTACGTGGAGAAAAGGAAGATTACTCAGACAATACTGAAGATATCTCGTTAAAAAATACATAATTTCACAAAAAACTCTGTAATTTGAGATTATCCCCGTAGTTTGTTAGATACAATTCTGTTATTTGGCTGATAAAATGTTTAAGATAAGACGTAATGGCTGTAGCATTTTTTTTAACACAATAAGGCAAAATCTATATTGTCAATTTTACCGCGCTTACACAATCATACAAAATTTGAACGAGTTGAAGAGATAGTTGAACGATTTTTTTTCAAGGCATATCGCCTCTTAATGTAAACATTATCATAAGAAACTGGTCGTAGGTATCAAAACTTGTATATGATAATTTTATTATACCTACTAAGCCTCTGCAAGACCTGATCAGATGTATTGATGCACATGCGTTTTTATATGCATTTTTTTTTCATCATTATTTTATTCGAATGCCCCCCGCAGTTTTTTCATTCGTTAACATAAACAAACATAAAACAATCTGTTTATTTATTTTGTATATTATTTATTCACAGACTTCCGTACTCAATTTGTATACCTACTGTTCGGACTCGTAATAATTACGACAATTTATTTAAAAATTCGTACAAAAATTGTACAGGACTCGATTTTATTAAGGCCTGACGATGTAGATAATTAGACATGATGCTTGTAAACTTTTAGTTTAGGCCACAAAATCGCCTTTATTTAAATTAAACCTATTCACAGAAGATGACTGCCATGATAAAGCATGAACACAAATGACATAAAATTACGTATGTAGACAGTATTTAATTAGATAGTTTTCAATTGTTGTGGACCCACCCGCAGCCGAGCAAAGATGATACATAAAAATTCGTCTCTTAAAAACTTTTTTTTAGGTGACTCAGATGTTATTTGGCGAAAAAAATAAACTTACAGTACTATCAACGAACCAACTCGAATTTTGCTATGACCATAGACAAGAGACATCTTCTATGACTTTTCGGCTGCGGATACACATATTTCTACTATTTTTATATATTATTATTAAGTACCTACGTAGGTTCTCACTACTTTTAACTTTAATTCGGTAAATACGTCTTAATTCCATTACATTGTATGGAAGATTAATGACTGCAAAATGTTGAATATTATGAGATGAGATATAGGAGCTCATATACCACAATATATACTTGGTATATTTTACAATGTTGTGGGCAGAAAGCAATATAAGGTAGTAGCGTTTAATATTCAATAATAATATATACAAATTCGCGACTCTTTGACGCCAGCGTAGGTCGAAGTATGATAATAATACCAATAAACAGCAGTTATTCATCTTCGCAAAAAAAAATACTAAAATATACCTAGTATATAGTAAAATATACCTAGCAAGTACCAGAACTATAAAGTATTAAACCGTGTATTTACACTTAAAAATATACTGTGATATATTATTTTAGTATAAGTTGATAAATTAATGAACTTTATTAGTATCGTGTTTCAATACGGAAAATAATATACTCGTAGGTATATTTTATTTATACCAAGTCTAACCGACTAACAAGCTTGAAAATTATTAAGAAAATATAATCGATAAATAATATCAGATAATTATCCTTTATTTGTCTAATAATGTAAGTAAAAGTAAAAGTAATTCTCCTCCCCCCATATTTCAATATCCGTTCACTTATCAATTCAATCAGGAAAAAAATCACTTAGGAATAAAAATGCATAAAAAAATTGAATTTTCTTTTTGAAACTAAAAATATCATTGGCAATCATCAACATGACGCCGTATGATGTTAGGGAGATATCCCGCAGGCGCATGTGTTTTTATCATGATATTTAATCAACGTGATCCTGATTTTTGTTTATTTACCCCTGCCGACTAGGTACCAAAAAATCGTTAAATTTTAATTAGACAAAATATTACTATTAATTTACTTCGCGTTGTGTGGTCGTCCTTGACACATCTCTAACACACTCGCTATTTTTTTAACATTACTTTAAAATTTGTTTAAATTTTGTATTAATGATGATTAGAAGAGTTTTTTTTGTCTATACTGTTGTCAACCAATACTAATGCTAATTATTTTAATTGCATACCGGTTTTCTATGCAACGTACATTAAGTTTTTCTTTTAATTACGTATTATTTGTTATTCGCACACATCTTCAAGAACATCGTATGTTTAAATTTCAAATTACATAATTCGAATGTATGGAACGAATTCTCTACAGATTTGATTTTTTTTTGTAAAACTTCAAATGCTGATTTCGCATTCCGACATTTCTTGAAGTATTTTTAAAATTCCAAGTACACTTCTTTCATTGTCGCTTAATTGCAATTTGCAGCATTCGCTAGAATTGAGAAATAAAATTACTTGATGTTGCCACATTAACAGTATTTTTCGCGAATAAAAAAAACATTTCTATAAACAGCTAACCTCGGAAACACATCACCTAAACATTTTATATTAAAAAATATGTCATTGGTATAAATTCTAAAATATTGGAATTATTCATACATTAACCTGGTAGGGAAATGCAAGAAAATATAAATTTATGAATTTTTCATGATATGTAAACTGTATTTTGAACGATTCTGGCAACACTCAAAATGCAGTGACCACTATTTAAAATATGGAACGATCATGGATTATTAGAATAATAGACATTGTATGAACTCAACGATAGATTCGAGAATTTAAAAAAACATTTCGTTTAAGCTCTCTCCACACGTTAATAACTCAATGGCGTGTTTGCTATGCGCGACTCCCACTTAATAAAAAGGCAATGTTTGTATGTATGTATATCAGCATGCTCGTAATATTATAATATGAAATAATATGCAGAAGGCGCCCGGCAAATATGTAGATGGTGTTCGTAATTGTGAAATCGAACCAGTTCGTAGAGTCACATACATAAAACGTCATACATTATTCACAAGCGAACCGATCGAACACTAGTAGGTAACGAAACATTTGAATTTAATCTATATTTGGAATTCTAAAAAAAACGTTCCAATTCTAAATTTAAATTTCCATAATACATAGAACCGTGATATTCTTTTTATTTAATTTGAATCTGTTTCCGTTCATTCTATTCGTAAGCAAGTAGATATGTAGCTAGGACATTTTCTCTATGGTAGAGTATGATGTATAGATAATTTGTATTACTTATTCTGTATTTTACTGTATCGTATACATTTACCTTTTGACATTTACATAGACATAACACATTGAATATTCGAGTTCAAGGACAACGTCTTCTAAATGATATGTAGGTATAATTTTATATTATGAACGTATAAAAAATACGAGAATTAACACTATCCACCTAAAACATATGCAAATACTAATATTTTAAAATAATGTATTTTAATTTATACTTGCGTGTTATATGATTTTCATACCAAAAGCTCATACAAAGTTTGTCAAGTTTCTGTTTTTATTTACACAATATAGGTTGACTGTGAGATATGGAATTTGCAATAAGTCCGCCTTTAGCGTGTGCTTTGTGGCATTTTCTGGCTTGTAAAGATTTGTTTAATTAAGAATGTTGCAACAACGTAAGTACACGTTGGGCAAATCAGACAGAACTTTTCACAAGGGCGAACTTACCACAACGCCGAGATTTATTTTAACTAACCCCTAAATACCTGTTTGTGTGATAGTTTGTAGCACAATTTTACGGGATTAGTCTAAAATAAATTAATTTTATTTTTTTTTGACTGTCTGGTCAAAGTAACCATCATTCTATTTAATATATATCGATGTGATTATTTTTCGCAGAAGTCGAATTATTAATTATTGTGATATTAAATATAACAATGTTATTAAGAGAATAAGAAACAAAAAGGTTTTGATTTTATCGCGAAATCGCGTGCGGATTTTTAATAACAAAGAACCAAAGTCGAGAAAGTGTGACGCACAAACTAATAATCTAATTGTAATATAAATGTATGAAGAACTAAATGAACTAAAAGTAAATAGCAATATATGTGTACGTACTCATTTTTATATCTTCTAGTATCATTTAGATTTAATCACTAGTGTTGTTCACTCGGCGACACTCGTTTTTTAAACATACAAATTAACATTTATTTTTCTATTTTTTCTACACATCTCTTCTTCCTTTTGTGTTTTCCCATGGTCTCCATTTAGTAAGCAAGGGTGTCCACCTACCACCTACTATAAATTTGTCTTGGTATGTACCCTGTACAAAAATATGAAAAAAAAATAACGGAAATGCCAATATGAAAGTATTTTAAAACACCCAAATCATATTCCTTAGATATATATTTTCCCATTTCTTTTGAAAAGTAGAAATTATGTAATGAAATTGCGAAATATTTTGATTAAAAAATATTTTGCGTGCGTAATTTCGTATTATATTTCTATATCAAAATATTAATTTTTCTTATCTTTATTTGCATTGTCACGGTAGAAAACCATGTGATTCTTTTGTACATATCTATCTTATTTCACGTGAATGTTTCAGTATTGTATCTCGCAATATCTGCAGATTTACCAGGGTTTACGTAGGAATTTCGTCATGCGCCTTTATGGTATATCGAGAGAACTCTGACTAAAAATCAGTGTTCCAGTTACCATTTTATGTGACCTTTAACATTTTTTGTATCGCTGTTTACCATATTACTTGGCATTGGGTCAAAATTACTACTATTATTTACATGTAAATGTATGGTAAATAAGCAGATTCCTACATGATAACAAAACATCCTAAAACTTCAGAATTTTGTAGTAGACATATTATTGATCTTGCAAAGAATCGTAGAGATGGATGAAAAAATTACCTAATCACAGTAACAAAACTCGCAGTATTCAGTACTTTTTTTCAGAACTGTTATATAATAAGCAGAAAATGAGATGAACTTTTTCAGAAATTTAAAACAATTAAAACACTTTTTCAAAGCCTGAATACGCAGAGTAGGCGCAGTTTTGAAGTATGTCGTAACAATTGCGTAATCTGTTTTGTAGGTAATATGTTCGACCTGATTGAAATAAATGTCAAACAAAATTTCAGCACAAATCTTCGAATAGGGGAATTTTTCTTTTCGGGTGATTGTAATTGATTTTATTTCATTATGTTATTACAGCATGTTTGTTTCCGTTAAAAAGACAGGATCATGTTTTCGTAACAAAATACGTAACGTAATATAATAAAACTTTGTTTAATACTGTAACCAATTAGACGAAGACTTTAGGCAATACAAATAACAGAAAACACAACAGTTAAGTAACAAGAAACGTTAACATCAAGTGAAAATAATATTATTATTACTTAGAGGAATGTTGTGACGTCAAACCCTCCCCAAAGTGCCGTAACTAACCACCCCTTTGGGACATAAAAAAGTGGGAAAGAGTCCATAACTTCTTTATAGGTTCATATTAGTACAAACTTACACTTTTTTTGCGAATTATATCATTGTTATTACTGCGGTATACATATTTTCACAGATTGTTATCTTTATAGACATTGAAATAATGTATTGCCATATAAAACTAATAGTGATGGTAACAATATTAGGTACAAATTAAACGTTTTTACAACATTTTAAGAATCTACGTTCACAAAAAAAAACGCAAATTTGTTTCAATATACAAGTACCGTCATTTCTTGTGAAAATATATGGATGAATCATAATATTATCTTGTTGCTCTCATGCTTTTCTCTGTTTGCCTTTTTGCTTTTCAATTTTTGTGAAGGATATCTTAAGTATCTGAGAGAGTGGTAAAATCTGGTTATCCATGATTGTCGTCTGAGCACAAGTCCTGATTTCTAGCAGACTATAAATCTTTTTAGTACGTACTTTCATGTTACAGCTCTTAATATTATCTAATAATAACTCTTTGTGCATACATTAATATAAAATTCAGAATGGGTATGTGCTATTACGACAGATATAAGATAAAATCACCTTCTCCCTTCAATGGCGTAAAACCAATTAACAATTCCTGTGTAACTTTAGTCGTAAAGATTACTCTAACAAGGGGTTTAATTAAAAGTGAATTTATATTAGAATCATAAACTGTAAGATCGTATCGACTATTTTGATAATCTGTTTTAGAAACAATATTATCCTGTTATCTATAATTACATTTATTAATTATTTGTCATGGACAATTATAAAGCTGGTGTTTTACTACTCAAAGGTATGGAAATAGCTTAACTTTTGACCTTAATTATTACGCTCCATCTATTATAACGAGTAATCTACGATCACATGTCGCCATGCACCTGAATTGCACCTATTATTATAAGATGTCAACGGTTGAGCACGTGGCGTGTCTAAGAATTGTATGCAACGAAAGGTTAAAGGCCTTTTGCATTTCCATTGCTTTTTGTACTTTCACCTTTAATGTACCTGTTTCAAATAAGGTAGGTTAGGTATATAAATATTACTGCGCGATATTTCGAACTTTGGTAATAAAAAGCCGCTATATTTTTTCTTCATACGATATTTTTTCATTTACCTATACCTACTTAATATTTTCTTTGATAATTTCTTATCGCAGGAATTCGCAATCGATTTCTGTTTTTTTTATTATTATTGTGCAATAGAGCAATGTGAAATTAACAGCCTTTTGTTCGTACTTATCGGAAAATCACGTGATTTCTAGCATACTAATAGGTTTTCCATAGATTAGAAATATTAATACTTTTTTATTTATAGCAAATGGTGATTCATACTACGATTATAATAAAACCTAACTGAATCTACATATAAAGGCTGTAGTTAGTTTCAATAATCACTTTAACGATGAAAATCTTTTGACCTACTATTTCCAGTATGATGATATTACTATTTTAACGCTCGTATTTGATCTTTTTTTGCCCTTACGACGCCCCCTTGTGATAAAATTTGATTATGAAAATCTGGGGCAAATCACACTTCTATACGTATTGTAATACAGGGCCGTTCTCACACTAAAGAAAATTAATGTACCTAATGGACTCATTTTCAAACGAGGCTAATTAGTTCAGCGTTTCGATGGTACCTAAAAAAATATTTATTTTTTGTAAGATACGGATTTTTCACTCACACTACCACTGTTATTTAACTTATAGGTACACTCTTCTCTATACTGTGCATATTCTTCGGCGCAAAGGCTCAAAAGCTGACATGTCGGAGGATGAATTATTCCAATTATCATACCTAATATAATTATCTATTTATAACCCGAAATGTCTAAAACAAATACTACTTCTATTTTTTTGCAATCGAGGCCTCCAATCAAACCAAAAGTACCTTCATAAATCTTAAATAAATCTAACATTTTATTACATCAAGAATTTCATAACTTTTAGCCGATAATAATAGGTATATGACTCATACAACTTAATTAAAATTTAATGTTTAAAGATTACATTATTTCATTACTTGTTTATTAATCATGTTGTTATTTTTAGTTTTCGGGATTTAAATTATTGATAAAATTATATAATAATAGGACTTATCAATAATTAAAAAAATAAACATGATAATTGACATAATACATTCGGTAATTACCACTTTACAAATTTTATCTGATGACAATGAAAAATCAGACAATTTATAAATCTTGAATTCCTGAGAAATATAGGTAAAAAATTAAAAATTGTAGTTTTTTCAGCTTTCGATAAAAAAATGGGTAACAATTGGGAAATATTTTTCTATACTATTCAATCCCCTCACACCGCATCCCTTGCGGGATAGGCAAAGGGAAACAGATCGCCAAACTTTCCTTCCTTATCCAAAGATTGTTTTATATCACCATAATTTGTTTTTAACAAGTAGTTATATCTCAACAGATACACAGCAAAAGATGGACCTTCCATCAGGCTTATGACTGATCGTCGGCTGGCTTAATGTGATCACTTTACACTTAAGTAACCTTCACCGATTCCTGATGGAAGGTCCATCCTTTGCTGTGTATCTGTTGAGATATAACTACTTGTCATATTCAACTAGGACATGTAGAAAATTCCGATGACTTCACAAAAATATAAATTTTGTGATTTTCAAAAATAATCTTATACTTAATTTGTTTTATTGTTATCTTTGATGGTGGCATTGTCATTAAAATATTAATATTTTATAGTGGAATAGAGTTTAATATTGTAATGATATAAATTATAAGTTTAAAAGGCAAGTTGTTCCCCACTTATGATAATAAAATCACTTTCCTCTGACGTCATAGCCCGACCTCCAATGATAATAGGGGTTGAAAGGGGGTGTTCTCCTCTCGTATGACGCGCGCGTCTCTCCCCCAAGAGGGCAGGAACCAAGCACCATGCCCCCGATACAGTCACGCCACATAATTTCAAACCTATACTCCGAGTACAATAACAGTATTACTCCATACTACTAGGAAGAAGCTCTGGGAATAACAGTAATAAACTTACACCTATTAAATTACTAACATTACTGTTATACAGTAGTTATTTAATTGAATCCTTGAGATCTTTTACAAGTAAACAACGTAATGATATTGTTTTGTCTTTAGTGTTGAATAGCTACTGTTTGTATTTTTTTCATCGCATAATTTTTTAGAGTAATATTTCTCACCTTCAACGAAATACCAATTTTCTTTCGTTACGAAATTCTCAAGTAAATACCGTCGAAAATTGGGATGTTTTTTGTCTAGGCTTTTCATGGGTATTCTAAAAAAAGTTTAGGTACATAATATCTCGTCTCTACTAATAAACGACAACGCCTGACTGGACTGAATGGAGATTTAGAAGACAAATCGGTTTTAATAAAAAAAAAACCTTCCACTTAGTAAGTATTTTTGGATATCCCGCCCCTGAGGGGGTAAAAATCAGGGTTTGAAGTTTTAAAGAACACACGAACTTGACAGTTAATAACACACTACAGATTCTCCAGTCGAAATTAGTAATAGAGTGTTAGACTGTTTTTCCTAAATTTTGTTTGTTTCTAACGTAATGTAAATGCGCTAAAGACTCTTCTAATTATTAATTAAATAATATATCCGGTGAATACTTTATTGATTGGAAATCAGTATATTATAATGTTCATAATAATTATAGGTGCATTCATATTTTATAAAGTTAAACAGGCAACATGTCGACAACCACACCACTCCAAGGTTAATTATTATCCGTTCCGTTAGTCACTAATTTTATTATTATTAGGCTTAGACACTATAATTATAATAAATTATTTATCTTCTCCTTTAAGTTAAAGATATTAATAAATGAGGCTATTTCCGTGTTAAATAATTTAAATAAATAGTCATGCATAACATTTCACTATGCATAATAATTATGTTTAAAAAATCACTGGTGATTTAATGATTAATATAATTATTATATATTTTCACTGTGATTTTATTTATTTATTCACGTATGCTAATTGGTTTCATTTTGCATAATGCTACTGTGAAAGCTACTTTATTGAATCGTAACTTTTATAGCATATAATATTTTAATACTATTGTATGCAAAATTGGAGAAATTTAATCTGGCAGCACACTGCGAAATGTCACTTACTTTCAATAGAAACCTCATTATTCAATTTCGTATTGGATATTTATTAAGATTTCTTTGGCAAATATGTTACAACTTAACTTTAAAATAATTTGAAATTGAAATGCCATATTTTACAATGGAAACAATTCTAGTCACTCATAATTTACAACCGATTGCAATAATCGATTTAAACATATCAATTAATCGAAGTAACAGTAATCGAAGTAACGAAGTAACAGATTATTGTAGTCGACTTAATCAAAAAGTAGGCATGTTATATTTCAAAAATTTCTAAAAACGGGAGACCTCAAAAAAATTAAGTAGATATATTGAACCTTTATCTAGGGAATGACCGCGAAAGATTTTTGATTGAAGGGAAATTAACCCCAAAAAATGATATAAACGCTACTTTTTACGATTATTTTTGAAAATCACAATTTATGTTTTGTGAGAACATCGGAATTTTCATCATGTCGTAATCTAAATTTTCTACATCATTTGCCTATATCTGTTGAGATAACTACTTGCTATTTTTTACATTTTATCATGCGATTGTTCATGCGATTTTGAACCTAAATGTCGCGGGAAATGACCGTGACGTTATAGTTGGGTCCCGAGCCTAAAGGTGTGGATATACGGGGTCTCAGGAGACGCGCCTCCAGGCACTGACAAAATGGCGTCAGCCTCTTCAGTGAAATACACGACGGGAGATTTTCGTCTCTAGAGACGGCATCTCTAGTAAAAATGGCCGACAATCGCCTCCTGTCATCAAATTCTAAAATACACGGGACTATCTCGAGACGCGAGATTTTGGTCTGTTGCTGCATTCATTCTATTAGTATTTTTGGCGCCATAATGGCGTTTGGTTTTTTGTACATACTCTAGTGTCATGTATTTACAAGTATTGTGATTAAAAAATATAATTATATACCGCTTTGAAATTATTTATCGATTCAGTAATGTACATAATGTCGGTCGGTACTTTACTTACATGCGTATGTGTATATTTCCTTTTCTACGTTAGTAAATGAAATAGAATACTTAATTAGACCTTCTTTTAATGTACACCATTCCTATGACATCAGTGACATAAGCCAAAGCAAGTATCGGTTTGCACTACATACCCGAAACCGTTGTGAGTAGCGAAATTTTGTTTCCTCCTTATGTTCCTTCGATGAATATTAAAGGGTGAAATGGTAACTACATATAGTTTGCTATAAATGTTGTAGGACATGAAGGAAATAACAAAACACGTAATGTTAATGTATTTTTCACAACTGTATTCATATTTCAAATGCAAATTCAACTCTGTTATTAATCTGCCATTATTTAAAAATAATATTATAATTATAATCAACTAACAATTTTATTATTAACAATGTACTAATATCGTCACAATCGCAGGAATGTTTAAAATTATATATCAATACAAAAACCACGTGCCCACGCGCGCCAATCCAATTCAGTTGCAAACATCTCCAAGAGACCTCAGATTAAAATTGAACATGTCAAAAGATCGGAGACGCGTCCCCTGAGACGAAAATATGTAAAATACACGACGCTAGACTTGCGTGCGCAGACCGTCTCAGGAGGCGCGCGGTATCGAGAGATATCTCGCGTCTCCGATGTGTTTACACACAAGAGACCTGTCATTTTGGTATCCGGGAGGCCAAAATCTCTCGTGTGTATCTTCGCCTTAATAATCGCCTTTCTCCGCACTGATCGAACTATCAAGGTTTTTCCACGCATTCTCTTCATAGATCTAATTTCTGCAGCACATTATAAACATTAGTTGTTGTTTTTATCTGCAAAGTGCGAACTATTTATAAATGCAATAATTGCTTATCAAATTACCTAATAATAACAATGTAACTATGGGACTGTTTATTTAATTTGTAAATAATATTATTCTAATCGTTTATTAATACTTTAGGTATGTAAAAGTACCACATGTACGGAATTGTATTACTAACAAACAGATTTCAAGGCTCTGTTGCTACGATGATAAAAAATACATTAATAAATAAATATGTTTTTAATAAATAATCAATCATTATACTCGAACATTTGTTGGAAATAACATAATATTCAGTTTCCGTTTTTTAAAATACATAATGTTTTGAAATGCCATGCAATGTCAACGAACTGTAATTGTACAAAAATAATGCCCTAAGGTTAACAACATCTTCATACCATTTATTTCGGAACTAATTGGTACCTTCTTTTAACCAAACGCGTTGCACACTTGTAGTCCATTCTCTTATAGTCATGATTTATTATTTTACTAATATTTAAAGGCCTGTTAAAACAGGTGAAAACAAGTCATGAACAAAAAAAAAAATTCTAAATAGGAAAAAATAGAAAATATTCTGTACTTGTTTATTTCTGCCTTCTATCGATTTTTTCTGTATTTATACTCGTAATTTATATAGGAACACGTCAATCTTGGATAAGACGATCCATCCATATTTCCATTTGTTATTAATTACATAGTTTTATATTTTGCCTCATGTAAGGACCCTGTTAAATAATTTTGTAACTAGATTAAATTAAATTAAACTTGTCTCTTGAGACACTTATGTACATGAGCTCTCACAAACTTAATCTCTGACTCCGGTCTCTCCAATGCCATACGATATACAATACAATACTAGATTCAATTCAAATTTTCAAATAAAAATAATAAAAAAACCGCTGTCCAATTAGAAGACAGGTACTATTTTAAACCAAAATTGTCGCCTGATCAGCAGGCTTTTTAAGCCCTAGTTTTAATTATAAATTGTACATAGTTTACAAACAAAAAAGCGTCCTTTATCGTGGTATAATAATTCAGAGAATTCGAAGGTAGAAAACAAACATATTCATCTGACCCAAATACAAGAGGTTTTTATGGTAAAACATTATTACTGAAGAATGCATTAATTGCATGGTTATTCTTGACTACAATTGAAAAGGAATATTATCTTGGAAATTATTCAATTAGGTACTGATGTATTATAATACCTGTCTTATTATATCGAAATGCATTAAAATTATATAGAGCTTTTCAAGGTAAACCGTATACAATACTAATAGACGTTTTATACAGCGTATTGAAGAATAAACAATAATACAAAGTGTCGTAGTTTATTGTTTCGATTGCTATTCAAGATATTCCAGTAAAACACACTGTATTGTAGAAATATTGTACAATTATCATGACAATAATGTTGTTATTATTGTATTTAAATAGCAATAATTATCGGTTTGATGGCAATACTTACTGAAGAATAGTGTCACTGTATATTATTTTATAGTACCTTTTTCAACTGCCGTCTCAAGTTTCTCTATGCCTTTCCCGCAAGGGATCCAGCGTGATGGTATAGATCAGTCATGTCAAACATACGGCCCGCGGGCCTCATGCGGCCCACTGAGCATTTTTTGCGGCCCAAAAAAATTTTGAAAACGGCCTGATAATGCGGCCAGCGCGTGTAAAAAATCCATAAAACTATTTTTGAAATGTCTATTTTTTTGTTCACGTGTGTTACCCATTTTCTACCACAAATAGTTACTTTTATTATTCGTTTGTTATTGCAAAATTCTGTCGATGTTTGGAAGTATGTAAGTACCTACATATAAGTGTGAACAGTTATTTTCTTTGATAAAAGGAAACAAATCTCGCGATTGATAGATAGATAGATTTATACTGTAGATAGATGAGGATAGAATGGTATTCTTAAATTTATTTACACGGACAACGTCGGACATTAAAGCTTGTCTCTTATAATGATACATCAACATTCTCTGTCATAATATAATGGTCTGCTTTAGGTACATTGTAGGTTCTAAAGATGTGTACCTAATTACTCTTATATAGCATATATTAATAAATGTTAATAGTATATCATATAGTATGTTTGTCCTATTGTAATATATTAAGGACGCGACCTACAAACTGTTACTGATGAATGATGATATATCAGCCTATGTAACGTACGTATACGTTAATTTGTATACAATTTATACTCTTGTCAAAATAGTCTGTAGTTGAATACTCCTGTCATCATTATTTTAATATTTAATATTAATATTGCTAGTTTGAACCCGTGAAAATTTACGAGTTTTTTTTAAACCCGTTGAAAATAAGTAGTAAAAATAAAAATATTAGCACAGATTAAAATAATACATAAAACAGCACATAAGGAGGGCTCCTTAGCTAGGCAATATCTTCTAGTCAACCGTTAATAAAGTGGCATAACATGGACAAAGTCAACCAAAAACATGTACACACAATTTGCCTAAATGAAAATGTGTGCAAATATTTTGCTTATTATTTGAACATGATTTACTGCAGTTTGTTGCAAATCATTTAGACACACTTCCTTTGAAAGTTTGTAACTCTATAGGAAACATGTACTAAGCCATAAGTTACCGTTTACTCCGAATAAATGCTGTAAAAACCTAGACACACTACTTTTGAAACTTTTGCTACAGATTTTTTATTACCGTTCTGTTTTAAAAATGAAATTTCTATGAAACATTTCATAGGAAACTAGTACCGAAGCGAACAGGCATTTTGCCTTTTATTATATTAGACTAGAACTTAAGTACAAAAGACAATTATTATTTGTGAATAATAATGCCTAGAGACAGATTAGTAAAAGTTTTCAATATTGTACGAAAACGTAAACCCATTACCCTATATTTTCGAGGTAATAATTATATTTTATATATTTGTACGCGGAAGACAATTCCATAAAAAAACACCATTCTTTTCAACATACCTCCATAATATACAGGCGTATATTTTTATTGACATTAAACGATAGGAGCGTAGCACCGTATGAACTCATTTTCCCTACATTTCCCTTCCATCGTGCCCTACTTTGGTTAAAAATTAATTTGAACAACACGATTTTCACCATAATTGTTATAAAGTACTACTAGGAAATGTCCGACAAACCTTAAACGATCGGTGATTAATTATTTTTAGTATGTCGATTTACCCATTAATTTTCAGACGTGGAAATGATCGATTCGATTTAGGAGGGCGCAAGCGAAAATACCTAGCTTATATAATTTCGTCGAATTGCTCACATACATTATTCTTTCATTTGGTACTGTAGAAAATCAGTTATTTTTACCCTGATAAGAAGTAGTGTTGAAATATTACCTACACTACATACATTCAGAATAAGCAGGCATCTAGTAAGATTTTTTTCTACGGACTAGAATTAAAATTGTTTACGTTAAACTTGGTTATGGAAATTTAAAAAAACAAATCGATGAAAATAAATAATTTTACAAATAAAATATTTTACTCTAATGCTCCATTATTTATGAACGCATACATATTTGCATCTTCTTCCCCTCATCCTTGGCTATCTCGGGGGCCTAAATCATCTGTATTTCTTCGCCAGAGGTTTGTTTCTTGCAGTCTCCAAAACTCTGACCATTCTAGCCATTGATAGTCTCTCTCACACATTTTTGAAACCCGCTAAATTAATTATGTAATTGTCAAAACCTCTGGTTGAATTTCGTGACACTTAACTTTTTTTTCCAAGGTTTTTGTGAACCTTGACAACAGCGATCGTGGCACCGATATCGAAAATAATAAGTCTCATTATATCGTTTGCATTTTCTGTACAAACAGCTAACACAATTGTGCATATAGTTAGTAGGTAGGTAATACAGACGTGTACAAAGGTTAAAGTCGTTTTCCTTTTTGTTCTTGAGGTCCTCTGTATCCGACAGAGCATAGATATATAAAATAGTTCAAACACTATAAAATTCAATCTACCTACTCTTAGTAGACTTTGAATGCCTAAAGAAACTATGCATTTTTATTACACGCGAAGATACAAAAGGACTTGCACATAATATTTAATTATATTATTTGCGAGACTTCACGAACATCATCAACGTTCGTGAAATCTCGCAAATTTTACGAACATCTTGTACATATTTTAAATAATTATTAAGGTACTATATGTGAAAATAACCTTCAATATGCCAAATAGTACCTAATCGTTATTCGTGATATCTTAATTTTTATACTTTTTCTCATAAAAATCCTTGAGGTCATTGCGAATTACGATACACAAACCTTAGAACATTGATGTTTCAAACAAATTATTCTTATGTTCTTTTTTCAAATTCTTCCGATCGCGTGTCTCTTTTTTTTCATTCGTACCAACTTAACGACAATTTAATGCGAATTTTGTACCTTTGTATTGAAGACGCAATTGAAAACCAATTATGACCCACAATATAACTCACTTATCATATTTTAAGTATTATTCGAGATTTATTTTCAAGTTAAATCGCAAATAATTCATCTGTTGTTATGGCGGAGAAGTAAGGTAGACGCATTAGCACAGTTCTATTTTTGGATAAACCCGCCAATTGAATTAGCACGCATTCTTTTTTTAAAAAAAGAACTCTATTCTTTAATGTACCTATACCTACAATGTTTATAATTTCGGATATATTTTTAAACAAATATTATTCGCAAGACCCGAAACTCTTTATGATGTGATAATAATAATGTTGCTAAAAAGATTTTTCTGTTTGTTTTTCTCATTTCAACCAATAAATATTTCCGCTCGCCATCTAAAATGAACCACAAAGCGAACAATCGTGAAAATTTTATCACTACATTCTTTCGTCTTATGTTTGACGACCATAATGTTAAATTTTATTTTTAGAACATGATAAATAAATAAAAGAACGACGTGTGTTTCAGCATTTATACTTCGTTGAGCTTCTAATTTTAAAATATCATTGATTAGCACAGTTTCGATTATATGTAGATATTTTAGATTTGCAGTTTTATCTCTATTTGTAGCAGGTATGCTTCATGGGGCATAGTAACTGAACAAACGAAAAATAGCGTCGGGAAAAGTACGATTACTCAGCTTAGGTACTAAAGATATCATCCTAAGAGTTAAAACAGGGATAAATGAGAATGTTTTAATGTTCTTTGATTTTGAAGGTTTTACTTTGTGGCGACATTATATTATAATTAAAACAATATGAATTTGTTTACACCACTTTTATTTTGACCAGAGTCAACATTGTTCCCGAAACATGTTGACTCTTTGATTTTGACTCTGGTCAAAATAAAAGTGGTGTAAACAAATTCATATTGTTTTAATTATAATGTTTTAGTGACTCAAGGGCACAGAGGTTCGAAATTTGATTTTTTAGTTCTATACTATACTATACCCTCACGCCCCTTGCTGGGTAGGTAGAGAAAACGGATTTTTTAGTAACCTCTGAAATTTACTGAAACTTGAAATTACCCCCTATTATCCCTAATATTACCTAAGTATGTTCTTTGGGTACTACTGATTTATATACCTATATGCTTTAGTCTGCTGTGGCTGCGTAATTTTTAATTAATAAATTATATAAATTAATTAATATATACCCGTAATTAATACCCGAGAGTGGAGTGGTATTTATCTATGAATTCATAAAACAAATCATAATAAGACTATCTATCACGGAAGGATTATAGATGCACTACTTGCATATACTTTTGCAGATAAATATGACGTTTAATAAATTAATAAATTTACAACTAACAACTACGTAACTATCTAATTCAAATAATATACGATATCACGGTCGTATTCAGGGGGGGGGGGACAATGTTGTATATTTCATGCTTTAAATTATACCCAAAAAAATCCCTTACAAATTCAGTGATTCAGTTATTCAAATCGTTTCTGAAATGTCAATCCAGATAAGACCTACAAATTAAAATTTAAATATATTAACATGTTCAACATCTCGAATTTCATTTACATAACTTATGTATTACAATATCGGTCATTTTATACTTACATCGTTTTTCGATATCCGAAATATCACTAAATTATTTAAACCATATTCAATCATGCAGTATAAGTATCTGTTATAAATATTATAACATTTAGAAATTAACAGTTATCTGTTATCGCATGGTCATCAGATTGTGATATTGCTTCGTAGAATTATATGTTATTGTTATTACGTATTGTGATCTAATCTAAATAAATCACAGGGTTATTCATCCTACGTATGTGATATTTCTCCACAAAAACAAAACTATACACTAGTAATTCATATATTATCTTATCCATCAGAGTTATATGAGTCATGTTTACTTGTTGTTTGTTGGCTTTAACGATGTTTTGATAAATTTCTCGGAATGTCACCATACTAAATATCATATTATCTGTTCTCGGTGTTATTTGCTAGCCTGCATGACGCTGTTAATATAATCAATATGAAAATGTCACCATTCGATAGCTTTTCGCATATGTTAATTTATTGTGTGTTATTTTTTGCACGTCTGTGCTATTTTTTTGTTGGAATGTTTGTGCAAATGTCTCGATTAAACATGCAGAAATCCTAAGAAAATATGATGAATTTCTCTGAATTGAAACGGCCTTTAATCACATTTGACTAATAACAGTAGTTTATGACTTAATTCTGAGAAATAGCGTCCGATTATAAAAGTTTCACCAGTAAAGCTTAGATTTTAATAGGTGCACACGTCAAACTTTCTCTCTAGCTAGAATGACTCACTGCGTTTTGACTTAGATAATTTTATTTTGTCAACGAAATTACGGCACTATTGCTGGATTTCACAAATTTTATAGGTGAGGAATATCCAAAATAGGAAACTATTTTCCTTCTTTCGCTATTCCACACCTAAGAAGTTGGTGCGAAATCAAGTATATATCTAACAAACTAAGGAATAATCTCAAGTTTCAGTAAATTTCAGTATTAGCTGAGTAATGTTGCTTTTCCTGTCACAATTCTTCGCAAGTTAAGAGTTAAGGCCCCTCAAACAATAAAAAACGAAATCATGAGACTTATAATCTTTACTTAGACACATTATATTTATAGTATTACTATAATAATATATATATATATATATATATATATATATATATATATATATATAGCCTTTAACTCGAATACGAGTATCATTGTGGCATACCCTGAGCAACACGAGCAGCGTCTCTGTCGTGGGCACGTTGGTGGCTGTACAGGCCAATGCGGGACTTAATTAACCTATTGCACGTTTCGCAGATGAAACTCTCTTGGGGTCTATTATACTGTCTGTAGGACAGACAGTATAATAATATAGTATTAAAATAGAAGCATATTATTTGTCATTTTTATTACATAATAATCTTAATATTACATTATTGTCCTTTGTGATTTTTTCTAGGACACTTTGTCATACAGTCTCCAATAATATGTAATTATTATATTTTACCTTACAACAATGTACACATTCATATGTTAGAAATAATTATGGGATTATGACAATCAATAATGATGATTGATTATACACCTGAGTACAATAAATTACCATGTATTATCAATATGAATAATAAAATCTCTATTTCATTATTACCTATATACGCTTCTCTAATCTCTCAAGGAGATGTTGTTAGAAAAAGTCTCGACAATTTTTTATGCATTTTATGTTTCTTTTTTATTAAACCTACAATTATAATGTACTCATATATCATTAACTAGAGTTTTAATCGCTTAACAAACATAAATAAATAAGTCTTTATTAACTAAAACATCTTCAAGAGTTGAAAGAGCAAACCACTCAATAATAGTATGCTAAGGAGTGGACTTATTTCAAAAACATCTCCAAAACAGACGATAATGCTGGCGTCGGTCTACGAGTCTATGTTTCGCTTGCTGTTTTTCGCCTGTGGTTTCGTTCACAGCTCATTTGGTAAATTTTGGAATTCAGCTAGTGATTTAATTTGGTGAGCATTGGCAGTAATCGTAGCACGGCGATAATCTCGCCCTAGTGAACAAATGCTACTGTATTTTATCGCCTGCAATCATTCATGTGTATTTAGTTCACTTAAAGAATAAATAAACTATTGATCAGGGTTCTAGAGACAAAAAATATGTTAAATAAAATAAAATTTCCATATTTTCTTCTGAAGTTATTTTAGAAATAGGTGGATAATATAAATCACTATTTTTTTTTTAATATTTGGATCTCAAATATGGATTTTTAACGACATCTATTGATTTTTTTTACAATAGGACATACCTACAGACAGCAAACTTTTTATTAAATTTACTTACCTACTTTTGCTCGTATGGACTCTTAAGTTTTTGACGTTTATCTTCCTTATCTGTCGTCATCTTTCCTTGATCTATGCTTTCCTTATCCGATCGCAGCTGACGTTCGTCACAGTGGAGGTCACGTCACATCATGTTATTTTATTTTATTTTATTTTATTTTATTACAAACAAAAGCACAAAACAGACAACAACTTTAGATATAAGTAATAACATGTAGATAAAGACAATTAGTCCATTCATAATTCAGCTGTCACCCACAAGCATGCGCCACAGTTAAATTAAAACATATAAGTTCATTCCGGTCGTCTCACACACCCATACTCAATCTCGCTCACACACTCACCCATCGCACACGCACACCTCTGATATTACTATTTTATTAAACATAAAAGAGAGAAAATAAACAAGAACACACAAAAAAAATATTTTAAAAAATAAGGAAGAGTTCGGGATAAGAGGAAGAGGAGGGGGGAAGGGGGAGGGGGGATGCTCTGCATGTCAGGGAGGTAATATAGATGATGTCAGCTTAGCACGTACCTGTCGTTTGTATACCGGTAGAGTAAGTCTGAAGATGTCAATGTCTGTCAATGTATCGTCATAAAGAGATGTAAGTCTATTAAGGGGTCGTCTTAGTCCTGCGTTGTTATTCGCGGCTGGAGAGTAAAACGTTTTGTGAAGTCTAGTTCTAGTCGTTCTGGTTGGAACCCGCAAACATATTCCATCCAGAAGTTCAGGTGCGTCGATGTCAGAGTTAATAAGTTTGTATAGTAAGTTGGCGTCGAGTATGTTTCGTCTTACTTCGAGAGGAGGAAGCCTTGATCGCGGGAAAGTTTCGAATCGTCGCTCAATCTGCTTGGCGAACTTTCTTTGGATTCTCTCTAATTGCTCCTTGTATTTCGCATAGTAGGGGTTCCAGATGACACTTCCATACTCCAGTTTGGAACGAACTAGGGTTGTGTATAAGATCATCATCGAATCGATATTCTTAAAACTTTTAGTAGCGCGCAATATGAAGCCGAGTGTTTTGTTGCATTGTAAAGTAATTTGATCTATATGCGTGTCAAAGTGGAGTTTCGAGTCGAATGTCACCCCTAGGTCACGGATAGAAGGGACGGAGATCAGTTTTGTATCATGAATTTCATAGGCGAAGGAGATTTTTCGACGATTTTTGGTGAAAGTTATGGCGAAGCATTTTGTCAGGTTAAGGTGCAATTTATTGCTGTCACAGTATTCGGCGAGTCTCTGTAGGTCATGTTGTAGTTTTTCGCAGTCATTTTGGGATTGTACAGGTCTGAAAACTTTCAGATCATCTGCGAATAAAAGAAAATTTGAGTTCTGAAAACACTTTCCGATGTCGTTGATGAAAATTGTAAACAAAAGCGGACCGAGAACGGAACCTTGCGGAACACCAGAAGTGACCCCCCGAAAGTCAGACCTGCACCCGTTCAACACGACTGTTATAAGTCTGTCCGATAAGTAGGAGTTAAGCCATTTCAATAAGTTACCACCGACGCCACAGTCGCTAAGTTTTTGTAGAAGCAGACGATGGTCCACCTTATCGAACGCTTTCTGAAAATCGGTGTAGACTGCATCAATTTGAGTGCGTTGGTCCATCGCGTCAAAGAGGAAGTTCGAGTAAACAAGTAAATTCGTGTCCGTTGAACGACCCTTTACGAATCCGTGCTGTTGCTTTATTAGCAACGGGCTGAAAAAGTATGAAAGTCTATCTTTGATAATAGACTCAAACACCTTGGAAAATACTGACAGAATTGAGATGGGTCTATAGTTTTGAACGTCCGTTTTCGCGCCGCTCTTATGAATCGGGGTGATGTGGGCCAATTTCCATTGATGTGGGAATCTACCTTCGTCAAGACTTTGGTTAAAAATCATTCTTAATGGTTTAGTTAAGTGTGATGCACATTTTCTTAAAACAATGGGAGGTACACCGTCAGAACCCGCACCCTTTGTGATATCTAGATGCGTTAGTTTCGCGTAAATTTCGGAGCTTAGTACAGAAATGTGTATCATCACATAATCGGCCATTTATAAGGAAAAATATTATGTTTTGCACACCTTTATAGCACCACTAGCACTCAAAGACCTGCTTAACAAGCCTATATTGACATTATATCCCGAATTTTTCTAAGGGTTTCTGGAGGCAAAATAACTACTCAACCAATTGAAAGGTTAAATAATAAAAAATATACTTTCTAATAAGGCACCATCCATCGCTTCCGTAATTATTTGAAAATATTTGGGTTAGACTTGTATTTGTATTGTAGTTAAGTACTTGTATATTATAAATTTAATAATGGACAGCATCTATTGATTTTTTACAATATAGGACAGAAACCGAGTGTGCTCGAATTCTTACGAAAAATTACGGACGTGCATATACTGTAAGCGTTTATGTATTAGATATTCTATCGTTCACTGTCATAGCAGATACATTTTCATAACTAGTATATTACTCATGATATTTTTGTTTATGATAATTACCTATTATAATATCTAGCCTTAATACCTCACTAGGAGTTGTTTTTTACTACACCTTTATCCTCCTATTCACAAGACAAACAATTCCAATTTTCTTTACAATCCCAAGTAACAATCTCCTAGATTGGTTCTAAAACTACTTTATCCACGTTCCTCTTAAAACACAACCGATATTGTGACATTTATGGAAATTTTGTTGACTAACGGCATTATTCTGTGAATTAATATAAAAGATAACCGCGATATTATAATCTCCATCGATTTATAAGGATTTAAATAGATAAGTCCTTAAAATTTAATTAAAATTGCCATACAACACATTGTGGTTATTCCCGACAATTTTGTATTAAATCATTCAGCAGACAATTAGGTAATTATCTCATCATTCATTTTGCTTGCGGAGACATCTATGACATACTCAAAATCAAATATTCTGCAAATACTAATGAAATTACTGTATATTAAATATTCTTACAGTGTGGATGAATAGTCTTGTTCTCCACAATATATAAAAGTCCTTTGTCTGTCACTGAAAGATTACTAACACAGCTATCCTTTTTCTTTTGTCGTACCTCAATTCTGAACGTCACAATCTCTGGACCCTCAAGATTTTGATATTTTTGCAAAGCTTCACACTAATACAGGTTCTTACAATCAATAAATTCAACATTACTTTCGGTATCGAGTTATAGCTACATTATAAGCTATAGGTACTGAATTTATACTATAGGACCCAGATGTGACCTTCGTATGTTCAGCAATATGGATTAATTGGCAAACGATGGTCTTTGTACAAAAGTCTTATAATAGTCCTTTTTTCCGAAGTCATATACAAATACTGTATTATGCTATAAATAGTTATTTGGTTCATTATAATCATTCCACAGGCAATGCACGACTTTGGTCTCCGATCTGTACCAAATAATAATGATTTTTGCAGCATTATTTTGTAATTCGGAGTCAAATGCCTAACGTGACCGGAATGAGTTGAATAAAATGAGTATAATGTTCGTGTCATCGCTTTATTATTACTCAATAGACTAGTGATGGGCGATAGCACAACAAAAATCATTTATAATTTACACTCGATAACGATAATCGACTCTCGATGTATAGAACTGTCGAATATCGAACTACAATGAATTGTATGATATAAAGAACGCACAAAAAACGTAATATTGATACCTAGTGAAGATGATTATTCTGAAGTCGATTTTTTTAGTTGAAAGTCGAATAGTAGGTACCTGCGATGTTATCCAGGACTGTTGGATACTGCACGCACAATGTTTTAGCTGTTAGTAATATGATAAGTACTACGATCGACTTGCATAAATCGATCATTGCAGTATTACTATAACCAGCTTTCTGAAATGCAATCGAATAGATTACAATAAATTGTGTCGATGTTTTTTACAATCGATGTAAGTAATCGATTGTGCTCTCGGTTAATCACCCATCACTACAATAGACCAGAGAATTCACCAGCTTGTATTTACCAAACACAGTCGCGGTAGGTATCTATGGATTGCGAATATTTTGGTAAACCTTCAAGAAGGTGATTTTCTCTAATATCATTGACATTATTTTTAACTCTAACCTCACAAAAAAAAATTATCGTTGCCTCATGACTAATATCATAAAATGTACAATATGTACAATAAAATACCTGAAGCATTTACGTATAGAAAATTTAGGTATTTTTAGATGTAGGTACCTATTTATAAGACATAAAAATATCCGTTGAATCCATTTTTTACAAGTTTAAATTAGGTATTGACACTATCATGCTTTCTTTTGGTAAAAACTGGACTTCATCTATGAAGCGTTAAAGTAACCAAATATTGTTGAACAGAACCCTGAAGGCAAAATAAATTATATGGTAAAAATATGGTTGTATTTGTCAAAATCTTGCCCCATTTGAGTTGCTTCATTTTAAGGTAGATTTATAATATCGATATTTTAATGTAAACTTTTTTATTTGTAATCTACAAAACTTTACTATAAAAGACAATGAAACTGGTAAATAAAAAGATTATGAAAACAAAATTTTCCTCTACTTAGTGGATTTATAGTTTTTAGTATATTAAAATAAAACTATTGAAAAACTTAAAGTAAAAACTATGCGTTTACATACACATGCCGTCGTATACATAATCTACTTAAAGTCTTTAATCATCTAGAGTAATCTTTTTGTAATCCATCCTGCATATTATTTAATAAGTAATATTTCGTCTAGTAATTTTCCACAATAAAATTCCTTTGTAAAATATATAATGCTGAATTTGTCTAATTAAATATAGAAAATGCTTACATTAAATTATTATTAAGGAATTGAATCCGCTAATTAAATTTCTTGTTCAACTCGTAGAGATATCTGCCTACGTTTACGCAATTTAAAAAAAAAACGAGTTGCTAATAATTTTCATCTCCCTCCTTCAAGTATCATTGCTATATTGAATTAACATTTATATAAACGTTTAGAATATTTCATTTTAGTTTTTTTTTTTACCACGACCCTCGCAAAATTAAGCACTAAGCGAAGTGGAATAATAGTCATTAACGTTATTTTGTTAAATATGCTTTTTTTAATTCATTTTTTATTCGTTTTAATTTAACGTTTATTATACTGCTTTATCGTTTTCACATGGAAACAAGAACACACAAAGCAGTTTTAGTTTTAAAAAAATAATCATAGACTTGTTTCGTCAACAATCTCGAGCACATCTCAAACAACAAACTGTAGAATGACGGTAGCTCTACAGATGAAAAACATAACTCATTTTAAGCAATTATCGTTATTTCACCTGAGGCAAAACTTCACGACAGTTTATGGTTGATTTGATTTATCAACTTGTTTCGCTAACAACTAATGACGTATTTCTTTCGATAAATAAATCGCACAGTAATTACGCCGTTCTGTGACGCAAATCCACTACGCAATCTTGTCGACCTAATTATTATCCCACATCAGACAGTCCCACACCCTCGTAGTATATTGTTCTTACATTGCAAATAGTAATTATACCAGTCCTTATTAAAACATTACCATTTTTGTACATAGAACACAATAACATTGTGGAAATAATGCGTCGTACCGTAATATAGGTATGCCATATTACTTACACAAGGCGGTACGAAACACAACAGACATTTTTCTCGCAGTAATTAAGCTCTCGAAACTACAGGAAACACGCGTAAGAAAAGCTTTTTTCAACGAATGAACTGATGTTTTTTGCCTTTGTAAAATCCAGCGGAGCACAGTCGTTGCTGTAAAAAAACTTCTAGTAGGTAAGTAGATGTGTAGTTAAATGTTTCTTTCTCAAAAAGCGGTATATACAGGAGACAGTACTACGTTGAAAGAGGAGGTTCCATATCACGCTTTTATGACTGGGTTAATGTGATCCCTCTACACTTACATAATTATAACATTAACATTCAGTAGTTTCAGATAGCTTTGTAGATTTTCACGGTCCTTGTTTGTTAATCTCTTCTCTAATCGAGAAGAGATTCTGTAGTTTCGTTAGTTTGAACAACAATGAATCTTTCGCTGTAGGTTCGTCTGTTTCTAAAGACACTTATTCTTATTTGCGACTTTCAATTTAAAAAAAATCACGGTATGTATTTTTTTAATCACGCTGTATCGGCGAGTATTGCTCATTTATGTGAATATTGTGATAAAACTTTAACATTATAAAGAACATTAATCAGGCGAGAGATATGCGATTGTGGGTGTTCGATGATGTCCTTAAATGGCGAAACCGGTTTTTCTGAATTAAAAACAACGTAAATACACCCCTTTAGAACTAGTCACAAGTTGTTAATCATAATGATTTTTCTTTAGTGTAAACTACCTACGATAAACTCCATATAAAAATGTCATGTCTCTTCTGATGTTTATCTCATTTGTCATGTGATAATTGACGTGCGAATGCTGCCCGGAAACTTTTACATTCTGTCCGGTATTCGAATACATCAGTTTCATGTTTCCAATGTTTCTTGATTGATCGACAAAATGTTGGTCGGAACCTTTTGCACTCCGATCAGCATTGATCTTGAATCATAGGTTCTGTTGTTACTGTCCTCTACTCCATCAATGTTAAACTATTGGTCTATATATAATTTGTTTTTTTTTTTTATAATTTTGACGATCCAGTGTCCAGATGGAACTAGGGATAATAGGGCACAATGCCTTGGTACGGGCTCATTCCCAATTAGGTTAATATCTGAAATATTGTATGAATAAAGGAAAATGGAATGAAAATGTATCTATGTACAATCTGCCTTAGCAATTGATTAGCAATTTTAACGACCTTGTATTTCGAAACTTGATATTAATTATTACCAGATATTTGTTATATTTCATTTGATATTTTTCACACAGTATATTTTCTCTGTACGTAGTTTTGCTATAGTAGTATTGTCACTAGATATTTTAGTAATTACCTACTTTATTATTATCCAATAGTTATATTTTGATACGATGAAAGTATCGAATTCGATATGGAACCTAGTTTCTTTCTTGCGTCTACCAGGTGTCAAGTGTCGATTTGCTAGACTGAATAATAAGAGCGATCTGTCCTTCGACACTCCGCATGAGAACAGCTGGGAATGCTGGGAAATCGCATCAAGGTTGATTTGTTTTTCGCTATTGAATATACCCAAGTAGGAACATATAGCTGTAGTGGTAAACTCAAATACTTCTCACGATATACCCAATACCCATCCATATTTCTACGTTTTAATAACTTCAATACTTAGCGTTGTTGTCTCCAAATTTTGAAAACGAGTTTTGCCTCACTTTAGAACTCTGAAATTTTCACCAGTTGTTTAAACTATGTAGATCCATTACCACATAGGATCAGCCTTCTCCAGAGACAAAAAATATTTAAAGCGTTAGAGGTTAGAGGGGATCCAATGGTTGTGTGGGGTCATGCGTGGTATCGTATGAAAGGTTTTTGGAATATAAATTCAGATCGAAAGGCATATTTTGTTCAGCTAAAATTTCACAGATTATAAAAGAGCGCGGTCTTTTTTTTAATATTTTTTTACACCTGAAATTAGCTTCCATAATATGTTTATATTTTCAAACTCGTTTTACCGACGTTCCAAAAAAATCTTTATTTTTTTGTTTCGCTTTATCTCCAACAGATGCGCAATAATTCGAGTTGGCCATTTTTTTCGCACGTCTAACCATATTCGTACATTTCGTCGTGGGATGAACAAATCATTCATAATGATGATGATTGTACCAAACACATTGGATATATTACATCTTAAAGCAAACATATATGATTATTAGCATAATCTAACAATTTGCATACAAATTTTGGGTGAATTTATACATATGTAACAGTTTTTTATCCATCTGTTTTTTCTCTATCATATCCAATATGGTATAGTATATTTTTTTATGAAAATAGGAAAAAAACGTATCTTGTCTGCAGCTCAACAATAACAGCGTTTTAAAATGTTGTTTTTGTGTCGCTTTTGAATTCGCCGTAGCAACGAATTTGCAATTGCTTCGCTACGATTGTCAACCTAATTGTAAAGTGTGAAATATTGAATTAAGCGAAACACAAAGACATATTGTTTCATTTTTTGTTGTTTTTCTTCTACGCTCGTCTGAATAACATCTACGACACATTATTTTTCAGAGTAAAAACCCCATTCAATTTTTTTCATTCAATTACGTTCTAGATTTTTAGTAAATACCCAAATCTTTGGAGGTCTACAAACCTTCAAATTCTTCAAAAACCCTTGGAAATTGTTGTAGGCTTAAGTCAGTTAGGTTAAGTACACGACAAAACCTTTTTACGAATCAAATGTGAACGTATTTTTTTATTATATATATAAAAAAGGATCTGGGTATGCATACACAAATCCAAATGCTTTCCTGCACACCTTGCACTAGGCTAAAAGCCTGTATCGCATAGTGTAGAATACATCGCTAGCGCCGGGGTTCGAACCAGGCACCTCCCGTTTGAGAGACTGCCGCCTCAACCAACTGCGCCAACCATGTATGCTTCGTGAAATTAGATCCTCCTCTTAATATTTTACAAATCTCAGAATATTTTTAGTCGTAAATTGTGGCGTTTTCGTTTCTACATAATACGAGTAGATAGACTTTTCTTAAAATGTGATGGCAAAATTTTCCGCAAGGTGGCGTTTTGTCTCGCGGCTTCAAACTATCAAGATAAGACACACCTCCAAGGTTCAACAAATAAAAGTCGTTATATGTATATTATGACATTTATAACACATACCTAAGGAATTTGTAATAAAATAAACGATCAAATAACACAACATGTCTTCGGTATATATAATTTGATGTTAATTATTAATATTTACCTAAAGATGTCGATTTTCTTTTAGAATCTAATTAGCAACGTGTTATTTATTTATATTAACATATTAGTGTAAGTGTATAAAGACATTCTTTATGTATTTTTGCATATTCCGTGTTTTAATAGCAAAAAATAAATATGAATAGTAATTATACAATCATTCTAAAGATCACATTTGCACAACTGCAATGCGTGGATATGTTTGAACACATTTCGATTAACAAAAACATATGTAGGTATGTCTACTCTAGAGAAATCAACTTTAATTTACCTTTAATCCAGTCCTATTCGTTAAATTCTTCAATTATCGTAATTGTTGAGCTCTGGCAATCTCGCTTTAGCCTTGTCATTTTCGAAAATCGAACTGTTTCCATTATCTTGATGATGATTGGAAAAACTATACATCCGCTTCGAATGAAATTCAAGCGGATTCCATTTTTAAAAATACGTTCCGAATTTAAAATATTTTCTCAATCAAAATTTTGCGCAATGTTGCCAGAGCGAAAATTATTATTATACTAAAAAAAAGTTAATCATAAAAGGGATTTAGCGATGCCAATACTCGCTTAATGCAACTAATCGGATTAATCCACAACAATTAATTTTCGATATAATAATTTATGACAATTATTAATTATTTTTATTATTTTCGTTTGTCATTTTATAGTATGATGCTAAATTAATACAAATAACGAAATGTAATAAGTGTTAATGCATGTAGGGAATATCTATATGCGTTATAAACTTTATTGTTGGTTTCAACCATATTGTTTTTTTTTTTCATTATTCATTATACGATACGTAGTCAGGAGATTTACAATAATTTAATTAATTTATTATAAATGTTGAGCGATAAATTGCACTCGACTCTGCCACCCTCTGTGCAAACTTGTATGTAGATATAATACATACAATAGATTCTCTAGTATCATGTTTCATCATAACAATACATAATTTTATGATTTATAATTTTTAATCATTGCACATAGTAACCTCGTTACACACCATAATCCACTAATCAATCTTGCACATCAGTAGTCATCCTATCTCTCTAAAGCATCATGAACATGTGTTATTCGATATAATAATACTGTATGATTAGTGTTTGCATTTATCTATATCTGACAGTACATTTACGATTATAATGCAACATTCAACTTAAATCAAAACTTGATAGATAACAAATCATCAAAGCTATCTTTGAAAAAAGAACTGATTTACTCCCGCCTAGAATTAGAGATGTGCACCACTTGCCTTTTTAAGAAAACGTAATTTATTCGATTTTATTGTACATCTGTTGTCGTGTACTATATTGTATAAACTATTTTAATTAATGCCATTATTATTCTTGTATGTGTCATCTGCTACAACAATAAATAATTACGGTATGTAAACTGTGATGATAATGATGATGCTTGCCATTTAAATAATTATACAATAATGTATCTAGTCATTATATAAAAACAATTATAGTATGTAATAAGTTGTACTCACTATTGTTATTTTTTCTAAATCTGTCATGAGTGTTGCCAACAAGAATGCGATAATTATCATCCATACCTACCTTATGAGAAGAGCAAGGACGCAGAACCAATTATTTATGAAAATTATACATTTTGATTAAGAAAAACTATACTTGGCTGAAATTTGTTTTGATTTATAGGAATAATAGAAATCGCGAAAATGACTGTTTTTCCTGAGCAATAACTCGTAGAAACGTTCAGCAGTACTGTAGATTACCCATGGGTAATGCGTTTTTTCAAAGCGTTATTTTTCATTTTCCATCGAATACAAATAAAAACCGCGGTTGCTGAGTTTTCAATAATAATTAATTGTGCGCAACACGCAGTACAGAGCTTATTTTAGTTTTTTTTCGCTAGAGGCGCTATATTTGACATTTAAAATAGTGATGGGGAATAATGGCAATCGAAATTACGTTCGCTGTGTCCGGTGTGTCTCTTCCTTCACATCAATCGCACCGATTCATGTTCCTAACTTCGAAACGGATCGAATCGCTACAACATGTCCATAAAAATTGCTTCATTAGCATACAAAATTAAGGTTCACATTTGTATTTATACATGAATAATAGGTATTATTACCTGCACGAGGCCTGTTTAAAGTCTAAAAATAGCATCATTTTGTAGATGATAATAGTCTTATAATGTCTATAGGTAGTAGGTACTTACTATTACGTTTTGTAATCGCATTACTTAGTACACACTCGTAGTAATAATTCTTAATCTATTTAGCTATTATAAAACACTTGTATCTAAATTAGATTGTATATTGATCCACAAATGTAGATTATCAATAGGTATATTACAATTATTAATTGTAAAACATTTTACAACATTAATAATTACATTATTATCGAATAATCTTATTAGGCCTTGGTTCGTTAGGTATATTAGATATTACTAAGTTTTATTGCATTTTTGATTAGATTACTGATGATCAAGAAACTGAAAACAAAATATTTCGAGCAAGTATCTACTTACATGTTTCGCATTGCTGGTTCACTTTAACTAAATTATTGAGGGAATTGAATTTGAGATATTAGCACCAAATCATAAAAAACTCAATAATGTTGGCAAAAAACCTATATAATAAGGCATTTTCTAAATAATAATTGCGATAAAACATTGACGATATTAATCTATTTTAATTCTATTGTTTAAAATGAGTTTTGTGATTCTGAGTAAAATGTTAAGTAGGGTATCAAGACATATTTTTTATCATCGATGTCTCGTGATTGTGTATTGTTTTTTTTTTCTGCTAATTTCTGAGAAAACTTGAAAAAGTTGTTTTTCAATTATTATAACAGATTTCTACATTACTTGTCCACGTGAATCGAATGTGTCTCAAAAAAACGTTTATGATAACACAATTCAATACGATAAATACATATCTCGGATGATTTTTAATCAAATATCAATGTTCTCAGATTGATTACTTTTCTGATTATCTTCAAGATGTTTATCTACTTTATTGAATATTGATATTGTTGTCTACGCTATGACTCAATATTATTGTCTTTTTTATCAAGTTTATTAAGTATTAATTCTGTCACACTTATAACAGATCAGGTTTTCAGTATCGGCTTTAACATTTTTCGTCATAAAAGGTTTCAAACCAGGAGGTTATTAAGTAAATTTCTATAGCAAAATCCTGCATTTATCGATTTAGATCGATTTTGGCCAGTGAGAATTCCTTGGGAGTTTTTTCAAACGATCTACCTATAGCATGTGACAGTCTTGAAGTTATAGGAGTAGGTATTTCACTTTTTTTAAGCTTTTTATCCTTAGTTTGATACTAATTTACTGTTGACTCTCAACAAAATATAACCGAACAAATGATTCATTGAAAACTAAAATTGCTGCAGCTATCTAAAATGTAGGTATGATGTGAATAACAACAAATTTATTGTTTGAACTACCAAATCATGTGTAAACATAATGTTGAAATAATATGGAATTTTCCTTAATTTTATTGATAGTTATTGAAAATTTCCAATACACTCATATGATTAGTTCTGTTATTGTTTGATCTCATATAAATCCGCGGAATTGAAATAGTTAATCATGAATATGAAATAATTTGTCATGTCTCAATTGCTGTTGATCGACTTTTTTATCTCTCCATTTACCTGGCCTATATTTTTCACAATATTTTCAACGAATTTTTCCTTATTATCCAATTACTGATATTGGTATATTTCACCGATCCTGTCACAGCTTTTTGGTTATCGAAGGAATATATTAGATCTTATCAATAACGTTATTAAGTAGACTGATTATGTATGGAAATTTTCCACTGATTATCTGCCAAAGGTTTTCTTTATCAGGACAAATCCCTTTGAAAGAGATAAAAGATATCGGTAACTTTTAACTGCTCTATCGATTCGAATTTTATCATAATAATTGTTGTGGAGTTCGATCGAATCAAAAGGTCACTCAAGTTGCGTCAAAACATTGAGTATTGTAAGAAATGCATCGTAGTGCATTTACTATCATGCACTGTATCTCCACATTACAGCGCACAATAATTGTAGGCATTCATCTACCTACAAGATGAGAATTGTCATATCTTCAGTATGCTGGTATGTGCTTGTTTTGTTATGGTTGATGACAAGTTGTTAGACCTATCTTATTACGTGCAGTAATGTTGTGTTGTGGATTATCTGTGCTCAATAGAGAATGTGATAATGGTATATACTACGACTACATAGATATTACTCTACGTTGTATGTATTAGATTAGGTATTATATTAATATCTCAACCATCAAGCGTTGTATTTACCTTCGTATCAAAACATTAGCAATGTCATTCTGTATGGATTATGTTTAGTAGTATATAAAAGTACCTACCGATTCCTATATTGTAATGTCGAGTTATATTATTATACTAACACAGTTGCATACAATAATGCTGAGATTAGTTTTGTACTATTATGGATTATAATTTATAGGTATACCTACACAATGTATATACCTACGTGGAATATGGCAGTGGTGTAAGCTATCTGCTAGATTTGGTAGGGAAAAAAGTTGTGCAGCTATCGTATATAAAATAGTATTAATGTTGGTTTTTATCTTAAGTGCGCTTATACTCGTACTTAGTTAGCTCAGTATTTTTTTATCAATATAAATCGAGAAGAGGTACCCATCATCTGCCTGCCTATCTAAGTACGTAGATACACATTTTGAATCGCGATAAGTAATAGGTAATATATATAATATGAAGAGCTTAGATAAGTAATAATACATACATACACACACATTGCCTGTCATTGATAACGTTAGTAATAACGTGTGTGTTTAATATTTATCTAACTTGCCAGAGCTCGTGCGACTCAGTGTCCGTTTGGGTCTCATATTGAGAACTTGTTCCAAGAAACTATTAATATACGTTCGTAACGTTGCACAGTGAAGTGATTTACGTGTTGCGTTTCAATTATTTCAATAAACGTTCAAACATTTTCAGTAAATATTGTGTTCGTGTCTCGAATCGAATAATAATTTGACATTTATGTAAGTTTAAGTAATATTGCAGATAAAATCAAGGATTTATAATAACCTGCTTTGAAGAAACATCTTTCAAAAGTTTCATTAATTTATTTGCTATTTATTACTATCATAAAATAATTTCAAATTACAAAATGTCTCGCTATGGTCCATTATCCAATATAATTAATGTGTTTCATAGTAATTCAGACATAATGTTTAATGACTATTACTTTACCATCATCGCTTTCGTTTCTCCGACAGTTTGTACGAAATAAAAAGGAAGAAGAGTGCAACATCATCTCTCACATCAGCCGTCTTCTTCTGTTGTTCGTCGCCCAGAACCAACTTTTGTTACTCAGTGGATATTTAGAAGATATCGTTACCTTACAGTATTCGTGCTTGTTTTTTGAGAAACATTATGAAGGCATCAGTGGTAAACGATGAGGTTGTAGTAGCCGCGAATAAAGACGATGGAATGATGCCTATTGCCAGTGTTGAAGAAGAATCCTGGATGGCGGCTTATCAAGAGCAAGAAGCTGCCTTGGTGGATATCACATGCTTTGTTGCAGCTCTACAGGTCTAGCAAATATTTTATTTTCTTCTCTTTTGTTATTTTTGTTCGTCAAATTTAAATTTAAAAATAAAAATCGAATTATGTCTTTATTCAAAATTTGATAATCGGTTAATATTATTACCAATTTGTTCCACAACAAATTGTGTGTTTTGGCCTTTTGTAATTTGAAATGTTTACTATGCTTTTTTGCATTCAGATCATCGCTTTATTTTTAAATATGTATCTACATTATTTTAAGTTTAGCATAATTATTTATACTGTTTTCAAATTAATTTCACATTTTTTAAACTATAATATAGAGTACCCTGAAAGAAAATTTGTTAGCGAAGTTCACAAACTTTTTACATAAAAATGTGTCTACACCTACCTTTCCTTTTTTTGTAATCGATAGATTCGATAATTTATTGCCAAAAGTATCGAAAGAAAAACTTTTTTAAATTACGTAACAGTGAATAACTACTGCCTTTGAAAATAAATTTTTACATTAGTTACATAAAGTAAAATTATGTTACTACTTTGTTATTGTAAATGTAAAAACTTTACTAAAATTGTAGAATATTTAAGTAGGTACAGACATTTTTTTATGACTACGATTTAAATTTAACTTACTACACTTAATTTTCAATACCGATTTCAATGCCCACAAATCAGTATTAGTCAAATACTTGCTAAATATTTATAGATACATAATATACTAAGTAATACATAATAGTATTAATTTTGATGTCGATTGTTGAACTAAAAATAGTCACGAACTTGTAGGATTCTTATAAGAAAAAAATATCACAAAAAAGTTTTTTTATTGAGTGTTTTATCTGCGCACTTACATGGTTTTTTTTTCATCTAATAGTGTTTGCAAATAAATAGTAAACTTTTCCTGTATACATATATCAATTTATCCACATTCTGAATTTGAATTTCATTTCGATTTATTTATTTTTTTCTATTTTTTTAATACTTACTATATTAGTGTTGCCGGCTACGTCAAAAATCAAAATATCGATCGATCGATAGCCTTAATTTGTAACTCCTTACTGCTAACAAACTATGTAAATTAATTTGTAATTTTATAGGTATTGAATTGTATTATTATGTGCATGTTCCATTTCAATAATTATTTGTAATATTACTACAATAAATGTTTTCTTTTTTTCACAGTTCAAACGCATGCTGAACAAAGAGCTTAGTCATTTCTCGGAGTCCAGCAAGTCGGGAAACCAAATATCAGAATATATCTGTTCTACTTTCTTAGGTAAGTTTTGTTTAAAATATTTTTATATTTATAGAAATAATATTAAAAAATATAGTAGTAATACGATTTCCGATTCAATAACTCTCTCTGATAACATCACATTTTCAATATATTCAAATTTAGATTAGTTACCTTTCAGTGTGTCAGGTTTCTATTTGAATTTGAATGAGATAGCTATCAAAGTTTGAACCTGCGCACGTTTATCGATTTGTATTGTACAACATAATGCCACCAATAATGCTATAACGTACATAGATGGGTACTTTTAAAAACAATTTCGGTGAATAAAAACATCTGTAAAAATTTAATTCATTAAATAATTTGTTTTAAAAACCTTGACAATACAATGAATACTATTTATCAGGCATTTAGGGCTTTGTATTTATTTTTGTACATATAATTATTAATCCATGGATGTTCTATAATTTTAGAAATAATGAATATTTATGACCCAGATTACAAAATGCGTAGATATTGGATTGATTTCCAATGCATTGTATTTGCTTACAACTTACAATATTGTACCTATACCTAATCTGATTATGTGAGCAAACCTGGATTTCATAGATTAATTATTGTGGGGAGTTTACATACTTTGGTATCAGTATTATCTGTTAATGTTATTTGCTACATCCCTTTATCTATATTATTGGTTGGTAATCAGTAATCATAACACAAACCTATAAAAAGTAAACATTGGTAAATGTACCTAATGTAATGGGTACGTTTTACCTACCTTATTTATCTAACTTCGTTTGGTAATAATTACTTTTATGAGTATATTTTAATGTGTAACATAACATTTATCACGCCATCCAATATATTTTTGTTACAAACAGGGTACCTGTGTGACAAATGATTCATTACTTTCTGATCATTGACTTTTCCTTAATTGCTGTTCTTGAACACATGCACCCCATTTTATTTATTTATTTTTCGTTTGATAACAATATCGACATGCCAAACATTGTTTTACATATAAGAAACAGATCTTATCTATCTCATCAGCTTGTCCCGTCTTTTTATCTTGATCTGTTCTACAAATATCTTGATGCGTTATTGTTTTCATTTGTTTGATTTGTGCAATGTCTGTAACCCGTAGATAAAATCCATCTACCATTGTTTACATTTGTAGATAGGTTATTTACAATGCTAGTACTCTTTTATTTATATTAGCTACGTAGGTAATCACACGATCTTTGTTAGATTTTTAGGTAAATAACAAACATTCGACGTCGAAAACACTACTAAAAAATTTCACTTCACTTCAATATTGGGAAAATCACAAGTTACTCTTAGAGTGTACTTATACACGTATGTAATTATTATTATTGATAATGGGTAGTACTTTTTTAATGAAATAAACATATAAAGAGGTATTTACACCTTACAAGTCTCTGTGTAGTTTATTCAATCAAGTGATATAACTAATAGATTTTTAAGTGCCTATTGGTATGCAAATTTTCCATTTATCTCAAGTTAATGGATTTCCCCAGTTTTTCTTTAACAGCATCTAGACTGAAACATGTGTACCTACCTAAATAACTTTGTAAATGTTCGTTATTCAAAAAAATGGGTAATTAATTTTTAACAGCCTACATTCATCTTCGTACTGGTAGATGGGTAGGTACTATAGGTAGATATTCAGGAATTTTTATTAGTGCCTAGTAAGTAGGGTAGGTAGGTATATCAAAACGTCACAATTACCTACTTATGACTACATTTATTAAATTAATAATTATTCATTAATTTTTGTGTTGGTATGAGTAACAGAATAATAACACTAGCTAATTACTATTCAGGTTAAAGTACTTTAGTATTGAGTTAGGTATTATTTATTTGAATTGAATAGATTTTTTAGTGTAGGTACCCACCTACTCAACTTTCCTACATAATATTGTTATTTACAACATTAAACGAGATACAAGAAAAACATACGAGAATTCTAATTAACAGAGTTACCTGCATTATGAAAATCATTCATCCATTTTATTCTCATAATATAATATTTGCAACTATGCAGGTACTCGTATCGTATGTACAATGTACATGATTGATTTCGTTATTAGTGCCTTTTAATCCTGCTCTGTATAGGTACCTAGGCTATTATAATAATTTCCTATGTATATAGGATATTTTATTTATATTGTCATGCATTGTTGTTTTTTTCTTATAGATAAACAACAAGAACTCGATATCCCGTCTCTACATGTCGAAGATGCAACAGAGCGAGTCAGTAAGAAAAAGGACAGGCCGCGTCATGCAACCGCCTCCACTACTATGTCCCAGGTTAGGATTAATTGATTTTTATTTACCTATTATGCGACCATTGTTTTGCATCGATTTCGATTTTACGATTACAAACATTTCCGATTTGGTTTCTTTGGCACCACTATCATTGGGCCTTGAAATACTGGCAACATCCAACAATACTTTTTATTTATTGTCTATGACCTAAAAAAGTTGAAAAAAAATCTCAAGTTGTCATTTGTCATTTTTGTCAAAAAGTTGGAAGAAGGAAATGTCTGGTTTTACTAGTTTACTTACTTTCATATCGGTTTTGTTAAAAATAAACTGATATTTTTAAGTGAAACTTAAACATAATGGATTCAGATAATCTTAAGACGTGTTTGGAGTATACTTTCAATGTGGATGCATACATAAAAATGTGTGAATTCAATACGCTTTCCAAAACTGTAGCTAAAAAGTTTTGGTTGGAGTTGGAAAATATTAGTCCCTTGGTAAAAATAGTATTTATTCTACATTAACCTTAAATAGGATTATTTAATAAAAAAAAACAATGTGAATGTGTTGGACAAGTAAAAGACGTGATAAGTTAAAATTATAATCCGGATTGTGGGAATGTTTTGTTAAGAAAAAGTGAATGAAATTTATTCATGATTGTTTTTACATTTGTTCAGATCTCCGGGGTGAAGCGAGCCCTGACACACACCAACAGTTTCACGGGAGAGAAGTTACCGACACACGGAGTGGAAAGCCCTAATGAGGAGGAACTGGGGGCAGTGTTGGAGAGTGTAGATAGATGGGGTATTGACATATTCAGAGTTGGAGACCTCACCAATAATCACCCACTTACCTGCGTCGCATATACAGCTTTCACTGTAAGTATTTTTGGAAATAAAATCGTTTTATTTGTTGATAACTCATTAAAGGTTTATAGTCAGGTGAAAGCCATTGAGTCATTATCAATGTCGTATATTAATGTTTTATTATGGAGGCGGGACCTTAGTTTTACATTGTATAATAATATCTAGATATACCTAATTAAATGCAGGTATATTTCACACCTGTAACTTGTTTTGTATTTTATGTAAAGTTATTCAAATCATAATATGAGGCGAGGTGACTAATAATTAACAATGTAATTCACTGGTCAGGTTGATTATTCATCCGTCACCTTTGACTTGTTTAATCAACTTCATCGATTATTAATTTTTGTTTTTATTTTTTTCAGAACCGTGACCTTCTCAAGTCTCTCCTCATACCCTCGAAAACATTCATCACATTTATGATGACATTAGAAGATCATTACATTAAGGACAATCCCTTCCACAATTCGTTGCATGCGGCCGACGTCACCCAGAGTACGCACGTTCTTCTCAACACCCCCGCGTTGGAATCAGTATTCACTCCTTTAGAAGTATGCGCGGCATTATTCGCCGCGACAATCCACGATGTAGATCATCCCGGATTGACGAACCAATTTCTCATCAACTCAAGTTCAGAGTTAGCCCTTATGTATAATGACGAATCAGTATTAGAGAATCATCATTTGGCTGTTGCTTTTAAGTTACTCCAGAACGAAGGATGCGATATTTTCATAAATTTCAGCAAGAAACAACGTCAGACTTTACGCAAAATGGTGATAGACATGGTGTTATCGACAGACATGTCTAAACACATGAGCTTATTGGCTGATTTGAAGACTATGGTTGAAACGAAGAAAGTAGCCGGTTCTGGAGTTCTTCTATTAGACAACTATACAGATAGGATTCAAGTATTGGAAAATCTTGTACATTGTGCGGACTTGAGTAATCCAACCAAACCACTTCCGTTGTATAGAAGGTGGGTCGCTTTACTGATGGAGGAGTTCTTCCAACAAGGAGACAGGGAGAGAGAGCAGAAGATGGATATTAGTCCCATGTGTGACAGACACAACGCCACCATTGAGAAATCACAGGTAACCATCATATTTCAACTACATTACTTGATTCAATAAAGATTAGTAAATTGATTCTTCTTATCCTAATGTATGATTCTAACGTTATATTTTTTTCCAGGTTGGTTTCATAGACTATATAGTGCATCCACTCTGGGAGACTTGGGCCGATCTGGTCCACCCTGACGCCCAGGATATTCTGGATACGTTGGAAGAAAACAGGGACTGGTACCAAAGTATGATTCCCCCCTCGCCACCACCCGTGCCCCAAGAAGACCCCCCACCACTGTCAGACAGACCTGATAGTCGCTTAGACAAAATACGATTCCAGGTAAATAGTATTACTACAAATTAAACATTATGTATAGAAAACTCGTTCTGACTTTTGCATCTTGAAATTGAAGTCATGAATTACAATCAGAACAAATGACTCAACAGTAATGAATGAACAAATGTTTATACTACGGAAAGTAGAAAAAATCCAACATTTTGCAAAAGTAATTTGTATACCAAAAATAATTATTCAAGTAATAAATTATGTAGAAGCTTCTTAGATATTCCAACCTTCTATACAACGTTTGAAAAATTAAACTCGTGTATCTTTTGTTATCGAAATATCTATTTAATATTGGAGATATGCTCGGATAACACATATCGTAATTATTTCACTTATTGCAGATAGAAAATCTAGCATCTGCCTAGTTTTTTCATATTGTCATTAAGTTTCACTTTTGCGCTACAAAAAGTGGGTAAATTATTAAAGAAACCGGATTCATTGCAATAAAGATGTACGTAATTTATTAGTCACGAATATATTAAATAACATATATGCAAATCCTCATAAAAAATATGTAAGAAAATTTAATTTATATGCACATACTTAATTTTGTTTGAACATTATGCAGTGGTTGTCGGTTAATGTAATCACGGTTAATGTTATCGATTTTGGTTGGTCCCAAATCACTCCATACAAAATTGCAACGAAAAGATCGCATACTGTAAGAAAACTTTCGGTTAATGTTATCGTAAATCGTTACAAAATGTACGAAATATGCAGATTCCCAAAAAAATCCTTTGTTTTCATAATTATACATCTCGTAAAGGTATTCACTGCCTGTTGACACTTACACCGCATTTTTGTACACATTGTTTAATAAGTTTCGGTTAACGTTATCGACTGTTTATTGTTATTGAAATTTGCCCACCCTGTGTTATTAATTCATTATAAAATTACCTACAGGGTATTCATTATTTATATTACTCTTATGTTTTAATACCTCAGTGTATTTTTATTGTACGTAATACTTATTAATGCATAATATACGTTTTGTAATATAAATATTGCGACACGATGAAAATCCTTATTACTTACTATTAGCAATCTCGCATGTTTCTTGTACACACATATTCTTGCGACATTAATATTATTGCAATTACGTCAACTTGATTGCAAATATTATTATAGCATAATGCTACGTACATCTTATCTCTTCTCATGTCTTCTTATTCATACGTGGTATTTGCTTTAAACATTAATTATTATAAAAGACAAATGTCTTGTACATGTTTCCTATAGAATTACAAAGATTTATTTACCATAATTTATAATAGGTATAATATACTTAACCCCTAGTATGCTGCGGACACACGTGTGTCACACTTAGTGCAAATCTCATATTTCTATTATTTATTTTTTTGTTATTTTTGTCATCAGGTAACACTGGAAGAAGGTGAGGGATCCGAGGGAGAGGGTGGGATGTGACGGAGGTTGCTGGGACTTTGCAAAAAATTACACGAGAAAGTTCAAGGTTGGTGGAGACTGAGGCAGTAAGCCAAGAACTCGCCACAGTGACGAAAGGCAGTGAAAGCCTGCCTACGCTTATCTCTTTGAGGCAACTCTTGTTATATATATATAAAACATATATACATACACCTACCTACATATTTATATATATATTATTATACATAAATGCGTTATTATATAGCACAGCTCTCTCCCCTCTTGCCACTCCCTGTCCTCTTCCCTTCCCTGATGATTCCCTCCCCCGTCCCCCCTAGTCCCACACAAGAACTGAGCTCTGAGGGCCCAGCGCTGTATAATCACTTTATTACTGATGCAATGACTCGATAGCTTTTCTATGTAGTTGTAAATTTAATAAATGTGTGATATGTTTAATTTTTCTCAAAAAAATGATGTTTTTAATGAAGATTAATTATGATTAATAATTATACATATTACTTATAATGAATTATTGTAAAAGTCACAATTATTTCAATTGGATTTTGGGGCCGTTGTGAAATTATTAATATCTTTTTTTAATTGCCACACGTCAAAATTAACGGGACAACAATCAAACTATGATATCAAAACATTTCTGGACGAACTGTACTGAGAATGTTGGTGATTTATTAAGTAAATGTACCTACTATTTTATTTGACAAGACACCCTAGTGTTAAGTGTTATTACTTAAAAAAAACTCAGTGATTCTCGTACTGTGATTGTGAGAATTTTTTTCGAAGAACGACAGAACAGGAACGTGTGAATCCATTGGAATTACGCACAGTTTTTGAGAATTTTTAAAATTACGAAAAGCGCCGTAGCAAAGAATAAAAATTGACAAAAGTTATACAGATCGATGCAGCTTTTACTGCCATTTAACCAACGTAATATAAAAACATACGTAAGTGAATTATGTATGAACATTGATGATCGTATTTCAGGATTATCGTGAATAATTCAATTTTGTAATATCACTCGTCTAATTAGCAATTTTTACTGTATAATGTATACCAGTAGCATTAACTTTTTGACCGCCCTTGAACTCCAAGGGGCCTCCAAACACGGCAGAAATATGACACTTGTATTAAATTACATAACATTTGCGAATTGACTTCAATCAGTTGCCGCAGTGTAGACTTGAGTTTAGCAAATGGCTTAGTCAACTGGGCAGAGATCGGGTTAAAAATTATTTAAAACTTTTCGCATGTTTAAACTATCTTCAAATGGGGCTACCAGTGAATGACGCGTCGATTTATTCGTATTTTGTTCTGTCGTTCTTCCACCACTTTTTGTGCTGTTCCTTTATTTTTACAACCCCCTTTTTTAAACAAAAATAATAAACACGATGTTTGCATACAAAATATTATAATTTTCAGTTGAACTGAAAAAAAAAGGCAGGTCCTATAGGTATTTGATTAAGTTTAAAAAAACAACAGTATTTATTTAATGTTTATCTCATTTTATTATTAATTTTATCTAAATTATTACTTAGCGTATTTTTAATGTTGATAATTAGTATTTGTTATATGTTTTTTTGTTTTGTTTAGAATCGGTTATTCAGAAGGATTTGCAATCTCTTCATATTTAAATTAATTTGTCGTATTGTACTGAGATGTATAATTCACTATTTTAATAGTATCTCTTAAGTGATATTTTGTCGAATATTTGATTAGTATTTTAATTATTAACCAACATAGACATATTATATATTTGAACAATGTATCCATTATCATGTTTTTCTGATTGACAAAATCTTAAAACCAATTGACTTTACGTTTTGTTGCAATTTTGACAGTAGAAAAGAGTTGAATCAATGTAAAACATGTCGACCATCTGTAAAACATTTGGAACTTACGTTATAGTAAATGTAAAACATGTCGACCAACCATAAAACAGTTGTCTCAATTTGTAGAGATTGTAAAACATGTTGAGCAACTGTAAAACTTTTTAACTCTCTTTATAGTAAATGTAAAACATGTTGACCAACTGTAAAATGTTGCAAATCTCGTTACAACATTGTACAATTCACATGTGACTCAACTCTTTTTTACCGCTTCTACAAATGTTTCATAAAAGGACACACACACGAGAAAAAATAAGACATATTGAGAAAAAAGTTTCTGGTAATTTTTTATCATAATTGATTGGAAAAAAAGCAAAAATGTTAATACTAATTGAATGCATGTAGGTATTATTGAAAAAAAAGTGGAATTTTACTAATTTTGATATAATCTTGCCTTTGTTTATATCACAATTTGTGTAATAAGTGAATATTATTATTATTTAATACGTTTTAATGATACAGAATTAAATTGTAACGTATTGTAATTTGTAATAGAAACTGAATTTGAGAACAAAAAGCGTCAAATCTTAATATGTTTTGGAGTGTTTGCCACCAATCTGAGTGTTCTCTATATTAATATTGTAAAACTTGCATACTGTGTGTGTAAATTTGTAGTTTAAACTTTGTTTTTTTTTTTCTTTTTTTGAAAAAGCGTTTTCATCTAGTAATATTGCGTAAAGGCAAGATAGTAATCATCTTACAATAAAAAAAAATGTCTTTAAAAATATGAATTTTTGTATTGCAACCAGTAAGAAAATATCTGTAGTATTGTAAATTCAAACGATGGTAATTTTGTAACATCAAATTTCGCAGCATAAAAAACAATTGGGTAGAAATTGTGAAAAAAATTATGTCAATTTTCAGAATTGTACTAAAAAGTATTACGATTACTTTGATAAATATCAAAAAATTGTGTCTCCGGCGAACTTTTGTCGCTGCGCGTTTAAATTGTCTTGCGTTTACGTAACATTACGCAACATTGTAACAAGTTACGAAGTGTGATCGTTTAGATAATTGCGTATGTTCGTATTAAACAGATTAATGATACATACTAAATGTATATTACTGTAATATTTAGTTAAACCAAAACCTAGAGGTGCTAATGTACAAACAGCACTTGACCACAAATAATATAACGCAACATACTGACATGATATAAAACTTATTTATATTAATATTGTATTAACTACATTTCTATCATACGTGTATTCTACATATTATTATTAAATAATGGTTCAGATATCACTCTTATTTATCGCATCGTCGCCCAGTTACGCATTACGTCATGTAATTACGACGACGCATTCAAGTGACAACATTATTTCTTATAGATTGAAGGACTGAATGTACATTATTATTATTATTGTATTTAAATATTTAAAAAGGTATATAAAAAAACACAAAAGCCATCATTGTAAAATTATCGCCATCAGTTTACAAGCAAAATTTGATACCGTACCAGCGATTTTACGTAAAAAAACTTTGACACAATCGTAAGATCCATGAATTACGAAAAGATCTACGATACATTCAGTAAGTAGTTATGATATTGAGAAACGGTTCGCTCGTCTCGAAATACGGCAGTGTTGAATTTCGCTTGCAAATGTATGATTTTATCATCCAATTTACGTATGTTATTTTTTTTCTTTTGCCAAACGTTTTATTAAATACATTTATTGATGATTATTGTAAAGTTTCATTGCAAGAAGCGTCTTTTTTCTGTAATAGCGTATTATGTACAATGTTAAATTAAATTATCTACATACAAAAAAAAAGTAATGATGATTATTTGTTTTTAAGTGTAATAGTGTAGTCCTAATTGTTGTATACAGCGTGCAATGCTGGCCGTTGCACTCTGATCTTAAAATACATAGTTATTATGTTTATCGTTTAGTTTTTTTTTTTTTCTTTTTGAAATAGATTTTAATTAGTTTAATAATAAAATGATCAATGTCTTTAGGCTTAATGTAAAATGACGGGATAAAGCAGGGTGTCACACCGTTTAAAATTCTGTTTTTTAGTACTATTACGTATTGTATTATACATATATCTATCTATCTGTACCTACTTGTGTCGTCATTATAATGCTAAAATCGAGGAACGTAAATTGATAGTCGTTTTAATACTTTTGACTGCTAATACATTTCCTATATTTTAATCTGTGTGGCCGAACATAAAAAGACATCTTTTCAGACTAAATTAAATTTGGAATTTTTTAAAAAAAGGTGAAAAATATAAAGCTAAATTACCACAACACAATATCTCGCAATTCTGACGCCGTAGTAGTCCTGCGAAATGCAATTGTATCGAATGAAAAACTCCAAACGGGGTTCGTAAAATTGGGATAAAACCAAGTATGTATTAAGTCATTTAATATGTTTTACCACTACACTACGTTGTCTTAAATAAACAGTAGTAAAAAAAATTGGTTGATGCAATATTTTTTAACAAAAATGTTTACAATTGTAATACGTTTTACGTCACTTGGTTTTACAATTGTGCTGACGACACATTCTATTCTATTTATATAATTACTACTACTGCATATTACCTAACACAATGAAGATGATATTAACAAGTGTTTTTAATTTGTTTTAACATTTAAATAATATGTAATCGTATGTATTATGGAGTATTTTATTACGTAATCGCGTATTATCGTTTCAGCACAATATTATTATTTAACTTATTGACATTTTTTTAAATTTATTTTGCGAAATTATCCTAACCCATACGATACGTTTAAACAAAGAATTGGACAGTTTTTATCTATTACTATTTATATTAGCCTTTCGTTTTACATTTTACGACTAATAAATGATGTAAATTCTGGTATGTAATCTATTTATTTCAATTTAACAAGAAAATTCACAGTTATAATGACAAACAATGCTCACTAGGGCGGACTTATCGCTATGTTAAATTTATCGTACAAACCACCTAAGTACTAATTTTAATTCTGACGAATTAGTAAAGAATGATAAAGTTGACTCCATATAAACCGAATAGTAATGGACTTTGGTGTATTTGGTGAAATTTTATCGTGTCAAATATACGACAGACATTTATGACCAGAATTTGCATCTCTTTAATCGTCACATTTTACACGACATTATAATCGTCGCCAATATTTCAATAACACGTAAATGTATTTTTTTAATATTGGCGACACTGGCAAGCACAACAATATATTTCATATTATTTTATTAACCTTATTGTATTTTATAAAATGTGGTGCAAGATAATTGAGTCTTCTTGCATTTTATGTTTAAATATTAAAACTACATAATTACGTAACATTGTGAATTTTTTAAGTCTTATGAACCAGTGTACGTACGAATAAAAAAGAATTGTTATTTATTTCTGTTTTAATTTTTACAAATTATCGTTGTTCTTACTATTTTTTAAATTGCGATATTTGAGATATCCAGTTGTACAATTTATTTTTTTAATCGATTAGTTATTTGAACAAGGTGCAGGCAACCCAGTTTTTTGATAATATTATTACCTATTATTGTTATTATTATAACATTATTTATTTTTTAATCGTTTGCTCTGCAGGACAAAGTTGATAACATACTAAATATTATAATGATTATTGTGTATATCGGAACAATTTTTTTTAGCAAATCTGTGATTTGACCTATTTGTAATAACAGTGTTGATCAATGCATATTAAATAAATAAAAGTAATATAAATAACGTTTGTTTAGGGAACTTAAAAGATGGCGAAAATGGTAACTAGATAAATGTATATATATATTATAATTATATATATACTACTAGAGGACAGTGTAACCAAATCATTATACATATATATATATTATTAATTAATTAAACTAGCTGTTTACTACCTAGCGAAAACCTTAACAAAAAAACGGTTACATACTTGAGAGAAATAATGATTAATTAATGAAGACAATGGTTTTGTATTTTATTTTTTAGGTAGTCCAAAATACCAAATTAAATAATTAATTGTATTGAATGATCATTTGTGTATTTAATGATAATAATATATGTATATCAATAGCAATGTATAGTAAAAAAATACCTATGTTGTGTGTCAGAATTTAAAAATTACGTCTTAATGCAGTATATATTTAATACCTGTACCGATTAATAATTGCTAGCCCCCCCCCCCCATAGTCTCTGTTATTATTATTAAAAAAAAACCATTGTAATGTTAAAATACCTACTTTTATTATTGTATTATTATTATTGTTGTCAAACCCAAGAGATTGAGAAATTATTATCATTTACGATAATAATAAATAAATAGCAAACAGACACAGATGTATGTTATTATTATCTGTTGTATTACTTATTGTAAATTAATAATAAATTGTGTTTTAAATATTTTTTCTCGTTTTGGTTTGCTTTCTCGGTAAAGCGTTTTTAAGAAATATTAATTAATAATGATAAATGTCAATAGGATTTTGTTTTTATTGTTTCTTTTTTCAGTAATAATTGATATACAAAGTATTATGTGAATGAAAATTATCAAAGAAAATACAATAATCTAAAATATACCTTCTCGTCTTTCAATCCAATATTACCTACCCATTTATAATTTGTAATCATTTCATATTGATCCTAAAAAAATATTGGACTGAAAAATTTGCGGCCTTGGAGAAAAAAAAAGTACTAGAGTGTGGTTGGATCTCATTGTTACTTTTTAATACAATCTTTTCGAAGCTGAATCCGCTTATGCCAGCGATGTTTCAAAGCCATTAATCCAGTTTTATGGAAGGATTCGTCATGGTCTTCAAAAAACCACCCCACTATCAATAAAACACCGTTACCTCAGTAAAATCTTTTCCCACTGACATGTTTTTTGAGCTTAGGGATGAGAAGAAAACCTGATGATTCCACATCAGGCGAATAAGTGGATATTTCACTAACATAATAAACTGAAAGTGGCTACTACATTTTTTTCTGAGAGCTGTGAATTTTTCAGCCCACTCTCGTGGATCTGAATACTTGGGACCAAAGGTGTGAGCAAAATACATGGAACACATCATAGCAACAAAGACTATGCTCATTCTACTAAAAGAGCGGAAGGGAGAACGGCGGCAGGAAAAATATATCACCACAGTTTGCCTACTTAACAATTAGAAAGTATTGTATTCCTTAGCAGTATCTGCATTTGCAGGTGGCTTGCTGCAACTTCAGAGTGTCGCAAATAAGAAAGTAGATAGGTAGGAAATAAAAATCTGTATGTTTTTTTCAAACTATATTATTTAGGTAAATATTTTAGAAAACTATAAATATCAAATAATTCATAATAACTATATCAGTTAAAGAAAATAATTAAATTATATTTAAAATGAATATTCGATGAATACATACGCCAAAAGAATAAAAAACTTCATAACGAAATATCGAACAATCCCTGACATCTGTAGATTCATTTTTGTAACATGATTTTACTGCGTAGGTACCACCTATCTTTGGTCGGTACAAGGTGCAATTAATTTACCGGAATTTCTATAGATGGCGGTATGATACATCTCCATTGAATCGGTTCATTTCTGTTAATTTTTGTTCTTCTCACAGCATTTTCAAACGGTTGTGCATTAATTTTGGTCTACTACATACTACTCTTATTAGAATTAATATTTTTATCGAGGTGATCCGTTACATTTGACATTTTTCGGATGATGACAGACAGTTCTCTGCCTCGGCAAATGTCCTAAATTCATCATCCAAAAGTTTTCCTTCCGTTTAGCGTCAATCTTACAGTATTGCTCGCACTGAGAGTCATCTATGTCTTCCAGATTCCTGTCGTAACAATTCCTCATGAAAACTGTGTCGTATCTGGTTACAAATTTATCTTCCGGAAGACCGCTCACAGTCATATTTCTATCCATTTCGATTTTTGGAGCAATGATGCCCTAAAATATAATAAAAAAATATTAAATAACTCTTTGCAAGCTAGGCAGAGGACGACGGAATGCCAGACCGCCCAATCCTTACACACACTTCGTGCTGCCGTCACATTCATAGAATTTGTTATACACACTCTCCAATCTCTTTTACTCAAAACACGTCCGTTCTTGAGATTCTTGTCCACGTGATCAGCCCCGGAATTTATTTGGAGTGTAGGTAAGTCCCCATATTTTTTCACACTAAATTATGCCCCTCTCTCTCCATACCCCCATCTTCTTACTTTTCCTAAGTTTTGAATGTTATTCACATTCTATCAATTGTACTAATATGACATTCCTAATTCTATGGTTGTATTGGTTTATTTATTTATTATGACATAAACGGCCATACGGCCTTTGAAAAATACAAAATATAATCAAAAACAATAATAGAAAAAACATATATAAAATACATATAATGTCAAAAACAACAACAACAGAAAGCAGTAAAACATATAGAAAAGAGGATGACAGAAGCAGAAATCACAACCTTGAACCCTCAGCATACTGAGACACAAAATACATAAAAATCTTTCTCTTGATGGACATCGCAGAATCAACAAAAAAATCAACAGTCAGCCCAAACTTATTTCCAATAACATGCATTCGATTGATGGGACAGTGATAATGGTAATTTGTCCTAGAGCTTGAGATCGAAAACAAGGATGACTGTCTTGTATTTCTCCCCGGGACATGGAAGTTGATCAGCCCCAGCAGCTCCATGCAGTCAACAGAATGATTAACAATTTTATATAATGTTATACAATCGGTGACAGTCCTACGATCACTAAGTCTGAGCAGGTTTAATTTCAATAGGAGGCTATTGTAGTTAATCTCATCATAGGGAATACCCAATCTGTAATTAATATGTCTGAGGAACTTATTCTGTATAGATTCGATGGAGTTCGAGTGTACTGCGTAATAAGGAGACCATACAACAGATGCATACTCCAGCTGACTTCTGACGTACGCAACAAACAATGTCTTAACTGTTTCCAGATTTTTGAAGTCCCTGGAGACTCTCAATACCAGACCAAGCATTTTACACGCGGAATCCCTTATATTACCTATATGATCGATGAAACTCATCTTCTCATCAAAAAGCACACCAAGGTCCCTGATCACCGACAACGATTCCAAATTGCAGCCACCAATACAATAAGTAAATTTAATACGCGTTTCTGCTCTAGTGAAACTTATAGAATTACATTTCTTTGCGTTCAGTGTCAAGCCATTGTCGGAGCACCAGACACTCAAAGTATTCAGGTTCCGTTGGAGAATCTCACAATCATTCAACTCACGCACAATTCGAAATATCTTTAGGTCATCCGCATAGAGCAAAAATTTGACATCCGTAAATACCTCCGTCATGTCATTAACAAACAAATTGAAAAGTACAGGGCCCAGATGAGACCCCTGAGGTACGCCACTCGTTGCCCTAAACTCCCCAGACAGAACCCCACCAACCCTCACAACCAATGTCCTATTAGACAAATAACTAGCCAACCACTTTAATAAAAAGCCATCGATGCCAATATTCTGAAGTTTTCCCAGCAACACATCATGATTGACAGTGTCAAAAGCTTTCGAAAAATCAGTGTATACAGCATCCACTTGATGACCCTTAGCCAGAGCTTCAGACACAAAATCATTATAAACCAAAAGATTCGACAACGTAGATCTACCACTCATGAACCCATGCTGTTCTGGCCTGATGTAGGAGCTAATTCCCGATGATATATTGCCCAAAACAACAGCTTCAAAAAGCTTGGCCATCACAGACTGTATGCAAACGGGCCTATAGTTTTCAACGTTGCCTTTGTCACCAGATTTGTAGATTGGAGATAAAAAGCTCCTCTTCCAAAAATCAGGAAACGTGCCAGTGATGAGCGATTCATAAAATATCAAGTAGAGTGGAAAGGACAGCGTGACCGAGCAATTCTTGAGAAACACAGGAGGTTGTATTGCATGCATACTTGCATTAGTTGCAGTGTTTTAACATACCTGAAATAAAACAAATTGATAGATATACTATAGTAAATGTCTTACAGGAAAAATTGGCGCTGGCTTCATCAACAAATCAACTTTGGAGTTGGTATAGAATTCTGGTGAATAGATCAGGTCCTCTACTGCTCCTATGTAAGTGGCTAATATGCGAGCCTTGCCCTGAAGTGGCTTCTTAGGCCATTGTAGTAATTTGCAATGTAACTGATCTTCGTCTGAAAAAGTTCAACAAAATTATTATATTATACTTCTAGATGAGATAATAAAACTTGCAAAGCTGTGGACATTGAAACATGAGACAAATCGAGGAGTAAGGTAACGTCTTTCTTCGGTTACTCATTCACAGTTCATGGTACTCATATGTGGAATGATATTCGCAATGAATTTCGGCTCTACAGTGTAAAAGGTGTAAGATAATTCCGCTTTTGACAGAGTACATTCTGTTTTGAACAAATCGGTTCCATGGGTGGTATTCAAACCCATCAGCATTTTGACTGTGAAGCAATGGTTATCCCTACTATGTCGAACTTCGCTAATAAAGACTATATATCCCTGCGACAGTTAGTCATAAGTCCCAGAAATTTACAAAAATAGAACTTGCGGGCTTCACTGGTACATCATTGGAAATGTGTTTGATATTATAATTTTAATTATTTTGAAAGAAATAGAAAAGTATGCATGACAAATTCAATATCAGAAGCAAGGTGTATGTGTGGGGATATGGCATTATAGGACATTATTCTCTCTGCCTTCCCCGCAAGGAACATGTAGGTATACTGAACTTATTTAAACAGTCTAGTCAGTGTTTGCCGTTAATAAAAAAATTCTTAAATCAATTTGTCAACAACAAATAAAGATATTGAAATGTATCTTACCAAACATGCCTTTCCCGTTCGATCCTTCTTCATTCCCTAAAGTTTTGGTGAATTTAAATTTTGTGTTGAAAAGTACGGGAAATGCTGCTGGGGCAGGCTTGGTGCGTAACTTTAGACCAAACAACTGAACAGAGAGTGTGACACAACCTTTGGGGCACAACCATACTCCGGGACATGATACCTGGAAGAAGAACAAATTTTAACTTTACATTTAATTGTGGAACTTTTTATTTATTGGGTTCGACATTTTGTTTGTCTAAACATTTTGTTTGGTTTAACATTTTGTTGCCAAGCTGAATGTTTATGTGACACATTGGACCCAAAAGAAGTTCGATACGATCAAATCTAAATCGCCACTGAGATATAAAATAGATGGCCACTGAGATATAAAAAAAGCCTGAAGAAGTAGGACAATGTCTATAAAAGTTCTCCAGTCATTTTTAAAAAGACGTTGTTTCAAACAACCCTCTCATTTTATGATGATAATGTCAATGCTATATCACTCCTGAATGGGTGGAGGCAACTTTAAAGAATGAAGATGTCAAGGTGTTATAAAAAAAATTGTGAATTCATTATTTAGGTTTCCCAAAGGATATTGTGAAAATTGCCTAAAATGAAGATATTGGGGTCATATGAAAACAAAACTTTTGAATCTTATACCTAATTTGTTGTTTTTTTCAATCATTTTTAATATTCTTATTGCATTTTCTTCTGTTTTGCTCTAAGAATTTTCCCTATAAAATGCGCAACCTCTAAATCATATGCCAAACTATTGCAGTTTCCAGTGAAAACTGTTTTTTTTTTAATTAAATAATTGTATAAGGCTTCCCTAATTTCCACATAATTTCACAGCCCAAACACACCTAATTATAATAAAGTTTGATTGGTAAATTATTATCAAACATAGAGATATTTCAGCAATCATGCAATTGAAAGTAGGTAAATGAAGATGTACTCACACTTCTAATAATCAACTCTAAATTGATTTGTCCTCCCCCTCCCGGCATCTCAGCACACTTGTTTCAATAATTTTTGTCTCAACATCGTAATTAATAAAATGATATACGTTTTTTTTATAATATTTACAAGAAAAACTGTCATAAAAGTTTCATGATGAAAACGCCAGTTCGATTTTGTTTGCTTTTAAATGTTTTGAAGTAAGTGCGCACTTGAGTCGTTATGGCAACGGTGTAAAATTGATTGCATAAATTTAGGCGTATTAATAAATAGGTCCAATTCAGTATCCAGTCAATCTAAAATAATTGTGTTTTGGATTTATTTCACCATGAAATAATATTGCAAAAAGAACTAGCTATTTTTTTCTGCACATACAATTTAGTTACAGAATTGGACCTAATAGGTACCGGAAGTTAGTGGTGTTCTATTTTTTTTTTTTACTGTCAGCTCGGCAAGTTGGCACTACTACGATTCCAGTCAGTAGGTTGAGGAACAAATCGAGTCTAAATTTGGAAAAATAATAAATTGGTAGGTACCTAGGTAATTTAAAATTATGCAAGTACTAAATTAGGTACTTAAGCCGTTTCCCTTTTTATTTTGAACTGTACCTACGTATTGTTAGGTATTTGTTTATCGCGTAAACTACTTTGGGTGTTGACGCATATGGATTAAGTTAACTCGTGATTTATTTAGATTATAGGCGTTTAATATTTTACTCATAGCTTTCATAAAACAAAATTATTTTATGACAAGCGGAAATATATTATAGCGAATATTTTTTTTATACTGGCAACAAAAAATAGTAACATTGTCTATGATTTATAAAAAAAAAAATGACAGCGGCTGTCAATTTAAATGTCAATATTTCAATTTTATTTCTCCTTCGTTTGTTGCGGCGCGAGGTCACAGCGCGAGGTTGTCGCACAAGTGCTTTGCGATATTTATATTGTACAGTTTTCTATTTCCGATATTATTAATTATACTTCTGGTATAATGTTTCTTGAAGTTAATATATAATTAGACAATATCAGCGATAAACGCAGCAGATTATTGATGTTATAAAACACTGTTCTCTCTCATACAGGTAAGCGACAACTTCCTAATATTTGTTTACACTGTCGTGATGATTTTCAAATTACAAATTAAATTATATATTATTATTATCGGAGTGTGTCATTCGATGAATGATTATCGCCACTACTTCCTCTATTTGTTGTATACCTAACTTGGTTTACTTGCACATGTGAATGTGTGTCAACGAGATATAAACAAATTACAAAAAAATCGACATGTGTAATGTGTATCGTGGAAAGTGTGTCTTAGAAATAATATTCCCACTTTCTTTGCAACTAATCAATCAATCAAATACTGCAGACCTTTTATTGCTTGATAATCTTAATCAATTATTACACTTGTTGGGAAAAAAATAAAAAAACAAACAGTAGATTTTGAGTTTTTAAGTTAGGCACAATGTTAGACCTTCCCTCACAATCATCAAATATTCCCTCACTCCTCTGGTTCATCATCATCATCAGCCCTCACTCATCCAGTGTTGAACATAGGCCTCCCTTTCCGACTTCTACGCTTCCATATCCATCGCCAGTTTATGTCACCGCTGTCCTGTCACCTTCTCGATGTCATCTGACCATCTCGCCTGTGGTCTGCCTGGAGTCCTGTCGCCATATTCTAGGGTTCCCTTTGTCTACCAATCATCCGTAGTTCTTATGATGTGACCAGCCCAATTCCATTTCAATGATGCCGTTCTATGTGCTACATCCTTGACCTTTCTCTTGTCTCTGATCCACTCATTTCGTTTTCTGTTCCGTCCTCTGGTTGATTATAGAAATTTCTTAGCAGTGTGTAGCATTTTATATCCAATTTTCTCAGTTTATTAGATTAGGTATAGTAATTTATAGTTGAGAGTTTTTTCTTCAAATGCTACAATTAATATTTTTATGAAAACATAGGATTTTCTAAATGTTATAGTTGTTCGGTTAGAGGTCTGGGTTCGATTCCCGGCTGCGACTTGAATTGGTGAATTTTATTAAGTGTGAAGTGATCTCATTAAACCATCAGCCGAAGATCAGTCAGTCATAAGCCCGATGGTGAGGCCATCCTTTGCTCTATGTCCATTGAGATAACTACTTGTTATTTAAACTAGAATGTTTCTCATAAAACAAAAATTGCGATATTCAAAATATTGTAAAATGTAGGTATTGGAACGACTTGTATGAAAGTTGTATGAAAATAAAATAAACTGTAATCTTCCAGCTAACATTTCATGTGCGTATAACTGTTTGAATTTATGTCGTTCATTCTGCAATGTTCTATATCGTTGCATCATAATCTTTCAGTTACACAGATGTTTAGTGTTGTGTTAATTTTGACCGACTGCCAAAATGATTTGTTTAAATTAACTTTTGTACCTCACAGAGACGAGGAGTCATACCAGTCCAATTCCCACCGGCTTCCTTTCTTTTTACATAATATAGAAAGAAAACAAACTTTTTTTCATCTTTTTTCATCAATTTCATCCTGTTTATAAATATCAGAAGTTGAAAACGTTTATAATGTAACATTTATTATGCAGTCTCTCAACTAATCACAGTATTAGATGGGCATACTAGACTTACGACCAGCCATCAGTTGGTTTAGGTGATCACTTTATACTTTACTCTCGAGAAACGTTGTTCACCATTCAGCCCTAACACCTGTGTGTGTTATCTTACACCTTTTCCTACTCTGAAAACTTCGTATCATGGGTGGGATTCGAACCTACAACCTTAAGGCTGTGAAGCGATGAATCTCACCGCTATGCCACAGGCCGTCTTAGGCATCCTGCGAAGAATCTTAATTATATAGTTTTCACTACATAATTGTTAAATGATAGCTACATTGCAGAAAAGCCCATTCATTACTAATTTGTACCCTTCTCTGACATTTATTGTGTATTTTATGTACCCATATGGATGATTGTTTACCGGATTACATATGAAGATATGTCACCCCTCACCACTTGTACCTTTAACTAATACTTTTAATTAATTTTACCTAACACTTATTAAGAGTTTTAACGTTAGGCCATTCAAAATCATCCCAAATACATCTTTCCACAATGTTTGTTTTGTATTATTATATTTTGTTAGCTTGTTTGTGTGTATATTATTATTTTATAGAGTGGGTTTTCATATAAACTCGTGTTTCATTGCAGTCATTTGACAAATAATGGTTTAATGTTGTAATTCTATATATCAAAATACTTAGGTACCCATTTTAACTTATTGCGATAAATAATGCAATCACATTGTACAGTACAACTCAAATAATGCATTTTTAATAGAAAAAAAGACCCTTTTTGCAAATACAACCCAAATTACTCTCATCCACACTTCATAGTAAGAAAATTGTAGACATCCAGCATATGGTCAATGGTCTGCCTGATCTTCTGGGTCCTACTTCTATGTCCATAGTCCTCTTTATCATATTATACTGTAGCGCAGTCTCACAATGTGTCCATGTCCATACCATCTTAATCTATTTTCGGTCACCTTTTCGACATTGGGTCATTATCATCATCATCAGCCTTCCCTCGTCCAGTGTTGAACATAGGCCTCCCTTTCCGACTTCCACATTTCCCTATCCATCGCCATTCTGTGCCACTGCTGTCCTTCCACCTTCTTGAAGTCATCAGACCATCTCACCTGTGGTCTGCCTGGATATCTGCAGCCGGTTCTCGGCCGCCATTCTAGGGATCGCTTGGTCCTTCTGTCATCCGTAGTTCTTTTGATTTGACCAGCCCAATTCCGGGTGCTACTTTCTAACTTCCACAGATGTAGACATTTTTAACCATGATTATTCTCGAATTAGATAAACGTTGATGATTATCAAAAAAAAAAAATTAGTAGGTAACTGAAAACTCAAGTGTTTGAGTAGGTAATCGTTGTTCTATTGCACAACCAAGTTTATCGATTATAAAAATAATCCACTGCATTACGATCAATTGCTCGGTAAATGTGATTAAACTAACTGATATAGAAACCTGAGTAATCTGTGTACTAACTATGCTGTAATAAATATGCGATTATAAGTGAATTCACATTGTTAAATTCCACGTGTTTGGTGGTTTCATAAACATCACAGTTGGCATCATCGGATGCGAATTGAATCCTTTCATCCATTCCTCAACAGATGGTGATAGGATCGTAAAATTTGTGCATTGTGAGATGTTCTTGAACTACTGTACCAGCATAGATTATACAACTTCAAAAAATTACGCGTTTTACAGCAGGGTGTGGTGGAATAGATGAACTATACGTTGTCCCCAAGGGAGTTCACATAATGCTGCATTTTGTGAGTGTAGAATGTACCTAGATACATCTACTTACTTCTTCTTCATTAGCCTTCTTCCCTCCACTGCTATAGGCTTCTTCCAACTGTTTCCACTCTTCTCTGTTCTGACCCTTCCGCATCCAGGTTCCTCCAGCTATTTGGAAAATCTCCTTACTGTTGATAACAAACTGTTATTTATTGAAATTTTGAGACACTGAAAGCATTATAATATGTATTGGGTAGATTATTATAACTTATGTACGTGTAATTAAAATCTTAATTCAACTTGTATCAAAACCTGAATAATTAATGAATAGCGCTGAGAGTTGAACCTATGGCTGTTAATTTTATCTGCATAGTAAATGCGCAAATATGATACAACATTCTAATATTTGCATCAATCATAACTATAAGGTACAGTAATCCTTCATGCATGCGAACAATGATCATTTTAAGGGGTGATATGCTGCTGTGAGTAAAAAAATCGCATCGTTTTTTTCGAATTTAGTATGAGGGTGTAAGCCTAAAATATGAGTAACGTAAGCGACAAAGGTTTGGTTTTATTGTATTAAAATGAAACCGAATATCAAAAAAATATCTGTTTGAGTCTTTGCGTCTAATCTTAAACATTTTATCAACCAAATTATAGCGTTATATCTAACAAAACGAATAATTCCACGTTTCAATGAAATTTACATTTCGTAAAAATTGTTTTGGGAAAATTTCTTAATGTTCGTTGCATTACATTTTGTATTGCTTTTTTGAGAACAGTAACCAAAATTTCGATCGCAATAAGCGACTTTTTTAATGTAATTTCGTATGACATGTTTTGGGACTAACATTATCCATTTTCCGCGATTACGGCGACCACTGTACGTAGGTAATTTGTAGGACGAACTGTGCTTAATGGCATGTTGAATTACTTATATCTCAATTTTCATACAAATTATTAAACGTAAATAAATTTTATTAAAATTACCATCGAGTAATTCAGAATGTTTTGTGCCCGAAGGCAAGATCAAGAAAGATCATTTAGATTGATTCATTATCTCCACGGGCAATTAATAAGGAGAAACACAGATCTGATCTCGTCTAGACGATAGTTAATTCTAACGTTATGAAAGTTAACTTTAAGTGCTACAGGCATCTGAAAGTTAATTAAAAAAGATATTACACTTGAATGAAACCAGCGAATTATTCTTAGAATTGTTGATTGAAGATGACATGAAGAAATGTTTTAATGAATTAAATTAATGAAGTGAAAATTAAATGTGATGAAAGCAATTGCTGCCAGCAATTATTATTTTTTTTATTATTATTAAGAATGAGTTTATTTGTCGTGACGAATATCTTAGATAGGTACTTATGTAATTCGTTTTATTTTATGCATCCATCTGTTCTGTCACCTAGTTCATATTGTGTTCTCTTTGACCTAGTTGTATTCCCTGGTATTCGCCACAACGCCAACGTGGTCTTACCACTGATAGGTGTGCGAATATCCACGGGTATTCCTTTAAATTACCTAATTATATTATTTTAGTCCCACTCCGATAATTTCAAGCAAACTTTACAAAACGAAGTGCAGATTACCGACTTCTTCATTGTCTCTAACTCTTTTTACAAGATTTTATTTAACTTCTCTGTGGTGTTTATGCTAGATTTTTTGTTTTTTTTTTGTTTGTGCTCAAATCTTGTAATCGGTTTTTCAACCACTTCCTGACTACTTAGAGAGCTGAAACTTTGCAAACGTACGTAAACTCGGTGAAAATACGATTCTGGGCAAAAATAGAACAGCTTTCTCCAGAGACTTAAAAGATGTAAAGGATTTCAAAAGGAACCAAGGGTCGTGTGAGCATGAGTGTGGTATCCTTTGAAAGGGCGTTGAAAAAGAAATCCAGATCTTAAGTCAGATTTTGTCCAGCTCCAGCCTTGGAAGACACCGAGCGATCGAGAGGATCCAGTCTCCGCATACCGCCGTGTTTGATGGTATCTCACGAAAGTGCTTCACGAGTAGAACTCGTACCTTTTTACAAATTTTGATTCTAAAATCAGCTATTCTCGGTGGGAGGCGCAATTGGAGTAAAGGAATCCATGCGCTTTGGAAGGGCGTACATGGTATCGTGTGGAAAACCGCTAAAACAGTTCCAGGATGTGGAGTCATAAAATCGGCTTTAAAAAAAATCCGATTACTTATTAAAGAATGAACATTATCAGTGACAGGTAGAGATTATCGTTACCTAATCTATTAAGTGCATACCAGAGTTATGTAATAGCGGACTGTCAACTGTTGATTAAGCAAATCAAAATTATGCTTATAATGTCATCTAACAATGCATTAGAAAACGTTTTGATTTGTCATGTTATTTCTTTGATATCGGATCGTTACATTGTTAGCTAGAAAACAATGTATATAATCCCCATTCGTTAAACCCAATTTGATATATCGATAGAATGTGTTGTTGTTATCAATTTTTATTTACGATTAGCGTGCATTTTATTGTCATTGATAGCAAATACCTATGTGTATGTGTACTTATAGTATTATACGCCCGAACACAATGTCAACCTGTAAAACATCTTTTAACCTTGTAATTAAATACAACCTTAACTTTGTACACATGTAGAAAATATTAAATGATTTTAAAACAGCAGCTACTCTTTATTCGAAACTCAAATAAATAAATTATCGGGGCGTTTTTTTATAGAAAATACTAGCTGTCGCCCGCGGCTCCGCTCACGCGTAAATTTTCTTATGCCCAATCCCACCAACTTTAACCTAGGAAGGAGAGCCCTAAGAAATTTCCATACAAAAACAGAGATAGGTAATATTCTATTTATTTAGTAATGAAGGGCCTCACCACCAACAGACTATATGATATGCAACATGCAACTCACCTACTCTGGGCGGAGATATTTGGGCACCTAACGTTAGGTGAGTTTCTGTTGGTGGTGAGACCCTTCATTACTAAATAAATAGAATATTATCTCTGTTTTTGTATGGAAATTTCTTAGGGCTCTCCTTCCTAGGTTTAAGTTAGTGGAATTGGGCATTAGCTTGTTAGGCAGAGAAGCTATCAAATTATCATTTCCGCTAGACACGGTTTTTAAAGAAACATTTGAGGTTGCGGGTATTTTTTACAAATCTACTTAATAATAATGTTTAAGAGTATCAATTTAAAAGATGTTAAGCATTGGGGTTCACCACTAATTCTAATTGTCTTTATTTAGCGTGCATCGAGGCTGTTACATTTACAGGCATCTACATAAAGATTATTCATAGATAAGTCTCTGAGATTACCGCCTAGTCAGCAGTCACTAGTGCTTACAGTTTGTGGACGAATATATTCCATAATAATTCGGCGACCTTTTTACCAGTTAATCAGTAGTTTACTGTACAGTAGAGTGCTTCTGAATTGTTCTACTTTCATAGACAATGCGAATTATGTAAGGAAAGTACCTACTTATATTATTTGTGATTGTCTATATTTAGAATACTTAGTATAAAAAGTCACTCTGCCTCGGGCTGTAGACCTCCTTGTCTATGGGAACGAGGTGCTATGCTGTACAATATACATAGATGTCTATTACTATTCATTATGTTACAATCGGATGTTGTTACTAGCCATAAAATGTGAAAAAAAAAACAGGAAAAGTCAGACACTCATCTAATAGGTACTACTGATATCACCGCCCCTAAGATTTAACACTTGGATTGATGAGAACATGATTGCAGCATTTATGTGAATTTTCTGGATATAGAAATAATTCAAATGTTACCTCTGAAATTCACTATAATTTTAATGTTTAAGGCAAGACGCAGTTACTCTAGCGGATATTTTTTAATATTCGTTCTCCTTTTATCCTCTTCTCTTCTTAATATAGGCCTTGTGGCCTGTTGTGAAGATGGATGAGCCTCCTGCGACTCCCAACTGTCAATCCATCTCTTTGGTGGTCTGCCTGGGAGTCGTCTGCCCTGCAATGTGAGGGAGTCTGGATGGCTCCATTCTCCTCGCATGTGCATACCATTGCCTTCTCCGTTGCCTCCCCGCCATCTAACGACATCTTCTATCTCGCACATTTCTCTTATCCTAGTATTTCTAATTCTATCTCGAAGGCTCTTACCAGATATACTCCTGAGAGTCTTCATTTCCGACACTCTTAGCGCACCCTTTTATCCAATAAGCCAAAATCGATTTTGTGGCTTACGGTATTATTATTTTGCGCTTACACTTTCATGCAAAATTTAAAACAGTTTGAGCAATAATAGAACGATTTTTATTCGGTGCAACCACATATTGTCCCTGAGTTGAGTGTGATTGTGAATATACAAAATGTAGTTAATGATATGAGTGATTATATTTCTTCTATTATGTAGATTATTATGTACTCGACATAGATATGAACTGGTACAACTGGTATTTATACAATACATATCGATTCTACATCTCAAGATCACTATTTGTAGGTAACCACTATTTATCAATTCACTACAATAGCAATGAAGTGAATTAGCGAATATAAAAAAAAATCTGTAAAATAACTAGTTTTTTTGAACCAATGTACCAAGATAACTGTACCAAAATATTTCCTAGTTATATAACTACGTTAGGTTTTGACCATTGAATCAAAATTTGCCGTAAATAGCTTAGTTTATAAGGTAAAAACAACGATTGAAGCAAAACAGAAAAATACAATTTGCTAAGAAAAAATAAAAGTATATGTTTTTGGGCCCCTGTATCTCATTTTTTTAAGGTAGAGAGAGAGTAACATATTGGCTCAATCGACGCAGAATTTTATGAACTTCGATTTATAAACGAACAAAATTTTCATAAAAATGCACCGTTTAGGAGTTATCAGTGAGAAGTTGGAAAAAGTCCCAAAATCACTAGGTTTTTGGGGCACCATTAAATGGGACAAGCATAAAATTGGTGGAACCTTCAAAAAATTGTTTTCACATGCTAATGAAGAGATCAAAACCGTTTGCAGCTTTACGAAAATTAATTACGCTACAAACTCACTGTTGCCTGACCTATTGCTGAAGGTTATTTTACAGCCTTTTGACAGTGAAAAGGTTGAAAAATAATAATTTATGTTATTATAGTTCTTTTAATTGCTCGATTACTGTTTTATAGTGTAGTAGTTATACTAATTTTATATGGACACTGGTATAGCATTAAGTAATAATTTTTATATTAGTTGTTATAATTTAGTGACCTTCGATACAAGTTGAAAAAAATTGACATTGACATCTGACACTTGTAAATTCCTACATTGATTGGCTGTTCATATAACATGACAACTATAAGCTTCTCTCCATCATACTCGTTTCTATGAATAAAATGCTCACTTTCGGGTCCTTCTTCTTCGGCGTATATTTCTCTACTAGGTACTGTTTTTTCGTAATCGTGTACCCAAATAACGTGAATTTCATAGGAGTAATGCAAATTTTAGTGTTTTTGGCAGGAATAATACAAATTTTAGTCTTTTTTGCAGGAATAATGCAAATTTTAGTCTTTTTTGCAGGAATAATGCAAATTTTAGTCTTTTTGACAGGAATAATGCAAATTTTAGTCTTTTTGGCAGAAATAATCCAAATTTTAGTCTTTTTGGCAGAAATAATGCATATTTTAGTCTTTTTGACAGAAATAATGCAAATTTTAGTGTTTTTGGCGGGAATAATGCAAATTTTAGTGTTTTTGGCAGGAATAATGCAAATTTTAGTCTTTTTGTCAGAAATTATGCAAATTTTAGTGTTTTTGACTGGAATAACTCGAAATTTCGAATTTACGTGAAAATAACACAAGTTTTTACGAATAACAACACCACTTTTCTCTAAAAACAACGCATAGCTTTTTTCCAGTCACTTCTTTTTACTTTTCCTACCCATGTTAACGCCATCAGTCGTAGAAGTATCATCGTGCTGTTGCAGATGTTCTTCATGACTGTTGTATCCGACAATCCAGGATTCCATTCAATGAGGAGGGCTTGTGCCTTATACATAAGTATGATATGAATTCTCGTTATCGTAGGTATGTGTTTTTTCCTACGTTTTGCAATTTGCTTCGCTCTTACTGTGCAATAGTGTTGCTAATGTGAAGCATTAGAAATATAATGTACTTACAATAAACTAGTAACTCACCTGTTTCATACACATATAATATGCATCGTATTTTATTGATTTGTTTTATTGTACAAGATTGTTAATAGTAATTACAATGGTCATCGCTTAATGTAATTACAACTGATGTTAAATAGTCGGATAATATTATCGATGTTGGTTGGTCCCAAATCACTCTACAAAATTACTGAACAATTGATTAAAAGTTCGGTTATTATTATCGTAAATCAATGCAATATTTTTCAATTTTCAAGAAATTCTCTCAAAATAATCCTTTGCGCTTTCCTAACTTGAAAAGTGACATAAACATTATTACTGGCCTTCGATAGAAATACGTGTTTGTAATGGACGCTGTAGTTGCACATAATTACTTAGCTTTCAGAGTACAATGGAATTTTACTCAGTAAAATGTCATTAGGAAAAGGTATGAAAAAGTTTATAATCCTACCTACCGTATTACACTGCATATCTATATTTTTTTACTGACAGCGGCTCCAAATTAAAGCAGATGTTTTTTTTTTTGTAATTTCCGGTTAATGTTATCAGACTCATTGTTATCTAAACTTGCTGGACCCGTAGTAATCGGATCGCAATATCGCACTAAGCGACGTCGACTGTATTATTTTAGCATATTGAAAACCCATGCATGTACGCGGTATTTCCCTCTGAGTTTTCTCAGAAACAAGTCGTTAATTTATAATATGTGAGTTTTGACGTAGATTTTTCCTTACAATGAGGATTTACAAGCGACAGGAGAGAAATGCAAGCCTGCATTTACTTACGATAAATACACACAGATCATTCACTAGATATTACAATTGAAGGTCCCTCCTCACACCCGAATAACACAGGCGCCAGTTAGGCGCCTTTTTATTCGCACTTTCAGCCCAAAGTTACTCAGCCGGAAAGGCACCCCCCAGCAACACCGTCCGGAATGACACCTTCAGTATCCCTGCTACAAGGATGATAACAGGGATAACACTAAATAAAGGTTCGAAGTATCTTTAAAATGAAATTTATCATGAAAAAATGTTACGTCAAGATTATGCCGTTGATATTTCATAATGCCGGCGCCACACGATCGCCGAGCCTCGACGAGTGTTCACAAAATCGAATGAATTGATTAGTTTTGCACACGATGTTATACACGTTTTGATAATCTACATATATGCTGTTTTTAGATAGTGAAGATCTAGTTATAAGATATAAATTCGATGAATTGCCTAGAAATCTATTATCAATGACGTTTTTCCAGAGTATTCTTTGTCCGTGTCAATTTAAGTGAGAATTTGACAATTGCTTATCAATTACTGTGTAACTTGGTTTACCGTATAAAGTTCGTCTTGGGAACATAGTGAGCCCACGCTGCCCTGCTTGCTTGAAGTGAATATTATTTGTTGGGAGCAAAACTCTTTATAATATACATGTTTGAACATCACTTTATTATTTAAAGAATTCTAAGGTCCTGTTGAGAAAATAATTCAATAGATGTCAACAGTCATCACCATCATGCTTTGACAGAGTATGTGAGATATATGACTATTTTTTAACATAGTTTACCACGATGGAGTATGTCGACATTGGGGATTGAACCCGCATCCTCCAGATTGATAGTCGAGTGCATTATTAACTGGCGACCACCTCCTTATTACATATTGTTTTTATTACACCTTTGCCAATTTTCACCTGTTTGGGTAGGTATAGGTACCCATCATTTTGTTAATCATTGTTATTTTTATTATACTAAAAAATAACATTGTCATCATGTTTTGTATCGGCTATTAATAATTATGTAATCATATATCGTCAATTACTTTTCATACACAGCCCTTCAATATAATTAGTAAAGAGAGCGGCCTTGGTAATTGCACTTTTTTTTTAATAATTAGGTACATGTTCGTAGTACAAGTTAATACAGGCAGGTACAACATTATGTTGAGATGAAATACCCAAATAATTGGAAATTACACAAACTTGTATTGTGTAATTATTGTTGTTGTTGTTTTGGACTCGGAAAGTCATGGCAAAAAATTATGCCCGTAAATAATTAAGTAGATTCCCCTGTTTCGCAGTAATGATGCATCATTATCATATTTCAATATTTCCAATTAGTGTATACCTGTATGCATCAGTACCTATGCATTATTATGTTAAAAGGAGGCATATCGTCATTAAAAGAAAATAAAATTTTCAGACCTTGGATCTACATAATGTTCTAAAAATGCTTTGGAAAAAATAGTCGATTCAGTCATCGTATGGTTTTTACACGCTTTTATTCAACTTCACGTGTCGTGTCCCGTTTTTCGTTACCCACGTGTACCTATATTATAGTTTCCGAGAATTTTAATAACTTCCCAATGTTGAAATATTGCACACTTTTTTATGAGCATTTTCTTCTTGTGTTCGCGTTACAAAACATTGAAGTGGGACTGTAGTTGGTATGTATTTCAATATTTCCTTGCAGTACTATATTCTGAAATAGAAACTTTGTGAATTTGATCTCATGTGGTTATTATAAAGAGTACATTACCGTTGCATTATAATCAGCCATTGGTTTAGTTTTTTTTTGTTGTTATAAAGACAACGGTTTGAATAGTGTGTGTATTTGTGTAATGACTTGTGTTGTAATTTTGTGGTTTGTTTGTAATTAATACATGAAGAAAACGTTATCTTGCGAAATGTTAATTATTATGTTAATCTGGATGTCAGAAAATTAGCAAATTTAATGTTGAAAATTAGCATGTCTTTTGGAAATAGTTAATTAGTGCACGTAATTGTTTTGTAGTTAGTTGCATTAGGTTGGGAATGACATGCGAATAGATTATACCTAACACTGCCCTACAAGTGGCAAAGCCTTGTAGTTTCCATGTAGTTTCAATGGGAATGTTAAGGCCTCACAAAGGTGAGGCATGCGTCCGGATAACAACACTCGACTTGTAGCATGCGGCAAGGCGACTCATTTTGTGTCGCATCGTTTTTCTTCAATGGAAAGGTTATGTGTAGCATGCGTCAATGCCGCGTGCTACATGTTGCCTCAGTGGAATCGGGCCTTTAGGTAGATCTTCTTCTTCTTTCTTCTTCCGCAGCCACTCAGGTCCATTGTTGGACATAGGCCTCCCCTTTGGTCCTCCACAGCTTCCTGTCTTGGGCACACTGCATCCATCCACCACCGGCACATTTCCTAATATCATCAGACCACCTTGCCTGGGGTCTCCCGACGCTTCTTCGGCTTGTTCTTGGCCGCCATTCTATTATTTTCTTGGTCCATCGGGAGTCTTGGCACCGGGAAATATGCCCAGCCCAACTCCATTTAAGTCTATAGCGACCGACATCGGTTACTTAGATAATACCATTTTATTTAGCTAACTCTTTTCACGCTGAAATATTTTTTCCTGGAATGTCTTCTTACATGATTTATTAAGAGTCGCCAGTTATGAGGTTAATTGAAACAATATGGGGTCAACGTCCCATCTTTATAAATTAATAACACAGTATAGTGATTTGTTTCTGTGTCAAATGTGAGCTTCCTTTAATTAAACGGGCACCACGCTATGTAATATAATGTAATGTTAATGTGGAGTACTTAATATAAAAATGTGCTTTAATTGATGAAGCGTGTGTGGAAAGAAGCCGAGTCATCGTTCCACGATTTTTATAACACCATAGTAATGATGACAAGACATTTATGGAAATATTATAAGAATTATATGGTGTCATATAAAATTATATAGTGTCATGTGTGCTGTATATAGGGTTATTATATTTTTCTAGGGTTTCGTCGGGACGCTCTGTGACAAAAAAAAACTTTTTAAGACAAGGAAGAGATATGAAGTGCACAAAGATGTATTTGGGTTTATTTCGGTAAGCCCAGATTCATTAAAAAAAAGAGATCAGATATACCATTTTAAATAGTTGGAGCGAAAAAGTAGGTTATTGTCGCATACCTTGTAGGGGATTTTACTTTTTTCAGCAAGTTAAAATTGCTTTTCATTATTTTTGGCAAGGAAATATAGGATTAAGTATAATGGCCCGAAATAATTTGAGTTAAAAAAATGTGTCATTTCCTGGCTGGACTGTGTGCTAGACATAGATAATTTTCACGCTAGAGTTTTTTTACATTACAGTAATTATAATTAAGTTCTGTTGCGTCCCGAGATTAGAAAATTAGAAGGGATATAAAATACTTTTTATAAGGTTTTAAACAGTGAGGTTCAACTCACATTCTCTGTACACTTTTCCTTTGTCGATGGCATCAGAGCATTAGGAATTGCATGAAAAGAGGCAATAAACACATTTAAAAACCGCTAAATGCGGGACCTTGCGTTATCTCTCTGTTCCGCAAGGGACGCTAAAGAGACAACACTAATTTTGTTAATTAAGTTACGATCTGAACTAACTAACCATAAAGATCATCACTCACGTAGTGGATTTTACTTGTATGCTCAATGCTCATCATTACGATTAGATAGGGCTGAGTACAGCTGTCAGTATAAATAATAATCACATACTCTGAGCTGGCTCATTTCTTGTTTTGTCACTGACGAGGTATGATCGTCAATGAAGTGTATTGTTTTATAGTGTAGTGCAAAAAAAATATATTGTTTAAGTTGTGATTGATTCAGTGTCCGTGGGAACTAATTATAGGTAATAGGTATAGATATCTATCATTATGAATGAGTTTTAATTGAACTAGTAATGTTTATTTAATGTAATAATCATTGCATTTGTTTTGCTAATTCAATCAATTGTTTTTTCTGATGCTTTGTTTTGTTTTTTTCATATTGTTGTAATAGTTTTATGTGAATTAGATCACCAGTGCATTTAATGATACATGAAATAGTGACATATAATTTTTTCAATCACTACTGATGCAATTGCAAATTATATGCTGGGGTCTATTCTGTAATTAATTAAGTGCGTATTAACTAAAATAAGACTTTTTTTAAAATTATTTCATAGTAAAATAAATTTTAACACACTTATTTTAAGAGTAGGTATGCATATTGACATTTCAAAAATTTCTAAAAACGGGAGACCTTAGATCTCGGACAACCATTACTAAACTTTTTTCCGAAAGACAGAAACTCGTTTCCCGAAAGACGCGGAGATTTTATTTTGTATCGATAATATGCATTAAAATCTAGGGAATGACCGTAAAGGTTTTTTGATTGAAGCAAAATTAACCCCAAAAAACAAAAAAAAAACGTTTTTTTACCATTTTATCATGCGATTGTTCATCTTTATGTTAACCTTAATGATGTGGGAAATGACCGTGATGTCATAATTGGGTCGGGAGCCTTAATTCATAAAGTTATAGAATTGGACCTTTTATCTATGATTTTTTACGAATATTTGTACTTAATACATTTCATGTAAATTTATGTTAATTTTCACTCATCACTTTGCAGAATTTTCACGGGTTTTCTATTTTCATGTTAATTTACACTACATTCAAAATATTTCGCAAAAATCTTCAGGTTTTTTGTGCGAATAGAAAATAATGACCTTTTCACAATCTTTCACAGCTAGGTAATTTGCATCATAATGTATGAATTTGACACCCAAATACATTTTTATTTGTTAACAATATTATGAATATCTAGTGGCAAAGAGTAGATTCACGTAGCAGGGAAGCCGGGACTAACATGTTTTATCGCGTGATGTCAGATTAGACATCATCATTACTATATGTCTATTTTTTTATCCAAAAGGTAACTCGATGGGAATTGTGTAATTCTTATGCCTCATCCACATGCTGTCCGACCTTCCACGAGTCCCGCGCGAATGAGTAAAAAGGCGTTAACCGTCGGTTACGTATACAGTTCAAGACAATCACCTCGTCCGTACGTCCTTTTACTCATTCACACAAAACTCGTGGAGGGATGCCGAGCGTGAAGCGGCCGCATTAGGTATCTTCGCGCCTGGTGTATACTCACTAGCGATTCTGTAGGCGCGTAAGTACAGAATATTGTGTGTTTCATAAACACGTATCATTCACTGGTTACCCCATTATTGGGATATACTGTGTCGAAAATATAATAGTGTGTATATAGATCCTTGCAGTGAGAGAGAGGGTGTTCAGCTTCAGAGTAGTTTGTTGAGGGGATCCCTTCCGGCGAACCTTGAGCCCTCCTTTAAAAAATGTTTTTGCGTAAGATTGGATGATATAGGAGCTGAAGCTCCTAAAACATCCAGGGGTAGAGGTTTACCCTTAATATACTGTGATGGTATAGAAGTAAAAGTTACCATAAAACTGTTGTGCAGGTATTAGTGTCCGACCGAAACTGGATTTTTAGCCGAAACCGAAACAGTAACCGAATATTCGGCTCTCCTTCTAGTTTCGGCCGAAACCGAAACCGAAACTTGGCAATTTCAGTTGTAATTTTGAAAAAAAAAATCATTATAGGTACCCTGCTCTGATATCTATTGTTTCCCTAAGATATTTATTAGGAAATCACATCATTTTCGGAAATCAATGGAAGCACAAAAGAAAGGAACCCATTAAACTACAACTTATGTACATCAGTTATGTAGGTATCCATTTGGCATAGGTCACACTAGGAGGAGGCATAAAAAATGCTTTTTTTCTTTGGGAGGTTAAGTAACGGAAGTTGTGATGATTATTTGAAAATGAACATAATAATTTGCATAATACTATGTACCTACGAAAACTATTTTCTATAAAAAGTAATAAAAAATAGCGCCGCAGGAATTTTTTTATGAAACAATTGTGTTTTGATGGATTTTTTATACTAATTTAAAAAAATATATGAAATAGAATATGTGCGGTAATAGTGTGATTTATTGTCAGGTCTTATCATTTAGTATGAAAAAATATATACCTAATCCAATCTCTAGGGGGGGGGGCAGTCGCCCCCCCTGCCGACGCCTTGTGTATACGTATTATCTTTGAACTAAAATAGGTATATAGAATACAATAATAATTATGAGTTTTTTTTTCTTAAAATGTATCAAGAAGTAGCGCCGCAGGCAATTTAGTTTTTTTTTTGAAAAATAGGCGAACAGATGTATTTTGTTGTAGGTAAGTAAAACACTTGGATATGTTGTATCAGGGAAACCGCCGCCTAAGTAGCGCCGCAGGCAAAAATTTTGTCATAAGGCATAAATGATGTGTATAAAAATGGGCAGTGATAAAAATCTAGTTCGCTTTTGTAAATTAAAAAAATGATTCTAGTGTACAGAATACAAATACAAAGTGTGAATCTGTTCCGACGATTCCCGACAATGCTCGATATAATACGGATGCTAGTTTCGGTATGGCCGAAGGTTCGGCCACTTTTAGGCCGAAACCGAAACTGGGGCCGAAACCGGCTATTTCGGCCGAAACTGGCCGAAACCGAAACCGAAACCGAATATTCGGTCGGTCTCTAGCAGGTATACACCGTGTCACATAACATAACTTATGGATCTGCCACTTTCACGCATTACGTGGCCGGAAAATAACGCACATGAAAAAAACGCATATGAAAAAATCTCATAAGAATATAGCGCATATGAAAAAAGCGCACATGAAAATAACGCAGTATGAAATTAACGCAGTATGAAATTAGCGCATAGTGAAATTACCTCAGTATGAAATTAACGCAGGGTGAAAAAAACGCAGCATGAAAAAATCCCATAAGAAAATATCTCAGTATGAAAATATCTCATAAGAAAAAAACTCATATAGAAAATAGCGCCATATGAAAAAAGCTCATAGTCTAGTATTAAATTTGGATTCTCTCTGATTCTAAATTATTGAATTACTAGCATGGTTACCTCGACGCCTCGCTCATTAGATACGCTTTACGAGAAGATTTTTTAACGGTCTTTGGGGGAATTGAAATATTTCCTTAACCCATAAAGTAATTTTGTCCCCTGTTTCTCTCATTACTGTTCAAGGTAAGTTTTTACAAATAATAGGCGCGACTGTTTGTTTTTCTACCTCCAGTCGATTCCGTTCAAGGTTGCAGTTTAAATTTTTAACATTTGTTGCCACATACTCCTCATAATGTTGTTCTGATTTCATGGTTTTCGGGCTAACCGTGTATAAATTGGCTTTTACTCGACGCTTCTACATTCCTGTTGATGTGCTCTGAAGAAGAAGATACTAGCATGAGTGTCGATGAAAAGTCAATCTACACATGATTCGCCCGCTTCGTAAATTACTTACTCTTCATGTAGGTAGTTATGGTGTCAGGCGTTACCTTCTGTATTGTAAAATTACATATTATTTTCAGTTTTCTTGTCAAACAGAATATGAAATACAAACAGGTACGTATTTTATTTATGTTTTATGCTAAGGTTTTATGTTAGTAAGGAAAATGTATTTATTATTCTCTTGTATAGAGTAGTACTATATTTTTACTAATGTGGATACCTGTCCTCGTTAGGAGAAAAATAAATAAATGTTGGGGTTAACTGGAAGATATCGCATTTCTGCTATAAGTTCGCCCTAGTGAGCAATGCTTTATAATCTGTGGTATGTTCATTTTTATATTTATGTGTATACTTTGTTCACTTAAAAAATAAACAAATAAGTATATGTGAAAAATTAAAAAGTAAGTATGTAAATTTACAAATAAATGTAAAAAAGTGAAAAAGTATGCAAATTTACAGTAATGTTTTTCAACACCTTTTATTTGGAGGAAATAATATTATAAGGAGTTCATGACAGGGAAAGTTAAGATAATACATAAAAATTAAAACCTCATTACACAACTCCTTGAACGGAATCATAATACATATTTCTTTGTATCAGTAATATGGTGCTGTTGGATTTCCCGATCGAAAGTTGTGGGGTAGTCTGTTACGTATTTTGGGATGCTGAATGCGAATCCGAGGTTTACCAACAAAATTTCGTGACTGAACATGGCGGAAATTTAAATTTTCTGGCGAATTCTGCATTTGAACTTAAAATCTATCAACTTTTTGTAGGTCACATTTTTATCATCCAAAAGAAGTTAAAATAAAATAGCTAGGTTGTATATAAAGTATTAGGACTGAAGTATTTACATCGCAGCACAGTTCATCACAGATCAGCACAGCACACAGCGCACAACTGCGTACAGCACAGCACACACCACAGTGCACACCACAGCACGGTATTTATTTCTTTAAACCGTTGATGTAAAAAAAATGTGTAAGTACACGATTGTTATTTTAGATAGACGAATTGATTTTAGACAAATTGGTTTTAGCCGAATTTACTGGACACCCTAAAATATTCATCAATTCATCACGAACTACTGTTTTAAGAACTGCATCCATTAGATTAAGTATAATTGTTTCATAAAAAGACAACAACTTTCTTTCGAGGAGCTGTTCCGTGTCAAAATCATGTCTGAACGACTTGGGCTATTTAAAAATTAGAACCATAACAAACACCTATTATGTTTTAAATACATTTAGCAATTTATCATTACAGCCAAGGCAAGATAGGGCCAGAGCCGTCGCTTGTGTGCAAAAGCAAAAAATGTCACGGCCCCTATTCTCATTTATTTTAAATATATGGGTGAATTTAGGAACCTAGCCTAGCCATAGTAAGCATAATGTTGTATTATTTGAGGAAAACGAGTGCGGAGCTAGCACCAACTGCGAAAATTGCTTTGCTAGAACATGCAGAACCGACGGTCGTGATGTAAATTTAAAATACTGTTTTTCTTGAAATAAAAAGTGTTATAAACAATGCATCAGATAGTGACGATGCGATTAGCGCCGCAGTATTTTTTTATGAAACAATCGCAATATAATGGATACGGTTATTAACAGTACCTAACTTGTGATGAATACTTTCCTGCCTGCGACCGCCCCTTGTATAAGCTGCCTGAGTTTATAAGTTTATAACTATAATATAACCATCCATCTATTATTGACGATAATAAAATAATAAACAGATTAAAATAAAGGTTACATCAGGTACATTATTTCTACGGTTCACATATTGTTATAAGGTAAATTAGGAAATACCATATTTTCAGAAAGACAGTATATTATTTTTTCAAATAATAATGCATGGCAGCAATTATCAAATCACTCTTAAATTCAGTAAAGCTTGATATATAGGCTTAGAGTAATTATAGGATTTCTCTGTGTACATAGGTAAGGTTCCAATATATTGTTTTGTAGGTTATGTTTATCTCTCACAAACACATTTTTAAATAATTATATAATTGTGATTTAGAAGACATTGTAATAGAGTAGAAAGAATAACACGAGTAGATACTTAATTTAATACACATTTCAATCATGGTACGGGCTCATGCTCAGTTAGGTAGATCACGCCGTATACCGTGCTTCTTATTTATATTCAAATAAATAAAAATATCCTTTTATGTTAAGTATATGAAAAAATATCCCATTACAGTAAAACGTATCTAATGAGCGAGGCATCGAGGCAACCATGCTAGTAATTCAATAATTTAGAATCAGAGAGAATCCAAATTTAATACTAGACTATGAGCTTTTTTCATATGGCGCTATTTTCTATATGAGTTTTTTTCTTATGAGATATTTTCATACTGAGATATTTTCTTATGGGATTTTTTCATGCTGCGTTTTTTTCACCCTGCGTTAATTTCATACTGAGGTAATTTCACCATGCGCTAATTTCATACTGCGTTAATTTCATACTGCGTTATTTTCATATGCGCTTTTTTCATATGCGCTATATTCTTATGAGATTTTTTCATATGCGTTTTTTTCATGTGCGTTATTTTCAGGTAACCCACGCATTAATATGATTAATTTATTTATTGTCTATTAGATACCGATTACCTTCACACGTTTTGACACTTGTCATAGAAATTGTCATGTCAATATTTATATATTTGTACTTAACTTTCTTCCATAAAAGTATTCTGTCGCAATAGCATGTGTTTTATACGCCGTTAATAATTTCCATCGAAACTCAACATTTAGGGTAACCAGGGACAGGTATTCAACTGTGGATCAAGTAGGCACCTAATCAACGGATGCACGACATTTGCGTACAAGCAACACAACTGCCTCTTCGCACCCTTAATAGAGGCATTTGGAATAAGTGCACTACCTCATTGTAGAACACTAAAAACACTAGAGTTTTTGACTGCGATTTTAATTCTCAATCAATTTTGTGAGGTACCATAAAAAAACATGATATTGCGGTAAAATTACCACAAACGACTTCCTGTCATGAAGTCATCACGCTCAGTATTATTTTTAAGGAAAAAATGTTTTTTCACGGGAAATCAATACATACAGAAATTTTATCAAATTAGTAAATGTATATTAGGTACTACCGCTTTAATTTTATCCCCAAAAAAGGCTAAAAAACAAAATTTTCACTTCGGAAAATCCACAAATTAAAATCTTTATTTTTGTGTTGTCAAAATCGAGCCGGCAGTTTGGGAAATATTCTCGAAAACGTAGAAAAGATATTTTCAAAGGACTATCTTCTATTCAGTTTTTTTTCATATTCTTTCATCCTCGAAGATTTTACTTGCGGAAGACAACACTACACCCTGTATCTAGAAATATGCTTTGAATGTTAATTCTAGTAATGATGTACGCCTTGAATGTTAATTGATCAATGTTAGACATAATTACATTAGGTAGTATTACTGTTATCTAACTAATTTAATCTATATATGATTGATTTATGTAATTGTTATGATGTATTGGAGTACTTACACAGTTTAATTGTTTATTAGGTGTAATAAAGGTGATTGTACATCGCTTTTATGTGATGTTACCCACATGTGTTATGTCACACAATATGTCAGGTGTTATACAATTTCAATGTAAAATTGCACCTAAGACATCACGTTGTTAGACTTTTGAAAATATTAGCCGAAACCTGAGGAGTTGGTACTCCAAAAACCCCACGTCTTTAACTTTCAAAATCGCATGCACGAAATTACGGACTACTGGGTAACTCGCGAACCGGATTTTAGAAATACTAGTTTTATGGTAATGCATATATTATCACTGCGAAAGACAATTTTTTCATTGCGACATTCCCGAAGGGAGTTATTTTCCATCAAAAATTTTCAGAGGTATTTTTTGAACTATTTTTTTCGGGAATCTATACAAGGTATGAAAGATCTGTCAAAGTAATGAACTAGTACTGGAGGAAGGTCCAATATACTTTGTTGAGATATTTATTCCGAAATTTCTTTTCCTTTTTCGGTGTCACCCACTACTGTAGCTTAGTTCAGAGAAAATCGACCGGCTGACTGATGAATTTGACAAACAATCTTCCCAATGCATTTTGCTATGTTAGTGCCCACTTATTTTATCGTTTTTTATTTTTCTTTAAAATTGTTTCTTTCTTTGTTCCAGATTCCTCCCATACGACGGGCGCTTGAATCTTTTGCAAAATGGCTTGGATAACAAACACCTTTCGTTCTTCGTTAATTTTAGTATTACTCTTTATAAGTTCAAGTAAGTATCATTAAACATAATAATATTATGTAACTATGTTATATACAATGATGCATGTCAGTGAGACATGGACATTGCTGAACAAGGGCGAATCAGGTGTGAATGCCGTTTAGATGAGATCGCGAGAATGATGTGTGGGAAAACGTTGAGAAATGAAGTGATTAGAGAGATGAGTGAATGTATGAGGGATATTGTGGTTGGAATGTAAAGTTTCTATTTAGATGTTGAGATAATGAGTGGCAAAAGGATGACTAAAGGATATAATTGGGTGAAACAAATAAAGTATAAAACAATAAATATAAGGCCGCTTCTATTCGTTAAGATTGAAAACCCCAACCAAAAATCAATAATAATATTGGACTGACCTGGATCGAACAGTCCTTCAAGAACAAGCGCGTTTCGGGCAAAAGGAACAGAAAAGGATGTATAATAAATTGCTTGATGTGACGGAATCAAAGACACAGTGTAGAAGTAGGGCAGTCTGTCGTTCCGTTCTCCTTGACTAGAGAGGATCCAGTCACCTAATGTTTGGTATCTCACGAAAGTGCTTCACGAGCAGGACTTACATATTTTTTACAAATTTTGATTCTGTCTATTCTTGGTAGGAGGCGCTATTGGAATGAAGGAACCCAATCACCCCGGGAGGGCTAATGGTAACCTTGAAAAACGGATCTAGGATGTGAAGTCATGAAATCTTATTGTTTAAAGTATTAATTGTCAATCATAATTACGAAATTTAATCAATCCTTCATATATTATCTAAGACAGATCATACATAACAAGTTTAGCGTTATCGTAATGGTTTTTGAAGTCACCATACATTCATTAGTTGAATAACCAACCGCTAGTGGAATAATTTGGTAAATTGATAAATTATGGTGTAAAATACTTACTAGTTTAAAGCAGTTTTACACTATCAGTTCATGACTCACAAACCTAATTCCCGGTTTACGTCATATAAAATAACTATAAAATTTGATAATGACATTATAATATACTATAATTTGTTTATTTGCATAGCTTAGTTAAAATTTCAGATTAAATTTGCCATATTTTTTATCGCTAGATTGGATTATAAATCATTTATGATGCGTGTGGAATGAAAAACTCCCGATGTTTCAGGCATAAAATTGAGAATGCTATATTTTTATTACAATTTGATAGAACGTGAATATATTCAAATCCGAGCAAATCTGTGGCCATGCATACGTTCAGGTTTTGGTAAGAAGGCAGCGTTATAGAGGGGTGTAATATGCGGTCTTAGGTTAAAAAACGCGATCGAAACAGTTATTCAAACATTTCTGTTAAATTAATATATCCTTATGAATGACATGTCAATTATTTAATTATTTATTTCATTGACACATTACATCATGGTGTATCTAACGTCTTATTACAGACTAATTGATGTAAGCATGCATTGCACTTAACATTTAGGTATTTCTATATGCGCAATGCGCATCCCTCATCGCGTAGGTGGGCTGTCATTTTCTTTATAGAAATTACTTCAAGGTCCCTCATAAACAGTGATAACTATGAATATGACATGACTCTTAAAAACTATAATGACAACTATGTATATGACTCTTGAAAACTATGTCAACTATGTATATGACTCTTGAAAAATATGACAACTATGTATATGACTCTTGAAAACTATGACAACTATGTATGTGACTCTTGAAAACTATGACAACTATGTATATGACTCTTGAAAACTATGACAACTATGTATATGACTCTTGAAAACTATGACAACTATGTATATGACTCTTGAAAACTATGACAACTATGTATATGACTCTTGAAAACTATGACAACTATGTATATGACTCTTGAAAACTATGACAACTATGAATATGAGTCTTGAAAAAATATGACGACTATGAATATGACTCTTGAAAAAATACTATATACACACAGATGTTGTTCATGTTATTCATGTGCTATTTCTTTTTATAATTTCAGCACTACAGACCAAAGAATTAGTGAAGTTTTCTACACAAGAAATAACCGTACTGGTCGATGAAACTCAATTGTTTCACGTCAATATTGTGTAAGTAGTAATTATTTTCTCTTTATTCAAATCTTGAGATATTTTAAAATATTTTTTTTTTTTTTTTGTAATTTTAAATTTATTCAACAACACGGAAGAAATTGCCCCTGTGTGCGTTAAATTGGTTGCTTAAATTATTTGATCACTATCAAATTTCGCAACATAATTTCAAAGTTGATAAAATTCCAGCCGAAATCCATTGCTTAACTGCTTAACATATCAATAATCATCACTGTTTGGTAGATTAATAACTGTCAATCAATTTCTTCTAGATCCTTCTTGTTTTCGAGAGGTCTTATCAAATGACATTTCGGCTGATTGTTAAGACTCTTTTGATAGTTTGAGCCGATGATTATTTTTAAACTAGCTGTCTTCCGTGGCTTAGCTCTCGCGTAAATTCTGGTAATAAGGCTCGACCAGAATTCTAGATTGCCCTGTTTAATATTCCCTATAGTTCATAATTTTATTCAATTATCCAATAATTGCTTGTTATTGAGAATCCGGTTGACATGATCGATTCTTCCCCATCCCTACACTCCATTGGGTGCCGGGAGTGTCACTATTCATTTCATCGATACCGAAAACTATGCATTTGACAAATTTCATATCTATCGGATTAATGGTATAGGAATGCATAGAGAACGCACAGACAAACGTCTACTTTTATAGTTTAGTCGATATGTGATATAATTTTATTTTTGTCATTGTTAATTGCATTATAAATAATTAGGATAACATGTATAATTCCACCAATTAGTATTATCAACACTTAATGTTTTGATAATCTTGTTGATGTGTCGATATTAAATTTTTAACACGTGCCTGTTGTATAAGTTAATAAAACTTAAGTACTAAATTATGGATTATTTAGAATCATTAAACGAACCATTCTGCAAGAACAGACACAATGATCACCACAAAATCATGAAAAGTTATTTTATTCTCTTCAAAACAGCAAGTTCGTAAATATCTGGCTGTTATATCAGTCTAACTTTGTAATGTTGTGAATGATGACTGAATATTGCTATCTATTTCATTTCATCGAGACCGAAAACTATGATCATTTCCAAAAGTAATCCACACTTGCGCATCTGTCTCTGACTACCCCACACTGTGTGGATAATTTAAATAAATAAATCTTTTCTATCCATAAAAAACCACGAAGTATAAAACAACACGAAAGGGTTAGCTGGTAGAAATTTGAACATTTCGATAACCTCGCCCTATTAAGCAAATAATGTCATGCATCTAAAATCCTATTTCTACAATCATATGTTTTCAAGAAGTCCAAGGGCCAGTTGCTCGACGAATAGTATCGTCGGCTAGTAACGGTAAGTAATATTGCTATCTCGGTTGCCCTTTTGCTTTTTGTTACGCTTGCAAACGAAATAACAATATTCCTTACCGTTACTAGCCGTTATACTATATTTTATATACTATGATACTATGTTGTTCTTCGAGCAACCGAGCCCAAATGATCTAAAGAGGATAAATTTCAAAAGATTATTTTTTATTTTTCAGTGGTGACTTGGATAAGACGTACACATTGAACTTCATAGAAGAACACCATCTCGTGAAACTTGTACCGGATTCGGTTGAGTTGAATCCTTCAGCCAAACAATATGATGTTTGTATGTTGGGGTTGAGTCCCGGACATGTAGATGTCATTGCAAACATCACTCCGACAGGGAGTGTATCGTAAGTATTTCAAACAATAACTTATTATTATATTACTACATTGGATAATATTATAGTTCCCATAAGCAGTTTACAGTTTTTACCTTTTTCAGTATAGTTAAGTTATGTATCTCAAATCAATTTTTTTTATATTGAGTCTTTTGCTGTATTATCTTAAAGTTACTCGTCTTAAGTCAGGTCTTGAGTCTGTGAGACCACATCTCGAGTCAAGTCTCGAATCTTTGAGACCACGACTTAAGTCTCAAATTTTTGAGACCATTATTCCAGTCAAATCTCCAATACTCGAGACTACATACTATTCGAGTCGAGTCTCAAATCTTTGCGACCAGTACTGAAGTCAAATCTCAAATCTTTGAGACTGTGACTCGAGTCAAGTCTCATATCTTTTAAATATATAACTACCAAATCTCAATTCAAGTCTCTAGTCGATCCAGTCATAATAAATGAAGTGTGATAAAATGAAAAAAAACTGTGTAGTTCTGGACAGGTTGCTGTTAAATTTTACTTGTATCGTCGTTCAATTTAATGTTAATACTGTCGGTCTATAGATGTTGAGAGAAATCTTAAGAGAAAATTTAATATGAATACAATGTTGCGTAAAATACTTATTGTTTTCATTCTATTGAGATTCATTAATAATAAATACGTGATCTTGTTAATATAATTTGTTTAATAAATTGCGTTACATATTTGACTTAATTTATTAAATAACGTCTGAGATGTTTTACTTTGTCTAGGATCTGTATGTCTATTTACATATTAGTTAGTGGTAAGGTGCCAAAGGAATCCATTGAAAAATTATGAATATCGAAAACACTATCAACTTAATATACCTTCTCCTCGTTCTTAACAGGCTTGGTATATCCACTGCTGGATATAGGCCTCATCGTAATGTTTTCATTCTCTCCTATGACTCGTCTTTCTAACTCTCTTTCTGTGGCCTTCTGACACCTTTTTTTTATATCTGCGCCCACTGGATTTACAGTCGAGCGCATCACCGACCAGGCTACTGACCACCTTTTTCGTTTACTCCATTTAATAAGCTTCAGTGTCCACCTACAATTATTTTATCGTGCAATGTACAAAAAAGAGTTCTATCCAAATGCCGGCATAAATTTTCCATTTTTTTTCTTTCTTACCAGTAGTAATTACTACCAATTCACTTATTTACTTATGTTCGCTTTGTAACAATTCAATAAAATCAGTTAAACCTAATTCCTCATATTACACTGCCCTACTTATTAGATTACAATGCATCGTTACAATATAACCTTACGTTAATATTAATATTCAATTGATTGTGACAAATCATTGCTATTATTGTCATTGACATGTACTCTACATTTTGCATTGAATCGATGATCGTCTCCTGAGATCTGATTAATTGTTCTTCTTCTCAGGTTTCAATCCAATGGATTTGTTTGCAGCAAAGAACACCTCGCTTTCCACTCCCCCCGGTCCTCCGCACAACGCTTCAGCTCCAAGTATGAGGAGCAGCTCATATCCTGGAGAACCTGCTCCATATATTCCTGTCGGGGTCGCCCTCTGTGAGTTGTCCCCTTGGTCATTCCCTCCATTACGGTGTGGAGGAGGTTTTCGTGTCGTATTGTGTGGCCTATCCACTTGGCCCGTCTCTCTGAGATTGTTTTGAGAAGGTGCCTTCCTTCTTCGATTCTGTTGAGAACTTCGTCATTCGTGATGTGGTCCCTCCAGGATATTCCTAGGATTCTTCTGTATGACCACATCTCGAAGGCCTCTAGTCTCTTTCGATCTCTTTCGGTTTGGCACCATGTCTCACAGCCGTACAATAGGATACTCCACACATAGGTTTTTACCAGTTGTTTGCGGAGCTTTATATCTATATTATGTGACTCAAAGATCTTTGCTTTTTTATTAAAAGCGAGTCTTGCTTGGTGTAACCGACTATCAACCTCTCTTCTTGTACGGCCATCCCAGGTGATCCTACTCCCGAGGTAGACAAACTCTTTGGTGTGTTTTAATGGGGCTCCAGACAACGCCACACTCGTTTGCTGTTCATTTCGGCTTACTGTTGTCACCTTTGTTTTGTCCTTGTTAATTTTCATATTATATTTAGTGTTGAGGACATTCTCCATGGTTTCTAATGCTTCTTGCAGTTCTTCTTCACTTTCCGCTATCAAAGCAATGTCGTCCGCAAACCTTATCATGTCTATTTTTTGCCCATGGACTCTTATACCTTTTCTATGGTTCATTCTTTCCCTGATTTCATCAATTGCATATTGTATATATCCATTAATAGCTCAGTCCTTTTGCAGCACGAAGTCGGCAAAATTAATAACAGATGGGACTCTATGCAGTATGATACCTTAGGGTGGGATGTTTCAGAATATCAGGCGTCCCCCCCGCCACACCTGACGCGTCACCCCCCTGGCCCCCCGAATAGGTCCCCCTACGTGGTTTTCATCTATTTATCAAAAAATTGTAACAGATAGAAGGAAAATGTTAAGGACAAAAATAGTCCTTAATAAATTCTCTACAAAATAGGTAAAGCACATTTTTTGATAGGACTAGTAATTTACCCGCAATAGCCGGTGAAAGTATCGTAATTTTTTAATAAGAACCAAATTTTTTTTATTTTACTCAAATTGCTGAAAATTCATAAGAGCTACAAGAAAATGGTCAAAGAATGAATTAATTGCTATAGTTTTAGCTATAAAATGAGCTATTATTTATTTTTGCACGGCTCATAGTTTTTGAGTTATAACATAAAATTCCAATGACAGAAGTCTTAAAAATGGAACTTTTCATACAATTTGTATTGAAATGCTGTGATATTAAAATTTAGGTTACGCCTGTTTTTCACAAGTATGTGAAAGATAAAAAATGTATTGGAGTATGACTGGATTTTGTAAGTATTTTAAGGTATAATTCTTTAGAAGTTCAATACACTTTTGCCAGCCATATTTCAAAGCCGTATCCCAGTTTTGCAGAAGGATTCGTCAAGATCATTAAAGAAGAAAATTTAGTGTATGTCTGTGTAAGATACGAGGTTCGGCTGAACACTTCGTAGCCCTGAGAAAAAAATGTACAGACCAGTTTAAGTTCATTATTGATATAGATAATTTAAACTTCATTAGGGCTATTTACAAAATTTGAGATCGATAGGACGACGCTGGCACTCTTGGCACCATTTTTATTTCAACGTGTTTGACATTTTTGTGAAAATGTGAAATTGTCAGCTGCGATCCGTGATAAAATATTATTTTATCTAAGGTCATAGACCGACACGAACCATAAAAGAAATATCGGGTTCATTAATGGAGTCTGTTCCATCATATGCCATGATTAGAAAGTAAGTGCCAGATTTTGAATGGGCACAGCAAGGTGTCAAACACAACCCTTGAAGCGGAAAGCAATAAAATGCAGTAGTTCTGGAGAACGTCGATAAAGACATGGATTAATTTTTCAAAGATCGCGGAATTATTAGTTAGGTGATAGCAGAGATTCCAGTGATCTGATTTTAATCAGTAGTGTTCATCTTAACTTCAGAACAGGACTTGTACAAACCCTCGAATCGCCGGGTGCCAATGCTTTTGACCCATATCCTAACCTTGAGGAATCCTTCTGGAAAACTGGGATAATGGCTTTGAAACATGACTGGCAAAAGTGCATTCAACTTCGAAAGGATTATATCTTGAAATACTAAAAAGACCCAATCATACTCCAATACATTTTTTATCTTTCACATGCTTGTGAAAAACAGGCTTAACCTAAATTTTAATATCACAGCATTTCAATACAAATTGTATGAAAAGTTCCATTTTTAAGACTTCTGTCATTGGAATTTTATGTTATAACTCAAAAACTATGAGCCGTGCAAAAATAAATAATAGCTCATTTTATAGCTAAAACTATAGCAATTAATTCATTCTTTGACCATTTTCTTGTAGCTCTTATGAATTTTCAGCAATTTGAGTAAAATAAAAAAAATTTGGTTCTTATTAAAAAATTACGATACTTTCACCGGCTATTGCGGGTAAATTACTAGTCCTATCAAAAAATGTGCTTTACCTATTTTGTAGAGAATTTATTAAGGACTATTTTTGTCCTTAACATTTTCCTTCTATCTGTTACAGTTTTTTGATAAATAGAGGAAAACCACGTAGGGGGACCTATTCGGGGGGCCAGGGGGGTGACGCGTCAGGTGTGGCGGGGGGGACGCCTGATATTCTGAAACACCTCACCCTAAGGTATCATACTGCATAGAGTCCCATCTGTTATTAATTTTGCCAACTTCCCCATACATTGATTTCCTAAAGTGACTGAACTATAAAGAGTACTGGTGATAGAGAGCAGCCTTGTCTTACACCTTGCCGTATATTCGCTTCTTTTTGGTCACTTCCGCATCTAATTAAGGCGGCTTCATTTTTATAGAGCGCGTAGATTATTCGTCTTTCTTTGAATTTCATCCCCATCATTCTCATTATATCAAATAGTGTTTTCCATTCGACTTTGTCGAATGCCTTTTCTAAATCCACGAAGGCAATGTAGGTGTTTTCATTGTGCCTGAGCCTCTTTTCCAAAATAATGCGTAACGACAGTATAGCCTCTCTGGTTTCCATTCCTCTTGCATATGCATATGCATTTGTAATGCATATGCATGAAGCATTTTAATATGATTCATGAGGCATTATACTCGTATATATGATTCAGTTCATTAGCCCATGTTCTGTCGTCTTAACGCGTCACGGAAAAAACATGCCATGTCAAGAAAAGCGAATTACTATATCAACGATTTTCATATTCGATGGTAGGCAGTTGTTGGCTCTAGTCAATTGACAGTCTAAAGCATGACTCAACTTGAGACTCGACTATTCAAAAATGTTATGAGAATGATTTTGTCTATGAACAATTTCACTGCTTGTCCGCACCACACAATTTCAATTAAAACGAAGAATAGCAAAACATTTGTGAAAAACCCGTCAACGATTTCGTTTTGTATCTGCTTATTTTGGACTCGATTCATGACTTGATCTCAAGCACTTGAGACTTTTCATTTATATATTCAAAAGTGTTGAGATTTCACTTGAGACTTGGCATTTATATATTTTGAGACTTAACTCGAGTCAGGTCTCAAAGACTGGAGTGACTAACACTGGGTATTAGTAAAACAAGCCGTTGTTAATTTTTCTTTTATTTTTCAGAGTGGACAATCTGTTTATAAAGGTGACTGTCCAGATATCTAATGCCATCTTCCACATCTCGGCTGTCATGGGATGGATCTACTTCCTGGCCTGGTCCGTCTCCTTCTATCCGCAGATCTACGACAATTACAAGAGGAAGAGTGTCGTGGGGTTGAATTTTGATTTTCTCATGTTGAATCTTGTTGGATTCGTTCTCTACTCTCTGTTCAATCTGGGTCTCTACTTTATACCAGAAGTCCAGGTGAGTTTATCGAACGTTATCCACTTTGCAACACCAGCTTTTATTCTATTCTATTCTATATCCTCACTCCGCATCCCTTGCGAGTTAGGCAGAAAGAACAGATCGCAAGACTTTCCTATCCTTTCACACACTTCAGGCTTCTGTCACATTTGTGCAATTCGTCGTACACAATCTACGATTCCCTTTTACTCAGAACAAGTCTGTCCTTGAGAATCTGGCCAAGCCATGTGGTTCTTGTACGGCCGCGTTTCCTCACACCTATTCTTCAAGTTTTGTACCTTAAAATATTAAAATAGAGTGTACTATACATACATGTTATTGTAGTGTTGTTTTTCATGTGTATTCCGATACAATAACCCTGAACAAAATCATATGTTTTGCTCGTTGAATGTCCAATCGCATTTAGTATAAAATAGGCGTATAATCATATGGCGTTTTTAATTTATTTATACAAGTGTGTATATTGTGTGGTATTGTGAATTATTGACTGCCAATGATAAGAAAATTGTTAATTGAATGGTAAAAAAAAGACTAAGGGCCGGTTGCTCGAAACACGATAGTAATCGTAGATTACCATTGCTGTTACTGATCAGTAAACGCATTAAATGTGTTGCTTCAAAATACCGATGACGACTAGTTAAAAAAAATGCTATATTAACGCTGACATTTTCTTTGCCTAATATTGCATCACGATATTGATGTATTTTTATGCTCTTTTTACGATATTCAATATAAACTGCATATTATATATTCCATTGCCAATACGTGATGATTGATAAAAAATACTTCCTACTATTTGTTCAGTAAGATGAATGACACATTTTTGCTCATTCAATTATTGTCTAAGATCCCACCGCTAAAAAAACGACCCATCTGTTATGTAATTGAAACGTGATTTAAATCAAAGTTTAGGTACACGTAGGGTCATACATTGCCTCTGGGGTCACCCGCACACATGAAAAAAAATCTCAAAAAAAATTCCCACATCTTTTTCAACCACAATAACCATCAAAATCCTGAAACTTTTTTGGAAAACAAAAAATAAATCAGGACTAACTGAAAGTTAATACAAATAGGCCAATTTATAGTGGTGGGATCTTGACTATTAAAACTGTGTTTTCTATAATGTACTTTGTAATGATTGCAGGATGAATACTTCAGAAGGTATCCCAGGGGGCTGAACCCAGTGCAAGTGAATGATATCTTCTTTGCATTGCACGCAGTGTTCGCTACTTCGCTTACAATTGTGCAGTGCGTAATTTACCAGGTTACTACATACTAATATTAGTACTAATTCTTGTTATAATACATTTGAAAATTTGTGGTATTACATTTTTGTCATTCCACAACTTCTCTTGGCAACAATACTTATAACAAGATCTTTTCATTTGCTGTTTTGAGCCAAATATCTTATTTCACGCACAACAATATTTATACCATAATTTTCTTATTAACAGTAGCACTGATAAAAATTTACTATAATATTAACCCTCCAAGACCGAGAACTATATTTAGCGATATTCTTTATGTTTTTTCACGTTTTCCTATTCTAGTATGTATAATTTGATACTAAAAAATAATAAACAAAATCTAACGTTTATAGGAGGGGCTAGGGGGGGTGTGACCTATAGGTCACACTCGGCCTTAACGGGATCAAATTAATTTGTATGAGAAATTTATTGTCTCATACATTGCATTACATTTTTGGTCTTTAGAGAGTAAAATGAAACAAATAATATTTTGGTTAACATTTTAATAGTTAAGTAGTTATTTTGATAATAAAAAAAAATATTAAAAAATCATTAACATTTCACTTTTTTGATACTTTGCGTAATATTTAATACAAGGACCAACATTGTCGAGCACTCAATGGACTTATTTCTTCATAACTACAATTTTTTTCATAGTCAAACTGGTTTGTCGGGATGTGCACAAGGTCCCATTCAATCCATGTACTTTTACTATCCGTTACATATACCGATACTTGAAAATTATCTCCCAAACGACGACGATTCGTACAAACTATTTCGGTAGCCACAGACAATTGCCGCCTACAGAGATTTTTTATGCATCCGCCCTCGTCTTTTTCTGCCCTATCCTTATCTATTAAGATATTTGAATCGGAAGAAGCAATAAATTTGTCAGTAACACCATCTATCTCGCCACCTCCAGTGTCGTCCATATCATTTTCAAGTATATGGGAAGCTTCTTCGACTAAAAACCCATTATGAAGGGGCAATTTTTAACAATAAAAACAATTCTAAGATCCAGATTGTAATTCTAATTAATTTAATGAAGTATGAAAATGATTATAAAGACATTTTGATAAATTTTGGTTATAGGCATTTTTTTAGTATTTTTTGCAATTTGATATCGTTAAGGCCGAGTGTGACCCTAAAGTCACACTAACTTTTGAGGCTAATAACTAAAAAAATAAATATGTTTTTTGAAATGCAATGCATATTGTAGTTACCCTGTAGTATCTTAAAAAAATATTATCAATAAAAATAGCAATAAAACAATTAGGTAAAAAATTAAAACACTTTACGTATTTCAGGGTCGACATTTATTTTTTGGGTAAATTCAAAACAGCACAGCCACGAGCACACGCTTTTTTCCCGGCTTATTACAACTCTAGAATTTTCGGTAGTGTTTTGTCAATCAACCGTGTGAATATGAACTCCAAAAAGTAAAGAATAAGAGTGGGGGGAGGCAATAAGTATACCTACTACAACTGTGACTTTACGGTCACAGTCGGTCTTGGTGGGTTAAAATTGTGGAATATGTAAGTTGTTTAGCTGGATATAGACCTCTTCCGTTTGTTTCCAATTTCTTCTGTCCCTCGCCTTTCTGACCCACTGCCTACCCGCTACCGAGGTCACGCCTTCTGCCCATCTTTTCTGGGGTCTACCGACACCTCTTCTGTTTTCCCATGGCCTCCACTTTACGAGTCTGGGTGTCCATCTATTTTCGTCTTGTCTTGCTATGTGCTCTGCCCATTTTTTCTAGCTACTCATTTTTAATGCCGTGAAACATAACCTCAATTTCTTATGTTTGTCTAAGCTGCCGATGACCTGTATCTATTGTCTCAGCAGCACATGATCGTTGATTTATGTCGCACTATGGCAATATATTGTTTATACAATTCGCCGTGCGTACGCAATGTCATTGACGCCTCGAATCCGTAGTGTCGCCTTAATAACATACATTTTAGTGTTGAAAATCTGAATATATTTGACGTCAAATTGTGTGAATAACTCAGACTTATTGACTTACTACCACACTTGTGTTTGTTCAATTTTAATTTGATAAACGTGTAATTAGTATTAGAAAAACTTATATTTCTGTATACATTAATTATTATCGGACAATGGTTACTAGTATAAATGCACATCGCAAATGCATCCTTGCGTGTGATGGATTTTTATGTAGCATATGTCAAAACCAGGTTTCTACCACCGCCACCTTGACATTTCTCTCTTTCTCTAGCCATTATGTAGTATTAATACATAAACGTTATAGGCTAGGTTGCCATCACCGTCGCTAAAGAAATGTATGAAATAACAGTCCCTTAACAACAAGTATGACGGACCACGTATTATATTCTGTTACATGATTTGACAGGAGTGGTGGTCCTGTTTGACCATTATACTATGTTGCCGACTGTAACAGCACGGCTAGAGTACCTATTTTAGGAGGCGATGGACCATCGATTTGTTTTATATTTTTTTAAGATTCACATTATTTTTTTTTTTTTCAGCGAGACAACCAGACAGTATCGTACACTGCACGTGGCATCATGTCACTGTTTGGCGTGGTCATTATAGTGACTTTGATATTAGCCAGCACTGCCGTGGTCACGTGGCTGGACTTCCTATACTACTGCAGTTATATTAAACTCACCATCACCCTCATCAAATATGTGCCGCAGGTTCGTTTATTGTATTACCATAACATAATATATTTATCCATCTTATCCATTATGGTTCTTTAAATATCATTGATAAATATCATGATGTATATCTGGTCTTTATTGCAAAATATTGGATTTTTTAAATTTTATTTCCGGCGTAATACCAGATTTGAATGAACTTGAGGTTTCGCTGGTACATATCATGATATATATCCAATTTTTATTATAAATATCGTATATTAACGAACTCTCTATCAAAACAAATCCAAGGCTTGTTTTTATCTGATATTTATAATGAATATCAGATATATCTCGGAGAACCCTTACGGTTCTTTAAAATTTGATTTCTTTTCATAAATATTGGATATACATATCGCCGCTCGCTTTTTACTTTGACTTAAGCGACACAGGGTCAACTTTTCAGGAGAGCGATTTAAAGTTTAAAAAAAACAGAAAAACCCTGATAACTTTTTTATTTATGAACCGATTTAAATAAGTTGTATGGGGGTTTTGTTGATGGGTTTTTTTTTCTATTTTTTAGTATATAATGTTAATAAATATAGTCTCTTTTGTGTGAGTTAGATGGCGCTTAATGCCTTAATGCCTAACCTAATATTTAGTATAATTCGAAATTTATTAATTCAAATCAAGTAAATTACCACTTTTCTTAAAATCATGAAAATTCAAAATGACTAACATGCCATTTGTACTCTTCCTCCAAAAAAACAAAATGACTAACACGTCATTTATATATATTTTCTAATAATTCAAAATGACTAACACGCCATTTGTACTCTTCCTCAAAAATATCAAAATGACTAACACGTCATTTATATATTATTTCTAAAAATTCAAAATGGCTAATAGAACTTTTTGTGACAAACTGTATCAAGCAGAATGCCTAAATTAGCACTGAAAATAAAATCGTTATAATTCAAAGTGATTAATGCAACCATGTTTTCCAAACACTTCCAAGTTAAAATGGCTAACACACAAACTCTTGTATTTTATAAAGAATTTTGTGAGTAATAAAAACTGAAGATCAATGTCTTGGAACTCTAGGTATTCATCTTCATATCTGTTTAAAAAAAGAAGGAAAGTAAAAATTTTCTAAATATATTCTTTATAAATATTTCTTAAATATATTCTAAATAGGTATATACGTTCGCGCCCATCGCACACAAAAGCAACACATGTATTGACAATGAATTTGTTAGTTGAACGACCGATAATAATATTTTCAAACCTTATAATTCTGTTTCAAACATCTTGTCTTAAACGACGACAGATGTACCAAATATCAGCTATTGTTATAACCGCAAAAATACTAAAGTGCAAATTCAATTATAAACAATTACTAAGAATGATTAACGCATTACATAAAATTAAAAAGTAACAATCTACTGTGACTAATGGCCATTTTTATTTAATTCAGTATTTAGTAGAAATGACTTAAAAGACATGAAACGACTAATATCCAAAATTCAAAAAGTCTAAACGACAATTTAACATTATTTAGTATCATGTAAATGTGACTAAACGTAGAACATGTTTAGATTTAATATTATACGATTTGACTAAAGTGCATCTGTCTAAATAATTTTGATAAGTCAAAAAAGCTAAAGCGCCACTCGCATTGTTTTATGTGTTATGTTTGTTTTTCTTATAAACCAAGCATTCATGAATTGGGAAAATTTAGCAAAACAAAGCGCCATTCGCGATTTATAAGTTGTAATTTTCGTCGCTTTACCTATTTTTTGAAAGATAAAAGTTGGTTTTTTATTTGACTAAACGACCAAAAAAGCTCTCTAATTGACCTTGAACTTGGACCATTCGACGCAGCTCGTCGAGACGATTCCAACGATATATATAACTCATTTTATACCTAAGTGGCGCTTAAGTCAAAGTAAAAAACGAGCGGCGATATAATATATCAATGGTATAAACTGATTACCAGTGATAAGATATTTATCCATTTGATTGTTTTCCAGGCGTACATGAACTACAGAAGGAAATCAACGGAGGGATGGAGTATAGGAAATATCTTCTTAGATTTCACTGGCGGCATGTTGAGCATGCTGCAAATGATACTTAATGCTTACAACTACGATGATTGGGTCTCGATATTTGGTGATCCCACTAAATTTGGACTCGGTCTCTTTTCCGTGTTGTTTGATATATTCTTTATCCTTCAGCACTACGTATTTTACAGGTATACACAACATTTTTATACAGTTTATTTTTGTTTAATTAAAATCAGTTCCTGCCAGTATACTAGGTTTAGGTTCTCGATTATCTAGGCCATGAATTAATTAATACATAAGCGATATTTGAAGCAGGCTTAACTAATATTTATCATCAATATTTATCATTGATATTTATCATCGATATATATCATTGATATTTATCATCGATATATATCATTGATATTTATCATCGATATATATCATTGATATTTATCATCGATATATATCATCGATATATATCATCGATATATATCATTGATATTTATCATCGATATATATCATTGATATTTATTATCGATATATATCATTTATATTTATCATCGATATATATATAATTGATATTTATCATCGATATATATCATTTATATTTATCATCGATATATATCATTGATATTTATCATCTATATATATCATTGATATTTATCTTCGATATATATCAGTGATATTTATCATCAATATGTATCAGTGATATTTATCATCGATATATATCATTGATATTTATCATCAATTTATATCATTGATATTTACATAGATATATCAGGTATTTCTTACAAATGTTGAATCTCAATAAACCGTAAGGGTCCACTGATATCATATTAATCTAAACTAAGATACTACATTGGTGACAAAGTTTTTAGATCAGTGGTTTATTCGTATTTTTTTAAAAAGACTGAGATAGTCGAGAATCTAGCATAGTAATTCTTTCTTTTTTCATCTTCCTTTGAACTGCATTTTGCTTTTTCAAAAAAAAAAACAAGCCAATTTTTATAGCTAGGTATGCTGAAATTTAATGAAAAATGTTTTCTTATGTACTCTATCATTTATTGCTTTTTAAAATCTGTGGTATTGATCGCTTATTAATATCCCATATTTTGACGCTTTTTTATAGTTTTATTGCGCTTTTTTTTTATATTATTAACACATCTCGATACCTCAATTTGCAAATTTGACAATTCTTCTTATGAAAACTATGTAATGGGACAATTTTACATTATAAAATTTGCTAATTGAGATATCGAATTTATGCTTCATTATATTTATTTTATATTTTTATTTAATTTGTCCTTTTTTTAGGGAAGCTGATAAAGTATATGATCTCAATGGTACAGTGTAGTCTCCTAGTACCTGATACCACCTCTCTATAAATAAATAATTAGCACCTAATTACTTATTGTAGACCCTAGCCTATATCCTAGTTTTATTTTTATGTATTTTTTTATGCTTAACAATACAGTCGAACTTGGTTAAAGCGAACACGAAGGGACTGCATATATTTGTTCACTATACCCGTGAAGGGTCTTCGTTATAGCTGTGACGATTCACGTACAAAATTTCAACAAATGTCGACAAAAATTCACAATACCCGTGATCGCTATATCCATATTCGACTGTATTACAAAAATGCTTATTCCTGTATTTGTTATGTAAGTAGTATATTTAACCATTTTGACAGCATCATAAATTCATAGAAATTAATGTCAATACTTAAAGATGGCCGCCGTCCATAGATTACAGCCTTGTAATCATAATGCTGACTGCATACCACAAATTTGTGGCATTTAGTTTTAAAATCCGAACAACACCGAACCAAGCAATAAACGAGTTAAGTACGGCTTAATGAAATAGTCAGCTTAGAACTCCATATATCTAATTTATGATAGGGATTAATATTTTTATATCCGCTTGGATTAAGCGACACTTATCTTAAGCTCATAAAGTATGCGATATTAATTTTTCCATACTCAACATTATTTTTAGCTCAAATCCTCATTTTTTATGATATCACTGTCTTCCTAAGAACCGTGATTAGGCCAAAAAGCTGAAACTGAGATTATCCCTAAAAATATAGCTTCGTCCATATACGTGAAATAGGGTGTTGAAAATAGGAGCTATGTATGGAAATTGATTGATTGGTATAGATGTATCTAAGGTTAAAACACCCGCATTTTGATAAAAAAAAACTCAATGCCAAAAGTTGGCTTAAATGTGATTCTTACTTAGGAATAAAGTGGAATTTATGATGTTGAAACTCAGTGAAAAAACATTTAGTTTTATACCTGTACGTAATTTTTTTTGTACAATTAGTATACATATCATTATCTGGTATTTTTTTATAGTATTTTATCTAGTTGTAGTGGAATTACTATTAATTTAAGTAGATTTTCGTGTTATCATGTTTAAAGAATTAATGCAATTGATAATTATGTTTGTTAGGGAAGAGAGCCCTTCTACGATTACAAGAATATTGAATTTTTGCTTAGGAAAATGAAATTTCCATAAGAATATCGTTACGAAGAAGTGAATGAAAAAGCGTTCCACGCAAAGAACATTTGACAGGTTAATTGTACGAAGTCCCTACGGTCAGAAAATTTTATTTACCTACTCTTTCTTTTGATTTAATAAGTAGATAGATAAATATAATTAAATAGATATAGGTGCCAGTGGCGAAGATGGATTTCCATCGGGAAGCTGGGACTAACATATTTTATCAGATTAGCAATTATTATATGCCTTTTATTTTTACGTATTATTTTGAGAGATGCTACAATGGTGTGAATAGATGTTTGCTCTAGAGATTTGCTATTCAAAATGTGGATGACAAGTGCACAGTTGGTGGGAGCACAAGTCCCCCAATTAGAAGGCTGCTGGGTTAGAATCCCGGCGCTAACTTCTGCACTTCACGATACAGGCTTTCTGCCCAGTTAGTGTAAAGTGATTCTTTAAAGAAAATCTCCACTATTTATAAGGTTGCCAGATGTCAGGTTTTGGACTGGATAGTCCGTTTTTTATTGCAACTGTCCGGTTGAAAAAATCTTGGAAAACCGGACAAAGAGCTGTCTGGTTTTTTCGGTCTGACTGTTTATAGCAGTGTAGCCATATTACTATTCTGTGATTCTGTTTTAAGATGATTGTAATGTTGCCGACAGTGGGAAAAGAATTGAAGAGAACTCGAAGGAACTGAGATTTTATTTGTAATTTAGTTTATTTGCCATTATTATTGTTTTTATTTTAGGTTATATATTTCTAACCTTCACGTAATAGTACTAAAATTAACATTAATTAGTACAAAATTAACATAGAGTATTATATGTGAAATTAACATAGTTATATTTTTAGTATTATATTGTTATATTAAAAAATTATGTATACGAAGAAGTGTACGACACTACGAACATGTGATTAAAGCAAAGGATGCGTGCAATGTCTGTCCTCTCTGCCCGAAACCGAAAGTCAAATGACAATGTGATGAATATTTTGTCATGAAAATTAAAACAAATTGTGTAACACTATTAGGCATTTATTTGATTTAACCAGAGTTCACTAATACCATGTGATATATACCATGATAAATATCAGTGATATATATCATGATAAATATAAGTGATATATTTCATGATAAATATAAGTGATATATATCATGATAAATATCAGTGATATATATCATAATAAATATCAGTGATATATATCATGATAAATATCAGTGATATATATCTGATGTTTATTTCAAATATCGGATTCAAAGGAACTCTGGATTCAACTAGCTAATAGATTATTGTTGTATAGAATTCCTAAGTTTGTTTTTTTTGTTATGTAAATAATATTTAATGTGTTGATTGTTAACTAACTGGTTTAATTATAATTATTCGAGCACCGATTCCAGTCATTTACCGAAATGTATTCCGTATTGGCTTATAATTTGAGAGTAAGTATAGACGCTATTGATTTTGATGCTTTTTGTTATTAACGGTGTAAAAAATTAACAATTTCCTAAACTTTATACTATCAAACACAGAAATCTTTGCCCTTTCTGTACAGCCTGATTTACCTGAACTAAAAAGGTTAATAGGTATTTCAGGACGGCTTGATGGAAAAAAGACTTCTGATTTTGATGCCACACCTAATTCCAATGTTTTGTTTTGAGCTTTATTTTACTTTTTTTTTACTGGCAAGATTCGCTACATTTATTTCGTAAGAAAATTAAATACCTATTCGGTGCACATTTAGGATTTGTCAGTATTTATCTTTCAGCACGGAGAATGAGAGAAGAAAGTTTAATATCATTATCGAGAAACCCGTCAGAATGGACGATCTTCAATTACCCAGTGAGAGAGAGATGGAGAGATGACATTGTCAGAGTTGCGTCAAGCATCAAACCTAAGATATTAAATTTATTAAGTTATTTTATTTATAAGTTTAGTATTATTATTATACTTTATTATTTATACATTCTTTATATTTGCATGTTTTATTTTTATAATAAAAGTATTAAAAAAAAACAAACACACTTCCCTGAAACTTTTTCTTCCCAGAGAGTATTGATTTTTTGAGGCAGTTTAGAAGTTCATTGAAAACCAATATTTATCATAAATATATATCGTGATATATATATCAACGATGTATTACATCAGCAAACCGTTATGGTTCCCCTTATTGGCAAACACTTATAAATCCGACATTTATACAAAATGTCTGATATATATCATGATAAATATTGGATATATATCGTGATAAATATCAACGAACCCTTTTGGTTATTATTATAATCACAAATAAATTTATGATAAATATCGGATATATATCGTGGTATATATCAGTGAACCCTAGTAAAATTATAATAAACGATTTCACTTGTTAAATTATCTGTGCTACATTTGATTTGAATAAATAAAGTAAAATAAAATGTTTCCAAATGGAAACAATAACACTGATTTTGACCTGTAAGAAGTCTAGATTTCTTGTTCTCCTGTTACATTTACAGTTCGTAATAGTAAAAATGTAGCGTAGATTTTTAACAGTGGAATCGTGAAAAATATATGACTCAATTTAGTAGAGAACTTATATTTAAGTGTCAAACTGACTCGTAAATTAAAGAGAGAATAAAACAGTTTTTACAACAGTTTTTTTATAAACCTATAAGAAGGTTGCATAAAAAAGTTCAGTTTGGCACTTAAGAAATACTATCATTTAGAACGGTATACAAAATTTACTATAACTCTCACAATCAGTAGTATTAAATGTAAGCAAAATTACATTCTATAAGCAAAAAAGGCTCAGTACTGCCAGTAATCAAGTACTGATAAGTGCCATTGTATATTTTTTTTATATGGCAAGACCAAATTATAATACAAAAGTCTAAAAAAACAACTTTTATAAAGCACCGAATAAACATACTACGTTAGCGGAATGTTACCATTAAAAATTTTTTTTTTTATGGATTTTTGTTCATAAAGGTTTGACAGTCTCTGGTATTTCATGGTGCTGCCATCTGTTAGCCTTGATCAGAACTAAAATGACGCCATCTGTTGATTTATTGACTAAGTATTATTTATCTGATATAAGATTTATAGATCGCAGTCTTAATCAATTATTGTTTACACACCTGTACTAACTTCATGTGTATTGAGTGTTGCTATATAAAATAATTCTTATATATAAAATAATTCTTATAATTCTTATATATATATTCTAGCATCAGTGTTTCCATATTAATAAAATGTGTTGCCATGTGAAAAAAAATACTACTTATATTTCATATTTTTTTCGATACAATTATTTTACCAAATCAAAATTGTTGAACTGCAAATTCGTAGATTAGGATAAAAACAACTTAGGCAATTTATTTTGTTCACCCTCTCACTCTGTATCCCTTGCAGCCTAGGCAGAGAGGACAGACTGCTCAATCCGTACAAATACTTCTTGCTTCAGTCACATTCGTGTAATTCGTCATACGTGCTCTACGATTCCGTTTATTAAAAACACATCTGTCCTCGAGATGATAGCTTTTTAGTGTGTGTCTTTTTCTGTGTATTTTTTTCTTTTTTTATATTATTATGTACTAATTCAGGTTAGCTGGCAGAGATCGCAGCAGTACAATAAGCTCGCCCTAGTGAACAAATGTTTTAGCATCTATTACTTGCTCACATATTGCTGTATTTTGTACACAACTTTAAAAAAGTAGTTATCTGAACAGATATACAGCAAAGGATAGACATTCTATCAGGCTGATGGCTGATCATCGACTGGTTTAATGTGATCACTTTACACTTAAGTAACATTCGCCAATTCCAGTCTATCCATCTGCAGCGGCCGGGAGTGATGTATCCATGTGAAGTCCATCCTTTGCTATATATCTGTTAAGATAACTACTTGTTATTTTAAGTACGACATGTAGAAATCCAATGTTTTTAACAAAAAAAAATTGTGATAATCAAAAATAAAATGTGGTTCTTGGACCACATTTTTTTCACATTCTATTCAAAAGTGGAAGTCTTTGTATTAACATACATTTATTTATTGTTTCAGAAATCAACCACCGTATATGGAAGTACCGGGTGATGTTATCGTTGACTCAGAACCTCCGAGACCAGAAGAAGTTATATGATGATTAAAAAAGCTGTATTCTAAGAAAAATTTAGTAAAAATTAGTTAATATCAACTGCAGTTGTATGGAGTAACCAGTAAAATTAGTTAATATTAATTGCATTTGTATGGAGTAACCAGCAAAATTTGTTAATATTAACTGCATTTGTATGGAGTTACCAGTAAAATTAGTTAATAATAACTGCATTTGTACGGAATAACCAGTAAAATTAGTTCATATAAACTGCATTTGTATGGAGTAACCAGTAAAATTAGTTAATATTAACTCTATTCCTATGGAGTAACCAGTAAAATTAGTTAATATTAACTCTATTCCTATGGAGTAACCAGTAAAATTAGTTAATATTAACTGCATTTGTATGGAGTAACCAGTAAAATTAGTTAATATTAACTGCATTTGTATGGAGTAACCAGTAAAATTAGTTATTATTAACTCTATTCGTATGGAGTAGTCAGCGACAGGTGTACGACTGTGCACTATCTTGTCAAAGAAGACAAACATCCCCTGACGTTTACTCCTACTTGTGAAAAAGCATCACAATCAGGGTTCGTTAAAATTTCCATATTTATAACAAATATTGTATACTAGCTGTAATCCGTCTGTGTTTGCGGGGTAGGCAGAGAGAACAGATCGCCAGACCCTATCATTACACATATAATTATTGTAGGTACATTTAAACTTATATGTCAAATTAAATTTTTGTTTGCGTTGAGGAGTGTGTATTAAATAGGGTGGTCTTACTTTCTTTCCTCTGCCAATCCCGCAAGGGATATATACATAGATATAATTTACGACATGCCATTTCTGTAATGGATATAATCTTCATAATATTCCCCACAATGTCTGTGATATTTTATCTTACTTAGTCAAAGTTATAAGTCATTATAAACTACTATTACACAATAAATTACAACTATTGTATATTTTTTCTTACTAATTGTTACCTATGTTATTATTTAAGACATAAACATGTTTATTTAAATATGTTTTGTTTTATTCGAACTGTTAACCCAAACAACCACAAAAATTTGTTATTTTTTTCATCAATTTTAATGTGCTAGATGTAAAAATATTTTATTTATGGAATATTTTTTAGAATTGATACTCAAAAATACACAAAGAGCCAATAGTAACTGAACATGTGAAAAATTGCATCGGTAAAAAGAAGATTACTCAGTTAATACTAAAGATATAGTCTTATGACTTAAAACATGGATAAACGAGAATATCTGGTGGTCAGAAATCTTATTTTAGTAAATTTTGTTGATAAAAAAATAATTTCTAAGTTACCTCTGAAATTCACTGAAACTTGAGATTATTCCAATAGTTTGTTGGATATAGTGCTGGAATTTGGTTGATAAATTGTTCAATGTAACTCTCAGTGAATGTATTTATTTATTTATTTATGTATTGCATACACGGCGTAAGCCATTAACAATAAAACACAAACAACAAAACACCATTAAAACGATCAATTAAAAACAAAAGAACCTAAGTAATTTTTAAAAACATCCTTTAATCATGTAAACATAAAATTATACCACAAACAAAAAATACACACTCTACAAAAATATTTCAACAATAATTTTCTAATCGAAGCATGACAGTACAAAAATATAATAAAAGATTAAAAGCACTAAAATATATAAAATGAAAACATGTAGGTAAATATAAAATAAATATGTAGTATTAACAATACGAGTATCGCAAAAATAGGCAATTTCGTAACCCGTAATAAATAATACCTAATAATGGAAATGAGTCATAGTTATAAAAACAAGAAATGATATTAAAATTATATACAGAAAATCCCGTCAACAATTAAAAAATACAATTGCATTAAAATAATATTTAAGTACATCAAAATTCAAGTATGTGCAAGTACATGGTTGAGTACATGGTTGGCGCAGTTGGTTGAGGCGGCGGTCTCTCGAGCGGGAGGTGCCAGGTTCAAACTCCGGCGCTGGCGATGTATTCCACACTTTGCGATACAGGATTTTAGCCTAGTGCAAGGTGTGCGGGAAAGTATTTGGGTTTGTGTATGCAAGCCCAGATCCTTTTTTTAAAAAAAAAAAAAAAAAAAAAGTAGTTACGTATAATAAAAATGGTCAAGTGGATATTTTTTTGATATTCAGTCCCCTTTTCATACAATGAGCCAAAATCAATTTTGTCGCTTACTTTAATCTTATTTTGCTCTTACACTCTCAATAAAATTTGAAAAGATTGAAACGATGATATGATGGCTAAGCTTTGTAATCTCCCTGTTTTTCTAAGAGGAATCTTAAAGGGCAAAGTCATTAACGTAATGATGGAATTTAGTTTAAAAAAGATATGTGGTTTGAGATTTTTTTATCATAGAAAAAATACGTTATCTATTTTCTGATAACATTTTTTTTAAACAAACCATAATTATGTATTTTGATGTCAATGCCAATTGATTTGTGGTTTTCACACGAATTTTTAATATGTAGTTTGCTCGTTAATTATTAAACGTAAATAAATATCATATTGATGTTCATTGAATATGGAAAAATATAAATACTTGCAAATTACTGGAAGATGCCATAGATTGTTTTGTGAATCTGTGCGAGATGCCGTCCTCAGAAAAAGTGATTGTGGTAAGAAAATTATTAATTTTTATGAATTATTTGTTGATTGATTTTATGCATAGCAATTAAATTTGAGTTATCTATTGGTATACTTAACTAGTTAGTATTTTTTAAGATTTAAGATTTTTTGTATTACTGTCTGTTTGTTTAATGAATAAAAAAAATAAAAATGCCTTTATTGGGACTGAGTTTGACAGTGGAATCCCACTGCACACCCTGATTTTTTTTTTCATTTTAAGAAAAAATCTGAGCTTGCATACACAAACCCAAATACTTTCCTGCACACCTTGCACTAGGCTAAAAACATGTATCGCAAAGTGTGAAATACGCTAATTCACTACTCCCTATCATAACTCAGGCTTTTCTAGTTTACCGTGAATCATCCAAACATGTATTTATTTTTATTTTGAAAGGTTTCAAATATGTTTCACAGGTTCTCATCCCGGTTATTTTCATATTTTTTAGGTGACTGGAGCCAACAAAGGTATTGGTTATGGAATTGTCAAAGGATTATGCCAACGTTTCGATGGAATAGTTTATCTTACAGCCAGGAATGCTTCCAAAGGTGAACTTGCTGTTAATAAACTGAGCGAGGTAATTATATTCTATTCTATCCCCTCATACCGTGTCCCTGCGGGTTAGACAGAGAGAACAGAATGCCAGTCTGCACTATCCTTGTAGACACACTCCTTGCTTCTGTCACACTGGTGCAATTTGTAATAAACACTCTCCGATTCCTTTTGCTCAAAATGCGTCTATCCCTAAAGATGTAGTCGACATGATCGGTCCAGGTTATTCTCATCCAGCCGGGCATATATATCTTTTTAGTCATCCCATCATCATTCATTCTCACAACATTCTCAAACGATTTAAAATTATTCACTTTCATTCTAGTCCCTATATACATCTTATTGTCACTCATCTCTTAACAACCTCATTCCTTATACTATCTCTCAGTGTTTTCTCACACATTCTTTTTAACGACCTCATTTCTACTTCATCCAACCCTAATTAACCATTATTTTTACAAAGAAGTATCTGTGATTAAAATATTGTCGAAATAATTGCGAAATTAAATGCTCCAGTTGGGGCAATACAAGTTGTCGAGCAATTATTGCTCGAAATATTGCCCGTGTAAGAGAATCTTATGATTTGCATGTAAAATTAATATATTTCTTCAATTTTCAGTTGGATTTGAATCCCCACTTCCACCAGCTAGACATTGCTGATCATGCCAGCGTCATGCGCTTTGTGAAACACATCAAGGAGACACACGGAGGGATCGACGTACTCATCAACAATGCGGGTGTACAGTTTCCTGTAAGTTTTATTCCAGTCTTCCAGTCGTCTAGGAATGATCTATAATTCTGATTGATTTTAATCACTTTTGCATGGATCACCAGTTCCTGAATACATGTACCTATGACAATTCGTGTGGTGATCGCGTCACTTGTGTATTTAGATGGTTCTCCATTGGGTGATTTCACTTTTGATCGGGGAATTTTTTGGCAAAAGTGAACCATGTATTATTGGTCAGTGGATCAATGACGTATATAGCCTTTTATTTCGAGGGGGGGTGAAGTAGTATTTTACTTTGGGTGGAACATGAAACCCCTATATTCTACCGCTTAGCTGTGTAGGCTAGCAACTGAGGCGAAATGAAATAGATATGTTACTGTTCTACCAGTATCCATTGGATTGCTATTTAGCGTATGCACCAACCATCTTTTTGACTTGCTAACATTGACTTTTTACTAAGACAAGCATAGGGTAGATGGCGTTAGTGTCACAGCATTTTTTTTTTTTTGTACTTGTCGATGTGTAATTATTTATGTATTTATCATTCTGTAAATGAATGATCAATCAGTCCATCCTTTGCTGTATATCAGTTAAGATCACTACTTGTTTTCCAACTACAAAATCTATAAAACCCCATGTCCCACAGACATTCCAAAATGGTCTTACCGTTTAGAAGAATAGTATCTCAAGTGTGTTCATTATTCTTTCATTATTTGTCTTTCAGAAGCCCTATTCAGAACCAGAACTGGCAATCGCAGAAAAAACAGTATACGGTAACTTTGGCAGCGTAAGAGACTTTACCAGTGACATGGTTTGTGTTATGAGAAAAGGAGGAAGAATTATCAATACCTCTTCAGGGTATGGTCTCCTGATCAATATTCCATCGCAGAAGATTAAGAGCGCTCTAGGTAATCCTTCACTCACTCTGCGACAACTCAACGGCATGGTGGATGATTATATGTGGTAAGTTTTACTTTTGAACTTAACTTCATTCTTCTTCTTCATGTGCCCTGTCGGGTCCCCCCAACGTTGGCGATCACTTAGGCGAACTTGTTTCTGTCCTGCGCCGCTCGGGACAGTTCCGGTACACTCTGGATGCCAGTCCATTCTCTATATATTCCACAGCCAGGACATCTGTCTTCTACCGGGCCCTCGGTGTCCCTTAATTTTCCCCTTCAATATCAATTGGAGAAGGTGGTACTTAGCTATTTCTTTCCGCGCAGCACGTGACCCAAGTATGAAATCTTCTGAACCTTAATAGATGGCAACAGCTCCCTGTGAACTCTTGCTCGCCACAGGACTTTGGCATTAGAAACCATGTCTGTCCAGGAAATTCTGAGCATTCGGCGATGGAGCCACATTTGATCCACCCACATTTGAGCCACATGAAATGCTTAATTAACTTCATTATAATGTTTCAAATTTTGAAATCATTTTTAAAGATAGGCATAACGACATTTAAAAATACTAAAAAAACGGAGACGTTAGATCTCGACAACTTTACTAAATATGCTTAATCACCTAAACCAACCGATGGCTTGTCGTGAGTTCACCATGCCCATCTTACACTGTTCGTTAGTTAAGAGACTTCATAATTGTTTTATGTTGTAGGTCTGTAAAGCACAAGAGAGAGGTACAGGATGGTTGGGGAGACGATCCTTACAAAGTATCTAAAGTATTCCTCACTGCTTTAACCTTCGTACAACAGCGCTATATGGACTCAATGCATAAAGACGTCATTGTCAACTGTATTAATCCAGGGTAAGACGCTTGTGCTGTCTTCCTTTAATTGCTACTAAAATACTTTACGAGAAAGGGACAAACAAAGTTTCACTGGCTGTCTGTGATTATGGTATGTCTAGAGCGGAAGGGGGAATGGGGGGAGGAAAAATTTCAATGTTATATTGCCAGTGCAGTTGGCCACCTTAACAATTAGAAAGTACATAGTATTTCAGGTTTTTTTATCTCTTTTGCAGTAAATCCGGCGTTTAGCACAAAACCGTCGTTTTGTTTTGTAACTCTGCATGATTTTGGCTAATAAAGATTTATTTATTTAATTTATTTTTATTTTTTAGATATGTCAACACCGACATGACGAAGAACAAGGGAGTGTTGACAATAGACCAGGGTGCTGAACCGTCCATATATGCTGCCCTGGATGCTCCTGATACTGTCAGAGGTTCCTTCATTTGGACCAACAAGCAAACTGTTGACTGGACCGGACCATGGCCAGAAGATGATTAAATATTGTAATTTTAAAAACAAAGAATTGAAAAACAAGTTTCTTTAATTTTCCTCTCTTGATGTTATTTTTGTTGTAATTATTCATAAATAAATTATTTAAAAAAAAATACTCTTATATTTCGACTACATAGTTACTCCATCCAACAGGTTTTTTTTACTATTTATTTATTTACACTTTTGGTGAACAAAATACAGAGATATCTTACAAATAATATAAATCATATCATTTGCTCACTAGGCAAGCTTATTGCAGTGCTGCGGCCTCTGCCAGCTAACGCCAGACACAAAAAGCAGATATTTTCACAGCAAACTTACATCACATATTATCAGGGCCGGGGCTACTATGTAAGCGAGTTAGGCAACCTCTTGGGGTGGCAAGATCGGAGGACAATATTTTGAGCAATATCAAAAATATCTTTTTAAAAGTTATTCTATTAAACCTATCTTGAAAAAAAATAAATTCAAAAGATTCCAGAAGTACTTACTAGTAATTTTATGCAACCTTTCACAATTTTCATGTACTTATCAGAATTTTATTTAAAGGGCAACATCTGTTTCCAAAATATTAATGGAAATAACGCGCTCGACTGTCAATCCAGTGGGCGCGGGTTCGATCACCGATGCCGACTTACTCCACTTCACGACACAAGCTTTTCAAAGCTTACTGTGAAGTGTACAAAGGTGTATTTGGGTTCGATAAAAGTACATACATACTTATTTCAAAATTGTACTTCTATTTATTAACGCTTGGGAATTACGATTTCTCCATCAATTTAATGTCGCACCAATGTTTCTGGATGGAACTGTGATGGCTGAAAACAAAAATTGTCGAATAATACCACCATAAGTTTATTTAGCTCTTGTCAAAATTTAATACCGTAAAACCACATATTTTTTATTCACCATTCACTTCAAGGCGAATAATAAAAACCAAAAACTATTGTACCTTATTTATTTATCATCGATTTAATAAATAATTGTGGTGACTTCAATATGTCATGGTTCTTATACCACAAAAACAATATTTTTGATTCGTAACAAGCACATAGTAATATTTAGATTCAGTCTTAATTTATCCATCGCTCGTTGTTGAAGGTACGAGTTTGAAAAATGTCCGGTAGCAGTATTGAGAAAATAGCTGTGGTAAATATTAAGATGTTTTCTATATATTGTTTTAATTGTAGTTGTGAACTAGACCCGAAATCAAAACTCTGAGGCGAGGCCTGACATTCATTTTTTTATCAATTTATTCATTTCAACATTTTTACTCTTCTTCTTCTTTCTCAGCCGTTTTATTTCCAATGCTGGATATACGCCTCCACTTTGACTTTCCACAGATCCCTGTCCTGGGCATGCTGCATTCACTTGCTTCCTGCGATTTGCCTCACATTGTCAGACCATATTCCCTGAGGTCTTCCTACGCTCCTTTTGCTTGTTCTAGGTTGCCACTCGAGAATCTTTTTGGTCCCTACTCTCACCCTAGAGAACTAAATTTAAATATTTATGATAAACATTCACTAGGGCAAGCTGGTGACAGAAATTAAGTCAGTTTAGGTAAATGTTCACCAGAAGGAGTTACTGATCGAATTTAATTTCAATCATCGGCTTAACCCAGTGAATGTTTAATATTGATACTTATTTAAATTAATAGTTCACTAGGGCGAGTTTCACAATTTTTTTTTATGTAAATGAAGAAATGGGCTGAAAAAGGATAAATTGACCATGGAAACAATTGTCTGAGAAACCTAGTGTCGATCAATCTGGGAACAAACTGTCACCAAATCATTATGTAATAGATTTACTTACGTAAATTATTGTCCTATAATAACTTTACTTAGGTGACTGAGGGAGCTCATGGTCTCGGCTATGAAATTGTCAAGAGATTATGCAAAGAATTCCCTGGAAAAGTATATCTCACCTCCAACAATGTTGAAGAAGGAAAAGCAGCGGTTCGGCAACTAGAAGAGGTAAGTAGTAACTTTATTTTTATTATCTATCTCCCTGTGGGGTACACAGAGAGAACATGGCGCCAGATTGCCAGACCTTAAATCTTTTTGCTTCTGTCACATTCACACAATTATTATTTGTCGTGCACACCGTACATAGGTACCAGTACCATACTTGCTTTTCCTGAATACATACATATCTTGAAAATCTGGTCAACACCATTTGAGTGGTTCTCGGACGAGCGCATTTTTGTTATCTTTTTTCATCGTATCCTAATAGATCTCAACCTGAACATGTACATATAAAACCAAGTAAGTCGGGTTGACTGTAAGACATTGCTTTTCCAAAAAGATTTATTTATTAAGGTACTTTGCTACACACCTAAGTGTCAGTCTGTCAAGAAAGGATGGTCTCAGATTAAGTGAAAACTGCAATTTTGTTTGGCGGCAACAATGACATTTCTTTTGAAATTCTACAAGGTGTTACCACTATTGCTGCCAAAAAGCTTAAAAGTAGCGCCCTCGTCGAAAACCATATCTTTCTTGACTTTGTGTCTGTACTTAATAAGTAAGCACTCCAAGTCACAGTAGGTAGGTACTTACTTTGAACACTGAAAATTTAATTTCACAAATAATTGCAAAGTTGTTTTCATTTTAGCTCGGTCTAACGGCACAATCTGTTTATTTGGATATAACTAAACATGATAGTATTATGGTCCTTATGAAAACAATCAGATACACACAAGGTGGAATAGACCTGCTTATCAACAATGCAGAACTCAAATTCGAGGTAAGTTTTTTCATTCTGTCATTCGTACTTACGTATATGATTTAAAAAGCCACAAAACATTTTGAAAGCAACTTGGGACTATTGAATGTTGAAAGGTGTTGAGCTTAGCTGTCAGAGATCACAGCTCTGCGACTGCTTTAGATATTAGTATGTCTCCTGATACTTCTGACCTCGGTCAGTGGGGATGACAGGGAAATAAAAACAATGCATTTCTTTTCAGGCAGTGACATAAAACAAGATTTTTCTTTTGAAGCAGTGACATAAAACTGTATTATCCTTGCAGGCAGTGACAAAAAACAATCTTAATCTTTTCAGACAGTGACATAAAACAATATTTATCTTTTCAGGCAAGTTTTTATTTTCAGGCAGTGACATAAAATAATATTTTTCTTTAAGGCAGTGACATAAAACAATATTTATCTTTTCAGGCGTTGACACAAAACAATGTTTTTATTTTCAGGGTGTGACACAAAACCATGTCTTTCTTTTCAGGCAGTGACATAAAACCATGTCTTTCTTTTCAGGGCCAGGCAGTGACATAAAAAAATATTTGTCTTCTCAGGCAATGACATAAAACAATATTTTTCTTTTCAGGCAGTGACATAAAACAATATTTATCTTTTCAGGCACCTTATGCAGAACCCTTACCAAACATTGCTTTCAAAACCCTGAATGTAAATTACGATGGTTTGAAGGACTTTAGTACTGATATGTTCTACATAATGCGAAGAGGAAGCCATGTTTTGAATATTTCTTCAAGTGCCGGATATCTGAGTAACATACCGAGCCAGGAAATAAGAGATTCTCTCTCCAACTCGGAGCTGACGTTTTGTAAATTAGACTCACTGGTTGAACGGTACAAGGAGTGAGTAAACAATATTTTATCACAGTCTGTCAAGAAAGACATGGTCTTGGAGTAATTTGGAACTACAGTTTTGTTTTCTGGCAACAAACACATTTATAGTATAAAGCATGCGGCACTTTCATTAAAAATCATCTCTTCCTTGACAGACTGTATGTTATTAGTTTTGCATTACTTAATAAGTTTATTTATTTTTTATTTATTTATTTATTTACGGCGCAAGCCTTTAACATTAAGTTGATTCATACCTACACACCCGTCATTGTTTGGCCCACATTCGGAAAATCCATGATAATGTCTGTTCGCTTTGATATTCATTTCCCATAGAATTGCAAAGTCTCATACAAGTTTCACTTTTAAATTATTTTTTTTAATTTCACTTTTAATGTAACTAAAATTTTTACAGGTACTTAAGTGATTTCAAAAGTAGTGTGTCTAGACATTTTAAAACAGACAGTGGTAACTTTTCAGAAAATAAATGTTTAATAAATATCAGCATTACCACAATTGTATTTAACTTCATCTGTCGTTGTTGTTGTCTGAGTCTACATTTTTCTCCTCAAATTTTGATTGTTCCCATCACCTTGAAATTTTGCACACATTTAGGTGACAATTTAACATTGTAGTAGTGTTTTATCAAAAACACGTTTCAATTGGTAAATTTTTATATGGTTTATTTTAATTCTAGCTCCGTAACTCGTGGTACAAGCATTGAAGACGGCTGGGGAGATGATCCATTTACGGTCAGCAAGGTGTTCGCCACTGCGCTCACATCAACACAGCAGAGATATATTGATTCCCTTGAGCGCGATATCTCTGTACATTGCATTAATGCGGAGTAAGAACAATTTTATTGCTTTTTTTTAAATAGTCAAATATATCAGTGTTTGAATGAAAAGTTATTTCGTCCGAGAATGCCGACAAAACCAAAATGTTGAGAAAATTGAGGTCAAAGTTTTTTTTTAATAAAGGATCTGGGCTTGTATGCACAAACCCAAATACTTTCTTGCACACCTTAGGCCAAAAGCCTGTATCGCAAAGTGTGAAATACATCGCCAGCGCCGAGGTTAGAACCTGGAACCTCCCGCACGAGAGACTGCCGCCTCAACCAACTGCGCCAACCATGTACTTCACTTTCAAACACTCGTATCTTTGATATCGCCGCCAGACGCTGGCGAGCCACCACAAGCTTCTTGTGTTCATGCGAGTAAAAAGGCGTGTGGATGGAACGTTTGTCTTGGCTCGTGTACGTAACCGACTGTTGACGACTTTTTACTCATGAACACAAAAAGCTCGTGGTGGCTCGCCAGCGTCTGGCGGCGACATTACGTACATGGAATCTTATTATTTTCGTTATTTACAAAACCACCAGTGGTGTATCTTCCATGGGTGCACTGGATGCAACGCACCACCAAATATTATAACTTAAAAATGTACCTAAATAATATTAATATAAATCCCAAAATATATATTAAAAAGAGACTCACTAAGAAAAATACCATACTCCTTTGATCATGCAAGCGTTCTCGTATTTGCATTAGGAGTTTGCAGAGAATATTGTATACCATACAAAGCATCGGTGAAAGCCAAAACCGTGAAAATAATAACTCTCATACCTACACTCAGTATGAAGGGCTGTGTGCACTGCACTCCTTATAGTACATATTCATAACAGTGGAGGACTGGTCATATGGGAAAATTCTATGGGCCATTTGTGTACCGGTGACAACAAAAGTGTATGTTTTATAGGCGGTGGGCCACTTAAGTCTTTGCAACGAAATTTCTTCCTAGTCTTGCCCTGAATGCAGATATTTTCAACTATGTAATTTATACCGGCCGTCCGTCACAATTTCGACGAAAATTCATCTTTCACTCGTCTCAAATTATTCTGTATCTGTTTTCCAGATATTCTGAATCGGACAATCAGAAGATTGAGACGGACGAAGAAAAAGCCGAACTAATCGTAGCTGCAACGTTGGATTCTCCCAATAAAATAAAAGGTTCATTTATTGTGTAAAATATAACCTAAAAATAAATAATATATTGTGTAAAATGGCAGTCTTCTTCTTCTTGATGTGCCCTGTCAGGTCCCCCCGACGTTGGCAATCACTCTAGCGAAGGCTTCTCTGTCTTGTGCGACCCGGAACAGCTCCTTCACACGTCTCATTCCGGTCCAGTCCCTTATATTGTGCAGCCAAGACGTTTGCCTTCTACCAGGACCACGCTGTTCTGCGATCTTCCGTATGAGTTGGAGATAAAATAGCATAAGTGTCATAAATATAAAACTGTCTTCATTCATCATCGATCAAATTTTTTTGTTTGCCATTCCCAATTTATTTTCACTCAATCAATTAATTAATTCTGGTAGATTGACGTCAGCACAGTATGTAAAATGACAATCTTATTACCGAAATGCTATTTTAAATAATATGTATCGTTTATCAATTACTCTAATTTATTTGGAATCTACGCATTTCAATATTCATTTATGGGTTATGAAGAGATGACCCGGCACAAGGACACATTAATTTGTCGCGGGGGTGTGGCGATGTTGTCTTCCAGTGACGTAAG